>JAZGTH010000049.1:0-600000 GCA_036877525.1 Chromobotia macracanthus | reverse complement strand
TGCAGTATACACTGTACATTACTGTTTAAAAACAACAGGAAATAGGCGTAATGCAATCCTATGATTGGAATCCTACGCTGATGCTTCATGACACGTGACTCTGTGTCTGAATGTTGCTTTGGTAGTCTCACTAAACAAGTTAAAATTGAGTTTTTGTCATGACTGTAATTGCTGCCAGTTCATTTGTCACACTGGAATCTTAACATACTGTACACAGTGTAACATTTAGGAGTAACATGTTAGTATGCTATTTCACACACTTGTTTCTCTTACCTTGAGCTCCTTTCATGAGTATATCGACAGCAGCTCTGTATCGCTGTACTGCTGTGCTGTTATCACCCTCTCTCTCTCGCTCCCGGGCAGCATTCAGCTCTTCGTTGGCCTGCAACACATAGCTTGCATCTCTGTCAGGCTGAGCCCCATTTGTACTGGTCAGAGGGGCAGACAGGAGTTCAGCATGGCTGGGAGAGTCATACTGTTGTTCTGAGAATTGAAAAGATGTTAGAGGTTGTAGTAAATTTAACCACAGAGAAACGGTTACATCTTTATGACGAGTCAAACTGTGGAGAGTCCTGTACCTTCTTTGGCACATGGGTCAAAAATAGCGAGGTCTGTATCCGATAGAAAAGGCGGAGTCTTGTATATATGTTCCTCCAATCCAGAATCAAAAAGCAAATCAAACTCCTCTGATTGGTCAACTGGAGAATCTGGAACTTCTGGAAATGGAAAGACATCTAAAAGATGAAAATGATGACAGAAACTATTAGCCATGATTAAACTCAACATTATAAAGACTGATTGACTATGACAAACTAACCTGTAGTGTCTGTCGCAGCAGGAGACTGATCTGTGCCTTCATTGTGATGTGTTTTAATCTCCGCCCCTCTCTTGTCTTCTTTCTGTTGCTGTATTTCTGTTTTTGTTTGAGTCTCTTTTGTCGGGCTGCTTTCTGTGTCACTGAGGGCCTCAACTGCCACCTCAGGCTTGGCTAGATCTGTCAGCCCTTGGTTGTACTCTAGCTCCTGGGCCTGGATAGGAGCTTCTCTCCCCATCTCCTCTTCAGCCAACAGCTCAGTGTTTCTCTCAGGCAGGGGAATTAGAGGAGGTGGCAGAGAGGTGGAAATGGTGGATGTCTCTAATGGTCTTCTCACCTCTCCTCCCTAAGACAGGGAAAAGAGATAACAAGGGATCCATTGAGACTTAAGGAGTTAGTTTACCCCCTTCCATGGAACAGATTGAGGGCTACATTTCTACAACTCTGCCTCTGCAGTGTTCCTATAGCTCAACAGGTAGAGCACTGTGTTAACAGCGCAAAGGTTGAGGGTTCAATTCCCAGGAATTGATCAAAGGTATACCTTAAAAGAAATGAAAGTAATTTGGTTAAAAACATCTGCCACATGCATGAATGAAATGTAATGTAAGCCATACAAAAGATCACAATTTAAGACTATTCAGCAGGGTAAAATGAAAGTCACACAGGTTTGACACGTTTCTGAATAAATATGCCAGGACTTGCAAATGTATATAATCCTTATATATACATATAGGCACACACACACATATAGGAAATGTATACAGAAAGACTTTTTCCGACTCTCTCAGATATGTCTGTCTCACCCTGAAGAAGTCTTTGAGCTGAGGGCTGTTGTACAGAGCAGGAATGGTAGTTGTGAAGAGAAGCATAACTTCAGCTGCTTTCCTCCTCTCCTCAATCACTGCCTCATCAAAACGCCCTGAGAGAGCGAGAGACACCGAAAACAACAAACACAAGACAGAGAGAGAGGGGGTAAGGGAGAATACTACCCAACGGTTTTGACAAGCTTCACTTTTCTCATATTAGGTTCTGCTGGCCTTACCGAAAACCTGTGCGCGTGGAAACGGGGGGAAATCCTCCTGTCGTCTGAACAGATTCCTGTGAGTGAACGCCAGTTCTCCATGTAACTTCTTCAGCTCGGAGTACCTCTTCCACACCACAACCTGTCAATCAAACCCAACACTTACTGCAATGCCAAAGCACTGGACACAATCCACATACTCATGGAAAGGTGATCGCACCTCTTTCACATTCTCTGGCTGCGTCTTTGACACAAACTGGGGAAAAAGAGAAAAGTGGGGTTAAATAGTTAGTTAAATAGTTAAATACCACATGTTAGTCCTCTGAAAGGACTGATTATTTGAACTCTGATGGCGGGACGTTAGTGCACTTGATCCAACATAACAAAGTGTCTGACTGAAGACTCGTCGAGTTATTAACCCTCTAATGAACAATTCAGTCTTTATTCGACACAGAATACAGATGCCTCCACCATACATGTTGTTTGTAATGATCACTAGACTGAGTGGTAATGAACTCAACACACTGCAGCTTCTCTTGTCAGGATGATCGCACGGTGTATAATGGTGCTCTCACCCTGGCTGTTACTTTATATTCCGTGTGACCTTTCTCGTGTGTTCGTGGATCTGTTACACTGAAGAAACGGTAATATTCCTCCGTTTTCGTCTTTCGAGACATCACTGTCATACAAATGTGTTTACAAATAAAAGCACATAAATGTGCCACACTGTCAAGCGATCGTGGCTGGTACTGAGTCGGACTGTTTTGGATAGTTACTTCCTGCTTTCTGACATACGCATGCGCAGTTGATAAATGTATTCCCTCCATAATAAAAGTCACGTTAGCGCAATTCGCTGGTAAATAATTAATTGGATAATAATAAAAAGTATAAATGAACAAAAACCGTAATATTTATTGATAAATAAATCCTCTTTCATTTACTTGAGGAATTCCATCTACTTTTTTGTGTTTCTGACTTACAAGACCAGGCCACTCTCAACAGCACACTTACATACAGAAGCATTCAGTTAAACCTCTATGTGGACACTCCATTCTGATTAAGGGATTTAGATAGTCCAGTAATTCAATTAAAACAGTCCTCAACCAATACTAATACCTTTGGGACAGTGAGGCAGAACCATCACTCAACACAGAAAACCCTGATCCCCTCCCTTTGGTCCTATAACAGCTTCCACTCAGGAAGGCTTCAAATGTTTGACTATGGATGCAGAATTGAATCCATCGAGACACAAGCATCTATGAGATCAAGCACTGATGTTGTGTGTTGGAACACACTTGGGATTCAAGTCTGGGTTTATGGACAGTTCTGTCACACAAGACTCAATAAATCATTTCTATATGGACTTTGTGTCCCTGTTTTACTGTTGAAAGCACACAATTCTCTAGAACATCATTGTACTGTGTGATTCAAAGATTTCCTCACTCTTAGCCAAGAGGAAGTCTACATTGGCCATATACAGTGTGTGTGTGTGTGTGTGTGTGTGTGTGTGTGTGTGTGTGTGTGTGTCATTAACCACAGCAATCTGTTCTTTATTCAAATCTATTCTGCATTTAAAATGCATAGACTAATTCTGTAGTTATGACTAACCAAAGTGTGCAATGTAATTTTATTCAAATTATATTTACACATTATGACTGCAGTTCAGTGCTTGAGTTCTGCTGGTAATTATTCCAGATAAGATACACAATTACACACCTAAAGTTTTTCAGTTTCTCGTAGCCATAATTTTGTTGCATAGCACTATAATTATCTTATCAGAGATGAACCAGAAAGCAAAGAGCACCGCATCAGAAGGTCTTATTACTGTATGTACCATCAACAGCAAACACACCCTTCTGAACATCTTTATTTCATGCATATTAAGCCATAGTAGGTGAGACATGAGTGGTTTAAGTGCACAGCGTGATGCCCGGTCCACCTCTCTTCTGTAAATGTTAATGGCCACCCAGTGAGATGACAAAGTCTGAGTAATTGCTCTTTGTAATCTCAAAGTCCCAGTTCATATGAGTTCAGAGAGGGGAGGGGTTAAGTCTCACAATATTCTATTAATGTCCTCAAGAAACTTTGAGTTTCCCTGTAAAACTTGTAAACATCAACAACCCCATCACAATATAAAGCTCTATGAGGCGCTCAAACAACAAGACACTCAAGACACTCTTTTTAATAATATTTAATACTAATATTTAAAAAATCAAAGGTTCTTCAGAGGATCTCTTGGTGGGGCATTATATATAATATACAACATCAGTGCTTGATCTCATAGATGCTCGTGTCTCAATGGATTCAAATTCTGCATCCATAGTCAAACATTTGAAGCCTTCCTGAGTAAAAGCTGTTATAGGACCAAAGGGAGGGGATCAGGGTTTTCTGTGTTGAGTGATGGTACTGCCTCACTGTCCCAAAGGTATTAGTAGAGGTTCCTAACTGTTATATATAATGTAATTTTTGTAATTTTCACATTGTATATATGAAATCAGCTATATCACCACCAGAGATGGAAGGTGGAATGAAACAATGGCCAAGCAGACCAATTAACATTTGAGTCACTTCGCATCAAGTTCTTGTCTAACGAGACCTCATAGTGAGTTCTCACCATGACAAAACATGTCTTACCAGAGCACTGCAGTTAATCACACTGATATCATTAACACCCTACTAGTTCATCAGTGCTCTACCACTTTAACTAACACCACTGTCATCTGTCCAATGATAGAACTTCAACCGTACATTTACACTCCAGCTGATCCACTGTGAATCATGCAGAATTGATAAAGGTTCTGATGCAAATGTAACACCTTGGTGTGACCTTATCAAGTGCCTTTCCTACTGGGAACCCTCCTTCACACTCACTGCACATCAACACAACATCTCCTCATCATTCACCCACTCACTAACACCACCACCTCCAACTTCATGGTTACGTTTGAACCAATAAGTGCTCTCTAACTGACCTTAAGGTCCCACCTTTGGTGGCTATATAAGCTTGTCATCTTATTCTCGCCCTGATCTGTTGCTTACGGGAACTTAGGCTGAAAATTTGCTCTGCTGAGATGTTTTGCCAGTTGCAGGTGGTTATGGTGACTCTTTCCGTCTCTGTGCTGGTGTGCAGTATCGGTTCTGCGCCAACAGGAGATGTGCTGCTCCAGCTTCTCCATTCAGAAGTACAGCCTCAAGAAAACGAGGTAAGGAAACAGATTTTATGCAGTTACATTTAATGTAATGAAAATATGTGAAGTGTGTGTATAGCAGATTTATTTTCAAAACAACTTAATGAATTATTTCTCTCTTAAGCTGCAGGATCTTTCTCGTTTTCTCATGCTGAAGCATCTTTCTGAGTCAGTGGCTCCTGAGGAGAAAGATGTTCTTACAGACATCGAGGATGTTCGTAATGAAGTTCTTCGTGACCTCCCTCCCTCTCAGCGAGAACGAAAAGCAGGCTGCCGGAATTTCTACTGGAAGACCTTCACCTCTTGTTAGCTCAGTTGCTTGATCTATTGAACCTAAATTGTCTACTTGTCTTTCTCTTAATCTATATACTGCAACCCTTCAACATCATTGACTAGGTGTTTATATTCAAGTTTTGGAGATTTTCTGTTGCAGTGCGGTGATTATGCCTTCTATACATGTAATTCTAGCAGATCAATTCTATCAGATTCTATCTGACAGATCAGTCTTAATAAGGGCAGTATTTTCTCATACTGTCTGTGTTTATGAAGAATTATTTAAAAGGAAGAAAAATGATACATTTCCACAAATTAAAACATTAAAATAAGGAATCAGATTCTCAGCAGCAGTAATAACTGAAGACATCAGAACAATTATTCTAATGCAAAACAGCTGTACAACTGTTTATTATTTCTCTATACATCAAATCTGTTTATTAGTATTTCTAAATCAATAACAATCAAGCACTGTATATTTCAAATGTTTGCGTTACATATACTGATTGTGATTGTGTAGTGGGTCTGTAATAAAATGTTCAGTGAAAGTGACGCGCCCGATGACAAGCCCTGAAATCAACAAAACAAACTGTGCAGTAGCAGAGACACTTTATGATTTAGTACTCATCTATGACAAAGATGGATGATGCAAAAACATGGCAAATACATCATAGTGGAGCTAGAGAGCAAAATAACATCACAGCATAAAGGGACTTCCTGGGCACTCTGTAACGTGTTGCAAAAACACAACAGAAGTCAAGCAAAGTGATTTTCTCCCTAAAACCTTTTTGGCAGTGAAATAAGCAGGTGGACGCAGCGATAAACAAAGTATTCCAAAAAAATCAATAAATAACACACACAACCATCAAGCATTTAGTGCTTTTGAGTTTCTTGATCTTTACTTGACTTTGACTAAACAATAAAAAAAAAAAAAATCAAATACCAATCTGTAAATAACTCGTTTTGAAACAATCAAAAACCTTAGCTGAAACACTGTGACATTAGCAGATTTCTGTTGCTCATTGTTTAAATGTAACAGACAAAGAGTGTTAAAAAGATGAAATAACACCAGGAATACACTGTAATCTTACTGCACACAGTCTCATCGGTTTCTGAATCTGAAGATAAAAGATGTCTACTTTTCTCAGCTCAGCTTTCTTGTAAACATCTTATGCATTTATCTTCTGTTAGTTATTAACAAATACATATTTAGTAACTGTGACTAAGTTCTTTGATGTATTGAAGAAATATTCTAAATCTATGATGAAGTCACATTTTTAATCTACTCTAGCAGCTGCAAATGTTAACTCCTGTACTTATTTTAAACAATCCCTTTCACTCCAAAATATGAACTGTGTCAAAGCACACAGCTCTCCTCTTTCCATTCTGATTCACCCTCACCACACAGTGCGCTTAACACACATCCAATGTGCCACATAAGAGACAGCGTCTCAAGAGATTGCCTTCATTTAAGGTTACAGCACACTCACCCTGTATTCCTATCAACAGGTCATGTCCTATAATGGATAACAGTTTTGTTGGTAACAGTTTTAACATATATGAGAAAAGATTAAAATATCAGGGGCAAAAAAGGGAAAACTGCTGCCTCCGTTAAACATTTCCACCTTTAATATACAGCTGAAATGTTCAAATTTAGTTTAACGTATTATAAAAAGCTCAAGGGGTGTGTTTTTAAGAGACTGACAATAATGGGGGTCTGAGTGGGACATTGTGAAGTGACCCCGACTGCCAGTAAGAGCGGGAACAACAGCTGAAGCTGCACCTGGTCAAGAAAACTGTCATGTTTCTGTGGTTACCATGAGTTTTTCTTGTGTAGAAATGTACCCTGTTCACATCTTCACCCTGTTCAGAACACTTGCATTTTGTATGAACACTTATGCACACACCCACACACACACGCGCATGCACACACAGGATTATATACAATCAATGTCATCATCACATTTCATTCACCACCTGTTTTTCTGTGAAACTACTGTAAGTACAAGAGCTTTTAGTTTGTGTTTTTAGCTCATTGTTACCCTGAGTGGGAGGTCTTCATATTTTTTTGTGCGATAAACAGATATTTAGTGTTTACATTTCTTAAAGATGGAGGAAAAATACCAGCTGGTGAGTTTTTAGATGGTGGTATATTCTGCAGAAGCAGCATTACAGAGGAAGAGAGAGAGAGCACAGAAACATTAGCAGTCGGTGGAGAGTTTAGCAGACAGCTCTTGAATGCGACGGGCACTGCAGCCCTTGCACAAAATGTGGCCATCCAGAGGATAACAGCCTCGTCCCTCACCCTCTGAGGAAAGAAGAAGACCACACTCCTACAAACAAAACACACACAGTGTTTCTGTAGCCATTATTCAGTCTAGGTGATTCAGAAAGACACCAATAACTCACTAATAAATATATGAACTGCATGCCAGTCTAAACACTCTTACCTCACATACATAGCAGTTAACATGAAAACTGCGATCCAGGGCAACGATCCTCACGGTCTCCTCCTGGCCTGGCTCTGGCATTATGGGTTGGCCACATACTGAGCAGCGGGGGGCAAACTTCCTGTTTAAACAGGGAGCAAAAAAGGTTTCATTAAAATTATATGATTTAATACAAAAGCACACAGAAACTTGGGTTTAAGCAGAGAGAAAAAAACTTCCCACTCTACTGTGTTTGGTTACTTAACAAGAGAGGAGAGAACAGTGAATGTCTACCTGTGAAAGTCTTCAATACAGTGGATCTGAGAGGTGGCGTCCACAGTAAAAGGCACTCCATCCAGACAACAGCCGCACACCACACATGTAAAACAGCGAGGGTGGTAAGCCTTTCCCATCGCCCTTAGGATCCGGTCCAGGATGGGCTCCGAACATTTGGAACAGCGCTCAAGTGTGCTCTGTGAGCAAAGAGGAAAACAGCTTTTGAAAAGTGAGTCAAACTCAAGAATAACGTTCACTGTTAACTCTGATGTCTATGGGTTTACACATTCACAAAGATTTTAACTTACATCTTGACTTAAAAAAAAAAAACTACCAAAGTGATCATTGCGAGAACTAAAGATTATTGGTACTGATTATATTAACACTGCCTGTATATGAACTGGTGTGAGAGAGAAAAGAGCGGCTGCTAATCTGTGAGGGATCTATAAACCCAAAGCATTTTAACAGAACCATGAGTGATAGTGATAAACAGAAGTGGGTAAGAGCTATGGGAGTGAGAGCTGACCAAATGATGAGTAACAAAGAGTTTAAACAGAGAGAAAACAAAACTAAAGCAGACGACAGATTAAAAGGAGCAGCCTCACTATATAGCAGCTCTCGCAGTAGCTCTTCCTGTCCAGTGCATAGAAGGGCTGGCCTCTCAAACGCGCATGACAGGTGATACAGCTAAAACACTCCACGTGAAACACCTGCTCCATCGCAACACAGCCGCTGCCGTCTCCCAGAACATTATCCCCACACCTCGCACACCTGCCTAAAGAGAGAGAAAAAACAAGGGTAATGATCAGTGATCCACGTTTTACATATCACAAAAACATCACTGAGAATGTAAACTGCTGTAACATACCAAAATATTCTTCAGTGGGGGGATGATTCATGTCATACACCAACTTCTTAGTGAGCCGATCCAACTCTTCCTCTGGCCGCGGTGCTGACCCCTGCTGGCAGAATAGGGAAGAACACGGATGATAAATAAGTTAAATCAGTGGATCTCAACCCCCTCAAAATGTATCATCAATAAAATATTCTACAGCTTGACATAACTAGATGTGTATTTGTCATAAAAATAACCAAATGCTAACAAATATATTGATTTTTAGTTGGTTTAGCTTTTATTTCACTGATTGCTTTGTCTTATTTCAAATAAAAGTTTAAATAAGTCATTTTGAGGCCCCCTAATGGGCCATTGTTGAAATAGAAGTTATAACATTTAATAATATTTCAAAATGGCTGAAAATGCAAATGAATCATTGGTATACTCTCTATCAAACTGTTAAAGCACATCAGAAGACATACGTGTCACTGAATCATTTCTATTTATCATGTGGCAGAGACTTTAACACAGTGTGACCTGCAGTGCACTCACATTGGATCTGAGTTTTGTGTGCACGGGGAATCAAATCCATGACACTGGCATTGCTCATGAGAAGCAATTCTCACCTTGTTAGGCTGATATGCTGATGCCTGGTCTTGGCTCTTCTTTACAGCTGGTCCCTGGCCAGCTCTCCCACCTGAACCCCCTTTACAGAGAGACGGATCTCCATGAGGTTCCTGGGCAGGCAGGGGTGGAGGTTGGTACCAGCCCTGTCCCTGTGAATCAGGATAAGGTGGGCGATCCTGCTGAGGGGGGCGAGAGGTGTGCTGACGGGGGGGCGGCGGGGTGTAAGCCTGCTCTGCCTGACGCCCACTCTGAGAATAGGTCACCGGCTGGGCGGTTTTCACCTGAACAGTGAACCGGGGACCAGTGGGGGTGGATGCGGTAGTGTAAGAGGCAGGCACTGGTTGTGGGTAAGGTTTGTGGACAGAGGAGGGAGGGGAGTAGGTATAGTCTGGCTGAGGGGCAGAGGAGTAAGGTGGGGAAGGGTAGTACTGGCTCTGGAGCTGAGGGGGGTACCCCATAGACGGCCTGCCCGGTGGTGGCGCCACCGTCTGGTTGGGAGGGTTATAGTGGTCAGTAGCAAGGTGCTTGCTGTAAGGCACATTGTCATACAACTGTCAAAAAAAGATTTTTATGGTTCAGTATTCGGATTTTAAACAGAAATTAATTAATAAAACACAAATTGTTACTTTAAAGGAAAGCACATAGCTAATACCACATATGTAAGCACTACACACTTTCTCTAAACTGTTTTTGTAGCACTTTTTCTAGCGTGAAGATTATACCTGTGTGCTGGAGCTCTGAGGGTGACTGTCCAGCTCAGCTAACATGCATGTAAGAGAGTCAATCTCTGCATCTATAGCAGACATGTGATTCTCTGATCCCCGATTCTGAACCTGTAATGACACAAACAGAATTCACAAACAGCATAAGTAACCAGTTGTGTAAGTTTGGGACTGGACAATCTGTTTATCTAACCTGTTTCAGACAGATGTAGTGTTTAGGAAATCTGTCTCAAAGCATTACTAGTTTTACAAGAGGGTTTACACTGATCAAAACAACAGAACCTGCTGCTCTTTGCACAAAGCTTTGTGTTTTGAGGAAATTAAAACTGACACCAGTAATAGAAATGTTGACATTGTTAATTATTATGTGATATTTTATGTGATATTTTGCTGTTTACATCAGATAACTGTAGGTGTGTGTATCACTTACATGAAGCTCATGGCTGGCCAGGTGGGGGCTCCATGTGTGATGGTCCTCTTTGGGCCCCTGACCTGAAGTGTAGAATCGGTCCCCTGGGTGATAGGCAGTAGACCCTGAACGGTCATCCTGATGCTGTTGTGTATTACCTTCATAATGCACAAACACAGCACACAAACACACAGCACATATGGATAATATAGGATGCATGATACATATTAATGCTATTTAGAAGCTAGACTATATAAAAGAGCTCAACAGGATCACTGTATGAGAAACCATGCATTACAAACTGCACATTATTTTGGACATTTTGCATTGATAGTTTTATGACCGATTAGCCAATCAGCATGATACTTAAACACTGAAAGCAAATGTGGAAATGTTATGGAGATTTTGAATCGGGCCTATAAAAACGACTCGGCCTTCATCAGCTTCTCACCTGTGGGTCCAGTCGCCATATATCTTACAGGCATACCATTTCCTCCTGTTCCTCCATTTTGGTCATACATGCTGTATTTGGGCCTCTGGTCAGGCAGACCTTTATTGGGTGGTCTGTAGATTGCGGGGCCAGTGTGTGACATTGGTGCTGTGACTCTTTCTGGACTACCCAGAGTTCTTGGAGGCAGCCAGGTGGGTCCAGACATACCAGCCTTCTATGAGGACAGCACAAAACATATGACATCACTGAGTATTGCTTTGAGCATATTTTGTGCCTGGTCATTCTGACCAGCTGGGTCTGTTAAATATCCAAAACCAGAAACACTGACAAATGCAAACGAACATAATGAAAATGATTACAATGGGGCTTTGAATTAAATTAGGTCTAGTAAGGTCAACTAGTACACAACTACTTCCATAACCAGTACATAACTTACAGATCATTTAATCTAACAGATAATTTGCAGACAACTTGATCTTTTATTTCTTTGTCAAAAACCTAAAGAGCCGGCTGTTCGTTCAGACCACAGAACAGGTCCACTGTGTGTGTTGGGTTTCCAGTAGCAACCCCTGGTTTCCACGAGAACAATGAGTGTGAAGTTAAAAAGCAGGAAGAGGCAACCATTCTCCACTGGAAGGGGAATTCCAGTGTTCCCTAATCCAGCTCCCTGTCTGTCTCTCACACACAATCAGACAGACAGACAGACAATTCCCACAGGTGCACAACTCTTCAATGTCCTCCAGACTCTCTCACTGGTAACACAGCCATTGTCCCACACATCTGCCTGTGGATGTGTGTAGCGATTCATCTGGTCAGTGATTTCACACGATTATAAGAACACGGCGAATAAACAGCGACAGATTGATGTGAACATTAAACCACAGCGCAGCACGTCACCGTCACGTCACCGGCCCACGACACACGCACGCAGGCTGCGCCGTCGTGAGTTGCGCCTTCAGCCGTGTGCGTTCACAGGAAAACACGGGGATGGTGGGCCGCCGGTGTGATGGTTAACCGTCTGTTTGTGCGAGCTGTGTACAGTAAGTCCAGCTCTCGGTACAGTAAGTCCAGCTCTCGGTACAGTAAGTCCAGCTCTCGGTACAGTAAGTCCAGCTCTCGGTACAGTAAGTCCAGCTCTCGTTTGTGTTAAATGTGCGCTTACCTGCGCTGAAGGGATTCACACCGCAGGCCCGTCAGTCTAGCGTGCGTCTGTTTCCATCTGTAAAGTGAAATGAACCGGCGAGCTGTGAGCATCTGAGATATTACAGTGACAAGTCACGTCTCAACACTCACAGCGCAATCTAACTCACTGAAACCCACAGAGATGATCGAGAAACACGATCTTCTGACCGTGAGCGACATGTGAAGACAATCTGCGCCTCACGTTTGTGTTCGGCGATGCTAACAGATCAGAGCGCGTCGCCCGACTACTGCGACATCTGTCTTTATACAGAGACATGCACTCGTGTTATCAGTGCCATTAAACTGTGCCCGCGAATCCAGCAGTACTCTTGTGAACTCTTCTCACTTTTCTGTCGGTTTTATGGTAGTAACCTACTTTTCCAGCAGGATCCAGTAGCGACCGACACAGGCCTGCAGCACGGTCCGAAAGCGTGACGTCACGCCGCCCGGCTGCGTCCCACATTGGGATGGCGTACGGTATTAATCCTAGCAGAGAGACAGAAGAGAGAGACAGAAGAGAGAGACAGAAGAGAGAGACAGAAGAGAGAGACAGAAAGAGAGAGACAGAAAGAGAGAGACAGAAAGAGAGAGACAGAAAGAGAGAGACAGAAAGAGAGAGACAGAAAGAGAGAGACAGAAAGAGAGAGACAGAAGAGAGAGACAGAAGGGATTCAGTAGTCTTACACATGAAGCCTGTTCACTCTTCATTATCTGACTGCTGTTGACAGCTGATAAGATGGTGAACAGCACACACTCACAGCCAGCCATCACTCGTGGGATCCTCTGCTCACACTTTCTTTCCTCTCAGAGATACAGGAGCACATTAAACATCATTATCATTTCATAAAACCACCACCATCATATCTCCAACCGCAAAGTTCCCATTAGGACTGACATCTGAGAAAAGTGAATTTACTTTTATAAACTTTTTGGTAACGTAGTTTCTCTTGATATAAACTCATTTTAGTACTTTTATAAATCAACAAACTGTGATTTCTCTTTCAGATAATATGCTGTAGTGTATGGATTTTAGCCTTATTCATTCTTAAAGAATTAGAATTCAGGAGACATATTGCCATTATAAAACTTTGCTTTGCATAATGCTGTATGTGAAAATGACTTTTCCTGTAATTTGCGTGCAGCTGACACAGAGATATTAATAGCATTATTGTTTGCAGGGATTTTTCTTAGATCTGTTGCAGATCATTTTTAATGGTGTTTTAGATTCTAAGAATAGCCACATGCTTGTTATAAAAGCGGTAACTCATGACCTGAAATATCTTCCACATTTATAGCTGCAGTCGCTTCAGCAAACATCTTGATTATTTGGCCACTAAGTTATTTAATGATCCTGGCACAGAGTTCTGCGATAGAAACATTGTTTTCTATATAAGGAACTTGAACTCTTTCTTCTTTGAGCTTTTCTTGGGTTTAGGAATGTTAATAATATCCAAGTCTTTTATGCTTCAGTTTCTTTACATGATTTTTGTCAAAGAAACATGTTTTGTCCAACATCTCATACTCATGCGGAAAGTTCATGAGTGTGAGAGATCTTAGACACTACAGCACATTTACACAAGCGCACACATACACATAAATACAATTGTTTTCAAACATAACACTCACTCGCAACCTGTGATCCTTTTTAGTACACATCCTAATTTTCTTCATTGTCCATTTTAGTTCTCACCTCCTGCCACCTTCCCCAGGAGAACAAACACCCGCTGTATCCACACTCCACACCGGAAGAGCACAAAGCATGTCCTTATATGTCCACATCTCTCAGATTCAGCAGGAAGAGGCAGTTTATTAAGCCTGAGTTGTTTCTGTAGCCATTTAATACTGTATCAATAACATTTATAGTGTATCTATGATCTTACAGTGGTAGTGCTGCTTTGACAAAAAAACAGCAACATTTATGCTTCTTAAAATAAGCCTTTGAAAGATTACACATTTTCTTTCTTTATTTTTTTCTTTAGAAAGCCCTAAAGTTTTTTGCTTTTTGGTTCTTCTTTTGGGGCAGTGGGTTGTGGGCCAGTCAGTTTAGGGGCTATTGTGTCCTACTGGTTAGAGAATTAGACTTATAACCAGAAGGTTGCTGGTTTGATTTCCAATGTCAGCAGGAAAAACTGGGGTGCCCTTGAGCAGGGCATCTAACCCCAGAGCGCTGCAGTGCTGAGTGTGTGTTCACAGTTTGCAGTGTGTGTGCACTGACTGGATGAGTTAAATGAGTTTAATGATTAATAAATTCTGGGTCACTTGCCTGCACGTCACTTCACTTTCATTTGTTTTTGTCAGAACACAACAGTCCACCTAGTAATTTGTTGATTGAGAAAAAACTACTTCAACAATGTTAAAGTTCCATACACTCATCAGATAATATAAGGTGTGATGAGAGTCACAGTCTCAGATCCACAGAACCACAATACAGTCCCTCCAGCCCACTCAGGTCACACTGCAGGACACAAGCAGAGACACGCAGCTCTGAGGTTTGATCTGAATAATGCAGTCAGTCTCACAGACTCTATGCCTTCCGTTAATTGGCCAAGCTCATTTAGTAATGGTCTCACTTTTCCTCGGCCGCCCCCTCTCTTCCGTTGTTCGCACAATGCCTGGAAGTCGCCTAGACCCACATCTCCCTCTCTGTGTTTTTTTCTGTTGTTTTCTCTCTCTCTCTTTTTCCTCTGCACTAGAGACACAATTGATTCAGCCGCCATCAAAACAAATTGGAGCACAGGGACACACACGCACTCAACACCCCAACCCAAAAGATACTTCCGACTCACATTAACATACACAGAGCATGTTTCAACACCAACACAGAATGAATCCTGTAATTGCATAATGATTTCTCAAAGCTTAATGCTTGTATGCTGTTTTGTGACAGCTATAATAATTACTGTTGCAAAACAAGAATTCTGAGCCATTTCAGTTTAGTCACATGAGCTAAAATTCGAGTAATTTATATTCCAGAACATCCCAGCAAGCAGAAAGAAACACTCAGAATAAATTAGCAACGTATAGCAACACCTTAGACTCACATAGGCCATTTTTGCATGGGTAGGCATCACTCACATTTTTTTAGAACAAGTAAAAATCTAGTTTGGCACTGTTGTCTGTTTGTGAGCAGACAGGTTTTGATGACTACAGCTCACAGAATGTTGTTTAATTTTTTCTCACTATCCATACACACATTTGATGGCTATGCTGTTACCAGGTCAGAAGGTGTGGTTATTACATGTGCCTGCATGCCAATTGGTGAGTTTTTCCTCCAAACCCTCTCCATGAACCACAGGAGAAGAAGATGAGGTAACTTTCCGCTTGTTTTTAAGCTATTGGAGACCTACACTGGCCCCCATATCCCCTGTCTCATTCTGCCTGCTTTATTGACGGATGTCCTGTGCAGGCGTTTCATCCCTGTGTGTGGCTGTGTGTGTGTTTCACAGGAAGTCTTGAGAGGGGCAGGCTGTGGAGCAGAGGGGGTTGTTTCATAGTTCCTGCACATCTGCACACTGCATTTCTTTAGGTGTTGCTCAGTTGTTTTTCTGTTGTGAGAGAGGGTATCACCCATATCACTTTTTAAAAAACTCTCCAGTTTCCTTCCTCTCATTGCCCATAACCAACTTCCAGAAGCACACACACACACACTGTGACAGGAAGCCAGACAGAGGTTTCCGGCAACCCCTGAGAGGGGCAGGTGAGGCTTCATTTGGCTGTACCTGCTGATCTGGCTTCATTTGGACTGTTGCTTATCCTTAGTCTAAACTAATGTTTTTCTCTTTGCTTTTTCACTGAGGTCCTATTCCCAGTGCTAACTGGTTCAGTCTGTTTATTTATAGTAAGTAACACTCCAGATTCATGTGAGATGGCCTACTTTTATTACTGATGTATCCTCAGTGCAGTGTATAGACTGAGGTAAGATAATATTTTAAAAAACAACCATCAGTTTTACTGTTGTAATTTTGGCCTGTGGAGTTCAGCAAATCTCTGATCCTAGATGTTAAAATGAGCAAAATTTGCATTTTCTATAAGAACAGATTTATGTCTTTTACATATACAAACAATTAATAATTTACATTGTAAACGTTGGCGTACTGTCCATTTCCACTGTGGACATGAATCCTGCTATTATAATTTTACCAGGCGGGCAATAAACCAGATAAGAAAGACAAAAACCAAGGAAGTCTGTTATTTATTTCAGTTGTAAAATTAAGTTTTGAAAGCAATATTTCCACCTCTCATTTATGGTTGAACGTAGGAACCTAATTCATTTTGTGTTATTAATTATTCATTCAGCAGAAATGTTTGTCCAGAATGATTTGCAGTACAACTCTCAGAAGGACAGATCTCCTAGAGCAATGCTGAGGTCAATGTGAAGAACAGAAACCGTTTCTAATCTTTCAATTAGCAGTTTTAGGTTTAAAGTTTTAGAACCATCAGGCTACACCACACCTGTTGCTTATGAGCTTGTATGTTGTCATTAAATTATAAAATGCATTTTGGAGGATTTGATCTGAGGTTACGCTCATCAGAAGACTGTTAGGGCAGCTCAGTGCAGGAGATCTTCAGACTGAAACTGATGTATTTGCAGAAACTTCCTCAGAGAGTTTCCCGGTCCTGGACACACATGGGTCGAACGAGTTTGCTTTGGTTAGTTGAACTCCTGGACAGTGTTGACAGGACTTGTGACCCTCTGACAATGTACTGAAGCCCACGCAGATGACACACACCTACAAATCAAACACACAAACCTCCATTCCCTGAATTCCTCTCATCCACACAAACATACAAGAGACACACAACACGCATCAAGCACACTTTCCTGTCATCAATGAAAAGAGATTAAACACAAAGGCCTCTAATACACAACGATAAATAGAGAAACACGGGGGTCTGGAGTCTTTTCCCGCTGAGCTTCTGCCGCGTGGGTGAAACAGAAAAGGGGGATTTAGCAGAAGTTGTTTTTACACTGATCAGAGACCATTCTTCCTTATCTAGATTCCAACCTCAGTTGTTATTAGAAACACCTCAAAACTGACCTTAGATCAGTGTAAAAAGGCAGCGCCTACACTAACACAGGAAATAAACACCCTGGCTGAATGGGACTTCCTGCACGGTGTTATAAAGGATTCTCTCTTTTAGGTCAGACTGGTCAGTTTCTCAAAGACGCGGGTGAGTGAGAAAGCTGGACTGTGTGAGATCAGAAGGACAGAGGAGCTGTAAGGACAGAGTGGCGTGAGTTCTCGTCCCTGCTGGTCGGGGTGAGTTACTATTTATCACATCTGCTGATGCATATTTGAGACAAATATTAGACATGTTTTAGCATCATTTATTATTATAATTTTCCTTGAGAGGAAATATATTTTTCTCTGATCTACTGAAACATTAAAGCTTCTAAATATTTGACTCAGTTAGAGAAGCATTTTAAATTTTTAAAGGTTTCATCAGTTTTTATGGGACTGTTAGTGTATATGCAGAATACAGGTGAATAAATGACAACACAATTTCCTCAAAACTTTATTATGTAATTTTAATGTGCATGTTCTCAAATTTTCTGGAGTTACAAAATATGACGTTACATAACAAAAGGAATATTTTCTGCTTCTATCCATACTAAGGAACTGCATTACAGACTGTATGTGACTTTAAATTGAAAGACAAAATGAGCAGCAGATTTTTAAGTTGTTTGCTAAATAAAATGCTTTGCCTTCCATATAATGATCAACTATTCATATTTTATAAATAAATGATTTAAAAGAAATTTGAATACGATGCATGAAGGTTGAGTTTGTTTGTTTTATTACAGGTACGAGTAGGGAGCTGGTCTCCCCTGACAGATGCTTCTGAATCTTCACTACAGACAGGTAAAGTAATGTACCAAATATACGTTATGATTCTGTAAAGCTTCAGAGCACCTGTACATTTTTATTGTGACTAGATTATATTGCAAATATCTGCAGCAGGTTTTATATCTAATATTTTGTTTTAATATCTTGATGCATTTTTGTCAATCAGATAAATACATTCAGATGGAGGAAAAACAGCAAAGACTGTCACCACACGCTGCAGCCACACAGCTGATGGAGGTGGAGGGCTACATTAAAGAATTCACACGCCACTCCAGTGATGTACTGTTGAACCTCAATGAGCTGCGCCATCGGGACTTCCTCACAGATGTCACGCTGCTGGTGGGCAACATCAAACTGCGTGCCCACTGCGCTGTGCTCATCGCATGCAGGTTTGTCAGGAGGGAGTGACAGGATATTAAGTCACTTACTTTCCCCCCCATCTTTTCTTTCCTGCCTGCCTCTCCTCTGTCCTTTATCCTGTTTGTGTCCAGACTTCTCTTTGTTTGCAGTTCTCTGGCTCCTTTACACTGGAACTCATGTGTTTGTGTCAACACCTTCCTCTTCCAATCACATAATTTAGTTTTTGTCTTCTAAATCAGTATTTGCTGCCTCTTTATATGTTTTCTTCTCCTGTTTATGTTGTGTGTAACTTAACTTTTATAGAACACAAAATGATTGTGTCATTTTGAATAATTTTCTTAGACCTATAAAGCTTTTCTGTCGTGTAACTGTTGGGTTGCGCTTGCAACAAAAACCTCATGGGTTTGATTTGTGGGGATGTATGTACTGATAAAGTATAAATAATTAAATATAAATGTTTAATATAAATGCCAGATGCATGTAATGTAAAGACTTCCTCTTCATCTTTTCCCTCAGTGGATTCTTCTACACTCTCTTCTCTCGTGGAGTGAATGGTGCTCGAGGTGAGCGAGGGCTTTCTCTCTCCTTGCCGGAGGAGCTGGACGCAGGCAGCGTGTCCCTGCTTCTGGACTTCATGTACACCTCCCGCCTCCCTCTTACACCCGGTACCGTCTCTGGAGTCCTCACTGCTGCCAACTACCTGCAGATGGAGCATGTTGCAGATACCTGCCAAACTTTTATTCAGCACAGGTAAGACTGAAAACCTTTAGACCAGTGTGTTATTGAGGCAAACAGTGGATGGAAGCTCAGAAAATGTGTGACAAAGCAGAACACTGTAATCCATCTGCTGAGAATTCTCTTCCTGTAGGGGTGTAATCTTGTGCACTTGTTGTGGACATTCATTTTCATTAGAATTGTTAAGTAAATGTTCAGAGATGTGCAGAAGTATGTAACTGTATGTATGAAAACTAAATGTGTGTGTCGCTGGTGAGACTAACAGAGTGTGTGTTCTTTTTTGTGAAGTGAGAGAATCTCTGTGAGTCCCTCTTTAATGGAACCAACCTCCACAACACCCCCTGGTGGCAGGTCACCACCTGCTCATCCCACCATCTTCTCCTCCCCATCCAGACCTGCAGCTGAGGCAGAAGATCCCATACCAGACCGAGCCAGGTGTGTGATTTGACATTCTGTTCAATTCAAATTAAAGAATGAGTGCTATCAAAAGGATCAATACACCTCCTGTACGTGCAGGGTGCCAGAGGAGAGCCCCTCACTGGATTCAGGATCTTGCCTGACTGCTGGCCCTGCATCTCAGACTTCAGAGGAACTAGAGTCTTCAGCTCCCTCCAGACTGTTTCCAGACAGTCCCTCTCATTCCACTGGCCACCCCAACTCACCTCCTGAGTCCAGCAGCTGCAGTCTGTCTCCCCAACTGAAGGTCTGTATGTCTGTGTGCTTATAACCATATGTGAGCCTCTGATTAGAGAAATCTACCCTCATATAATCTCAATATAGCTAAATTCTAGAATATTCTTTGCTGAGCTTTAATAAACTACTGTTGTCATCCCAACAGAAACGATCTGAATGTTCACCCACTCCTGATCCAAAGGCCTGTAACTGGAAGAAATACAAGTATATTGTCCTCAACCCTCTGTGTGCCACACCTATTAAGGAGGAGGGGCCTGGAGAGGAGCATCAAGCACAAAGCCAGTCCCCCTTTACAAGTGATAAGAGGAATGTCTCATCTAAAGCAGCCAGTGATGTGTGGAGAGGGGAGGAACCTGGACTGAATAATAGGTGTGTTTTTTTCTATTTACAACATACAGTAAAACTTAAATCAACATTGTTCAGTTTTGGATATGCAGTCTTTCTGAAAATGTAAGTATCTGTACACATAAGTGATGTATGGCAGTTACTTAAGCAATGTAATATATTAACAAAGTTTGGTTTTTCAGGAAAGGCCTATCTCTTCCATATAACACATTACAGCCAAAGATATCTTTCACTGCCCATCATGTTGCTGAGCGCCGTTTTCAGCCCCTGACTCTTTCAGTCACTGAGGACAAAGGTCAGTGAAGTGTCTTACATTTACTATGAAAACATTATGTAGTGCTTCTGAGTAGTGCTTCAATGGTTTCCATTCTGTTCATTTTTAATAGGCCTCTGTAGCCCTTTTGTCTGTACCCCAGTATTGGAAATAGCCAATCAGAGTAGTCATTTGTTGGGGCAACATCCAATCAAATTGGAGAACTTCTCTACACCGCTCACATACACTGGAAATCAAGGCAACACAAAACCTTCCAGCACAGGTGAGATAACTGAGAAAAAGTCAATAGATAATTCTGGATGAGCAATACCAGTCACTCAAAACTGAAGTCTGTTCTATCCTCCTCATTCTGATCTGTCCTTCCTGCTTTCTCTCTCTCTCTCTACAGGTGACAAGCCATACCACTGCAATGTGTGTGGAGCTCAATTCAACCGGCCTGCTAATTTAAAGACTCACTCCCGCATCCACTCTGGAGAGAAGCCGTACCGCTGTGACACATGTGGAGCCAGATTTGTCCAGGTACATCTCCACTGTAATACATTAGACTTTATTTTTACATATTTCAAGATCTGCAATATAAACTGAGATTTTCAAATATGTCAGAATTTATCATAAGTTGTATTCATTCGATTCACTGTTTCTGTGGGTGTGTGTTGTAGGTCGCTCACCTGCGTGCTCATATTCTGATCCACACTGGGGAGAAGCCGTATCCCTGTAACACCTGCGGAACTCGCTTCCGTCACCTGCAGACGCTGAAGAGTCACCTGCGCATTCACACTGGAGAGAAACCTTACAGCGTCAGTATCTACAGCCGTACACACACTGACAGTCAATGTTGACATGCTTTTGATGATTGTCAGCCTTCATTTAAGAAGGCTTCATTTAATTAAGGCTGTGACAGTTAAACACTGCTGAAAAAATCCAAATATACTGTGTGACTGTTGTGCAGTTTGAAATCTCACTCTTTACTCCAATCTTTCTCTTTCCCAGTGTGAGAAATGTCTACTGCACTTCCGTCATAAGAGTCAGCTGAGGCTTCACCTGAGACAGAAACATGGTGCCATCACCAACACCAAGATCCGTTACAAGGTTCTGACTGACACGTACCAACATGGACCCTCCGTACTGCAAGCATGCTAACAAAAACACTGAATACAGTCTGTGTGGGTCAGGCACTTCAGCAGATAGATGATCATTCTAAAACATGCAAGCAGGTCAAAAAACAAACATACAATATAAGCTGAAGATGGACCTGTCATACAGTATTGTAAATGATTTTAAGATGTGGAGTGCTACATTCAAGGAGAGCAATTCTAAAAATAAACCAAATAACACGCAGGTCCTCCAAGAATGTACCACTCCTGCACTAGATGTGCTGACTGTTATTAAACATTATCATATAATTATTTATTTAGCTTAGCTGCTAATTCTAACATTCAAAAGGCTTTAGCTAATGTAACACACATGTACATTTTGATCAGTTCAAGATTGAAGTGGTTCTGATATTAAAGTTGGTTTGTGGGGAGAGTGAAGGTGTTCATTAGGAGATAAAAGATGTGGGAGCTTTATGAAGGTGGAATTCTGCAGATGAGAGATTGTGAAGGATGAACGAATGATGAATGATGATGCAGGTGTGAAGAATGAATCGGGCATGTTCAAGAAAACATAAAGGACATTTTTTATTATGCTGTCATTTTAATACCTATATATTTATTTTTTATTATTTTTATATTTTAAAGGTTTTCTTATTTGCTTATGGACCAATTATGGTTTTTGTACTGTTATTGTTTCCTATTTAAGAAAATAACAGAACAATGAAACATGGGGCAACAGCTAAGTTAGACTAAGTTAAATATAACTGCTTGCTTTCTTACTGCAGTTACTCTGTCTCTTCATGTGATCATTTGAATGGCCTGGAGCCTCTTTGCTTTGAACAGGAAGACAATATCAGGATTAGCTTGCCAGTGTATTCACAGCTGTCTGTCAGTAAAGCTGATGTTTAAGAGATTGTGATGTTTATAATAGTTTTGAGTCCAAGCAGGTTGAGGACTCTCACTAGTCAAACAAAACTACATGTAAAGAGAGATGATGAGGATAATGATAGTGAAATTTTTTGTTACATTCTTTTGCTGGACAAAGACCTATTTTATATAAATTAAAGTTAAATTAATTCTCTCAGTTGGGTATTCAGAATCTTTATTGTGCGTTTGTGTGGCTGTTTTTCTTACATCATGTGTTAGTTCAGAATCAACATAGAGAGTCTTTCCATTTTAAAACTGGTTAAACTTTGAAAAGATATATAAAGGCATTTGTGACGGCTTAATCAAGTTAAACTGCACATTACATTTAAATGTAATTCAGTGGGTGTCTGATTCTTAGAGCACTTCCTTCCTCTCATTAGCTCATGATTTAGACCCGACTCACCCCAACTTCTTTATGTGTAGTGCTGAAACAGAAACAATGGAGAAACTGCCACCTGTTTCCGACCATAGACAAACACCAGACACACACGCAGAGGCCGCAGATGAGTCCTGCCTGTATTTCAGATAAACTGTATACCTTAATTCCACTTTGGATGAAAGCCAAATGCTTAAATGTAAATGAATCATGGAAGTGAATGAAAATCATAGTCGTTAACACTTTATTTTACAGTGTCTTTGTTACATGTTACATAAACTAACCAAAGTAGTAACAGTAAATTATGAATAATTACATGCAACTAACCCTAAACCTGAATCCCTATCCTTTAAGTACACATAATATTATTCAGTAGCTAAATGTATAATTATAAATTACAAAGTAATTATAAAGTATAACCCCATATTTTATATTTATATTCTTCAGTATTTACATATTTCAGGGTACTTCACAGAAAGGCATTGTCATGGTATAGTACAATGATTTATGAAATCACACATGAAGTCTGCCTGTATCATTCTCAGACTGTTACTCAGAACAGAACATGGCACCAGCCACGTTAAGATCACTGGTTTGATTCTCAGAGACCACATTTGCTTTAAATGCACCATATGATGTGCTATAAATAAACAGTATTTCTCTAAACATTTCTTAACAGTGATGTTTGATTATGAAAACAAACTGATTTGAACGTTTTTAGCTCTGGCTAAACACTAGGCAAGTTTTAACCTTTGACTTGTAATAATTATCTTTTCACAGCTTTGAATGAGGTAATAGATTTCTGGTTGACTGCCATAAAGTAATAAAGAATGAGATTTAAAAGGGAATCTGTCAGGTAGTCATAGACTTTATTAGGTGTCAGCTGACATCACAAGCTTGTTATGACCCTGTTTTTGTGGCTTTAATTTTCCAGGAAGCTTATGATAAGGCAATACAGTTGAGTTTTATCATACAGACTCATATTGTATTTGAAGTAGATTTGTATTGCATGCTTAAAAAAATAAAACAAAACTTTATTTGTTATCTCTGGTTTCATTGTGCTGTTCCTCATCCTGATGGTTCATTCTCGTATGCTAACCCAGAAGAATGTAATTGCCACTGGGTTTTCACACATGCTCCTCTAATGTCAAACAGAACATGAGTTTTTTGTAGTTACATGAAGAACTGTATGATTACATGTAAACTAGGATGACAGTAACAGAAGTACAATTTCCACTGACCAATGAAAACACAAGAGTGTTCAGTTGGTGTTGGTAAGATTCATTATTAAAACAGATTAACATCAGGTGTAATCAGTTTATTCTGGTGTAAATTCAGCACCCTGACATTCTGGAAGTTTATATTCCACAAATAGAATTCATGATATATTTGCTCTGGAAACGCACTAGCAGATCCCTGTAGGGAAGCTTAGAAACACAAGTCACACAATAAAAGTATTTATTTAATTTAGCTACATCTTCTACCCCTTCAAGGCAGTTTATACATACATAAAATGTTGCTTGAAACAACATGCAACAGCAATTAAACCATTTTCAGACGATGAAGTTGCTTTGATCATAAATCTAAGAGGAAAAAGAAAGACATTTATACAGGAGAACCAGTTATAAAAAGATCTCCCACCCAAACGACACGTTTATATTCAAGTGCCATTAAACACTGAGGAAGAGTGAATATGAAACACAAAAGCAACTTGTACACTTAAAATTATCTAAATGAGAATTGAATTAAATGCCATGAAGTTTATTTGAAAAACATTTAAACGTCCACTACACCTCCAACTGGGTTTATTAATCTGTTTTGTTGTCATACTATGAACTTGTAAACTTGCCATTGATAAACACAATTGTGCCCAAAGACGCAGTTTTCTACAGTAAATACCCCTGCGAACAGAACTGATGAAATCGTAAAGTCTGAATATAGAATAACTCTGTTAAAACCCAGATTATTACACCCTCGTAAGTGAATATGTATGTTCATGTATACACATGAAGCAGCATTTCATAGAGGTTTGATTACTGTGAGGTCAGATGATTTCGTCCTCTGGCATGTGTGTGTGTGTGTAACACTGACATCTAGTGGCCGGGGGGACTATTTCATGTCAGCGCTACGCCGTTTCAGCTTCTCTGGGTTGTTGGAGGCCATTTGTGAGAAATCTCTGAAGATGTCATGATACGTATCATCACCTGCAGGAGGAAACATACAGAGACAGAAAGAAAGAAATGAGCATTTCTTAAATTATCGGCAATGAGTGAATGTTCTTCTGATATTGAGAAGTAATATCTGTTTCTACACAGATTACACATTAAACAATCTACTGTACTAACAGCACATCTTAGTTCTCTTTTCCTTCCCTGTGTACTGGATCACTGTCATTAAAACAATATTTTTCAAACACTCCATAAAGTACAGGTGTATTTTCACTTCCTGAAACAGCCCAAAAACGTGCAAGATCTCTCTGTTGAAATGACCTTACAGAACATGTGCACAAACTTTCACAGGAAATACATCTGTATTACACTCACACATAATGAAGCCATTGAGACATTAGAAAGTGTATTTCTGTCTGCATGTCACAGAAAATGCACGGCTGTTATGTGTACAGTAGAGCGTAGAGTAGCAGAAGATTACCTGTCGCATGCAGCGTAGGACACACACTGCAAGCTGTACAGTAGACACCTGGCCACCCATCTCAGCACATACACCCACAGACACATGTACACGCACACACACCAACAGCAAAAACTGATTTGTATACAAAGACACAGACAGATGCACAAACTACAACTACAATGAAAAGCCCCACAGCAAATAAAACAACAGATGCAAAAGCCATAAGCACCAAAAAGACAGCACACCTGCAAACATGTGGCACTGAGTCCCAAAATCCTGTTCAACGGCACTTTGGGTTTAACTGATCACAGTGTCTAATGATCACTGGCTGAATGCAATAATTGTATGTTAATTGTAAATTAATTAGTGATGATGTGTCACGCAATGCCAAATGTTCATGCTTTATTCTATAACAGCTGAATAAACGGTTTAGAGACGAACTAGACCAGGAAACAGCAGTGCTTGCAGGACAGTGAAAGAACAGTGTACAGATCTGAAGGTCCAGATCTGAATAGGAGAACAGAAGACACTGATTCATAATAATGTGATATAGATTAATCTGTGTGCAGTTTATAAAAAGGCCAACTCCATATACAAATATTAGAGTAACATCAACACTGTCTGTTGGACAGGTGAACACTGAAACAAAAAGCATATAGATCTGAAATGATGTACAAATGTTTCAGAATTATGAATTATTACATTAGTAATCAAAGTTGTAAGAGAATTTTTAACACAATGCTGCAAGCACTACGATGACCTGCAGAATATTTGAACAGATGTTTAATTCCTAATCCAGTCTCATGTACCCTATATTCCTGAATTTTCCATAACTAAAGCCTAACAGGAAGCATTAAAACAGATCTGTAACAGATTTTTTTGAAATCAAAAATACTGCCCATCCTTATGTTCATTGTGTTTCAATAGCTGAATAAATATCAGCCATAAAGATAACATTTGTGTAAATAACATGCTTGTAGCAGACACGTCACATTCAGTATTCATATCAGTTTACTGTACACAACTGAACTGAAGTCCAGCTCTTTAACTGTAGATGAAATTAGCTTAATCAGTAAAAACTCACTGAATTAATAACCTGGACAGTAAAAATCTGCTGAATACAAGCACGTTATTTACATATGCACAGTGTTCTACTATACACAACAAATGACATTGAAACGCTCAGTGTATTCAGATGTTTTCAAGTGCTGTATCAATGTGCACAGATCCACATACTTTTCTTTTGATACCTAAATTTACAGTCAGTTAATTCTGGCTGCCCTGTGCACGACCACTAAGCTGGTTCTTGAGAGTTTGAAACGTTTTCTTTGTCTGTCCAATCACAGCACCAGTACCACCCCTCTCCCCATAGCCCTGCCCCTCAGAATGACCTGATGGAGTGCCGTCCATCTCCCGCATCTCCTTGTTCATCTTGGCTATCCGGAGTCTGTAAAAGAGAACATGATTGCTTAATCTGGTTAGTTACACATTTTAGTAAGGTTTTACTAAGGTACAGATTTTATAAGGTAAACTGATTATAGATCAGTTTTGGCCTCCTGTCCACAATGACACTAGTTTTTCTTGTTTTTTTATCTAATAATAAAAATCCAAGAGTTTTTTAAAAAACATTTAAATGGATACATTTTAAAATCTGCATTATCGCATGGGAAAATAGTAAATCTATTTTCAATATATACTTGACAAATGTGCTAAAATGCAATAATTCCTGTTTAGAATTAAGGAGACACAACTTAATGATTTTTTTGTTGTGTGCATAGAGTTTTGTATTTAAGGATCAAATTTAAGGATTTAAGTTTTCAGATATATCAGTGTAAATGTGAAACTTTTGGAAACATCTGAAAACTAATCTGGACAGAGATCATTTCAAAATGAAAACGCAGTTTTAAATTTATCCATATTAATGTGGCTGTAGCCATAATCTCAGCCTGAGATTGCTCCATCTGCTGATTGCTTGATCCATATTTCACATAGAAATGTCAAGCACATCACAAACCTGAATGGCTTTACACAATTTTTAAAGTTAGGATTCACAGGCTTTCATCGGTTTACACTTTACACATCGGTTTACACTACAAAAAGTAAAGGCTAAAAAATGTATTGTGTCCAGCAACATGTTTTGGCTTCATTTTTTTCTAAATTAACTTTAGAGATCTAATAACAACAAGTGCCAATCATGCTGTACATAAACGTGAATAATGACTGGTTATTATGTCAGACAGAGAGCTTTTTCTTGTATAAAAAAAGCAATTCTTTATCATAATAAGTAAAGCAGACTTCAGTCAAATGTTATGAGGACACTTACAGAGTGACAATGTCGGCATTGGCGTTATCTATGGCTATGCTGATTGGGTCTTTGTCTTCACTGTCTTTTGCATTGTAGTCTGCTGCTCTCTTAAGAAAAAGACACACCAGCCTGTGAGAGGACCGAACACACACGTTAGCTCACAGAACAGTGTTTATTATAACACTGTGTCTGTGTCTGAGGGTGTGTTACCCTGTGTGTCCCAGTATAGTAGCGTGGTGAAGTGGACCTCTCCCGTACGAGTCCACCTGGTTCACATTAGCTCCGTTCTGCAGGAGAAACTCACAGGCTGCCAGAGAGTTCTGTGATGAAATGGTACAAACACTAACATTCAGTTATAATGATATGGAAAGTGTGCCTGAGTACATCAATTAATCTGGATGAAGACCCAGAGAAGCTTCTTCACTTTTATACAGTCATTACCTGATAAATAACTGCTGGAAAGATTATACACAAACATTTTTATGTAATTGCACCAGGCAAACAGTCTGGTAAATAGAGCAATCTGTAATAAACCTAATTTACACACACAAACATGCACTTACAGCCCTAGCGGCCTGTATTAGTGGAGTCCTGCTGTCTTCTGCCACATTCACCCAGTTGACGTCAGCACCATGCGCCAGAGCGTCGGCCATCAGCGGGAAGTGCTGCATGGCTGCAGATCGATACAGCAAAGCGCCAGGATGAAGGCCACTCAGATCATCCTCTTCATCATTCTCTGCAGAGTCAAAGAGAGGAGCAGGAAGTGAAGAATCAATCAGGATCAATAACTTCTATATGTCCTACTTCTGTATGTGTGTAACCTTTGTGAGAACTGGAATTATTCTTCATTATCTCACTTGGGGTCAAACCTAGAAAAAAACAACAAACAACAGCCCACTGATTTCATCAGCTGCAAATGAAATAAACACTATCACTCATGGTTTCTATTTAGAGTCTTTTGGCTCTTTTGTGAAAGACGTGTGTGTTTACTGAGGTTTTTGGGCATGTGTCTGTGTACCTGTGCCTCTTGGCAGGGTGGCTGGGATGGGTTTGGGTTTGAGGGCGGGGCGTGTGCTCTGTCTGTCCTGACGGTTGCGACGGGCACTGGAGCGTCGCAGGAGTGGACCTCGTCCAGTCTCAGGAAGCTTGTGAATGAATTTTTTCTCTACATATTTTGAGCGAATCCACGACTCTTTGTCTTGCCTGAAAAAAATATATGTTTGATTATACACAGAATATCAGATTAATTATATATACAAACCCCAGTGATTTTAGTGGTGCCTAGCAAAGCAAAATACAAAATATGTCAGTGGAATTTTTTTTATTTTGTAGATTGGGACATAAAAAACGTTTAATAAGGAAAAACAGAAAATCTGCACAGCAACGTCTGAGCACCTACCTTGGGCTAGAGGGGTGGGGCTTCTTAATGGTGATCTCATCAATACGTGCCTCATAGATCTTGTTAATAGCTGTGTTTCCTAACTCGCACATGAGCTGAAGAAAGGTGACGAAAAGAGATGGAAAAAGGACAGACAATTGTGAAAAATTATGCGACTAATCAATGCACAAAACCTATATGATTCAGAAACAAGTATGTAGAGTGTGTGTGTTCTTACTCTGATCAGCTCAGGCTCCCAGGAGTCCAGCGTAAGGGATCGTACCTTCGAGAAGTGAACACCTAAACTCCTGCAGACACAGAATCCCAATTTGAGGTGAACCTTCACACAAATCAATATGTAATTCTCTGAGTGTGTGTGTTACCTGTGTATGCCAGAGCAGGTGATGCACAATGTGATGCCCAGATTGATGGAGGCCCAGTCAGGTCCGGGTTCTCCACAGTCACAGCACTGCCCATTCCCCGGGATGGCCTGCACCTCCTCCAGCGCTTCCCGACCAGAAGTTTCTGACTCCCCTCCTCCACTCAAGCGCACATTTCCCCCAGACATTGAACTACAGCGATCTCTCTGATACACACACACAAACACACACACAAATGTTCATTTAGAACAAACACACATGTCCCCACAATGAGTATCAGTAAAATCTGAAATCAACTACATTCAGTAGTATTCAATACTTTAAAATCAAATGTTTGTTCAGATTAGGTTTAGGGGTGGTGATAGAAAATATTATTAGCTGAGTATAAAAGAGACAGGAAAGTATGTGTTTTTTACAGGGCTAAGAGTGTCGTCTCTTCTCTCCTGAAACGCTGAGGCGATGCTGTTTTGGACAGCACTGATCCAGCCTTGCTGCTGTCGCTCTGAATCAGCCTGCAACAAACAGCTCCTACACACACGCACAACATTTACCCACTGTTTTACAGTAATATCTAAAAGTAAACAGAAAATTATTCGGTATACACATTACTTCAAAACATCAGTTCTGACAGCCAAGTCCACACACACAGACAGACTCACTTGGAGGGAGAGACGACCTCAAAGCAGAATCGTCTCTCTTGTTCAGAGAAGGGCTTCACTGTGCACAAACGTAGATCCTCAACAACAACAGTGAGCTGCTCCTGTTAGACAGAGAGATTAAGAAAACATCACCTGTGTGTGTGCTGGGCATGTTTTATCTGGCCTCAGGCACTATGAAAGTGTTGATATTTATGTAAACATAACCAAAATTGTCTTAAGAAATAAAAATAGACACAAATCTACAAAATATCAATAAAAATACAAGACAGAACGATTTATCTGTCTTGTGTGTGTGAAACATGTTGTCATCATTATGAGTTGTTACTTGTTAATGCTGGATACTGGTTAATCTTCCACAGACATTCTGATACTTACATTATGTTTCTTTTGGTAAACCAGCTGGTTTTTCTGAATGGAAAACCAGCGCCTGCAGCATGAACATACACAGACACGAGTATTAATAATTCAATCAGACGTGGCAAATATTATTCACCTCAGACAGCACAGAAACCACACTCACCCTCCACAAAACACACAAATGCAGGAGAAAACTGGTAAGAGTGCCAAGACATCTTTACAAACAAATTATTGTAACATTCAAAACGTGACATAAAAGGTTAAATTTAAAATTAATTTTAAAGGGAATATCTGAAACTGTGCCAGTAATGAGTAAAATATTTACAAATGTGAAAACTCTACAGCTACACATTATTAAAAGACAATTTTGATGGGACTAATAAACAGTAAATATATTGTTTTTAATATCCGAATAAAGACGACTGAAAGAAATGTACAGAAAAAGACTTTTACATTCTTATATAACACACATCTCATAACACATACTGCATATCAAATTAAAATATCACTCATACTATTCATACTCATACTCACAACTTTAAAAATGTAGCTTAAAAGGAACACAAACTAATAAAATAAAATGACAGAAATATTCATTTATGAATGAAAATGATATTTTGGTTTAATTGTAGTGTTAATGAAGCAAATTGCTCTATGGAGAGAGACAGAGAGTGGGACAGTGCTGTACCTGCTCCATGTTTTGAACGCATTGCTGGCTCTCTTGTACAGGTAACCTTCCATTGCAATGCCATTGGGAGCATCAGGGCTGAAGTCCATAATGGAGTCATCATACGAGACATCCTAGAGACACATAACACATATTCCCTTACCTACATACATATACAGTGTGTTTGTGTACAGTGTTATTGTGTTTTATTGTGTTATTGTGTACCTTTTTCTTGACAGCAGCATGTCTCTGCTCCATGTCCCTTTTCTCTCTTGCAGAATTCAGGACCAGTTGAGTGTACTGGAGAGACAGAGAGAGAGACACAGAAAGAGAGACAGAAAGAGATGATGTATAATCATAATTAATTATATCTATGATTTAGTTTTTTATCTGTGTAGTTTTAGTGGCCTAAACGTTTTTTTTCCAGCACATTTTCTTGAATCTGACATATGTATTTCATACAGAATAATTATCATCAAATATGTTATGAAATTTGTTATGACTGTTATGATGAACAAAAAACAAACAACCCTAACAAAACAAAATCCAGATGAAAACTGGCAGGACATAAAATGCTGAAATGATGGAAACTGTCAAACTTTGGTTTGGACCATCATCTCAGCTATGTGCTGTGACAGGCATTCAGCTGGATCTTGAAATGGAAGGTTACTGTACATCATATAATTATAAATACAAGACTTGCCTTAATCCTCACATCTGTATGTAGTTATTAAGAGATTCTTTTCTCGTCATGAGTTATGACTGAAACATTGTGGGTGCGGCAGGTTTTGGACGACAGTGACGTGTCAGAGTGCATGTCATTCTAGACTTAACTAACAATAAAGGATGTAAGACATGCTGGTGCTTCCTCCATTTCCTGTCCTATATCAAGAGGAGGTCAAGAAAAACCCCTGCACCTTCACTTGTATTCACTGCACCTTCACTTATCTCCCACTGACTTTCCTGTTCTCTCTCCCCCTCACTTCCACTGTCCTGTGATGTCATCAAGACATTTTCCATTTTCACTTTAACTTTTTTATTTTAAAACCACACCTTTTTTCTCATTATTAACCCCTGAAAACATCCCCATATTTCTTTTCTTCACAAACTGTGGGCTAATATCATTCTTAAGACCTTTGTTGCTTTGAATAGTCTATTGACATCTCTCATGACATTTGTGTTGCTTCGCTTTTCACCATTTCCTGAGCTTACAGGAAGTTATGAGCAGGTTTTGTGGTTTTCGCAGGCCAGCAGAAGGTGAGTAAGTTCCTGTCTAAAACGTCTACATTATAACTTCATGTTCCACAGTATCATCAAGTACCTAGTGAAAAACTATACCTGTTTATATAAATACAAACATTTAAATGTATTAATAAATGTATGCACCATGCACAATTACTGTAGGTTCTGACACACCAGAAGTATAACATTAGTGCAGATAGAATATCATACAATACAGTAACAGTGTAAGTAATCTAAGAATGAGATTATTTTTAGGTTGATTTGAGCACAGACTAAGCTTGGCAGATATTTCAATTTACTTTTTAAAATTCACATTCTGCAGTGGTGCTTGTTTTTACTGTTAAACACATTTTCAAGCCTTTTGACTTTTGTGTTAGTATGTGCCAACACACAAACCAGTGTGTGATGCATATTGCTTCCTGTTGTTGCTCTCTCTGGCAGGCAACTTCCTGTCATGATGGGTCATCATGTGATCCCTGAAAGTGCCATCACATTCCTCTCATTACACTGTGTCGTTCAATCCAACCCTTCCTTTATTTTTTACAGCTTTTGTAAAAACTGCTACATGAATTTGATGTTTCCCCTTACAAGCAACTCTTGTGTACTTGTACTTTAAACTTCTTTTACACCTCACTTCCTGTTCATGTGCTCATGCAGTTTACAAACACATGCATACACATCCAGTGCTTGTGAATCTAGATAAACAGATTTCTCACCTCCTCACTTAATTGTTTGCGGTAGTTTTCCAGTGCTGTGAGTGACTGGTAACCCTGCTGGAAGAACAGAGTCTGGGCCTCCATAAGAGAAAGCATCTGACAAAACAATCAAACACACACAACAAACAGTCACAATGTGATTGTCCGTTTTCATTCAGCTGAAGTAATAATAATAATAGAACTCTTCTTTCTGATGCCCGTCTCACAGTACTCAGCATTAGGAAACATACCGCCATCAGAATTTCAGTCTTCTTTCTTGACTCGATGACATTAATCTACATTAGAGAGAAGCAACAATCAGAGGCAGAAAATCTGTCTGTATAAGACACAGCTGCATTTGTCCCTCATATAACAACTGCATTCCCAAAATGTACGTTTATATCTGAATAGCAAAGTTTTACTGTTATAGTTATTCCTTCAAGAGTTGCTTTAATCCATAACAACTTAGAAATTATATTAGTACAATATATAAGTATATATATAATTATATAATATAAGTACAAGCAGTGCTAGCATACCAAATTTCACAAAAGCACAATGCTGAATTCTGATGTACAATAACATGTTTGCTTTTAGCCCAAATGTATGTTCTTCCAAGTGTGTCCATGCATGCAGCTGTGTTTGCATGTAAAAGACAGTGTGTATGTGTTTGTGATTGTTTGCCTGCAGAACATAGTCCAGTGCCCCTGATCTGAAGGCTCTTCGTGCATTCAGCAGGTTATTGCTGGCCTCCTCCACCTCATGCTGTTTTCCCCGCGGGGCCTGAGCGTTCCTGTTCAGTGCTGCCTCCAGATTCTCACTGCCGCGCTCAAACTCCTTACGCACGTCCTTAAAACGCTTTACATCCCTAACAGGAAGAGATGTTAGTTACAGATGTTAGATACAAGATACAACTAATATTCTCAGGAGTTTCAGTACTCAAGCTGTGAAAAAGTTTTATGAGATGAGATGATGTATTCATACATATATTTATAGACAGCTCACTTGTTGAGTGGTACAATGATAAAACCTCAGTAAAGCTCATGTCAAATGAAAAAGCTCAGCTTACTCTTTCACAAAATTCTGTAGTTTCAGCTTCACAGACTTCTGTGTGGTTTCGATCACCTCCTGGTGAGAGAGACAGAATTCATAGAAAAGTGGAAGACAAGCCAAGAGTAAAAGTGCATTGAGAAACACATTTCCACACTGACTGATGGCATGTCGGTTGCTATTAGCAACAGTGAAAAGGAAAAGTTTCACTCACCTCTTGGGCATTAAGGAGGTCCGACAGTTTTTTGGAAAACTTTTCAAAACACTCCTAGAAAAGAGACAACTTTTTTAGAAAAGGACATTGTTACGGGTGATCATATGTTCCTGTACAGGTTACCCTGCATGAGTTCTTGTGTTAATTTAAATTCAGTCACAGTTACAATAACACTGTGAAGACACTCACGCCCATGGTTCTGTCCTCAGAACAGTGATGTCCCAGCTCTTTCAGGCCATTTATAAAGCTTTTACTGTTCTGGCAATACACCCGACCCGTCTCCAGCATAGTATGGCACTGTTTGATCAACTAAACAAACACAAAGTTTTATTAGAAATAATGTTACAATACCTGTTATTCACATAAAACTGCTTTTGCAGGAGCAAACACAACTAATAAAATTGTTAAGAAGATGAAAAGGAGATCTATGGTTTGGAACAAGCTGGTCTGTGTACTGAAGGGAAATCGTTCGAGACTGTGGTCAATTGCTTTTCAATGAGTAATTCCTCTTTACCGTTCCTCTCACAGCACTGCATTACACTGCATCTATTCACCAAATAAAAGATTCACAACGACTTCACCGCAAATTGAGGAATTGAACCTTTCAAGGTTGAATCAATAAAAACCTGCAGCAACAGAATTTAGATCGTTGTTTTATGGTGTCAGTGTAAACATGATGGTCTGCTCTGTTATTGTTAAAAATGATAAGCTGACTCTCACCTTCTCCAGTCTTGTCTCCAATTCATTAACATTCACCTCCACCTTCTCGATTTCTGCCCTGTTAAACCATATACACACACACACACAGATCAAAAGAGACATGCAGATTTCAAAGCTGTTTTAGTTCGTTTTTAATGTAAAGACTTAAACATCTGCACAATAACTCGCTAGATTACTACAAGCTCACAATAAGTAGTTTTAATTAATGTGGGTGTGTGTTCGTGTATGAAGTACTGAAATGTATGTCTGTATGAGGGAGTCAGGATCTTCTGTCCGGTTAATCTGTCCGGTCTGAAGCCTCTCTCAGCAAACACACAGAACAACAGCTTGTCTTACAGACAAGCACACAGACATACTAAATGTTCAGCCTAAACTCCTAAACTCACCTCCTCCTATTAACACAGAACAGGTGACTAACAGACATGACACATAAAAAAATCAAATAAAAGGGCTAATTATATTAAAGACACTACGCAGGTGTTACGCATTATCTAAGGAATGTGTACTGTATGTGTACTGTACATGGATGTGCACTAATTGTGGAGGTATATATTGGTTACTGCAGGAATGTACGCTAGATAAAAACTTGTCATTTCCGCAGCAATCCACCCCTGAAACACACTTCCTGTCTCCTGTTTATCGTTTCAGTATCTCTCGTCTCACTTCCTGCTCCCCACCACTATCCTGCCATTGCTTAGCAACCGGAGGCAGCTTTGGTCTGAAGTGAACTCGACCTCAGCCTTGTGCATGTCAGTGGCCCTCTTGCATCCGACTCAAGATCTGTGCATTTGTGACCTGTTGCACGTGCTCTCTGTATCTGAAGATCAAGAAGGCCTTTTTACATTCTGCACATTTGTTCTGGACCACATGTTCAGAATCTGCATATACCAGATGAACAGTATGCTGTGTGTCTTTATAAATGTGCATTTCTGTCTAGCGTTGACATGATTTGTGAACGAAAGCCTCTGAGTCTGCTCTCTGCCGCCACTAACACAGGGCAGTCAAACTTTCCATTACACTGCCCACTAAGTATACAGCCAAACCAGAGAGAAACAGCTGACAGCGACAAAAAGCAAGGCCTATAATAAAAATGTCCTTGAAACTACAGTTTCAGAAACGACTACAAAAGGTATAACAGCTAAATAATGGAAGACACGGAACAGAAACGACATCAGAGAAAACTGTGGCGATGTCCCTCCCACTGTCCACTTCATCACCCTTCCATTCATCCCGTCTATGTGAAAGACTTCACACGAACCCATGTGCCTGCATTTCAGACAGATCTGAGACCAGCTTTATTCAAGCACACAAGAACTCTCTTTAATAAAACCAACCCATCGATCTGATCCTAGAACAGACTGACTAGAAGAAACCTGTTACGTCAGTTCCTCTCGCTAACCGCACGACTGTCCGGTCTGTCATTGTAATGTGCTCAAGCGGAATGATTTAATACATACATTATCTGTGCAGTAATGACACTGTTTACATCACACATCATCTGGTGTAATGAAATAACCCCACACACAGTCTGCCATAAACAAAGGTGATTGATATACAGTAAACTTATAATGAAAGAAACAGCTTACCTGAACCGTGGGGAGTCTTTCAGACATTCTTCAAAGTCCAGTTTTACAGTCATGTTGAGGAATCGGAGCGAAGACGCACTTTACGTGAACAGCGTTAATCTTTTACTTTCTTATATCAGTGATTTCACACTTCCTTTATGCTGTAAACCTCCAGCACTGTGAGCCCAACAATGTGAACAGCATCAGGAATCACTTAGAAACGGTTCAGCACAACAGTCAGATCCATTGGATGCTTTCGGTATTAAGATCTGTCAGAGGGTGTTGCCTTCACCAACAAGAGCATCTCTCAAAACCACAAGCAACTTCGTCTTCTTCAGTCACTGACTGTGCTGAACACTAGCACGTAGAAAATAATGCCGATTCTCACAGTATAGACGTTATAAAAACAGCGAGTAATGGTCACGGAAAACCATACCGACAATTACGGCCTCAACTCTGCGTACAATGTTAAGCGCGCGCTTTAATTACACGTCCCGTCTGTGCGTTTCTTCTCCTCATTAGTGCAGATCTGTAGGTTTAACATCGATGTGTGACACCACCCTCCTGCAGGTCTCAGATCAGGGACTGAAACTTACTTGCTCTTCGCAGGAGAACTCGCTCTTTTCCGCCCTGCCGCTCGCAGCTGCTCCGCCCCTCTGCGCGCGCTTGATTTCCGGGTTTGATTTGACGCTCCGCGCGCGTGCGGTACCTCTGTGTAATAGTTATCAATTATATCTTTATGTGACTGTGTTGTACTTGTGTGCATACATGAGATGGTTTTCAATAATAAGGGCTTCAGCTAAAGACAAAGGCTTTGGATTTACTTCATAAAACAGGTGACTATGGATCCATGATAAATCCCTGCTTTCCATTAAAGTTCAGGGAGTGTTCTCCATAGTTTCATGATCGCTCTGTTTGTCATTAGATCTTGGTTAAAGACCTGGTTAAACCTGTTGTTTCAAAGCCCCACCTGACAGCAGTGAAAGAGAAATCACAAGGCAAAGCCATGACAAAAACAAGCAAAGCTGTGAGTCAGAGAACCTTAATAAACGCTAATGTCACACCAACTCTACACCCGACACAAATCAATAACCAAAGCCTTAAAACATAAGCCGTCATGTAGTAGAAAACCGATTCAGTGACAGTGTTAAATGAGAAAGTACAGATTATGTAAAATATCTAAAAAAAAAAAGGAAAACGCATGACAGCAGAACATTTGTGTTGACGTTGCTGAAGCAGAATGGATATTGTGGAGAAGCGCGACCTCTGGTGGTGTGTTGTTGCCATTGCAGCCGCTGCATTGTGTTTCACCCTGCAGGAGCAGTTCATCAGCCACTCATCTGATCATGTGTCAACCGCCCCTGAAAGCTTTAGATTCAGTCTAGATATGGTTTATCTGGATCGTTTCCTCACCCATCATTCCACAGGAGACATTAAACCTTGACAGAAGTAGTTCATACAAAGAGTTAACCACACGGCGGACAACATTTTTTATGTCAAACGTCATGCTGAAGGGCGTGATAGAGTCCACTCGTGTGCACGATCACATCTCACGTTGCAGGGTAACACTGGAAATAAACGAGCACAAAATAATAGCACGTCTTACAAACTGTTAAGCGGTTTATTCCCTCCGTGTTGGCTGCTTTTGTCAGTCCTCCGGATTGGGGAGGACAGACGGCTGCGCAACAGCACAAACTGCGCCGTCAACGCGTTTCTGCTGCATGTGTGTGAACGGAGGGGATCAACCGCGCAGGAAAAACGACGCCATGCGCGCACAGTCGTTTCAGTCTGCAGAGACCCGCGGCGATGAATAAAGAAACACGGAGGCTGTGAAAGCCCGTGCGGCGGACAGGCGCATCGCCCAGTCGTGACCGCGGTATCACGACAGGCTTCGCGTGTAAGATTTGTTTCATGTCATTTCGAGCCAGTGCATTAAAAACCAGCCGCGCATAGTCGCTTTCATAATGCGGGCGTGAGAAACGGACTGGAGTGAAACGACTGGGGCTTAAAGTGCGACGCTGGGCCAGTGAACGGCTCTGCCACAACAATCTTCAGGTCCGGGGGGTGTGTGCAACTACGGGGCGCCAGCATGTCGAACCGAAAGCACCGGGACAACCAGGAGATCTGCGCCCGAAAGGTCCGGGAGCTCGCCCAGACGGGAGTGAACAAGCACTGCTTCGAGTGCAGCCAACCCGGCGTGACTTACATCGATATCACCGTGGGCTGCTTCGTGTGCACGTCGTGCTCTGGAATGCTGTAAGTAATAATGCGCTTATGGCCTCCAAAATGCAGATATTCTGTTGTGTATGCAAAATAATACATTGCTGTAGTGATTATGTCAAAGTTGTTATTATTCTCCATCCCTTGAATTCTCGAAAACAAGAAGGCGATCCAGAACTGCTGCGTATATCATTATGTCTGAGTATCGCTGTCAGCTCTTGTGCAGCAGGGAATCTGCGCTTGTGTTTACACCGAACAGCCTGTAATCACTCCGTCATGTCAGGCGTGTCCCGGCCTCGCTTGTCTTACGTATCGTTTCGTCACGATCAATATCAGCGTCTGTTTTCTGCATGTCAGCAGTGGATGATCGGACACTGAGCGGTGCTGTTCTCACCATTTAATCCTGCTGAACTTATGTGAGCTGTACTCGACCCCCGCAGAGGGTTGTTGCATGTTCACAGCCCCGTCACTTCCTGCACCAGTCACTTCTCAGGTTCTACCCGTCCATCAGCCCGTAACAAATCTGTTCCTGCATGCCGCTTGTTTCTCTTCCAGGCGAGGGCTAAACCCACCCCACAGAGTTAAGAGTATTTCCATGACAACCTTCTCCCAACAGGAAGTGGAGTTTTTGCAAAACCATGGCAACGAGGTGAGTGTGTACTGGCGCGTTGGTACTGTTGTCGTTTGGTTTGTCGACTAAGTCAACCTGAACCTGTGTTAAAACAACTAATAAATGAAACTACATGGCTGCGTGATCACTGATTCAGCCAGAAACAAATCCTCAAACCCTAGCATGCAAGTGAGCCTGCAAAATTGCATCTTTGGTTGTTAGGTGCTAAAAATGTGTAATGACATCGTCTGGATATTTTTAAAATTCATGTCACCTAGCATCTGGGTCACAGTGTGATTTGCTGAAATACGCCTGACACACCAGACCACACTGTAATGTGCTGCTTCACTATTACATAACCATAATAACAGTGTTTAGTGAGTTACAACACACACAAAAATGCAAATGTAATATTACGCTAAAATCATAGAGAAGTAAAACAGCTAATATGTTCTTTAGTGAAAAGACTAAAAAGTGCATTAAACAGTCTGTAAGGATTTTAACTGTATTCCTGGTTTGTGGGGACTTCAGGTTGGAAGGAGGACCTGGCTCTGCTCGTTTGATCCAAAAACAGATGGCTGTTTTGATGCACGTGACACACAGAAGCTTAAAGAGTTCCTCCAGGAAAAGTATGAGAGAAAGAAATGGTGAGAAATTTTAAACGGATCACAGTGTAACTTCAGACATCCATCTCTTGATGCCTTCTGTTTTTCCCAGGATAATTCATTTAAAGGTGCAGTATGTTTCTGAGAAATGTTGAAATTTAATACGAGTGACAAGAGGTCTGTTTTTCCAGGCATTTCTCTAAAAGCCAGAGTGGCAGGGACGGAGAGTCTCGATGGGGTCCAGGTGTTCCCTCCCAAAGTCAGCCTCCGCCTGGACATCCTCATAACATCACTGCCCGACACACTCCAGCCCTGGTGAGAAAGAACAGAGGGATCTTGTAATTACAAATTCAAATAGAAAAGGAAAGTATTTTGATTAGGCTCAGTAGCAGTGAAGCAGATGTACTTGAATAAACTGCATTATGAGTACGTACATGATTTATTCAGAATGGTTTGACTAAAACAGAAGGACTGAAAGAACATTTAGTATGAGTTTCCTGACAAGTTTCGAGGCAGATCATTTTCAAAATATGTTGATTGTGCTGCTCTGATGCTCTGTATGTGTGCATATCCCCACAGTCCCAGTTGTCAGTATGGGACAGAACTCTGGCTGTGTCTCCAGCGGACAGCCGCACTGAAGGATTCACTGCCAGACCAGCTCGCTCTCAAAGCTTCAGAGATCCTCCCATTAAAGGTGCAGTAGCACTTCTACACTGTCCTATCAACCCTTCTGCTCCTCATCTCAGTTCTTCATCTTTTCTCCCCTCCTCTTTTTCATGTTATCTTCTCTCATGTTCTCCACACTTCCTTCCTCTTCTGATTATTATCACTGATGTTCTGTACTGTAGAGTCATCACTGGATTTAATGTCTTCTTACACTTTATTCTGAAGTTACTCTTTCTCTCTCTCTTTCTCAGACAGTGGAGTGGAGAGACAGAGGCCAGGGTCCCTTTCTTCAGGAATTGGAGCCCACAGTCATCTCTCCTCCTTCCCTGCCCTTCCACGTCCTTCAGGTTCACACACACACTCACATTAAACCCCTCCCAACCCAATTCTACATTTTCTTTACAAATGTATTGACCATCAGTTTGTTTTTGTGTCTTTTGTGCATTGTGTCACAGCACAGATTTTAAATCCCTCCTTTATACTTTATTCCACAGCGAGCAGCACTTTTAAAAACAGCTTCACCTTAGGTAAGTCACACATTTGTGTGAGACAATACATGTAACATAGAGTTAATTTGCATTGCAAACACTACAGTTGTACTTCTGACCTTCTGACTGTAATGGTGAGTGTCTGTAAATGAAACCCCAGTGGAATAATGCTGTTAATAATAAACCAGTGGATTTTGCCTTACATCACGATCGTATGACCAAGTTAGTCTTGTTTTAAACACAGACTACCCACATAACAGCAGTTTGTAGCCACAGTATTATATAAACCAGCAGACCTAAAGTGAAAAACAGGCATAAAATATTATTTTTCCACCCCAATAAACTGAATTTACTTTGAATTTACTTTATAACTATGTCTTACTAGTTCAAGGCATTTTTCACAAAGCAACAGAAACTCTGTTTCAAAAATTTTAGCAGTGCTGTGAGAAGTCACAGAATGACTTTGACTCCTTCAGAGCCATACATCACAGCTCTGCCAGGTCAACGAGAGACAATCTGCTCTTTCATAATGAAAAAGTGAAGGACTAAAAGTGAAAGGATATTTAGAAAAGACGATGAGGTGAAAAGTTTTAATTCTAAACAACTGCTTAAGAACAAGCTACAAACACTCCAGTCTACAGTACCTGGACTGTGTTATATAAGCCGGATCTTTTTCTTTCTGTTAACAGACAGACATTTCCTGCGGAATCAGACTTGACAATGCAAATTATAAATCATTATTATAAACGTACCTTTGTGAATCAGGGTAGGGGAAGGAGATTGTGTTGAACACTGATCTGTCATGTACTTGCTTAATAACTGATTTTTGTTTATTTTTTAATAAAAAACGTTGAAAAACAGTGTTGAATGCGTTGTTGATAGCCTCCAGACTCACCTCTCTGATTGGTTTAGGTCGCACTCTCTCAACTGGGGGTGGAGTTCCATTCAGAGCTTTTCCTAAATCACTAAGTGTGGATTTTGGGGGTCTAAGCCACGCCCACAACACTCTAAGTTCTGCTGCTCCGCCCCCTGTCACTCAGGATAAGTATGCAGCCTTATCACAGCTTGACAAGGTGTTATCAGACAGCACACCTGTTACAGGTACGACTGATGTGTGGATTTATGTATTCTTCTATAAAATGATTAGGGCAATTATTTAAGAGCATTGGTCAAATAAAATCTAGGCAGAATATCAAATATTAAATGTGCTTTGTTACATTTCTTTAGGCATTGTGTAAATCTACATACAATGTTTAAGCTTTGAGCTCAGCTTCTGTCACAAATGTGTTGTAGCCATTTCAACACCTCCCTCTGATGGACCCCCTCAGTACTGCACCCTCTTTGGTAACCGGCTGTCCTCAAGTTCCACTCCTGCAAGGTAAACGGTTTACTGAGTAGGTTTAGTTATAGCAAATCAGTATAAATCAACCCTCCAACCTGCATTACTGTTAAGATGGTGACTTGTGGGATTGCCATTTCTGTGAAAAGCTTCTGTCTCTTTTCCTCTTCAATACTTCTTGCACACATCAGTTTCACTCACTCTTTGTTTCTTTCTCCTGTAGTTCCCCAGGTGTTCCTGAAGCAGCCTCTGGAACTCAAACGTTTGCAAGTAAGCATTTCAGAGAATCTGCAGTTGATCTGATTACTCAGACAGAACTGCAGACTCTGATAGTCCTGGTTTAAAATGTGTAGTGTATGAGGATTCTATATAGTTATTTGTAAATAAGTAAATAAAAACATTTAAATAAATGCATTATCCAGTTTGTTTTTCACAACAAAACCTTGACTATCTTTCTAGAGTAAATCGTATTTTTTTCAGGTTGAAACATTCATATTATTATTCATTTGTGTATTTTATATTTATGATTTTATATTTTAAACATGAGTATCATAACATTATTTATGCAGCTGTTATTGATGTGTGCCACCTCTGAGAGGCATGAAACCGTCTGTAAATAAACCTTTAGATGTTTAGGACACGATGAAAGAAACATGAAAGATTGAAAGATTTGTTGCAACATTTGGAAAATCTTACAGGATGACCTCAGAAAGTTTTTACGCTGGAAACATCTGTAAATTCACTATAATTAAGTCAAAACACAGCCGAGATCCAAAGTGCATGTGGTGCTAATGACAGACATTTTCTTTCTCTGATTCAGACTTCTCGAACCCTTTCAGTTCTACAGCCAGTGTCACCCAGCCTGTTCTTTCTGCCAGTAACCCCTTCAAAAGCACAGCCACAGGTGAGAGAGTTGTGCTGCTGCCCCGTTGATATGATTTCATGGACTTTGTAGAGCTGATCTTAGATCAGCATTTTACTCGGGAACACGTACAGGCCCTGTAGTTTCTCTGCCTCTGATTGCTCCAGCTCTTCCATTGACATGCATTGACATTTTCTAATGTAAGGTGTATGCAGTCAAAGGTCAGTGTTAATCTGATTCTGGGACACAAGCCTATAGTGATATATTGTGAGGGACACAATTTCACAATGCTGTAAATCTGACAGAGTGTTCTTGGCATTAAAGGAACTTAATCCATACAGCAGTGAATCTTGTCATTAGAACGTTTATCTTTCTGTGGAGAACACACGTTTGTCTGTCTGTCAGGCTGCCCACCTATATATCAATCCACATGTTCCATGTGAAAGTCTCATGTTTACATACATTGAAACCAGCCAGTGGCAGTGGATTATATTTTATCTTCACTAAAACACTAAGCATTGGACTTCTAATGAAAGTACACTGCCATAGAGGAAACAGGGTGACATCAAAGCAACACACATAGTACTGCAGCATGTTTCTTGTGCAGGACATAAGACGGCCCTTTTTATTGATCTGCTTGTATGATTGACAGATGGCTCCTCCTCCTCAGCTGTGTTCCTCCAGTCTGTCTCTTTTCCCCCTCCCTCCACCCAAAGTGCTTTTTCACACCATCAGTCCAGTGACCAGGAAGCGAATGGTGAGTACAGCAAACCTTAATCTGTAAATCAGCTTAATGTCACTGAAACTCGTTCTTTAAATAGTTCACTAATCAACTAAAAGAACCGCTCAGGAATTAATTCTTAAGAAGAGACACTGTCGATTATAAACGTTTAAGCTGTAGATAAATCCTTCTGTGCATTTTTAAATGAAATGGGCACTATTTTTATTCAGATTGTTTTGTCATGTTTGTTTGTTTGCAGGTTTCAGTTCATTTCCTGCCTCTGAGTCCAAGCCCAAAGTCCCACGACCAATGTCTGTTAACCCTTTCACTGTAAGCAAGAACTTGTTTGGCATAGATGCCGTAATGTAGCTTGTGCTAATTTTACATCAACTTTTGCCTGTTCATTTTATCATTAAATGAAAGATCATATGTTCAATATACCATGTTTGTGTACTTGGTATGTTATATACTTATGTTATATACTTATCTTGTGTAACCACAAGATAAGTTCTAATAATCCTCCTATTAAGGGAGGGTGACTGTTAATGTGTTAACATCATAGGGTTCTTTCCATGACTTCTTGTAGGGGAATGTTTACCCAAGCAGAGGAGCATCACTGAACCCCTTCATCTGATACTAAACCAGAGAGAGAGAGAGATAGCTCAGCCGGAAGACAACAACACCCCATCCTTGTCTGTTTTCTGCCTTGAGTTTGTGTGTGTCTGTGTGTGTTTGTCAGCATATATTGAACATGTAACTATTTCAACAAGCTCTGTTGTGTGTGTGTGTGTGTGTGTCGCGTGTGTGTGCGTGTGTGCCCTTTCTGTACCAGATGCTAAAACACAAGCTGTGTAAGTGTGTGTGTTTGTGTGCATGTGTGGGGGGTTTTACCAAATATCAGAACATTTTCTGATAGCAGGATAAACTCAGGTGAAAAGGTGCTTATGAGTACCATTAACAAACACACACACACACACACACAAGCTGCTGCTTTGACTTTGTGTTACTGCCACATGGTAGAACTTCTTGTGCCAATGTCTCCATACAGCCCAAGTGTCTTACTTCAGCAAAAGCTGAGGTTGATACATTACCAAAACAGTAGCAAATTTAAGCTTCAGATCATCTCAGTCAGTAATGCATTTTTTTATCATCTGGTTTATATGATCCAGATGCATGTTAATGAGACGGCATAAATGACGCAGACATTTCCCTCACATATCTGTCTGTGTATGTATGCCGGGCTTGTTTCTATTTATTTGGATGTTATTGTTTTTTATATGTTTCTAATGTAATTGTGTGTGCATTGTTGTACTGCATGCGCTTCACTTAAGCGGGACGCTGCTGAATGTACTGCAGTTTCGGTGATTATAAAGGGAAAAGTGTTTGGACCAAAAACTGTCAAGTTTTCTGTATAATGTAGAGGCTGTTTCTGGGCAGAAGGATTTGTGTAGAATGTCTCTGTATTGAGCTGTATACATATGCATAAAGCTAACTGTTGTGTCAGTGTTTATCTGTCTGTGTGATGCAAATCAAAATGAATTTGCTGCTTTTGGACTTTCATGCAATATCTTTTTAAATGGCATCATTTATATTTTTCTGTGAAGATCAATATTGCATTATGAATGTATTTTCACTCTATAAAGACTGGGGCTTTCAAACCGAAAATTAAAATGAAAAATATTAATTTCAGCTCTTTTGTCACCTAGTGTAATGTTTATTTGAATGATCACAGTACGTGAAACTCTTGACAACACAGCCGTATCTGCTGTTCTGTTCATATGTCCTGCTGCGTAACTTGTTATATCTAGTCTAAACACATCTTAAAGAGGATTTCTCTAATTCTTGTGTTCTTCTATGTTTATTACCTCATATTAGGACAACACATAGATTATTTGTATTTTCAAAATTATTGGTCACACAGCAGGACCATTGAACATAAGTGAAAAATTTACAAAAATAATAATATAGTGGCCAGTGGAAAGGTTTTTCCCGTATTTGTGTATATCATTTAACCTATAAAGTCCTGATGTTGTCCACGTTGTCAACTAATCCGCAATGCATCAGTTCGTCCAGCAGATGCCGCAATTATTCACCCAAATACGCAACAAATAAACGGGACGTTTTATTTGGAGAATTATTTACAATAGAAACACGTACAGACTGCTTTTCAACATACAGCCAAACTCAGTTAAACTCCAAGCTGACAAAATGTTTGTCGTGTGAACGAACACACAACAGTGCACGGAACTCTTTTACAAATCCCTCTGCTGTCATGCCTGTCACTGGTCTGTGATCAGTCAGTCGTGTGTGTTTACGGCGGTGTTGAGTCTCACACTCACACTCACTCACACACACACTCACACACACTCACACTCACACACACACACTCACACACACACACTCTCTCACACACTCACTCACACACACACACACACAACCACACACACACACCACCACACCCACACCACACCACCCACACTCACCAACCCACCCACACACACACACACACACTCTCACAATCACACACACACTCTCCTCACACACACACACACTCACACACACACTCTCACACCTCACACACACACACACACTCTCTCTCACACACACACACACACACACACACACACACACTTCTCAACACACACACAACACACACACACAACTCCTCACCACTACACACACACTCTCACACACACACACACACACACACACACACACACACACTCACACACTCTCACACACACACACACACGAGTGACAGCTTCACAGCGGTGTGTGTGTTACAGTAACGCTGCTTCACTCCGCGCCGCGTGTGCTCGTGCGCTCGTGCGCGCGCTGAGGACTCGTTTACTCGCATCGTGTTGAAGAAACTGATCGACCTTCACGTCATTTAATGAAGGAAACGAGCACGACGGGTGCTGCGGGTGCTGCGGGTGCTGACCGACACTTTTGCGGCTGAGAAACTTATTTTTCCGCGATCCACCGAAAGAGACCCTAACCATGGACAGTCAGACCGAACCGCAGAGCACCACCGAGGACGTCCGTAAGAGCGGATATCTCCGCAAGCAGAAGTCCATGCACCGGCGCTACTTCGTGTTACGGGCGGCCTCGGAGCGCGGTCCGGCCCGGCTCGAATACTACGAGAGCGAGAAGAAATTCAGGGGTAAAGCGCCGGTGCCCAAAAAGGCTCTGGCGCTGGAGACGTGCTTCAACATCAACAAGCGAGCCGACTCCAAGAATAAACACATGATAGTGCTGTACACACGGGCGGAGAGTTTCGTGGTGGCCGCGGAGAACGACACGGATCAGGAGGAATGGTTTCAGGCGATGGTGGAACTTCAGTGCAAGAGTAAGTCTGGACACAAAGTCCCCGCAGCGCTGAGCTGCAGCAGGGTGCGAAAACCTGGTGTGAACGTGGCAGAGCGGGACATCCTCCACTGCTGCCTTACTGCGTCTTACACGCCGGTTGCTCTAAAGCTCACTGATATGAACTTCACAGTAGCTGCTTTAATGTCGGAGAACGTGTGTGTTTCGCACATCTCCAGAACCAGCGTGTAATTTACTCCATACGTGTGTAGTGGTGCTGGTGTTAAGTCCGGGCTCTGCAGTTGCGGGTGTTTGGGGCCTCAGAGTGGGGCAGATGGGCCTCAGAGTGGGGCAGATGGGCCTCCTTTGCTTCAGTGTTGAAGGGAAACTGTCACTGAATTTCAGCTCTTATCCACACTGCCACCCAGAAGCGCGTTATCGTTCATTCTCACTAGAGCTTCAAAACGGATGAGATGCACCTCAGTGTGTTAGCAAACACTAATGAATAAAAGACTGAAGACACGAATGCAGATATGCAAACGCACACATGCAGAGTTTAAACTGTATATCTTATAGTGAAAAGCTGTCTAGAACATGTATAGAAATTTCTTGTATACGAACATCTCAGTGTTTTAAAAACATTCAACATTCGTGGCGTGTGCAGAACAGCCCAAGTCATCTCAGTTCATCTTGTTTAAAAGCAATTCATTTACATATTCAGCATTTTGAAAGATGTTGATCATTGCATAACCTGTAACTCCTCTTGGCATGTACTGCACTGAAAGGCAGGTACACTAGTAAAGAGCAAACAGAAGAGAAGGCCAGTGACCGTGACTTCTGCAGCAGTTACACAGGCCACATGTTCCTTGGCTTCAGGAGATATGAACGCAACATGTGACAACCTTTCCAAACCAACATCAAGAGTCGAAGGTGCTATTATTTAGCAAACATTATATAATCAAAGCACCAGCCATGTGCCATGCAATATATATGTCAATGCAAGCGATTATGCATACAGACAGTGAAGTATTGATTTTATTGATTTATACCTAATGCAGGGGCTCTTTGCATTTACCTGCAAGATTTACAGTCAGAGAGAAAATGAATGTGTTTGTTAGGGTGGGGCGGGCAGTGGAGATGACACTGTAAGATGGAGGGTCGTGACCAGTTGTCATCCATAAACCTCCCAACTGGATAACCAGCTACATTCAACAGCAACACTGCTGATTGGCTGATCAAACATTTTGACATCTGTCTGTAGTCGTCTCCTGCTGGAATTGAACTGTTGATGGGCAAGACAACTGTGAGCATGTTGTCTATGCTCATTTTCACACGTCTTTACTCTCTGTCTGTGTGCTTTTTATAGGGTTTAGTAGGCAATGATGATTGAGAGACAGTCCAACAGTAATCTGTCCCCTGCTGTCCCAATTATGCTGGGGATGAAATTTCAGTCACTGCTTTTATCTGCTTTGATTCTTTCATTTGATATTTAGTATGAAGTGCCACCCATTCCATTAAGAATTAGTTTGTCATTCATTCATTCACTGTTCATTCATTCATTCATTCATTCACTGTTAGTTTTCAACAGGTCGGGTTGTCAGGCTTGCATAACCACTTTCTTGGGTTTCAACATTGTTAGAAATGAGCATTTTTTGTTTATTATACCAACACAGGCTTTTAAAATCCACTGAGTGATTCCAGGCTTTGATCTTCACCAACAACTGAGATTTAACTGGTAATAATAACCTGCATATTTACTGAACAAGCAGGGCTGAAACAATTGCATCGTAGCTAGGGAGTGAAGTGATGCAAATCCAGCTGAATGTTTTCCTTTTGACGTGGGTTTTGGACTTCAGGCTGTTTATTTCATCAGTATATTCCTGACTAACCACATACTGAAGATAGAAACCACAGTCATGAAGAGCATGGACTGAGGAGAGTTTAAAATCACAGCAGAACAATACTGAACAGTCTAGTTTAGAGGCTGAACATGAAACATACATTCAAGTTCCTGGATGTACAAGCAAAGCTAAACAAAGTTTATATTAACTGTGTTATCAGTGTTTAGTAAAGAGAATGTTGTATTGTTGAATGGTGTATTCATGCCGATATTTTGTGAAGAAGGAAGGTTCTGGGTCGGTCTAGGAATTTGTAGCTCCAAAAAAAGCTCCTATCAGAAAGACTCTGTGACACTGTGAAATATTCCATGTTGGGTTTTGAACAGCTACAGACCGTGAGGAGAAACTGTGTTTGAGAAACTGTCCTTCTTACCATCAGCATCACTGGTCAGATATAAGCACTGTTTCTCAGGTGATGTGACGGGCAGTTCATACACTGATTTTTAACAGTAGTTGTCTGGTAGTTTTAACAGTATTTGTTCAAGTTGTCTGGTATTTAATTTTTTTTTCTGTCTAAAAAAAGATCTTAAAAAATCTATAAAAAATACAGAATTTTATCCAGTGAAATAAGTTAAATACCAGTTAAAGCCACATCACACATGAAGCATGAAGAGTCTTCTGACTTTCTGGAAAACTGAAATGTTTATATGGAAACAGAAATGACCTTTATGTAACGTGACCTCAGTTTTAAGCTGCCTACTTTCCTTACTAGCATTGCTGCTGCAGTCTGGAGCAGTGTGTGTGTCTGATGCTGGTCTGGAGCAGTGTGTGTGTCTGATGCTGGTCTGGAGCAGTGTGTGTGTCTGGTGCTGGTCTGGAGCAGTGTGCGTGTCTCATGCTGGTCTGGAGCAGTGTGTGTGTCTGATGCTGGTCTGGAGCAGTGTGTGTGTCTGATGCTGGTCTGGAGCAGTGTGCGTGTCTCATGCTGGTCTGGAGCAGTGTGTGTGTCTGATGCTGGTCTGGAGCAGTGTGTGTGTGTCTGATGCTGGTCTGGAGCAGTGTGTGTGTCTGATGCTGGTCTGGAGCAGTTTGCGTGTCTGATGCTGGTCTGGAGCAGTGTGTGTGTCTGATGCTGGTCTGGAGCAGTGTGTGTGTCTGATGCTGGTCTGGAGCAGTGTGCGTGTCTGGTGCTGGTCTGGAGCAGTGTGCGTGTCTGATGCTGGTCTGGAGCAGTGTGCGTGTCTGGTGCTGGTCTGGAGCAGTTTGTGTGTCTGATGCTGGTCTGGAGCAGTGTGTGTGTCTGATGCTGGTCTGGAGCAGTGTGTGTGTCTGATGCTGGTCTGGAGCAGTGTGTGTGTCTGGTGCTGGTCTGGAGCAGTGTGTGTGTCTGATGCTGGTCTGGAGCAGTGTGTGTGTCTGATGCTGGTCTGGAGCAGTGTGTGTGTCTGATGCTGGTCTGGAGCAGTGTGTGTGTCTGATGCTGGTCTGGAGCAGTGTGCGTGTCTGGTGCTGGTCTGGAGCAGTGTGTGTGTCTGATGCTGGTCTGGAGCAGTGTGCGTGTCTGGTGCTGGTCTGGAGCAGTTTGTGTGTCTGATGCTGGTCTGGAGCAGTGTGTGTGTCTGATGCTGGTCTGGAGCAGTGTGTGTGTCTGATGCTGGTCTGGCTCACTGCACACGCTCAAAGGTTAAACTTCCCTAAGCCTCAGTCATCTGCTTAATGTGCTGGTAATTATTGCCTGTGTGAGACTGTACACATACAAACACAATGTCAAAGAGAGTCTGTTTGTGAGAGTTCTGTGCTAAATCAGATGGGATGAGGTGGATACTGGAGGGCTTGAGTTGGCTGTATGGATCCTTACTGTGGGTTTAACCCTCATATACTCCATACTACAATTTAGCTTGTGCTTAAATTCAGGTTAAACATAGCCAGATCCTGAAATTTAAGCCTGTTCATCTCCCCCAACCTGTGACAAAAATATCCGTTAGGCTCCCCTGTACATATAAAGCTTTTCTCAAGACCAGCCCGGTAGCAGATCTTGAACACAAGATAATCTCGTCAGTTTATTACAAATACATTATATAAGCCATCCTTTAAATTTATATTAGGAACTGTAAAAACTAATTATGGTGACCACACTCAGATTTAAACAAACAGAGGCTGTTCATCATGCCTGCTCACAGTTAACACCTTTAACAAGACTAACAAGTGTACAGCACTGAAAGCAAACTACCCTGGGATCAAAATGTTGGTCAGAATTTAGCCTGATTTCTCACCTCATACACGTGCCAAAGCTGACTTCATGCTCTGCTTTCCTGATCTCATTAGCAGCATCATGAAGTGACTTCTGTTGTCTTGCTCTGTGGTTGATCTCTGAGGACTGAGTCAGTGAAAGGTTGTTGGGTTTATTGTTTAAGTGCAGAGAGAAATTTCTTGAATATATAATTCCAGAATGATCTCAGTGAGAACAGATTGAGGTTTAAATTAATTGCCTCTTGTGTAGTATGGAAGAAGTCACTCAGTCGCCACAGCACCACTTACATCAAGAAGACTTCTGGGAAATGATTGCAGTGCTCAACCAACAAAGCAACACTTTTCACAGAAATCTGCTCATTATTTTTCATGGCCGTTTTCGAGTAAAAACAGTTTGTTTTTAGGGAGTTTAAGTCTGAATGAGACATTTCACAATGTACCGAAGAGCAGAGTGGTGTTATAATATACAATTGTGTGCTGCCATAAAAAGCAGTAAGCTACCTCAGCGTCCGTGCTTGGGAGCAAATTCTTTGAGAAATGTGTTTGCATGTGTGAGTGCTCATTGGACGGTCTCCACTGCTGGTGTGGACAGCAGAACTCTTCCTCTCACTTCGAATAATCTTTCATTATTCCAGCTCTGGGTTGGAAGAGCGAGAACCACAAATGCGTTTCCATGTGGCACTGAAGCTGGAAACCTCAAGCAGGTTTGGAAACTTCATGATAATGTTGACCAGCAAAGGGTTCGTCCAGGTTCATGTGGCCATGCCAGCATGTGTGTTTTTGTGTGTGTGCTGTGTTAACAGAAAGCGTGTTAAAGGAGCGTCATTAGAGATGGTGTGTAGGGGACACTTGGGCATTTATGTGCATTCCTGCCCTGTTTGCTAAGAAAATCAGTAGCAGAGGGAGAGTTGAGATGAGAGTAGGCTCTCATGTGCACAGTCACAGCTGTTTCTCTGCTTTCTTCCTTCTTATCTTTAATAGCACTAGGTGAAAGAAAGATCAGAACTGGACTTTGGTCCTACATAGAGCTCTTGTTTTAAAACCCTTTGCTCACATGGACACAAATCTAAGTTTAACTGCTCCAGCCAAGTTATTATTATTCAAGTTATTTGTGGAATTTATTTACAAATGGCACAAAACTGTGAGAGAGACAGTACACAACATTTTTAAAATGATTACTAAAACAATGAGTTCCTTAATCTGTTGTGCTTAGAAGTTTTAGATCATGATCTGTTTTTAAAACAGAAATTTACTGATGTGCCGCCTTTTATTTGTTCATTATTTGTCATTATTTACAAACAGATGGAAAAGAACATGAAGCTATGACAGTGTGTCATCAGTATTTGTCATTATCATCATAAACAAGTTTTTGTATATATTTTTGTGTATAGTAGTTTGACTATTTCTATTATATATGATGATTAAAAATGTAGTTTCAGTTTACAGAATTGTCACTGTATTTTAAGTTGACGTGGATTTATTGATGCATTTATTTATATGCAGACAGCTGCGGTTGCGCAGCATCTACACTTCACTTTCAAAACAACGCTTATGTAACTGTGCCTGTTGCACTGACCCCCCCACCCATCATCCCTCGCTTCTGCTGGTGTACGGTAACACGCATCCCGCCAGCGCTGCCTCACTGTCCTCCTCCAAAACCCAGAAACTGGGCATAAAGACAGAACTCTCCAGAGCGTTAAACTCATCACATGTGGTGTACGGTGCAAAATGAATCAAATGTGACTGTTTTACTGTGTGATATGAATATGCTGAGTGAGCTGGATGAGGTCAGAGGATCAGAGTTAAAGATCATTTTATTGGTTTGGTGTTGATGATCTGTGTTGCGCACTGTTGCTGCATCTCTGTTAGTGACCTACTTTCTTAGTGTTTGTGTGGGCTGAACAATTATTAATGTGCCAGTTTCTGTTTGTCAATATATAGACTGCTGAAGTAGATGAATAATGTTAATTAATCCAGCAGATCAGAAAAATAAGATCATATAGATCCGATTAACCTGCATGATAATGATGTTTCTGTGGGTCTATATACAGTATGTGTCAGTGGTTAAATAGGCTGTGTGTGTGAAATACCACCATGGCAGGGGAACCAGATCAGGCCACGGGCTAATCTCATATTTAATCTGATCTAGAACTAAGGTAGATTAGTCATACAGACTCTGTGGGCAACCAAGGGCAGCGTGATTAGATTAAAAATTAAAGGAGAATATTTGCCTTGCCTCTCTGTTTGTAAGAGGAGTGGTGTGTGTGTGTTTGTTTAATGTCTGTGAGCTTGTACAAGTGCTTTGTAAAAGTACATAAATAAAAATGAACAAACGTGAGTGTTATTAATACTGCATGATATAATTTAGTAAAATAGAATAGCAAAAATCATGAAAACTCCTTGTGTTTTATTGTTCAGAATACAGGTAGTTCCACACCAAACCCGCACTTTTGGTTGATATGTCAGACCATTTAAACAAGCAGATCAGTGTTTTGATAGCAACACAGTGTTGACAGTGCTCAGAGAGGGAGCCACAAATGACTATTTGTTTCTGCACATTGAGCTGGGATAGCAGAAGGTATTTTAAACCAATAAATCACACACTTTATCTTTAGCTGATGTAACGACACAGATATTAGAAGTAATATTTCAGGCTGTTTCCTCTGCTGTAATTGATCAGTTAGTCTCCTGATAGATTTAGTAAAATCTGTTTAATGCATGACTGTGCTGTGGTGATGATTAGAGACGTCACGCTAGTGTTCAGTGAAACTGAAATGATATGTGCATTCCTGCCTCTTCTGCCACTGGATACTCGGCTGCTTTAAATTGCTGCTGAAACATTGATTATGGCTGGATGTGACTATTTATCAAAAAGAGAGATTACAGCAGGACAGATAGATGTTATGTTCTACAATCAGGTACAGGAACTTTGGACTGATTTAATTAGAATGAAGTGCAGGTTATAAAAACCGAGCATGTTGTTGTATTGTCACAGTTGCCTAGTCAGTAGATTTTCTGTGTGACTAGGCTGGTTTAAGGTTTTGTCTGAGGTCTGAGCAGACTTGTTTCTTATGAGTTCATCACAGAGGAGTCAAACGTGATTGAATGTTTAAACAGGGCTGGATGGAGCTCAACAGAAAGGGACAGGATGCAGTGTACTTTACGACACCGCTTGAAAGTTGATGAGTCTAAAACTGCTGTTAATTTGACAGCTTAACTAAGCAGGTGGCTCAATGCAGTGCCTCCTGACTATTTCTACTCAAAGTTTATTGCACAACCTTATAACCATAAGTAAAGTCATTGCACACGTTTGGGCTGTGGATATTTGAGATTGTGTGGTTGGTTGTGAAGAGATGTGATGATATTTTTCTAAGCCATCAGACTTGCAGTTTGTCTTTGTCATTGCTGAGTGAACAGCAAATATGCAAATGATTCTGGAGAGGTAAATCCAGCGCAGTTCAGATACATTTCCCACAGGAGCATGTTTTACTAGAACAAACTTCTGTCAGTACCTTCATGTCGCTCAGCTTCCCTTTTTAAACATGCAGACTGGATGTTTCCAGGTCTGAAAGCCACGGATGGTCACTAAATAGTCATGTGTGGTTTGTCTATGACTCCTCTAATGCAGGTTACCAGTTTCACTCATGTTCACACATCCAGAGACTCTACATCACCAAAAACACATATACACTGATATAATGTTGGAAAGAAACAGCTCGTTCTTCACTTTAGAACAGGAGAACAGGAGAAAGAACACACACAATCTTGTGACCACAACAGAAATATTCTGGAAGTGGTAACAGATATGTCGGTTAGACAGTGGAGGAGGTTGTCCTCTCTTCTGCACGCTACAGTGTGTTTTTGTACATGTGTTTGTAATTGTCTCATTTGTGTTGGAAGTGTTGTGATGCTCTGATTCACAGTGAGAGTTCGACTAGAATGACGTGCAAAGCTCCTGTGTACTAGAGCTGAAAGTTTCCAAACAGTATTCACACAAGAACTTAAGTACTGTTTGACCACACACACAAACACTTGAACATTAGTATGACTGACTTTCTTTATCTTCGTCTTACAAACGCACAGATACTCACAAATACATACAAATAGTACCACTAATTAGCCAGTATAGAGTATAATTAATGAGCTGTATGGTACAGTAAGGAGCTGCATAATGTAGTTATGAGAAGTAACTAAATCAGCTGAACACCAGCTTGAGCAGGCTGGAAGACCAGCTAGATCAGATAAAAACAGCTCCAACTAGTTCAGGCTGTTTAAAGGTTTTACTTATTAAGGATAGAAACAATAGGTTGACCCTTTTCTTTTCTTTTTCCTTTCTGATCTGAGGGTGTTGATACAGCTGGCACAATTAACCAAGTTAGTGATAACAAATAAACTACACAAACCCGAGAGAGTAATGATTTCCACAGGCGGGTTTTTTGGGGCAAGCTGCAGCAGATTAAGAAAAGCCCTCAAATTTGAAACACTTAAAGAGCGAGTTCCTACAGGATTATAAACATCTTGTTTTCACAGTGCTGTTGGTTGGAGAACTTTCGGTGGAGTTTTGCCAGCACTTCAACCAAGAGAGAGTGAGAGCTCTTTACTAACAGTGAACACCTCGTCAGTCTGTCAACTGATTTGCACTCTGTAACCTTCTGTTATTAACCAGGGGCTTCAGGCCTTTTGGTAACTTACCTTCAGAGAACAAACAAAAGAATCGTTCAGCTCTATGCAGATGAACATAGCCTGCAGAGAGAGGAGTTGACGAGTTGAAGATGGGAAACTTTCTCAGTAAGAAGGCACTTCAGCGACACCAGACTAATTCACAGTATCAGGGTTTCTCTTCCTCAGATCTAAAGAGAGTTAAATGCCTCATTTATCACATCTGTGTTAAAAACATAAAAAGCTGCTTGTTTGACCATTGATAGACTTTAATGTTTCCTTATCTGTATATCTTTATTACTGTACTGTACAAAAGAGGAGGCCTGTCTTTGACTTGCTTGGGGCCTCACATGAATATGCAAGGCAGTTAGGGCAGGTGCACACATTCAAAACACAGGCCCTGTAAGTGTGGCTGGGGGGAACAGGGGGATCATGTTGGTGTGTGTGTAAGGCAGGTTTAAAATGCTACTGGGAAGGTAAGTGTATGTTTTGGCTGAGCATGTTTGTACTCCCACAACACAACTGACTACTTGTTCTAGAGTTAAGAGGCTGTTGGGTTATATAAGTGTATAGTTCAGCTTTTATATTATTTTAGGCGTTTTTACCACTTGTGAAAAGTGATAGTACAGAGAGGACAAGAAATAATGGGTGGGGGGGGTGGGGGGGGTGTTTGAACCCAGCTGGGCTTGAACTTGAATAATCATTTTGACTAAAGATTACAGTTGTAATGATGTTGGCTAATGCTAGCACTATCACATTTTGCAAGTGAACTATGTTGTGTCTGTTTTTACTGTACAAGTTGCATCTCATGTGCATCTTATATTAATATCGAGTATTCATTTGCAGTTATATTAGCAATAGCCTATTGAGCCCTTAGTCTGGCTTTATCATGGACCTTTAAAATTGTGTGAATCTGATTATAAAATGCCTTTTGGATCACATTTGAAGTCTTACATGCTGCAAACATGACTGGTAATGGTTTGTAGAACTAATATAAGACCTTTCTTGTTTTAAATGTGCTTGGGTTATTGAATTACCTTCAGTTTATAAAGTTGATTATAAAATTTACTTCATGCTGTAGGCTTATACTTACATGTTTGTTTTCCTTCTCTCTGCAGGTAAAGCGCTATGTGACAATGGGAATGGGGAAGACTATGGAGTGCCATCCCCTGGTCCTGCCTTCAAGGAGGTCTGGCAAGTAAAGATTTGGCCTAAAGGTTTAGGGCAAGCCAAGAACTTGGTTGGTATCTACCGCCTCTGCTTGACTGAAAAGACAGTAAACTTCGTCAAGCTAAACTCTGATGCAGCTGCTGTTGTGCTCCAGCTGATGAATGTGAGACGTTGTGGTCACTCTGAAAACTTTTTCTTTGTGGAGGTCGGCCGCTCTGCCGTAACTGGCCCTGGAGAGTTTTGGATGCAAGTGGAAGATTCTGTGGTGGCACAGAATATGCATGAAACACTGCTGGAAGCCATGAAGGCCCTGAGTGAGGAATTCCGACAGCGTAGTAAGTCACAGTCAGCAGCTGCTGGAGCAGGAGGTGGTGCCACTGCATCAAATCCTATCAGTGTTCCATCTCGACGCCATCACCCAAACCCACCACCCAGTCAGGTTGGGTTTACAAGACGTCCACGCACTGAACCACCAGGAAGTACTGGAGGAGGTGGAAATAGCAATAGCACCTCTCCATCTTCTCGACACTGCTTTCCCCGAACTCGAACGTCCAGTGATGGTGGAAAGACTGATGATGTAGGCGCTGTTGTAACAGGAGGGACTGCGTCCTGTTCAAGTCCTACCACCAATGGGTCATGCTCAAATACCCCTATAATGAGATCAACGTCTGTTCGTGCTCCAACTCCAGTGAAGGCACAGCATGCTCTAATGAGATCCACCTCAACTCCAGCTGCTTCAGCAGCACCAAGCCTGCCTTCCAGCTCAGGTCCTACAGCAGACTTTTGTGGAGCTGGCACTGGGTCAGGCAATGGTGGTGGTGTCTACAGTCCAATTCTCAGACAGCCCTCTGTTTCGGGTTCTCTAAGCGACTATGGATCCTCAGATGAATATGGCTCTAGCCCCACTGAGCACTCTCTGCTAACACCAACAATGCAGATGGGGTCTGCAGGTAGCTCAGATGGAAACTCACTTGGGGATGAAGCATCTAACTACATCCTTATGGGTCAGAGAGGATCATCTAAACCTCAGGTACCCCAAAATACATTGCCACAGACCAGGAGGGTTCTGAGACGTTCTTCTAGCAGAGAGTGTGAAACAGAGCGCAGGCTAATGAGCAAACGGGCTTCACTCCCGCCCATGGCCTTAGAGAGACTAGCACCTCTTCATCGGGCTGGGGAGGAAGCAGTTGAAGAGGATGACTATGCAATTATGACTCGTACCACCAACCGAGAATTAGCTGGTTCAAGACAGGTTTCTGGAGGTGGAACAGGATACTTAGAGGTAGCTGCAGACCTCAAATGTGAAGCTGGTAGCAGTGGAACAGGTAGCTCTGCTGTCATTGCTGGAGGTAACAAAGCAATGGATAATGGATATATGTCAATGCTGCCTGGAGTAACAGCTCCTCCAGTATCCCTGTCACATTCCCCCTCAGTAGCAGTATCAGATCCAGACTCAAAACCTGCAGATGACTACATGGCTATGACCCCCAATAACAGTGTTTCACCCCCTCAGCAGATCCGCCTGCCACCTTCTGGCACAGATGGCTACATGATGATGTCTCCCAACAGTAGCTGTTCACCAGACCAACGAGGGGTTCCTTCTGCCTGGGTTGGCAGTAGCAGTGCAGACAGTCGAACTGGCAGCGACTATATGAATATGTCACCTATTAGTGCCCGTTCTGCCAACAGCACACCACCACCACACGAGCCCCTCACACCATCTGACCTGCATCCTCATCAGCCTCCACCCAAAATGGTGTACTCTTACTATTCTCTACCCCGTTCTTACAAACATAACACCTCGACACACTTTGAGGAAGGATCAGGAAGAGGGAAGCATCTGGTTAATGGTGGTAGAGGCATAGGTGGAGGTAGAGGACTTAATAATAGCAAGTCCAGGCCTCAGGAATCCCCTGTTGGTCGACATCTGTCTCTGTCATCCTCCTCATACTCCTCCAGTTCAGCCAGCAGTGAAAGTCTGGGTGAAGGTGAGGACAAAGCTGCCAAGCTGACAGGAGGAGCAATGAGCGCTACCGCAAAGGATATTGATCAGAGACCCTCGCAACAAAGACCAGGGTCTGGAAGGGTAAAGCATTCAGCTCAAAGGGGCCAGCGACTTAGCCTGTTTGTGGACATCTCTAAAGCCAACACTCTTCCCAGAGTTCGTGAGACACCCCTTCCTCCAGAACCTAAAAGCCCTGGGGAATATGTCAGCATTGAGTTTAAGGGTGAGAGGAACATAAAGGCTGGAGGAAATGGGAACAAAGGATTTCAGCTTGATACCTCTCTTCCACCTAGTGCACAACAGCCCTTACCCAGGCCAACCTCTTGTGTTGCTGGCTTCTTGCCCTTCTCTCATAGTTCCTCCATCCCTCCATCAATTGCCTCTGAGTATGTCAACATGGAGCTGGGAGCATCTCCATCCCCCTCACCCATCTCTCTCACACCAGTTGGATTTCCCTCATTCCCCACTCCTCCTATCACACCTGCAGCAGCCCCTAAAGCCTGTGATGAGCATAGATCAATGCCTCTAAATGATGATGAAGCAGAGATTGAGATGCAACATAATAACAGCAGGCAAGCATCAGTACCTCAGTCTGAAAACTTGCCTACAGTCTGTGGTGACTACACAAAGATGGCCTTTAGCCTAAACTCAGACAAAACAATAAATTCTACATCTTCAAAAACCTCTTTGCCAGACCAGCCTGAATCAGTAGTCCCAGCCCTAGGTTTGGGACTGGGACTAGATTTTCCCCATGCCAAGATTTCAAACCCAGACCACGGAGCTAAAGTAATCCGAGCAGATCTTCAGGGCCGTCGGCGACACTGCTCTGAAACGTTTCAGGCTCCTTCTTCACTACCGCCTTGCTCTACAGCATCATCTTCCTCTGCATTCCCTGATCACACCCACGCTATTGCCCGTCGGCTTGGTTTTGATGGTATGCTTTGGGGGAACAGTGGCTCAGCAGATGTCTCAGCTCAATACATTAACCCTGGACTATCTAGCCTATCTGCTTCACAGACATCCTTCATGGAGCAGGGCCTCAATTACATAGACTTGGACCTGGCTAACAAAGAAAGCCCTCACACTAACACAGATGGGCAAGCAGCTGTTCACACACCTGCTGGCCGTCTCTTCTCTTCTGTGCTAGGTGGCGGAGCTGCAGGGGGTTCTGTAGGAACTGGAGGTTCAGGCAGTAGTACGTCAAGCCTAAACACGTATGCTAGCATTGACTTCTACAAGTCAGAAGAGCTACGGACACATCAAGGCAGCAGCAGCAAAGATGGTACAGGTACAACCAGTTCCAAACACAAACTGAGTTTAGTCTAAGAGCAACAGTAAATCCTCAACTCAAGAGTCTGTACATCTTATTATCACCTATACACACCTGTTAAGGGGGCAGAATCATGTCATTTGCGATTTTGTTTTCTTTTTAGACGCACAACATACGTGGCAGTAGTTGTGCTGTTTTTATCTCCGTTTTGGTTCCACATTAGTCAATAACAAGTTGTGATGATGCATTGGAAACAGGGCACAGTCTGTTCCATAACAAAACTTTATGAGGCCATTGTTCACTTTTGTTCTTTATTCATGTCCACCTGGTGTCTCTAGATACGCAAGACACCTGTCTGGAATTACAATGCCAACAATACTGATCAGAAAGCCATGGAAAGTTCCCTTTTGCAAATCATATAACCATATAAATCATATAATTGGTTTGTCTGCCGCCTCTGTCATTCTCCAGGCAGCTAAATTTAATTTTCCTTTCTAAATGTATTTTAGAAATGAACAGTGTTTATCTTAGACCTAAAACATTAACGTGTCCCTTATAGTTATGTTTATGAAAGGGTTATAATGACAGGTTAAATAGCTGAATACAGTCTTTTCACTCTGAGTTACAGTCTGTATATATTTGAATTCACTGTGGATGTCTTTACATGCATTTCTGAGTTTGTGGCTATGACATTTTGCCAGTGATGGGATGTTTGTGTAAATTGAAGTATTTGTATGAATAGTGACAGAGTGTGTAAATGAAGGAGCATGAGTCTGAATTTCTGTGTTTTGTTCCTGTTAGACAAGATAAAACAAAAACCTAGATGGAATAGGAGAAAGCTCTCTGAGGAATGTTGTTAAAAAAGATTTAAAAGAGTTGTTTTTAAATGGTTAAAGTCTGGATAAAGAAGCTGGATAAGTGTCGAAATAAACCGAAAGCTAAAGAGAATGAGAGAAGACTCATTTGTGCAGCAGTGAGTGGATGATTTGCAGTTAGTGGTCAGCGTGGCATCAGCACTGGGGGAATGCAGTGAGCTGGCTGTGAATGTTGAGAAGGGGCTAATGCTGTGCTGGTCCAAAATGGTCACAACCGCAAACCCCCCTTTTCTTCATGTAATAAATGATCCTTTTGTTCGTGGCTTCCCTCCTGGGCTGCCGTGTGTGTGTGTCTGTGCTTTTGCGTGTGTGTTTCAGCTGCAGAAGGTTTGAACTCATCGCCCCCCTTCTCTGTTTTTCCCTTTTTTTAAAAACAATCTTTGTCCGAATAGAGTAAGAGAGCACGTATAAAAACAGAGTTTTGAGGGAAACTGTAGAATGGTAAGTCAGCATCCAGCACCCCACTCTTCAATTTGAGGATTAAAGAGAGTGAAAGATGGAGGAGGGAGAGAGAGTACAAGGGTGAGAGAGAGATGGCACAATGGGAGCGAGACAGACATATTGGGTGTGAGAACAACAGATGGAGAAGAGACGTGAGCGAGAGAGAAAAAGTGAGAAAGACCAAGTCTGATCGGGTTTCATGTTTGGAAGTAGGAGGAAATCATTTGTTTAGTTCGGGGTCATTTATGCATTTGGTTCTCCCAAATGAGCTACACTTTCCATAGTTATATAGGGAATTACAATAAAAGTAGTTTTCCTGGCCTAACTTCAGCTGTAGACTCACTGGCCACATCCAAACATAAAGCAGTCAAGGGAAGAAAAAAATGAGAGGTTGTGATACAGGAAGAAATAAAGGAAAAGTGGTGGGAAACTAATAAAAGAGAGGAAGGAGAGGCAACAGAATGCCAATGAAACGAAATGTCCTCTATTGAAGCTGATGTGTTTCTTTTCTATAAGCGTGAGAGAAAAAGTAAGCTAATTTCTATCACAGAACCAACATGGCTAATATATGCTGTTCAAAGTTTCACCCACACTCCGACACACTGGAGATGGTCTGTTCTCTCTGTGCGGTAGTGTCGCGTGTGTGTGGAAGAGCAGTGGATTTACACAGACACAGCTTCTGGCACTGACAGAGGTGGATTCCTCTACTGTTGCCAGTGTGTTAACAGGAGAGAGAGATTATTCATCATAGATCATTCAGCCAGAGAACAGCAGTTATGCAGATTGAGAGTTATGGGTGAAGTATAATGAGGCTGGAGCAGTTTTTGAATCTTAATTTCATACACAAATCCACATAACCACATAATGTGTGTACACACTCAGACTTCAGCTGTTTTGTAACCGTCCCCTGCACTCATATAGTTGCTTAACTTAGGGTTATAATGTTTTTTTTTTCCTCTCTGGGGGTTTTTGCCTAACTGGACTACAGTTTAGATTTCCGCCACAGTCTGCACACAGACACATGCACACTTTTGGACAGTCGATCTATTCAGAGTCATCTGTTATGAACTCGTCCACCTGAAAGCCTGTGCATACATTTACGGTAAACGGTACTCTGGGCTATAATTTATGCTTTCCATTGACGAAGAACGTACACACCCAGCCACCACATCTGGCTGTAGTATGATGATTTTGAGAGGCTTTGACTAACCTGTAATCCTTCCTTCACAAACACTGAGCATTAATACTACAGGCCAGCGGTGCAGAAATCTGATTATTTATCCCTGACGTCAGAAACCTGTCAGACCAAACTACAGCTAAATGTAGTCAGTTTCCATGGAATGGTCAAAACTCTTCCAAGAAAAATACGAGCAATGTTGTGCTCAAATCTTAAACATTCACTCAGAGTCACTAAGATCTCATTAGTAAGTTGATCTATTTTTTCAACATTTTCCAAGTTTATTTATAGCAACTTCCTTATACATGAACAATTGTACCTTCCTACAACAGTCAGACAACAGACTTCTACAATGAATGATTCTTTATTACTGATAGCTGTTGTAAAATTGAATCACACTCTGACTGTAGCTTAAGACACAGATCTGGTTGTTTCTGGTTCAGCCTAAAATAGTGGTCAGGCAGATAGAGATGGAAAGTGTGAGTATACATGAGGGAGAGGGAGATGGAAAGAGATACTGAGGAGAGAGAGCCAGGGATTAGATTTGACAGTAATTCATGGTTGTTTATGCACATCCATGGGGTGGAATAACAGCATGGTTCCTGCACCCTGTGTCCCAGGCAGTGTACCCAGAGCAGCTGGAGTCTGGGCATGTGGAGGGGCCACTGGACCTTCTGGGGCATTAAATTCATACTGAATATGTTAATGGAGGTTAATAGTGTCGTGGGTTTGATTCCCATGGGACACGTGTACTTACATGTACTGTAAGTCACTTTGGATAAAAGTGTTTTGCTAATAAACATAAATATAGACATAAATGCTGTTCAACAAACTGTAAATCTGTCTGCAGTGACTGCAGCTTTGAATTTACTTTATTTTATTGTGATTTATCATATAAAGCAGTGAGTAAATAAAGTGTGTGTGATGCCCTCTTACTGTGTTCTGTAAGGACATTGCTAAATTAGGTTTGAAGTTCATTTTTTTTTGGCAGAAATGCTCTATATTCCGTTGCAGTAGTTGTTAAATAGCACTGGTCCAGGAGGACAGAAAGCAGGGCGGGTTAGGTAAGGTAATATTGGTTGCCCATGTAGAGCAGCTGTGACTGAGGGAGACGAGCAAAGACAGTCTTGTGTCTGTTTGTGTTGATGTTCTCACAACATTTATTACAGCCTAATGCCTGAGAAAATATGGGTTACTTATACATTGAACAGAAAAACATGAGAATTGAGGCGTTAATATGTCCAACAGAATTCTATATGTACCAGCTAATAGAATCTGAATATGTTTAAATGTTATGTTTTATGTTTAGGTTATGAAATATGTCATACCAAAGAGGGTTTCAAGTTTAATATGCAGCGAGAACTATAAGCCATTTGTAGACAGACTTCTCCAAGCAGTGTAAACACTGAGTTTCTATCAAAACATCTACACCATGATGAGAATAACATCTAGATGTGTGCATAAATACGAAACATGCTGCTTATTGTGCTGCCTTCTGTGCAGAATATAAGAGAGCAACAACAGCCGTTTTAATAAGTGATACATTGTCACATAGGTGAACTTTGTTGCCTGTTTATTTTATAATATGTCTTTGGCAGAAATGTTTATCTAAAGCGAGTGCATGTGGGTTGCATCAGTACATGCATTCACTGAGAATCAAACCCATGGCTGTGGCATTGCCAGCATCCTGCTCTACCAGTGGAGCTACAGGAAAGCTTGTTAATTCAGTAAAGTGGTGTGCCGTTGTCATCTCAGAAGTGATTATGGTTACGGTTTGGCTGGTTAACTGAACAGTTTGGACGGATCAGACAGACAGACGCAGGACACTGAAGTGGTTACAGTCTGAGGAAATCAATCATACAGTTGTCTCTGCACATTAAACTGAGATGAAAGAGATCCAAGTATTTTAACATCAACAAAACATTCTGCTCCAAGTTTCAATGTAGAATAATCATGTGGCATCTATGGTTAACTGAAAAAATAATTTTTAAATGTATTTTCAACAAACTTAATATATGCTTTGCTAAAATATCTATTAATCATGAGGTGAAATTCAGTTTCAGTGATTTTGTTGGTCAAGATGATGGCTCAGGAAAGGCTGGTTAACCAGCATGGCTTTTCTGTTAAGAGCGATTGATCAATAAAATCTTGCAGGTTAAGTTAGTTAGAAGCTGGGTGGGGCACCAGCATCCAAACATTACATGCTTGTTTCTGAGCAGCTGTTCAGGGTGTATTTATGTAATGTATGTCTCTGTTGTATAGCGTGTGCAGTCAGTTATATAGCCCAGCTTCACCTGCAGCTAAACACATCCACCACAATCCTTATGGGCGAGATGCTATGCCCCTCCCCAAACTCCACCCTCCTGCTTTGTGCCTCCATTCATCTGTGTGGCCCTGCTTCAGTCAGCAGAAGTGAATGAAGAGTTGTAGTTGTTTAGCATTAGACTAAGAAGAATAACACTGTAGAATTTAAACCCCACACACAGACTGTGGGTCTGAGCTTGTACCGGGCTGTAAATGTATTATACAAGTGTCCAGCTGTGAGTTTATTGCACTGCGTGTGTGTCATCAGTTAGTGCCCAGGGCTACTGTCTTCTGACACTTAATCTCGCCTTGACTGCACAGAGGGAGAGGAAATGGCCGGATTTCAGACCGTGAAGGATAAATAGACAAACTAAATCTCTATTTTAGGCAGAGTGAGTGATGGAGAAAGAGAGAGAGGGCCAGAAGTGTGTTTAAGGTGAACAGACATCCTGGTGTCCCAACAATTTACAGATATCCCAGTATCAGATATTCGGTTCCCTTATGTGTCCTCAGTGTCCTTCTGAATTCATCTTCATGCCAAAATGTTTCAGTGAATGAAATGGAGGCTGTGAGGGACAGATGTACAGTCTTCATTTTAAGACGTTATTGTTATGATTATTTCAGACCAACATTTAGCTACCTGAATAACACCACGTGTGGTTTAATGGCATCTGAGGTGCTGGAACTCTATCAGCCCTTGAGAACAGACGCTAAGGGTTGTTACCACCACAGTAACACAAAAAGACATGCTGCTTAGATACAATTAGACTGCAATTGTGCAGCACATTGCCCAACATCTGTGTTCTTCAGTAGAGTGAGTTTAACAGGGTGTGTGAGTGTGTGGTGGGTGTAAATGTCCACATGAATCGAATCACTGTCATCACACTTTCCCTGTCAGGTGGTAGTTATGGAAACAGTGGCAATTGAAAGTCTGTCTGGAATATTCCGTCACACTTTACCTTCAGTATGTTCTCATTCTGTTTTATTTCAATGATTTCATTGCACAAACTTAACCAAGAACAAACAATGACTCGTGACGTGTCTGGATGGATCAAATATTTAGAGGCAAACCACAGAGAAAGAGAGAAGAGGGAGAGAGGCAGGATGTTGTGGAGTTTATATTGTCATCTTATTACGTCAAAGAAACTGCGCTTCACGTCGTTGTCATAGCAGCGCTTATGAGCATACCTCTGTTTCTCTCCTCTGTCTCCTCTATGGCTCTTACCCAGGCTTTTCTCCACTAGTGCTATATTGCTCCTTTCTCAGAAACATTGTTTTGTCCGCTCTGTACTTTTCCTGTCCGCACTTTTCTTTACTCATCGTCACATTTCATTTATGCCATTTTCCTGGATTGTTTTTCATCTGACTGTACACAGTTATTTATATCAGCTCTGACACTTTTAAATCAGCCTTTGAAATCACATTGAAAGTCTGAGATCTCAGTACTGTACATTTCAGTAAGTGCATGAGCTTACATGTGATTTGTAAGTGTCCACACATGTATGTGCTTGCGTGTGTGCATGTGTTTGTGTATACCCACACGTGTGTGTGTGTGTGTGTGTGTGTGTAATAATCTCTTTATCTCAGACTTGACAGGGCTCATTCTGTGAGGGTGTCAGCTGAGACAGCAGAGACAGAGTGATGGGCAGATAAGGGCCAAAGCAGGAATAAGGGAATACGGGTCTAATCATTGTGGTTTCTCTTTTTCTGTTTCGGTTTGGTGTTATAGGTACAGGAGGACTTAGAGGGTCACTGGCAGTGTTTTTCTCTAAACCTGATGAGTGTACAAAAAACAGCTGTGTGTGTGTGTGTGTGGGTGTGTGTGTGTGTGTAATGTAACTGGAGTAAGCAGAGGCTAATACAGATCTTGTTTCACAGGTTAAAAGTAATGGAAAGACCCACCCTCATTACCTCATTACCCATCCCACAACACGTGTGTGTGTGTGTGTGTGTGTGTGTGTGTGTGTGTGTGTGTGTGTGTGTGTGTGTCTCAGTCTGGGGTCATGGCATTGTTCTGTAAGCATTTCTGTCAAGCTTCACATAACCTGAGTGTGAAAATATGTTGCTCTTATAACACACGCTGCATTCAAGTACTGTACATCAACACAAGACAGTTTCTGATTGGTGCAGTTAGTAGTCTGTGTGTGGGTGTGTTAGAGTGTGTTTGTATGTGAGTCTTGTAAAGCAAAATGTGTATTATAAAGGTTATACTGTACAGACTAATTCAATAACCAGTGGGATTTGAACTGTGATCTGGAAAATCAGCTCGCATTGCCTCTCTCTCTCTCTCTCTCTCTCTCTCTTTCTCTCTGTTTCTGTATCTTTTCCTAATCTTGTTAAATGGTTTAAACATTGTTTAGACTTCCGGTTTTAGATCATGTGTGTCTGTGTGTGTGTGGAGGTTTTGTAGGTCTATAAATAAACCTTAACTGGAATGAACACACACAAATGTAATTATTTGTTATAATTATTTCATTACCACTAATTCAAGACACTTCACTGTGTGTTTTAAATTATGACCATATAAGAAGTTGCTTTGTTAATGAAAAAATGTAAAAATAAAAGTTTTGTTTTTATTTTATTTTTAGGCATTTGTTCCTATTTTATTAATTTAATTGTTTAAGCTTTCTAATAGGCCACCCAAAAATTCTGTCGGTATTTACTCACCTTCACATTATCACATTAATCACATTATTCACATTAATCACATTATTTACACATTACATCTTACATTACACTTACAAATTATTTCTCAAAATTCCCTGTACTTGGACATCAAGTCTATCAAGGTCCAAAAAGAACAGCACCATGAAAGAGCACCATGAAAAGAATTTCATTCACTCATACACTGTATTATAGATGTTCTAAAACTCAGCTTCACCACAGCTTCACCACAGCTTCACCACAGCTTCACCATAGCTTCACCACAGCTTCACCATAGCTTCACCACAGCTTCACCACAGCTTCACCACAGCTTAACCACAGCTTCACCACAGCTTAACCACAGCTTCATCACAGCTTAACCACAGCTTAACCACAGCTTAACCACAGCTTCACCACAGATTCACCACAGATTCACCACAGCTTCACTACAGCTTCACCACAGGTTCATCACAGCTTCATCACAGCTTTACCACAGCTTTACCACAGCTTCACTACAGATTCACTACAGATTCACCATAGCTTCACCACAGCTTCACTACAGCTTCATTACAGCTTAACCACAGCTTCATCACAGCTTCATCACAGCTTCACCACAGCTTCATCACAGCTTCACCACAGTTTCACCACAGTTTCACCACAGCTTCACCACAGCTTCATCACAGCTTCACCACAGCTTCACCACAGCTTCATCACAGCTTCATCACAGCTTCATCACAGCTTAACCACAGCTTAACCACAGCTTAACCACAGCTTCATCACAGCTTCATCACAGCTTTACCACAGCTTTACCACAGCTTCATCACAGCTTCATCACAGCTTCACCACAGCTTAACCACAGCTTCATCACAGCTTCATCACAGCTTAACCACAGCTTAACCACAGCTTCATCACAGCTTCATCACAGCTTCATCACAGCTTTACCACAGCTTTACCACAGCTTCATCACAGCTTCATCACAGCTTCACTACAGCTTCATCACAGCTTCCTCACAGCTTAACCACAGCTTCATCACAGCTTCATCACAGCTTAACCACAGCTTAACCACAGCTTCATCACAGCTTCATCACAGCTTTACCACAGCTTTACCACAGCTTCATCACAGCTTCATCACAGCTTCATCACAGCTTCACCACAGCTTCATCACAGGTGTCACATTTCAGAGCTGCATCACCTCAGAGTGTACTGAGCTGTTTTTTGTCTTTACACAAGACTACTGTAAGGAACACACAGAATACAGTGCATGAGTCATATAAATGTTTAAGCTAATGTTATGATGTTTTCCAGACCATTTTGTATATACTGTCATAGTATGAAAAAAGCTTCATAAGGATCCTTTTTAACATTCTTTTTGTGTTCCATAGAAAATGTAACAGAAAATGAAAAATGTCACAACACATCACTGTAAAATCACTGACTGCAGAGATCATAAACGTGACTAACACACATCTCTTTTCTGTATTTCATCATTTCGCTTTCTTTCCTCTTTTGCAATGTTTGATATTTTGCTTAATGTTTCTAAATCTGTTTTGCTGTTCAGTTGCTCAATTTTGTCTTTGTCCGTGACCACTCAAATGCGTACTCGCCCTTTAGAGAGGACAAAACACACAAACACCATAAACATCAGCACACACACACAAACGTATTGTAAGGCTAGTTCCTGGCGTCTGATTTCTCAGAAAACTAGGTTTGTGTGTAAAGAGCTTATGATTACTGGACCTCTGGGAAACAAAACTGATTATGGTCTGCTAATGAATCAGTTCTCCCATAGCCTGGAGTTTCTCTGTGTGTGTGCGTGCTTGTGTGTGTGTGTACGTGCGTGTGCATACGTTTGTGTGTGTATGCCTGTGTGCATGTATGATGAGTGATATTGGATCAAACAGCCTTTTTATAATGATAATACTAAGCACTGCTGATAATAATAACAATGAACATATAGTTTGTGAATGATACCTTTTAAATCTGTCCGTCAGAGTAATCTAACCACTAAATATCTGCGTGTTCATACCTGTAGCCTGATGTGTGTGCACAGATGATAACTGGACAGTTTGTGTGTGCTGAGTGTTGTCCTCTAGGACTGGTATAAGCTTGTTGGGGGCTGATGAAAGAACACACTGAGCCTTGGGCTGAATTATGTAACACTCATACATTCAATTAACTAAATCAACCTGTCTGTGTCCTACACTGCAGTCAGAATGTGACAACACAAAATCTCACAACTCTTGTCTGTTTGTACAGTGTGTGGCAGAGTCACGGTCAGCTTATCAGACACGTCAGAAAGAGTGATGCTCTTTATCTGCTCGTCACTCAGGGCTCATCTTCATTGTTCTCGCTTGCTGTGTATTGTAGACTTTCAACTGTCTTTGTACTGTCATTCAGTTTTTCATCTCTGTTTCTGTCTGTTTCTCTCCATGTTAAAGTCTGTATCTGTCTCTCTCTCTCTGTCCCTTTCTCGCTCGGGTTTTAAATATGCAGGAGTAAAGCTTTTGGAGTGATGTACAGATGTTTAAAAACATCTAACTGCTTACCTCAGTATTTGCGTCAGCTGTACTCATCTGTTTTATTCTTGTAGCGCTGCTGCTCTCCATCTTTACACCTCCTTCCGTTCTGTAATTATACTCAATGTTCTCTGTGAAACATCTTGTTTTGTGCGTGTGTGTTTGTGATTTAAAAGGGAACAGGAAGACCGGATTCTAAAACCCATAAACTGATGCACTCAACACACAAACACACACATGCTGAAACAGAAGCAGGTTTAAATCAGAGAGAGAGAAAAGAGCTTGCTGCACCTCATCTTGACCTACATGAGAAAAAGAGCAGATGAAACCCAGTGAGCCGAGAGAGAGAGAGAGAGAGAGAGAGAGAGAGAGAGTAAACTTGTTAAAAAAGCTGTTCTACACATAATATCAAATGTGTCATGGGAACATTCTGTCCACTGTGTGTTTTAGTTAATCTATGTTTCTGTGAATGATGACTGTGTCATTCATCAGGTGTGTTTTTGTCTCTGTGTTGGTGTGTGTGAGTTTGTGTTGGTAGGTTAAATACTGCAGGGCGTCTGTAACATGTTTTATGAGTCACCCTGACAAGGAAAAGGGGAAATCTTCTTCTGTTACCACTCAGTTTTGCTCTCTGCTCTCAAGCTCTGTTTTAACACACAGACATACAAAACGGTCACCCAACAGTGATAGTTTGGACCCTTAAGCCACAATTATGAATGTATGAGTGTCAATGCATTAACTTAACAAATATCTGCCTAGTGTCATTTTTAAAAAGAATACAGCTCAAAAAGATTTCTCAAGCAAAACATCTTACAAAGGAAGTTTGTATTTTAAATGATAAAACAACAGACTGAGCCTAATGATCAGATCTGAGAAACGTTGTCTGGAGGTTTTATGGATGTCAGATGTTGAAACATGTTCATAGTAAATCTAGTAAATGAACTAAACCTATGGTAACTCTTGTAAAGTGAATTTGAGGAGAATTGATATTATATGTCTCGTAAAATAACCGGCTTTCAACCAGCTGGATAAAAGTAAATATAGAAACAGCCTGTGTGACATTAGCTCAGGTAACAGCAGCATCATGTTGGCAATTTTTATGGCACTACATATGCAATGACATCATACATTATCATGTGTGGAGCCACTGCACAGATCTGCTTATAACATTAAATCTTTCATGAATGTGGCTTTGCTGATACTTCATTTAAACAGAAACAAACTTTAAATAACAACATAACTAACTTGGTTTAAAAGATATAATGTAATCATATAAGGGCTGGTAAAGTGATATATTCCCTGAGGATTTTGTTAAATCCTCCCCCACACACATGAAAGTGAACCGCACATGTAACCGGCTTTATGATGACTTATGATTTTTAACAAAACACACATTTTATGAACAATGTACTTTATGTTCTGCTTTTGTTGATGTGAATGCTAATGTTTCAGCAGCGCTTGTGTGAAACTCAATAATCTCAGGGAGGGTCCCTTTCAAACAGCCCGGGGTTAAATCGGTGAGCAGGACTGATCTCAGAACAGTTTCTTCACAGGATACAGAACATGCTATATGTCACAGGTCTGTGATAGATGTCTCATTTTAGAGGGCGGTATGGGGATATTTAAAGTATTTTAATTATATAGTGACATTATTGCTGTGCTATATTATACTCTGTCTGCAGTTACAGGAGAGAGATAGAGAGAGAGAGAGAGAGAGAGAGAGAGAGAGAGAGAGGGGAACATTTTGACAATGATTTATGTTGCATGTTTCTTTAAAGACTTTGGTAAAAGCAGTTGATCTTGAGGATTGAGACAGAGTGCAGATGTGTATGTTACTTCAGTATTAACACTCCTTTGCTCTAATATAATACTTCTGTTTCTTTTTTGCTTCAGGGCTGCGCAAAACTAAAGCCACATTTGTAACTTCTTAACAATTACTTACAAAAAACTTAATTTTAAAAACTCACAGAGAACTCCAGAGAACAGTTTATTATTTGGGGTTTGCCCTGTTTTGGACATGATGGACTACAGCCATGTGTCTTTCCTGAGTGTTCTCTATGTAGAGTGTGTGTGAGTGTGTGTGTGTGTCTCATGCAAACACTGACATGAAACAACAGCTGTGGGAGGCTCAAAACACACACACACACACACACACACACGTTAACTTCTGTATGTAAATGGAGACATTGCATAGACTTCTATTGTTTTCATACACAGCTAGTTATAAACACTATAACCTAACCCCCACCACACACACACACACTGGATTCCTGGATATTATGATGTCACTCTAAAGTTTGATGTGACTGACAGTCTCAGGATAAGAAGGAACATCGCTGACATACTGTCAGCAGAGGAAAGTTTGTCACTCTCTCTCTCTATCTGTCTCTCTCTCTCCCACACACACACACACACACAGAGCTGTCCATACATTCTTTCATACACTGAAGTCACATTGACATTACATACTCTCTCATACTGAACGAATGTTTGTCCAACCAAACAGATAAAACACATCAATTGTTAAATTGATCAGTGTGTGAATAAAGGCATATATGATAAAATGAGAGAGAAGGATGGTGCTTCAGTGTACTCATTACTCCAGCCATTACTCTAAACACTGCAGCTGGTGTTCTGATAAGTCAGCACAACAGACATCAGTTTCTTAATCAGTATTTTATTTTTATCAGTATCAGTATTGCTTATTGTCCAGTAACATTATCTAGACATGGTTAAACCAACAAATTCTGAGAAGCAACACTGCAAACTATGGTGGTTGAGAAAAACAAAATCAATTTAAAATATTTTTTAAACTCTTGTTATTGTCCTACACGTTTCCTTTCAAGTAAAGGTTGATATTTTAGCTCGAAAATGGCACAAAACAATTAGATTTTTGTTTATCTCTGTGCATCTTCCCCACCTCTATTTGTATTTGCGTGTATATTTCAATGTCTGTATTGATGCTCCCTGATCTCTCTCTCTCTCTGAATGTTGGTTTGAATCTCTCGGTCTCTGTGCTCTGGATGGAATGACTTGTTCTGAAGGGACTAAATATAGCGCTGTGCTGAGAGCAAGAGAGGTGGAGGGCCAACGGTTACAATTAGAGCCAAGACTAGAAAACTGAGCAAGAAAGAAAGAGAACATTGGTCAATTTTCAACTAATTTCCCCATCACACATATGGAAAACAAAGTAATTTTTTTTAAATCATGCATAAGTTGAATTATTGAATTGGACAGATACTAACAGATTTTAAAGTTAAAAAGGTTAAGAGCAGTATTTGGGAATGGAGCATGGAACTGCATGTGCTGAACTTACATAGCAGACGAAGTTCTGTCCTCCCCTGCAGTGCAGATTTAGATTTCAGCAGGTGTCATAATAAATCTTGTGTGCTGTCTCCAGTGACGGAGCGGTACTTGACTTTTAGGATTTTTTGCATATGTTGATTTCCTTGCAATTAGCAATTTCTGTATTCCTCATAAATGTTTGGATTGTTGTTAAAATCACTTTTCAGTCTTTTTATTTTTTAGTATGTTTAGTCTCACTTCATTATGTTCAGTATATATCAACATTACATTTATTAACCATGAGGTAACCCAGCTTCAGCCCTGCCTTTATTAATGCCAAGATTTATGTTACGCTCTTCAGCTGCAGTACATTCTTTAATGGGTACCTACATAAAAAAGAAAAATCCATTTATTTTTTGTATTTAGTGAGATGTTCTGAATACGTTTCTGTCTCTGCTGTGTGTGTGTCAATGAACAGTACAATAATGGGTGAAAATGAAGGGAGCCTGTACTCTTATGAATAATGACTGTCAATCTGATTGTGTGGTGTTGGAAGCTCGGTGGTTATTGTGTTTGTTAAAAGTCACGTTTCAGACGGGCTGCTGACGCACACTGGATTGATTGGATAAATGTATTCCAGTATTTGACATGTACACACATGTGACCTGTACATCTGTGACCAGTTACTCTCCTCTCATAAACACATTTTTATATTCACAGTAGTGTGGCCTGATTTTTTTTCTCGTTTTTCCTCTGTTGACATTAAAGGCACTTGTCCCTGTTTAACTCATTTCACAAAAAAAAGTCTCAATAGATTTACAAATATTCTGTCTGATAAGAAGAGCTGCAAACGATCATCTATTGATTTCTTGCAGTTGCTCATTACAGCTGATCAGTGAGTGATGTAACAAGACTTCTTTACCAGGAACTGAATTGGCAAAATGATTCACATACTACCTCAAAAACTTGCAACAACTAAAATCCACTTTACTTTTCATTTTTATATTAAATTCAGATAAATCTACCTGGCAAATGTTACACTTCAGTTAGAACTAAGAATTAAAAGTATAAAAAACCCTGAATTAAATTTAAATATATGACATGTTAAATTTATTTTTGTCCTTTTCAGAATGTTGATTCCCATTCATGGCACTGAGAAGTTCTGGAATGCTGAAGCCCTGATTGTATGGAGAGTGTGTGTGTGTGTGTGCAACCGTCCTCACAAACACTTCTGAAAGGCTCTTCAACAGTGATTTGTTGCTGCAGCGAGTGGGAATGTGCCAAAAGAGAAGAACAACTGCTTCTGCTGTCCAGACTCATGACAGAATACAACAACCAATCAGAGAGGAGAATGACTGCCAACCCAGAGCCAATGACAGTGCCCCCTGATCTTCATCAGTAACTTGGACAGTTTGTGTCCAGCATTCACAAGAGTCAATGACTGGATAATGATATATATCAACACAAAGTGCCTCTTGACATTGAGAAACTGATGTGCTTGAAGTTATTCTCTTTAATGTACAAACTAAATAGGAAAACTAGTCTATATGTGTGTGATGGTAAGATATCAGAGTTGATGACGCCGTTTCTGTTAATTATGATGAAAATGAATTATGAAACTTGCATGGTGTTCAGTTATTCAGCATCACAGTTGTAATTAGCCCATATTTTGACTAGTTCCTCATCCTCTCCACCCCTGTGCTTGATATGTTCCAGCTATGCATTAGCAGCTATATGCCCATCTCGTTTCTGTCTCTTCATCTCTCTCGCTCCCTTCTGCTGTCTTCACAGTAGTGTCCTGGAAGGAACCAGTAAGAGACTTTTGGCTCAGTGACACTAAGCGTCTATTTTTACTCTAAGGGTGGGGCAGTTCTGTGATGGTCCTGCGCTAACTTACCTCCACTGGCACGCGAGGATGCTAGCTGACCTAATCTGCACTGGACTGTACCAACAGTAGTCCAGAATGGGGGTGTGTAAAGTTGAGAACTGTCCCCACACAGTATCACAGTGGCCAACAGTGCTAAAATAAAAAAAAGCGAAATGTGTTAAAAACATGAATTTAGGCCTCTTCTTTCGTATTTTGTTTTTATTTTTTGTGATGAAACTGTCCATTAAAGATTTTATTCAGAATGATTTAAGGAAGGAAGTATGTTTGTTCTGTGTTCAGAGTGTTTATGCTTCCAGTGTGTTTGTGATAATACACATGTACACCAACATGCTGTTTGTTCCTGCCCTTTACTTAGCTCTGTCTTTGGTCTTTTTATTATTGCGTGGATACAAGACATAACAAATGCTGTTTTTTTTACCACAATCGGTCTTACTGCATTGTAATACAGAGGTGAAAATAACAAGTCTTACCCTGTAAGGACCCTGACACAAAAAATATAAACTAATACAGTAAACAAATACAGGCTTCATCATCCCTGGAGGAGAATCCCACGTCATGTACATTCAAATCCTACTGAATGATATCCAAGCTTAGCTCAGAGTTAATCATAAAAACGTCAAGCCAACGAACAATACAAAACAGTGTCTTTAAGAGACTAAAACAAATACATTCAGAATGCAGGATGGAAATATTAAAGCAGTTTCTGCCAGTTAGTTAATAGTTAATAGCACTGAAGTCTTTGGGAGGTTGGAGATAAAATAACAGCGCTGTCCTTCATTTATGCATTTTATAAACACAATGTGAAGTGAGATGTTAAGGGACCGTTCAACAGACTGCAGATGTTATACGTATGAAGAACAGAACTTTAATGCTATTGTAATGTTAACAGTATTCTAATGCATTCTGTGTTTGCTTCCTATTGATGGGATTATAGACTATTAATGGATATTACTGAAAAATTGCAGAGATTTTTTACAAGTGTTAAGTACATTTGCTCTTCTTTCTAAAGCTCATGAACAGTTGAGCACAAAAACAAACTCACTGAAGCTAAAAAAAGAAAGTAAAAAATAGCCCTCACAGCAATTGCACACTGACAGAGACACACAAATCTGTCAATATATTCACCCTCTGTCTGCATCTTCATCTATTCAGTTCCTCTCAATAAATTGATAGTGTGCTAACAGTGTCTCGGGCTGTCTGTCTGAAGATCTGTCTGTCCTTCCTCTGATATTTACAGTATGCACAGTCTTAAAGAGTTCAACACATATTTCATGCCAATTTCACCAACACAAGAGAATTTTTACATGGAAGGTCTGGTTTCAACTTACGCACACACACACACACATCAGTAGAACTCTGGGCATTTTGAATGGGAAGTGAGGGCACATATTTAGGGCTAAGTTATTATTACTGCAGTACTTGTACTGTTCAGAACACAATGAACTGAGCACTGCTTTTGAATTAAACCCTAAATAGAAGAAGGTGCTTCTGAAATGCTGGGAAACAGCTGACTCTGTAGGGTACACACTTGCTGGTTAACAGGTTTATATTCTTGCATAAATCAACACATGCAGAAAAACCTGGTGTGGTTTTCGTGTGCTGTTTAATGACACAAATACTTTTACCTAGAGGGAAAATACAGATCACCTGTGACCAGGTTGTAATCCACACGTGTCTGTAATCTTCCCAGGTTCAGAACACAACTCAAGGTTACAGGAAACTCCTATAAACTTTTAACATGAAAAATGGACAAAAATTATGACACAAAGCTGAATATATTAGTAGCTGGCAACCGCAACTGTGATTTTTCTGCCAACTACAGATGGTTGTTTGTGTCTTTGTTAATTTAGAGAGACAGGAAATACTGATACAGTAATTAATATAAATAAGGTAAATAAGTATTTGTAAGTAAATAAGGTATTTGAATGTTTATAGGTTAATAATGGTAATGATGGATATCACAGTTTTTTTAAACGGAACGTGTCTCTGTAAATTTATCCTTCCATTTTTTTCAATATTTTCTTAACGCAATGTCATTTAGAAGAACAAGCATTAGACAAGTACACATTAAACAAATTTCGAAGTTTTTTAATATGTGCACATATTAAATGCATCATTATTTAATGGATTAGATTGCACAGTGCTTTAGGTATACATTGGTATACACTGGACATGTAATATATACATGCACTGTATAATGCATAGAATTGCATTAGAAGAGAGAACTAGAGCCAGCAATCATTAAAACTGCAGATACAGTTATGTAATATAATACAAACGATCGAGTTAGAGTTACTATAAACCGGAGTAAACACTGGAGGTGGAGGTGGGTGGCCAATTGCAGGGTTGCAACAGTAAATAGAACAGCACTAAGAAAATGTATTTTTAGTAGACAGAAAATATGCATTGTACAGAAAATAGACTCCAACACAGTAATTTGAAGAATTGCCTAGAATTGCCGAGAATTGCCTAGTAAATACTGTATGTAGAACCAGTAGCCAATATCGTTTATATATATATATATATATATATATATATATATATATATATATATATATATATATATATATATATATATGTCCATGTATATAGACATAGATGAAAGCTATTGAGAGGTAGTTTCACAGAATACGTTTTGTTAAATTGTTCTTGAAGAATTTTATTATATGAATCTTGAAGAAGAGGTATAGTGTGTCTGCAGTCGTCATTCAGAGTTTCTAGCGTTGACATACACTAGCTCTTACAGCAGGAAATCTTTCTGCTTTATTACTTCCCTTTTGGCACAGTAAGGCGGGAGGGCCATTGTGTCTGTGTACAGTATATGAGAAAGATAGCGACAGAGAGAGAAAGACAATCAGATATTACAACAAGCCAATCCTGCATCTATGCCAGATCAAAAAGCTTTTCATATCCAGCTTTATTTTCTTCTGTGATAGCCCTCGGTTTTCCCTGCCTTCACAGGTTTAGTTTTGGCACAGTAGTGAGTAGTGTTGAATCCATGATTCTTATTGATTGCCCTGTGGTTTAGTTGAGAGTTCATTCCAAAGTTCACCAGACGTAGGTTGATTGTCAACAGTAGTTTTGTTGTGTGCGCTCGTTGCCCACGGCATGCAGGGCAATTATGTTTTAATGCATTTTAATACCCCGTCATTATACCCTTGTAGCCCAATTGGTGTAATGTACATAGTTAAACAGGAACAGCTTTCTCTTTGACGCACTTCTCTGGTGATTTATTTGACTCTGTGTCTCTCTGTCTCAGCTTGTGGACATGTGGACATTTAGTATATTAGCATGTTTATGTGCTGTTTTCACTGCAAGAGCACTGAGTGAAGTTTGTATAGAGAGCAGAAGAGAGACTCTAGTCAAGCTAACGTTTCTTTTCATCTCAGAAGGGTTTCGGAGCTTCTTTAGGAATGGGGAGCTATCAGAAGTTGCCAGTACATTTGAACACAAAGGCTGCCTGTACCCAGCAGTGCTAAGACTGCTTGTACAGAGTGAGAATAGCAGTGAGTGGGGAGGGGTCACGTCACTGAGGGGCCTCTGTATTTTATTTTCCCCAAGAGCTGCAGAGCAGCCACAGAATCCCCCAACAGCGAGAGGAGGGGAAAAGGAGGGACGAGGGAGGAAAAGGAGGGTGGGGTGAGAAAATGACCGAATGCAACGTGTTCACGTTTTCAGCATTTATGCCTTTTAATCTTTCAATCCACCTTTTCCTGAGGTTAAACAAAGTTCCAAAGAGCAATTCCTAAAAACATATACCGCTGTTCAGTGTAAGAAAGTTCAGATTCTTGCAGTGATGACTGTAAACTTAAGAAACTGGAATGTTCCATTTTCAAAGCAGTTTTAGGGGGAAGTGTGGTAATGCATTGTACAATGTATGCAGTCATGACTGACTCAAAAGCCTGCAGCTTTTTTTTGGTGGCCTCCTGCTGAGACCCCTGAGGATGGGGTGTAGATGAGGGGTTTTTGCTCCCACCTCTTGCCATCTCTCTAATGAGAAAATGTTAGGGGTCAATCCTACAAAAGTGCCAGTTACTGGGCTACTGTAGAAACAAATCATTTGTTAATGATTGTGATGTTTTTTGATTGTCTGATAAAGCAGAATTGTTTAATATGTTAGTGTACATGAAAATATTCTTCAGCCATCAGAACAGACCTTCTGTTGGTCTTTACATCCAAGAGAAGAGCTTTTAAAAAAGTGAGAACAGTTCAGGGGTAATAAAGAACTATGTGCTCAAATACACATGCTTTTTGGGTACTTATTTAACTTTGGCAGCACAGTGCCAATTAAAAAAACATTCCACAATGAACTCCAAGAACCCTGAGAGAGTGTGCTCACAGCGCACACACGCCACCTGGTGGCCGTCTGACACACACACACACACACAGTACAAATGTGGAAGACACTCCAATATTGCAGGCAAAATGTAAAGTAGATTTCTGATTCAGTTTTGATAAACGCTGCAGTTTGTTGCTTTCGTTAAAATGGCAGTGAAAAATGTCTCTCAAACCAGGTTTTTCATGTTTAACAATTACATTAGCATGATTTTAAACCCGCAGTGTTAGTAAACTGTGTGTAACTTGCGTTTGTCTGCATATAAAGAATCACACACTGACAGGCAGCATTTTTGCTAAATGCTATCTAAACATTTTTAAAAACTGGAAAATGTGGAAACTTTCAGAGCGGAAAGCTCAAGTCAGCAAATTGAGAGTAAATCCATGGACTTTGGAGACTAAACTAATGAGAAAAACAATCTAGAAATGTGGGTAAAAGTAATAGGAGATCCTGTATATGACATCATAACATTTCCAGTTTTAATTTAATGTTCATCATTAAAGTGGTTTACTTTCCAAGTTATTTTCCAAGTTGAAACGCATAAAATTTGCAAGATTAGGTGTACAAATCAGCAAAATACTTTAACATGCCTACAAACCCACATTAACATCAGCCATATTTCTCCCAAAATCTCATGTTCATGAGGTGAAGTAAACAGAAAACTATGAAACTTAGAACTTGCAAGTTTATTTGAAGTAAACATGAAGTCAACAAGTCTCCTGACAGCTCTTACGCCACCTGCCTGCTGCAGTCTGTAGTGAAGGCTGACCTCCCAGAGCGAGATCTCAGTCTGAGGGCACTGTGACCAGAACGGTGGTGTTGGGAATCAAGGTTCTCTCATAGAACAGAACGGTGCTCTCTGCTGTGGATGTGGTTTGGTTCTGAGTATCTGGCTCTGAGGAATACACAGATGACTGAGGTGAAGTATTCTCTTGAGTAAATGAAGGCTGAGCATCTGTGGTGACAGCTGTTGACTGAAGATCTGAGACACTTACACTCACTGTACTTTGAAGATCATTCTCGAGTTTTTGCATTTCTGACATAGTAAAGTTGTCTGTTATGGCAAAAGGAAGCTCTGTAAAACTTTGCTCCATCTGTGGTGTTGAATCAGAGATGTTTTCAACACTCCTCAGAGCCACATTTTCTTTTGATATGGTGTCAACAGAACTTGGTTTGATGTTACTGATGGAGGCACTACCTGCTATATCTGAAAACTGTACAGGATTGTAATGATGTAGGCCTTTCGTCTTAGATACACTGAGGGTTGATTTTTCAGACACATTCACATATTTTCCAATTACAAAGCTACTTGTGGGTCTTGATGCCTGGGACACCCCAACAGCACGGAGGTCAAAATCTCTTTCAGAGACACTTCTGTTCACAGAGATCTGAGTTTCATTCCTCAGAAAGCTTGGTCCAACATTAACATCAAAGATATTCGCTTTACCGTATGGTTTGATCACAGACCTGTGTATATTTGTCTGGTAAACAGGCTTTGCAGAGTTTTTGGCTTTATAACTTTGAACGCTGGCAGATCTGTATATTGCTGATTGAGAAGTTGGGACAGCATATATATTCTGGTTTGAGTTCTCTCCAGATTTTCCTCCCTCTTGACTGACTTCAACCCGCTTACCAATCACAACACTGCTTGTTGGTCTTAATCTCACATTGTTGTAATTTTCATTAGTATTTGGTTGTGTTATTCCCCCCGAGTTTCTGTTCGTCTTCATTTCCTTGGCTAGATTTACTGAACCATCTTTTGCCTTGAACTTCTTCTGTACATCTTCTGTACTATAATGTGGTTGAAGAACAGAATTTAGTGTGTGAGGATCTCCACTTACTTTATTAGTAAGAGTAGATCTGTGGATTGGAGGATCTGATATAGGATTTTTTTCATCACTGTTGGATTTTTCAGGTCTTAAACTGACAGTTCCACCAGTAATTGATCTGTATCTAGTAGGAAGTGGGATGTTATGAGTGAAATGTGTACTCTGTAATAAATCTGTTTTATGATAGACATTGGAGAATCCTGGTAACACATCTGTGTTTATGGTGGCCACAGCAGAGTCATGAGTGGTGGTAAGAGAGCTTATGTTGCTAGATTTGATGAACAAACTGCTGTATGTGTTAGGTCTAGAGAACCTGCTGTTTCTGGGTCTCTCTGTTGTTGTGGTTTCACTTTGCTTAGATTTCCTTACACCTGAAACTGCCTGACTTTTACCAAAGACTTGAGTGTTCTGGGCTGAAACAAGTCTTCTTGAAGCCCACCTCTGAGATGTTTCTCCATCAAATTGGAATTCCTTGATTGCTTGGTACCCTCTTGTTGGGTTGTTCTGAAGGAAAACAGCTCTGTTATTTGGCTCAAGGTTTATTGATGTATCTGTGCCACTCAGAGATGCTTTTTGATGCTTTGGAGTAGATTGTTTGTTACCAGTAGCTACAGTAGAGGAAACAGTTTCATGATGAGCTCCATTATTAACAGCACCTATTTGATCTGGTTTTCTTGTTTCAATGTCCTTGAACTGGTTTGTTTTATAGCTGTTGGATATCAAGGGATTTTGAGCTTGTGTAAGGATTGTCGCTTTTTTTGGCACAAATAGGGCAGTACGGGGATGAGCAGAAACATGTCGGACAGCATTGGTTAGGGAACTTGGGGGATATTTTTGGCCAGAGTTTATTTCTGTTTGTTGTAGAGGAACCAGCAATGTAGGGAAAACTGTAAAACCTTTAAATGCATATGGCCTTTTTAGAAGTTAGATAATATGGTTGATTTTGGCCACTAGATGTATCTGAATTTTTAAACATGCCCCGAGTACCAGACACAGAATGGATAACACTGTGGGTTCTCTTTGTGTTATCGGTCATGGGATTTGTCACAGGAAAATTAACAAATACTGACTGTCCTGAAGTGCGGCCTGAGGAATTCAGAGCTCGTCCTTTTCCCTGTATTATACTGCCTTGACTTCCACAGTGATGGACTTAATGTGACTGGTGGTCTGATATTGGTTTTCATTTCAGGTTCTGAAAGGGCCAAGGAGGTCTTTGGACGATAAATTCCTAAAGAACTAGATCCACTGACACCTGTGCTTTGATTCTGCTGGCTGGAGGCCATAGACATCTGGGTTTGGATGGCCCTGTTTTCAGCTAAAAGGAACCCTCTGTAGGAGCGGACAGTGTTAGGCATTGGAGGTCTGGTGGCAGAAACATCATTCTGGTAACCATTTTGTGAACCTGACAGCAAGTTGCGTTGAGAGCCTTTGAAAGTGTAGTTGGTCACATTCATGTTTGCATTTTTCGTCTGTAAGCTACTTTGCTGATTTGATTTTGGAGAGACAATCCTTTCAGAATCTTGCTGTCCAATCTGATTGAGTTGAAAAGAAAAAAGTGTAGCTTTCTTCAGTGGAATAATGCTGTTTGAATATGATTTTGTAAATTCTGGAGGTTCTGGCTTATCCACAACAGGAAGCTCAAGTTCAAACACCTTGGAGAGACCTACATGCTCATCAGAAATTTGAGAAACTGCTTTGGTCCCTGCAGGAGCGACTCGTGATAATGGTGCTTCCACTTTTTTATTTGCTCTTACAATGGTGAGAGACTTGCTTACTGGTATGAATTTCCTTGAAATTTTCTCATTCTGGCCATCAGTTGGAGGAAAGTTTCTGTTATTATATGGGATGCTTCCATTGCTTCTGTGCCTCATATTGTGGTTCACATTTAACTGTCTGGATGTATAATCAGTTGAAATCCTTTCAACATGACCTGGTCTGATTATTGGCAGAATAGACGTACTTCCCTTTAAATAGGGCTTATCGAGTACAAATGGTTGTAAATGCTCTGGATACATTTCTGATTTAGACTTTGATTTAGAAAGGATCTCATATCTAAATGGCCCAGAAGTAAACACATCAGATACATGCTTCACATATGCAAGAGCTTCTTCCTTTATCTGCCCTGGTGCTGTATTAATGTCACTTTTTTGGCTCCCTGTAAAATAAAAGGCATTTGGTTTCTGTTGAACTCTTTGGAAAGAGTATCTGTCCTTGGCATCAGATTTGTCATTATATTTGGCATCTGTTAATTCAGTAGGATTATTTCTAGTATTGACATTGAACAGGACTGAATGATTATATAAACCACGTGTAGATTGTCTTGGCTCAGTGGGGCTGAAGCTTGTTTTTTTTGTATTGCCATAATTTCGTTGGCTGTATGGAACTGCATTAATTCTGTCTGGCTGATAGATGCTCTTAAATTGGGTTAAACTCTTTTGAAGAGTGCTGCTTGCTGGATTTTCTCCATTGGTGTCTCCTGTGGGCATTAATGCAAGGAAACAACATTTTTTTGTTATACATATATAGTAAAATTTTTTAAAAAGACCAGTTACTGTTTATACACACCGTGCAATTTCCTGTAAAATCCCCTTTCTGAGTGTTGACTTAAAACTTGATTTCAAAACTTTAGAGCCATGTATGAAATTCCTCATTTACAAAATTTAAAATTTACTTTTTACAGAGAGTGAGAAAATTCATGTGAATTCTGGGAATGCTAATCTCAAAAAAGAATTTACGGTTTACAGTTTTGAAAAACAGAGAACAATAATAAAATACTTCTGGCACAAGATTTAAATGTTTACGTGACTAAATTTATTTAAAACTAGATCTTACCTACTAGTAACTCAGTAAAGCATCCCTCAACAGACAGAATCAAATAAACTAACGCCACTCTACAAAGAAATCACAAAGAAACTCATAAGACCGTTTCAATCAGTCAGAAGCATCAGATTCCTGAGCACTGCTGCCCTGGAGTGAATACTTACCTCAGATTGTTTTGAAACATTATTTATCTTATGTGGGGCACAAAGCCTGTTACCACACCTGTTTAAAATTCCCGTTCCAGTGCTGTATTACTCTAGTCAAGTTTATCAGCTTATCAAAGTCACTGATGAGATCCACCTGAATGCATTTACACCTGAAGCACACTCACACTCACACTCACACTCACACTCACACTCACACTCACACTCACACTCACCCTTATTTACCTCCAGTGAGCCAGTTGTTTCTGTGCAAAAGACAAGCAGAGTGGTACAGTGTATAAACAACTTTATTTTGTACAAATGTACGTTTACAATAAAATGATATAAATTAAAACACTTTTAATTAAGTGACATTGTGACAATCTTGTTTGAAAAAGAAAAGTCAGGATCTAAAGCTTGTGTACATTTGATACAAATGTATCACTGAACCTAAAATAAATACAATCCACACTTAAATCGAGGAAACAGGCACACAACTCAATGGCAAAAACAGGCAACAGTGATTTAATCATGAAGGATAATAAATAGGAAATGTTCATTGCATTAAATAGAAGCGGTTTAAAAGTGCCGGAGCGTTTTAAAGATGTTCGTCGTTTCTTCGTTGCTGTTTGTTTATGGGTTGTGCCGTGATCTCAATCTGAAGTTTCTGTTGTCAAGGCGACGAAACACACCCAACAGCAAACAGCAGTCCCGTGTCCCCGCGACGCGCCTGTGACGCGCCTGTGACGCGTCGTTACGTCCATGAGCTGCGCTGGTTTCTGTGACCAGCGCTGGATATCAACAATGGGTCGTAATTACGTCATATAGCAGGACATCATGGCCAGGTCCCTCAAATCCTCATCAGTCATACAGTCTGAGGACGCAGAAATAACAGTGAGTGTCTGGGTACGATCTCGTGCATTAACACTCGGATCATTTAGTTTACAGGAGCAAGTTATGGAGGTGAAACTCTTACTTCTCCGGTCGTCTCCGATGATCTTTCTGCAGAGGCGCCGGATGGATCTCACCAGGCGTCCTCGTGCGGTTCTCGGGGGCGAGCTGTCCTCTTTCCGCGGGTCAGGCGCGTTCTGGTTCGGTTCCTCGCTGTCTTCATCGTCCTCCGCACAGCCCTCCAACACGCCCGCCGTTACCAACCGCTGCAAAATGTCCTCGTCTACCGGCAGGTTGTCTTGGATTGTGGCCCCCGACAGCGCCGTGGAGTGGCGGCACAGCGGACACAGGATCCGGGGCTCCGGGGGCTCCGGGGACCGCGCGAGCGTCAGCAGGCATCGCTCGCAGAACGCGTGCTTGCAGCTCAGCTGACGCGGACACCGCGGGCCCACGTTGTAAGTCCGGTAGCAGATTCCGCACTCGGTTTCCACACACATGTTGTGCTCCCAGCTGGCAAAAGTAGTTGACAGTGTAGTTGACGGGACTTTTATACAGTTTGTTGAAGGCGGAGGTGGAAGAAGGAGGCGTTTGTTCCCTCCCAGCGAAACCGGTTCAAACTCTCTTTGGCAACAGCACGAACATTTCCAAACAAAGTGATGTTATTGTGTCTGAACTGATGTCATTACCGTAACGTGTTTCAGCCCAGTAAAGCCTCATGACTCAATGTCTAACGTTTAACTCATGATGGCCCACTTGTGACCTTCAGGACTGAAGCACTGTGTAAAGCAGAGACTTACTGAATTATTACTGAAAACACACAGACATATTCCATCACAACATGTACTGTAGATATGACACGTCATTAAAGGTGATTTCATAAACTCAAACTCATCATCTTTTTCTGTAAATATTAAAACAGCACATACTGAAACATGTTCAGGAAACAGTGAGTCACTGTATTTCTGTATACAGTCAATTTAGATGAAACAACTGTTTTATAATAATAAACAAATGATTTCAGCACAGGAAATATAATACCCCAGAATGTAGCAGCCTTTTCCAAACAAAAACGCTCTACCCCATAGTGATTTCCCAGAACGCACCCCGCCTTCCCGTTTCCCCCTCACCATCATTCCCTTACTTGGGCTTGGGTGTGCCTTTATACACTCTGCTTCCAAACTGGCTACAGCCAGTTCTTCATTTAGAGCAAACCCGCATACTCTGGTATCCTTTATAACTGTCTGAACTTTCTTCTTTTGAACTTTGTAAAAGGAATCATTTCTTCTGTATCGTTTCTTGAATGCTTTATTTAACAGTAATTCCTAATGGAGGAGTGCTGGTGTGTTATACGTGCTGTGGGATCAGAAAAGGAAGTTGAAAAAGTCAACAAAACAAAAAAAACATTGGCTGCTGTGCGTGTCACTGCCAGTCAAGTTCATCGTGCTGTAAACAGTCATTACACACAAGACCTGTGACCTTTTAAACTGTTTATAATGCTTTCAGGGGAAATTCATAGGCAAATAGCTTTTAATCATTTACTTGTGCAACAATACAAGTTATTCGTTTTCTCATGGATTAATGCTACAAAATTCATTGTAGTGCCTTTTTTCACATACTGTATCAAAGCAAATTTTAAGATTTGTTTTTTTTAAAAAGTGCAGAGATCGAGTCTTGAGATATTGGTCTTGGTTTTGATACCACATAAACGTGGCTTTGCTCGGGGTCTCATTATTCTGGTTTGAATCTGGGTCCTGAACCAGACCAATGTCTGACACTTAATCTCCCCTTGACTTAAATATGTTGATACGATTTAATTTTATGCCTGTATTGTCTGACAATGTTAAAGTTTAAATGACTTATGTTTTTTCATGAGCAGAATGTCCTCTTTCCATAATACCACCAGCCAAAAACTGGACTCCTTAAAATTTAAAGCCTAAGCACTATGATCTTGTAATTTTATCATATTCTGAGCAACATGGTGGTGAGGATCTGCTGAAGAAGGTTTACAGGGAATCTGTAAATGAGATGCATCAATCTACAGAAAAATACCACAATAACAAAAGCTCTCATGTCATTCCCTCTCCTAGTAACCAAACCATCTCTTGATAATAATGTCAGTGAAAGCAGCTCCCACCGCAGTGACACAAAACACAGCATCAAGAGAGGGAAAGAAACTAAAAGAGAAAGAGGGAGAGCAACAGACAAAAACATGTATGTAAAAATGAATCATGTTAAACTGTGACAGTTCATTGAAATATTATTTTGCTTCCCACCTGTGATGTTAAACTGGAGGATGGAAGCAGTGCTGAAGTCAGTAAGGCCACAGGAAGCTTCACCTTAGAAGAAAGCAGAGCGAATTGTCCGGTAAGTGAATCTTCCTTCTGTTCGAAACTGTGAAGCTAATGAGGGACTCATGAGCTGTGGTTGCTGTAAGTGACAACAAACACCAGAGTCTCTAGATATGTGAAGTATACATTTGTCTTGACTTGTGTATCTTCAAACTGTCTGTGTCAAATTTACATTTACAATCTGACTGCAATCATACTTTTTCAAACAATAATATTGTGTAATGAAAGATATGAGCAGACGTCAGGTGTTTGTGTTGATTATTGTGCAGGGTGTAACGGTGAAACCTGATTGTCATACATACACATTTCCACTTCAGGTGTAAATAACATACAAACCATCAGCAGCTTTTGCTTATTAAAAATTATAATAAATATTTTAAACTAAGCCTGCAGTCCTGTGATATTAATACTAATTCTCTAGAGAGCTGCATTGCTAGGCAGCCCCTCCTTTGAGTGATGTTGTTCTAATTCTGCCCACCTGAGAGCTGATTTGAGACTGCAACACTAATAAAAAAAACAGACAGCAGTTAATGCTCCTAAAACTTTTCATGGGATCATGTTTTTTAAATGGGTGAGATTTTTCTCAATGTATTTTTTTCTGCGTGTTGAATGAAAACTGTAAAGTTTGTGATTATAAAGAACTTCCCACACATACAAGTAAAAAAGTCAAATGTGATGACATCACAAATGTGGGTTGTTCTTATACTGCAGGCAACTCCTGCGACGTGAAAGTTTATGCGTTTACTAATTCACTGCTGTTGAATCACAATCACGAGAACATGTGCTGTACGTGAGCCCTGTGTGTGCGTCTGTTTGTCTTTTGGTGGGTGTCATTGTCCCTGTGCCAAAGCAGAAAGCCTAACTGCGTTCTTAAGTTTACAGGAAATGCAAGAATAGTATCCAAATGCCTGATATTGTGAAACTGGGTCAGTCCCACTTCTCATTTATGAACTAGATTGGGTCTGTTTAGGCAGGTTTAATCTGACAAATAAATAGTGTTTTTAGTGTATATAATGTGTGTTCAGAAACGGCAAACAAAAACAAACAAAACAGAATATTTTATGGCTCTAATAATAAATCATTAACTTTCTATAGGTGAATTCAAAGAGGAGGAAAAGTGCAAGTCTCCACTAGAGGCCAAAAGCCATTTTCTCTGTCTCTGCAACCGTTCCATTATCCTGAATGATGTCAGAGACTCAGTCCACGCCAACACAAACTGAGGTGCCCAACACTGCAGACTCTCCAGAGGTGGAGTGTCCAGTCTGCTATCAGGAGTACGATCAGGACTCCAAACTCCCGCGCATGCTGGAATGCCTTCACGTCTTCTGCACAGAGTGTCTCCGCAAAATCCAGCTTACTCCTCTGCACCCTCCGGACCCCAACAGCACCCCCTCAATCTCCTGCCCCCTCTGCCGCCACTCCACCCCATTACAGGGTGGTGACGCACACTCTCTCCCCTGCAACTCGCGAATTCTTGCTCAGCTGCCCCCCATAGCATTCCGTCTGCCTGTGTCAGTTTCTGCCCGCTTGGCCACAGTGACCCAGCGGTTAGTTCTATCCCTGGGCGAGAGGGATACTCGCTTTATAATCCTGCCTACTGTCAGTCTGAGGGTGGAGCAGATGGGAGAAGGAACAGAAAGGGCACACCCACCCGGGGTGCTGCATCGAGAGATGGAGGCTCTGAGGAGACACAAGAAGACGCTGATGTGTGTTCAGATGCTGGCTGTCATCTTCTGGATTATGTTTGTGCTGACTTGTGTGGTTGGAGTTGTGTTTGGGCCAAGCCTCTTTCATAATTAGGAGATGAAGGACATGGGTATATTTTATATGTAAATACATGAATATATTTATTCTGTCATTCTATAGTTGATGTTGGTAACTATATTTGAGTTACTCTACTAGGACATCTTGGGACCAGTTGGTTAAAGGTGGGGCTGGCATTTTCAGAGAGGCTAACAATAGCAATCTAGCTTTGAAAGCATAAGATCCCGCCCTCCCTTCAGAGATCCCGCCCTCTCCAAAGCCACGCCTCCAACACATGAACACACACGTTTGACAGGAAAGCAGGACATCCCATTGGATGAACATTTTATGGTCCTGCACATTCCACAGAAGATATATATTTATATAAATATATTTAGACCAATTTACTTTGTGATTGCTATCAGGATGTGAAGACACTTTAAACCAGCATTACAAAAAATATTTCTTGAAAAAAATCACCTTACCTGCCTTTAAATGTAAAACTGCAAAAAAAAGTGCAAACACGAAAGTGGTGTTAGTTGTGAGAAAAGATCTGCAATTAGTTTTTGCAAGTGCTACTTGGTATGATATTTTGTTCATTACAATGTCCCTGATTATTTGTGTGAATATTTATTATCTACCTTTTAAGTAAATAAAGGGCATTATTCTCTCAGAATGTCTCTGCCTTGTCATTAGTGGCCAAAACTGATGTCTTCTAAGTTTCAGAAGAAGAATGTACTTTAACATTGATTTTTTTTGTTTCAAAAGCAAAATCGAAAAAAGTGCTACATTAGTCATTTGTTAAATTAATGTCTGAGTGCATATCCTGAAGTATTAGCTTTTATCACCATTTTTGCCCAGGAGAAAATCTACAAGTTTCCCTTTTGTTACAACATGCATCTATTAGCGAGTTTATCACCATGACAAATCTGCTGTTTATTGGTACAGATTTGGGAACAAAAATGCTTTTGTCTGAAATAAATCAAACAAATCTTCCTCAACGTACAGTATTAATATTTAAGATATATATTGCTTTGCAGTGCTGTGCTGTGCAGTAGAAAACAACACAATAAACACTCATGAAACAGCCACAGAACCATCACACAACACAGCTGCTGGAGAAAACGTATCATCTGCACGTTTTGCTCTAATCTTATCTCATCTTCTGCCTTTCCTTCAGAAATAATCTAGGCATAAACCTGCAGATGATGAAGAGCCACACGGGTGGTTTAGTACCGGTGCAGTTCACTATTCATTACCACCACGACAACCTGTAGAATGTCACCATAGTAACCTGTAGAATGTCACCATAGTAACCTGCAGAATGTCACCATAGTAACCTGCAGAATGTCACCATAGTAACCTCTCTACAGATCACGTAAACCGGACTCTACGCAGAGATGGTCGTCGTCTCGCGCACGGAACCGGCGGCGGTGGGACGTCCTGAGCGCGTGAGCGCGCGCCACCGTGTCGTCACGCGCCGCGCCGGCCCGAGAAAACAGTTTGAAGTCCCCGTGTGTTGGTGCGGGTGTTGCTACAGCACGACTGACTGTTAGTCCTCCTCATCACCATCATCATCATCGTCGTTCTCCAGACTGAAGCATGAAGCCCGGCAGTGTGTGAGCCGCCGCCACTCGTCGCAGCGCTGATGAGCGTTTCCTGTTGAATGTGCTGCTCGGGGACGCGTAACTGCAGGCGCACGACGCGCCGCCTCGCATTAGCCGATAGCCGCTGCCTCCACACTGAAGAACAAAGAAAAGTTAGTTAGACATGGCGGAGACTAAAATCATTTATCACATCGACGAAGAGGAGACGCCGTACTTGGTGAAGATCCCCATAGCGGCCGAGAAAATCACCCTGCTGGACTTTAAGCAGGTCTTGAACAAGCCGAACTACAAATTCTTTTTCAAGTCTATGGACCAGGACTTCGGGTGAGTGAGTGCGGGTCCACGGCTGCGGGGAGGTGCGCAGATAAACCAAACCTGACCGCGGGTTTCTGCCTCTCCGGGCGCTTTGTCGTGTGGGGTTTAATAGCGTGTGTTGTGGCAGATGTTTCCGTGGGTTGGTGAAAGTTTTCCTGGAGAGCGACGGTGGTCGGGTGGTCTAGCCGGTACCACTGCTGCATGACTTTGGGTCCAAATGTCGCAAGACTTCATGAACTGTTTAAATATGAATGCAAAATACTTTTAACTTTCTTGTCATGTACTGTTATTTCCTGCAGTGTTACTTGGCCGGTGTAAGTTAAATGAGAAAAGCATCTAATTATGCATGAATTAATATTCATTACATTGTGATGCAGCAGAATATAAAATCAAGGACTGTTTGAGTTGAAGATTTAACATCAGTACAGTCATAATCAGTTCATTAAAACAAGATCCTTCTCTTATATCCCTCATATAGTTAAAGACTCATGCTTGATGTCCTTTTAAATACAGACCGGGTTTTACACTGTTGGCTTTTACTTTATTATTGTAATTCTTTTAAAAGGTTTGTGGATTTGTCCTTTCTCAGTCTCACACTGTCGATTTGCACTGAATCTCCTGACAGAATCAGTCAGTAAATCTGAGGCATGTCAGTCTGCATTCCCCACATGCTGCTTGCATGTATGTGGTAATCGTAGCTAATTAGGATGTTATCATCTGGTTGTAAATAATCCATCAGTTTGACATTTTATAATTTGTTCACTTGGATATAAATTAAATCCAAGACACGCATCATACTGTACGCACTGTAAAATCTGTTTTGCATATTGATCTGTTATATTATTTAATACACTCCTGATACTGTACATTTACTGACATTACATTACAGACCATAGTGTACAGTGTCCTTCACAAAACCGCATGTACATCAGAGCAGTGGAACTAACACAGCTAGCATTGTAGTTTAGTATTTTTAATCCTTCAGTGGGTATGTATCTGTCCTCTGATAAACAGCTGTTAAATTGTTGTTAGGGCATTATTGGGATCAGTTTTAAATGGAATAGTAAACAAGAAGACTGCAGGTTTCCTGCTTTTCTACCTCAGCAGAAAGGCTGTCAGTGTGTAGCCGGTTTGTGTTATTGTGGAAAGGGCCGGACTTGTGTGTGTGTATTACTGTTGTAAGATGATCCGCTGGTGGAGTGGTCTGTGATGCTGCAGTGTGGAGCCAGCTGTCGATCTGACTGTGTGTGGTAGGGGACGGGTTGGTTGCTGGGCTGTGTTTGGGGGGGTAATGGTTGAAGGTTGGAGACAGGCCATTTGCTTAGTGTCTGGGATAGAATCAACAGAAAGAGAGCGAGCGAGAGAGAAAGGGCGAGCAAAAAGGAGTGGGGACCCCTCGTTCTCTCCAGGGCCTCCCTCTACATTCTTGCTGTTTTTGTTTTTCTTCTCCTTCAGATCGCAGTCAAGATTTCCATGGCAGTTACACTCCTCTCACCTTACTGCTCAGACTGTTGACATGCAAGTCATTAAAATAAAGTATTCAGGTGAAAATTGGTGGTAGGGTGAGTTGTAATCTGGTCTTCCTGATCTCAGGATTTAGTTTCTCTTCTCAAGTGAGGCTGTAGGTCGAGTGTGTGTTAGGGGTTGTTTTTCAGTTGTTGGGCTTAATTAGCATCATTAGCGGGTTTGAGGTGGTGTTTCAAAATGTTCAAGTGAGGGTTGGTCTTCAGTTTTGAACTGCTTTGTTTAATGATGCAAGTCTACAACAATTTCACATGATTGTTAATGTGGTGCAGAGAACAACATGCTGTCAGCATTTTTCTCTGTAAGAAAGTAACACAGAGAGAGACGTATTTGTTTTAATTTATACATTTTAATATAATATCACTTTTAACCAATCTAAGGGTTTGATAAGGCAAGCATCACCATTACTGTTCCTCATAGAGATACTATTTAGGGATTTAAACAAGTAACCAACTACCTAACAACCACATGAAGCACCCTAGCAACCACCTGCCAACACTGTGATGGTTTTGCATTAGCAAGAGCAACTTGTGTTGTGTTTTGAAAATATAAAAATAAAGTATTTAATATAGTGTGTAGCAGACACATATAGTGTGTAGCAGACACATATAGTGTGTAGCAGACACATATAGTGTGTAGCAGACACATATAGTGTGTAGCAGACACATATAGTGTGTAGCAGACACATATAGTGTGTAGCAGACACATAACGTCTATGAATGATTTCAAATCAGTAGATTTTAAGTTAAAAGTGCTGGCTATACTGCATGTGCTGTGATTGGTCACCATCTGTCTGAATCACTTTTGCCTTCACACATTAATCTTAATTAGTTATGTGGTGTGACAAATGAGTTTTAAACAAACAAGAACTTTGTGTTGTCACAATTAATATGAGAACATGCATGTTTTTTATAAAAGAATGAGCAAATGCTGTTTAAGATGATGTAGATGTTTCAGATGAGTGTGAAAACTGTGTGTGAAACATAACACTGCAGGGGAAGTCGACTTCTCAAACGTATTTAATGTGATCCACTTATATGTAACTATATGTTTTCTATTTTAAAAGTACACTGGGATATTTTGAATGTGCCTTAATTTCCCATTCTTGAGGATCTCACTGTTGTAACCGTGTGTCTGCACAGGGTGGTGAAGGAGGAGATCTCTGATGACAATGCCAAGCTGCCCTGCTTCAATGGAAGGGTTGTGTCCTGGGTAAACTCTTCATTTTCTGTTACTGTTTCAATTCTTTCTAAACATCAACAATAGAACAGTTTGTTTTATTGAGCTGTTACATCAGTCTTGAACAGCCTCATCAGAACTCTTCAGCTCTCTGGTGACACAGAACAGTTGATCTTGTTCCATCGTTCAGCTCAGTTTTATGTCACAGTGAATCCTGAGAGAGCTCTAAGTGTGTGTGTGTCAGTCTGTTCATACTGAGACTGAAATCCAGTCTCTCTAAAAGCTCTCAAAGAAAAGCAGCTGCTTAAATCAAAAGACTTAGAAGAAACCAGAGCTGCTGGGATGGAAAGAGTAGACCACTGTCAGGAGTGTACAATAACCCGACGGCCATTAGCATGAAGAAAAGGAAAAAGATATAATACAATGACACTGTATGTGTCCTTTTCAACAGGCCTGGAGTTTCTTTCTCTTCTCAGCTTCATGAATTTGATTAATGTAGCACATTATCAAAGTTGATAATGGAATCCTGGCTGGAGTTTTTTTTTTGTTTAATGTATTTTATTATAGAAGATTGATGATAGAAGTCAAATAATGTTGCTGAACTCTGTTCAAGTGTTCCAGTCAGAGCAGAAAAACGTTTCCTGTCAATCAACAGCCAGTCACAGATTCTCTCCAGCTTGTTCGTTATTTAATTTGAAGTTACGTAAAACCCCGGCACTTGATATGTTTGGCCTCAAGCATTGTGTGATCAGTTTTACACATTTCAATGAAAATACCATGAGTATGGGTTGAGTAAAAATAACTGGTGTTATTACTGCGACATTGGATATTTTCCCATCCTCCTCTTTTTGATAGTGTTCCTTGTTTTTAGGTATCACATTTTCTCTCTCTCTCTCTTTCGCTCTTTCTTTCTCTGTCTGTCTTTCTCTCACTCTGTTAGCTGGTGTCCTCAGATACCCCCCCAGCACCTCCAGTGGAGGCTCAGCCTCAGCCCTCTCCTCCTCCACCTCCTCCTCCTCTGCCTCCACCTCCAGCTGAGAGGACAGGGGGCATCGGAGACTCCAGACCCCCCTCCTTCCAGTAGGTTCAGGTTTATCTCAGTTTCTCACCTTTAATGTCATACTGTGGTTGGCTGGTTTTAAAATATGTTGAATAAACTGAAAAATCAGTTTGTGTGTGTGTGTGTGTGTGTGTGTGTGTGTAGTCCCAACACTGCAGACAGTCTGGAGACCCTGGATGATCAGACAGAGACAGAATCAGTTGTGTCTTTCAGGAGAGAGAGACCTCGCCCAAGAGAGAGCTTAGAGCAACATGGTGAGATACACACACGCACACTTGTTTCTTGGTTGACCTTACTTTATTATTTTGTGATGTATTTCAATAGTGTTTCGATGTGTTGAGAATACACCAATAGTGTTTCAGTATGTTTGTCCATGTTTTTGTGTCAGGGCCACGTGTAAGTGCTCAGTCCCGTATGGACAGACACCTGGATGGGTATGAGAGTGCGAGCACAGTGATGAGCAGTGAACTGGAGACCACCAGCTTCTGTGATTCAGATGATGATGATACACTGAGCAGGTCACACAAATCCATAACAATCAATCTCAATCTCAATCTCAACATTAGTCATGTCTTTATTCATGGAGCCCTTTTCTTCTTATCAGTTGTATAAATAAAACACTTGATAAAAGTGTGTATGTGCACTGTTCTGTTGTGAGTTTAGTTGATTTATTTTAGATTATGTTCTGATCTTAAATGTTTGTTTTGGTAAATCAGGCTGAGTGGCTCCACTGAGCAAAGCACAGCATCCAGACTGCTCAAGCGCCATCGCAGACGCAGGAAACAGCGTCCCCGGCTGGAGAGGGTAGAAACACCCATTTGATCCTGATGAACGATTTAGAAAATTTTTCAGTTCTCTTCATTTTACTGAGTTCCTCTTCCTGTTTGTATTGTACTGTAGGCTTCATCATTTAGCAGTGTAACTGATTCAACCATGTCCCTGAACACTATTACAGTCACTCTTAACATGGGTCAGTGCTGTTTCTCATCCAAATTACCCCCTTCTTATATTTTCCTTTTTTTATATGTATTAATTGCATTTAATGTAAAATGTCCATCCTTACTCCTACCCATCTGTCTGTTGTATGTAACAGAGAAGTATAATTTCTTGGGCATCAGTATTGTGGGACAGAGTAATGAGAGGGGAGATGGAGGCATCTACATTGGCTCCATCATGAAGGGAGGAGCTGTGGCTGCTGACGGTCGCATTGAACCTGGAGACATGCTGCTGCAGGTGTGTGTGTGGTGTGTGTGTGTGTGTGTGTGTGTGTGTGTGTGTGTGTGGTGTGTGTGTGTGTGTGTGTGTGTGTGTGTGTGTGTGTGTGTTGGTGTGTTTGTTTGTTGTGTTTGTGTTGTGGTGTTTTGTTTTTGTTGTGTGTGTTTTGGTGTTTTTTTGGTTTTGTGTTTTTGTTTGTTTTGTGTGTGTGTGTGTGGTGTGTGGTGTGTGTGGTGTGTGTGGTGTGTGTGGTGTGTGTGTGGTGTGTGTGTGTCCTAACTGATCTGTACTCTGTGCTCCACCAGTCATTCAGATGTGACACAACCACCTGTAATGATTTGTCACATGACACCACACACTCAGTTCACACCCAGCACAAACACTACAACTATTTGAATACTAATTACTTGAAACAAAAGATACTTCTGGTGCTGCAGGGTTGAGTTGTACTGAATGTCAAACAGCTTTGTTTTATTTCACATTTATAACGTCACAATGTTTCTGTGTTTGTAGGTCAATGACATTAACTTTGAGAACATGAGTAATGATGATGCGGTCAGAGTGTTGCGTGAGATTGTGCACAAACCAGGGTGAGCCCTCACAGAGCTGTCATCTTGTATCTAAAATATATTACTGGAACACAGTGGTGTATAACTGAAAAATTTCATTTGTCTTTTTTGTTCATAGACCCATCACACTGACAGTAGCAAAATGTTGGGACGCTTCTCCTCAAGGATTTTTCACCCTGCCATGCAGTGAGCCTTTCCTAATCTTTATGTGAAACGTGTTCATGAAATATATAATGTTCTTCTTGTCTGTAAAATATCAGACTTATAAAATAAGCTTTTTTAAAGAGTTACCTTACTTGAGAATTGTTATTTGTGAGGTAATAAATACCCCCTTTTTATGCCAGATGAGCCAGTCCGACCCATTGACCCTGCAGCATGGATCAACCATTCGGTAGCTCTGACGGGAGCTTATCCATCTTACCCTAGCAGCACAATTACATCTAGTTCATCTGTTACTGAAACTGAACGTAAGCTTATATCCCTCTTTTTCTTTCATTTGTCCTTTTTCTTTATTGTCTGTAGTTTTTGCTCATTCTTTCTCATAGGGAAATTGATAAACACAAAACAGCAATTTATAAACACAAAGACAATGAGCTCAGAGGTTCTTAATTCATAGTATATGCTTCTGTTCAAGCCATTATTCCATGTTTTTTTGCACTGTGGTATAGTCAGTGTAAATGATATTATTTCAAATCTATATAATGAACAATTTAAAATCAGTAGTTTTAAATATTCCCAAATTCTAATGTTATAATTCTAATGTCCTAATATGTTCTTTAATGAAATATGTTTTCTAAATCCCCATGAAAATAAATAAATGGAAAAAATACAGCTGGAACCAAAACATCTAAAAAAGTGGATGGGCACAGCTGTGCTCTAGGACCGTTGATGCTGACATGTCAATAAATGCAATAATCTTTATCTGTCTTTAGGCTTTGATGAGTTCAGCCTGTCTTTGCGCTCAGATATGGCGTCAGTTGCTAAGGCCATGGCGTCTCCTGAATCAGGCCTGGAGGTCAGGGACAGAATGTGGCTGAAGATCACCATTCCCAATGCTTTCCTGGGTCAGAGACTTAGTTTCCCGGAAAAGCGAAACTGTGTACACACCTCTCAGCTTACATTCTGTGTATTGTGTGTAGAAACGGGTCTGAAGTCTGTGTTTATTTGTGTGTAGGTTCAGATGTGGTTGAGTGGTTGTACCATCACATTGATGGGTTTCAGGATAGACGAGAAGCTCGTAAATATGCCAGTAATCTCCTGAAGGCTGGTTTCATCCGACACACTGTTAACAAGATCACCTTCTCTGAACAGTGTTATTATATATTTGGAGACTTTAGCAACTGTGAAAACTGTGAGTACAGTCAACTGTTTTCTTCTAGATCATTTTTGGGGAACACAGTTGTGTTACCTTGTGTGGACTTCTGTTCCACAACATCATTAGCCATTAAATCTTAAGTGATTATAGTTTATTCTGTCAATTGTTAGATTTATCTCTCTCTCACACACACACTTCTTCTGTTTGTTAGATATGGCCAATCTTTCCCTGAATGATAACGATGGCTCCAGTGGCGCTTCCGACCAGGATACTTTGGCTCCTCTTCCACTGCCAGCGGCGACACCATGGCCCCTGCTCCATTCTTTCCCATACCAGTACCCTCATCCCTACTCCACCCAGCCACCACCCTACCATGAGCTCTCCAACTACAGCTTCGGTTCAGGCAGTGCAGGCAGCCAGCAGAGTGAAGGTAAGAAGCTGTCCTGACCCTCAGTGTGTGGGGAGAAATCTGCACATTTCTTATGTCCCTCCCGTGCAGAAAATTACTAAAACTATATTCTGAGCAGAAAATTTTCTTGGTCGATATGCATGTCTGTTGATTTTCAGAATGGAATGTCCTCAAAACCGAGTCTACAAACATTTAAAAATATTCTTAATTACAGAGTCTTTAATTGGCACATGCCAAAGCGGTGGAAATTGTTGTAGGTACAAGATATAAACTAAACCTGTTCTGCATTAGATGGTAGATTAGATATAGATATAGAATGTCTTTGTGAACGCTGCCTTGCGTCTGTTTGGAACATTGTGGGGTGAAACACAGAACTACTTCTGTGGGTTAAGAGAGGTTTTGTAAATCCGCATTTGTAATGTTTCAGTGATTACCATCAGACTAACACTGTGTCTTCGTGTCTCTTTCTCAGGGAGTCACAGCAGTGGCTCCACACGCAGTGATGGGGAGAGGAGGAGGGGCAGTAAAAGCGTAGCTGGCAGTACACGTGAAGAGAAATCTGCTGGTGGGGGCGGGGCAGACTCACGTTCTGGCAGTGGCAGCGAATCAGATTACTCTGTTCGCAGCAGTCTGAGACGGGACCAAGGCTCGGCCACGCCCAGTGAACACAGTCGCTCAAGTCAACGCTCGCATCATCGTGCCCCACCCACTCACCTTGCCCCATACCCTCCCGGAATCCCCATCCCTTACAACCCAATGATGGTAATGATGGTGCCTCAGCATCCACACCCACATTTAGCACTTGGAGCCCCACACCCACAAACACCAGCTTTGCCCCACCATCCTGCCTTGCCACCCTCCATGACCCCGGGGGGGCCTCCTGGAGCTCCACCAACCCGCGACCTGGGCTCAGTCCCCCCTGAGCTCACTGCATCACGACAATCTTTCCACTTGGCCATGGGGAACCCCAGCGAGTTCTTTGTGGATGTTATGTAATGAAGGAAAAATGAAAATGTGTATAGGTCAATGTGTGTGAATGGGCGAATACTAAAAGATTCGAAATCATGTGATAACTGTGAGTTTTACTGTGTGACTGACAGTAAAAGTAGTTTATTGTATGAGTGCAGTTTTCTAGAGTTAGTGTTTGTTTATACCGGTAGGAACAGGGTTTATGTATACAGTTGTAAAATTAATTGTAGGCAGTGTTGCACAGACTTTAAAATCCGTTTTGTCTTTATGGTAGAAATTGAAATGGGGTGCAGCCTTCTAAACGACTTTTTAGTGAAAAGAATTGTGAAAAGAATTGCTATTCTTTTTCCGAATCCTTTTTCTCTCTTGTTTGACAAAATGCTGGAAGGCCTTTGATTACGATCTCTGAGGCCTCTCACGACTTTCTGAAAAATATTTCTGATGAGAAAACCAGGTTCACAGGTTCAGCCAAGCTCAAGTTCCTGTTGGGTTATTTAGTGTGTGTCTGTCTGTGCGTGCGTGTGGGAGTATGGGCTTTACTTAAAACAATGCCAGTCTGGACAGATGTACTGCAAACTTTCTGTTCTGATCATGATCTGCGATTTCAATAACTCACAATCATATTTGTTTCCTGGTATTAGAAAACAAACACTTTAAAACTGTACATACACAGGAGTATTAACCCCATTAAAGGTACTTTCTGGATAGAATGGGTTGATTTTGTGATGTTTGTATTTGTACTGCATTTTCACAACCCTTTATAAATGTATGAGCATGTAGATTTACAGGTGGTGCTACATACAGATTGATTTCTGAAGGTGTGACATGTTTAAGTGTTACATTTTAGATAACTGACACTATTGCATGTGATAGAATAAACTTTTTAACTGATGATTTATTCTTTGGAAAATGTCTCATGTTAATAAAGTAATTTACCTTTGACTAAAGTGATTTTGTTACTGTATAACAAAGGAAATTTAATTTTGTGTACTTTAAATGTCCATCATTACTGACTCAAAATGAGTTTCTCAGGCTACACACATCAGTTTACATGAGTTGTTAACATCTGATCAGTTTACATGAGTTGTTAACATCTGATCAGTTTACATGAGTTTAGTGTATTGAGGATCAGCTGAACACTGCCCTCTAGTGTTACTCATGTGATTAACTTCAGTGACGCCCCACAGAAAGAAACTCCATGTAACAACAAATATTATCATGTCGCTTTTTGTTCCACTGCTTACAATTTCATGTCAACTACATTACAAGAAAATCCTAAAAATATAAACAGATAGTGTAAAACACAAAAGAAAATGTTTTTCGTAAATTCGTTTCTCAGCTGAGGATGACCGAGTGAATGAACGTCCATCACGTTTTGTAATAAAACCTTTTCATATCAATGATTTCTATGATCTGTCTGTAAATTAGAGTAATGAAAACGAAACTGTTTTTGTTTTCAAAAGTAATCGTTAAATAATTAAATAGTAACCACGCGAATTTTGTAATGTCAAGTTAACAATAATAAATAAGGAAATTAAATTGTGCCTTATTTACATAATTTGCTAAATTACAGTCACAAAACAAATGAAATCTGCTTTTGATTGTAGGCTATATAACGCTGAAGCTGTATGAGCTGATCTGAGACCAGCAGCTGTTGGAGTCCCTCCTTCTAGCTGTATGAGCTGATCTGAGACCAGCAGCTGTTGGAGTCCCTCCTTCTAGCTGTATGAGCTGATCTGAGATCAGCACTCTTCCTCCGGAGCTGTACTTCCGGTACGTCAGCCGCTCAGCGCTGGTTCGGGTTCTGTTGTTCTGACGGTTCGGTTCGTGTTCTGTAATCGGAGTCTGGTGACGCGGGAGGAGGATCTGCAGTGGGAAGAGCCACACAAAGACGAGATAAAGCCGGTTCTCCGGGCCCTGGGTCACCTCGTCCCGAACTGATCATTGTCCCTTCACTGCGGTTTAATCTGCGATCCATTTGCCGATAAACAACCTTCTGGAAGGCGATCGTACTGACCTGAGATCATCATGTTCCTGCGTAAAGTCAGACAAACTCCGGCGATCTACAGCAGCGTCCTCCGCCTGCAGCCCGCGGTCACAGCGTGAGAAACGGCGATGTTATATATACATATTATATATACATATTATATATACATATTATATATATATATTACACGATCTTGTAGTGTGAAAGAGTCTGAATACGCTTCATTTAATACACTTATAAACTCATAAACTTGATCTGTTTTATTAGGGCGCAGCGCCAAACCGGAGCTCTTATGGCAGTGCAGAAGACCCGTATGTACGCGAGCCAAGCAGCAGAGGTGAGATATATCAGATGTGAATATTTACAGTATGCTTGTATCACAGTATGCTTATATCACAGTCGAGTTATATCACAGTATGCTTGTATCACAGTATGCTTGTATCACAGTATGCTTATATCACAGTATGCTTATATCACAGTCGGGTTATATCACAGTCGGGTTATATCACAGTATGCTTATATCACAGTCGGGTTTAGTACACTGTGTAGCTCAAACTGTAGTCAGTCTGGTCAGGGACAAAACAGGTGCTTGTCCTTAAACATCCACATGAATCTGGAGTAAAGTTCACTTCCAGTTCACATGACATGCAGTCTGTCTGCGCTCTTACACACTGTGTGCACATTATCATTGTACAAAATCTGATTTGTATGAAATCAGATATGAAAGTGTGTGTGTGTGTGTGTGTGTGTGTGTGTGTGTGTGTCCTTGTCAGTGCTCTTTGCTCTACTTGGCAGCCTTGTCAGTATCAAGTCATGGAAAACAATGTCACGTCACATTGTCATGTCGATGGCTAACACCTGCCCATACCAAGTCAAATGTAAACTCAGTCATCTGGTGAATTAAAAATGTAATATTAACAATAAAAATTACTCTGTTCATGAAACAGTCACGATTACTTGACATTGCTTGTTGGATGTTGTGTAGCTGAGAACACTTCATGATGGACATTACTAGATCTGGATTAGATTCATAATCTACATGTGTGTGAAAGCTGTGCAGTTTAATACAAACTGATGCTTTGCTCTCTTTCTGTTATCAAGGCTGTGTTGGACAAGACTGCAGTCAGCAGTGAAACTAAGACCACTGAGAGGACAAATGCAACGACCCTCAGTGCGGTATGTGAAGATGGACACAAACACGTTGTTTACACCATAAGGATTTAAAACAACATCTTAAAAAACTTACTAAAGCTCAAAATGTTTTTTATTCTTGACATATTTACAGGAGAGGTTTGGGCCACATATGATCTCCTGTCACATGTTTACATAGTCTTGCTAGTGTATAGTGCCAGTTTCTAGAATGTTTCTAGACTGTTAGAAGAACTTCACTGCTCTGTTCTTGTAGGAGTCAAAGTCATTTGCCGTGAACATGTTCAAAGGGCAGATTAGCACCAGTCAGGTGTTTCCCTTTCCCTCAGGTAACTCCAGACTCTACGCTTTTCATTTCACTGGGGCTGTAAATATTTCTGAAGAGCAGTGGTACAGCTCTGTTGTTTTTGCTGGTGCTCTTACATTTTCAAATGTTTGTGCTGAAATGGGTAAATATTACATTTAGATGGTGAAATGTGAGTTTGTTTTTAATGTCATAGTTTTGCTTTTGGCCGTTGTTGTTGATTATACCCGGGCAGCAGGTGATGGTGCTCAGTGATGTGTCATGTTTATTGTATTATTTGTTTTGATTGTTGTCACATTTTTCACCCAACCCTCAGTGTTAAATGAAGAGCAGACTCAGTTCCTCAAAGAGCTGGTTGGACCATGCAGCAAGTTTTTTGAAGTAAGTTTGATTCATTGACAGTCTTTCTGATGTTTTTTTGGCGCTTTGATTAGATTGATTTAGATGTTTAAAACACTTATCACTAAAAATCCACAAGCACAGTGGTTGTGTTTCTCCTTTCTTCTTTATAATGTGTGCATGTGTGTTTCCAGGAAGTGAACGACCCCATGAAGAATGATACTCTGGAGAAAGTGGAGGACCACACCATGGAAGGCCTGAAGGAGATGGGAGCTTTTGGTCTGCAAGTGCCTGCAGAGCTGGGTGGTGTGGGGCTCACCAACACACAGGTGAGATACAGAAATGCTTCCAATGAGCAGTAAAGAACATATATCAACACCCTGTAGAGGATGGAGACAAAAATGGAGAAGAATAGCCACTGGACATGAGACGTTGGTGGATTGTTTAGTGTCATGATTTCCATTCTGTATGATAAACCTCATTAGATGAGACACAAGGAGAAATAAGCAGAAATACAGACGGCGAGCTGAAATACTCTGTCTCTCTCTGTTTACAGTATGCCCGGCTGGTAGAGATTGTGGGAATGCATGACCTGGGTGTGGGTATCACATTGGGTGCCCATCAGTCCATTGGTTTCAAGGGCATCTTGCTGTTTGGTAACCCCCAACAGAAAGAAAAGTACCTTCCAAAGCTGGCCACAGGTGAGTGAGCTTCATCACAGACTACAGATAACAAGAGGCTGCAGCCCTATTACAATGAAGTGCAACATTCAATAGTCCCACCTTCCAGTAGAAAGAGCCAATCGTCAGTCGCTAAACGGTAATGATTCTCTGGGGGAGGGGACAGTGCTGTAAAGTACCTGACAGCCTTTAATCATGACTTTGGTCAGAAATATGTTGTTTCACTGTAACCTTAGCCAGCAGTTTTAGAGATATTGGTTTTCCACCATTAAAGTACATAGGTCTTGTCTGGGATAACTACATTAGCTGCCCAGTTGCAAATCTGGCCATCGAGTGGAATGACTTTCCTTAAAGAAACTCTGATTCAATATGTTTAATTCCTTTAAAAGGTTTTTACAGTAATCACTGCTAAACACAACAGCTACGCTAAACACTCGCTAAACACTCGCTAAACACTCGCTAAACACTCGCTAAACACTCGCTAAACACTCGCTAAACACTCGCTAAACACTCAGTAAACACTCAGTAAACACTGCTAAACACTCAGTAAACACTCAGTAAACACTCAGTAAACACTCAGTAAACACTGCTAAACACTCAGTAAACACTGCTAAACACTCAGTAAACACTGCTAAACACTCAGTAAACACTCAGTAAACACTGCTAAACACTCAGTAAACACTGCTAAACACTCAGTAAACACTGCTAAACACTCAGTAAACACTCAGTAAACACTGCTAAACACTCAGTAAACACTCAGTAAACACTGCTAAACACTCAGTAAACACTGCTAAACACTCAGTAAACACTGCTAAACACTCAGTAAACACTGCTAAACACTCAGTAAACACTGCAAACACTGCTAAACACTCAGTAAACACTCAGTAAACACTCGCTAAACACAACAGCTATGTAGTGTTTACTGAGTAGAACTTTGTAATTTGGCTTCAGTTATTGTCTGTGCATACAGTGAAATGAATTCTTCACTTTTAGTTTGTCGCTTCACACTCAGTGCACACAGAATCTTAAATGATCTGAAATGATCTGGCATGTTTTTGACAGGAGAGAGTATTGCTGCCTTCTGTCTTACTGAACCAGCAAGTGGATCTGATGCCGCCTCCATTAAAACCACGGCAGTTCGCTCACCCTGTGGCCAGTACTACACCCTCAACGGAGGCAAGATCTGGATCAGGTGTGTGCCACCCTAACCTCTAATAAAACGTAATGTCAGAAAACAGCACAAATGGTATGTGCCGAAATGTTCGTCCTTTTTGTGGCCACCGGGGGGCATCACAACTGAACATAATACAGACGGGCCTGTGTCTCTCTACACATGCTTACTCATGAGATGAATGATGTTATCTTACTGTGTTGTAATTTCATGGTATAATATGTCATAAATCAACATCATGTCGGGGGTGTCTGTATATTTCTCATTGATGTATTGAAACATAAGAACAGTCTGGTGTCACAGATGCATATGAATAACTAAATACACTAGTACTTCCTGATTATAAAGATCTGGTTAACTGTGAGTATTACTATCATTACTGCTGATACTTGAGGTCTAGTGAAGCAGTCTGTTTATAAAATAAACAATTTTAATGATTTTTTAAAGTCATCAGACAGATTCTGATGGAATTAAATATTATGCATATTAAATTCATATTCATCTTAACGTAAAGAAGTATTTCAAAAGCATTTCTTCTGAAGAATGTCACTCCCTCTCGCTCTCCTTTTGCTCAGTAATGGAGGCCTTGCGGAGATCTTCACTGTGTTCGCGAAGACTCCCGTGAAGGATGATAAGACTGGGGAGATGAAGGATAAAATAACTGCTTTCATCGTGGAGAGGAGCTTTGGAGGAGTCACAAAGTTAGTGAGGCTTTTATTCACACTAACTTTGCTTCTAATCTCATTTGTGATCATTTACATTTATGCTTTTGGCAGATGGCAAATCTTCTCTCTTTTCATCCCTCTTGTTCTTTGTCTCAATCTCTCTCAGTGGTCCTCCTGAGAAGAAAATGGGCATTAAAGCATCGAACACAGCAGAGGTGTATTTTGAAAATGTGCGTGTCCCTGCAGACTGTGTGCTAGGAGAGATTGGAGGCGGGTTTAAAGTGGCCATGAACATCCTCAACAATGGGCGTTTTGGGATGGCAGCGGCCCTGTCTGGAACCATGAAGGGCGTCATTGCCAAAGCGGTGTGTATGTGTATGTGTGCTGAAGTGCACGTGAGCAGGTGTGTGTGTTCTGTTTGTCTGTGATGCTGAACGGAGTTTTTCTTTCTTTCTATTTCATTTCCTTCTCTCTCACCTACTGTGTCTAGCATGCTGTTTTGTGAGAGCGAATTTAAGGCCACATCCTCACCCCACCCCCCACATGCTGACACGTGTGACCCGCTCACTTCCTCTGCTTAACATGCAGGGAAATTCCTCTGCACACTTTGCACTCTTGCCGTGCTGTGCAGTGTTTTTGCTGGTGTTGGTGCATGTTCACATAAATTTGTCTATTACATTTGTCACAAATTTGTTGTAGCTGCTTGGCACAGTCCCATAGCTTGTCTTTTCAGAGTGCTGGGTTTAGTTCTGTGCTTTGGTCACTCATTACTGTTGAAATTTGTAAGAAATGCAGCAGCATTCGATAGACAAACTGTTTCATTTCATGTATGTGCTGATGCATTGTGGGCTTCAATTTGTCTGTGTGTGGGGTGGAGGACATGTCTCAACAGCCTCAGGGCTTTCTTTTACCACAGGCGTCTGTGTGTGTCTGTTTTTGTATCCGTTAAAGAGTAGGAACAGTGTTGTTCTCCCTATCCACATGTCACACGTGCCTTCAGTTACTGCTCTGTTTACAAAGTTGTTTAAGGACAAATTCAACATGTAGCAGGTGCATCAAAGAAAGTCAAATAGGAGACATTTGTGATTCATAATTAAAATGGTTTCTTATTGTGATTTCATCACTATCCTTTCACATATTTAGCTTTTTAGCTTTTTAACAAAAAAACCAAACATAACATCATAACTGATTGGTGCATTGAAAGAGAATATGGGAGCAGTATTATTATTTTAAAAATACCTTAACAGGTCAAAAACCTGTTTATTTTGAAGTAACTCATTTTCACTAAAGTTTTCTGTTTTACACACAGGTTGATCACGCAGCTAACCGGACTCAGTTTGGAAACAAGATCCACAACTACGGTGCCATTCAGGAGAAGATCGCTAGAATGGCCATGCTTCAGTACGTGACAGAGGTGAGTTTAGTTAATAGACTTTAATCCAGTGTCAGCACATCTGTCCAGATCCTTGTGAAACACTTCAGTCTCCACTAGTCTATTTGTATTAGTTCAACAGACTCCTGTCTGAGTCACTTAGAATCATGACGTGTTCAAAGGAATAATTTACTCTCATGTCATGTCGGGTGTATATGATTTCCTAAGGTAATATATAAAAATCTTAAAGTCTTAAAATCGTATTGGTTTTTGCATGCCTTGTGACGAAATATGAGAATATGCAAATATGAAATATAAGTATGAGCAGTAAATGAGCAGTAGCTACAGTTCAGGTAAGATGGAATGCGGATATCTTGGATCTTCTGGTTGTTTTGGACGTTGCACATGTCTGTTCATGAGGGTTTTAATTCCACAGGGCTGAGAGGAAGTGGAGCTCTTCTCTAATTTTTGTGTGATTTGAATATTGTCTTTCCCCATGTCACCCAGTCTAAAAATAAACAGGTTTGGGTTCTTTCTTGGGTGATGTTTGTATCTGCTTGTCATTACAGCAGTGTTATGCTTTAGCAGTTATGCTACAGAAAACCACTGCTGAGATGTTATAAAGCAGAGCACAGCAACACACAGCTCATGGGTTTGATTCTCAGGAAATGAATGTACTGATGAAATCTAAAAAGCCTAAATTCACCATTATTCACTTTGGATCAGAGCATCTGCCACATGCATGAATGTTAATCTTTTCACCCTTTTCCCTCTTTTGTACTCAGTCCATGGCTTATATGGTCAGTGGAAACATGGACAGCGGAGCCACGGAGTTCCAGATCGAGGCGGCCATTAGTAAAATCTTTGCCTCCGTAAGTGTTTACTTATAAAATCAGAATTCTTCTTTTCATTAGATTTGTTTCTTGTATTAATTTAAGCTAGGGTTATGTAATATGAGAATATTAGAAAGTGATCGATGTAAAATCTTTCAACAATCTGCCTTTACTGTTAGTAGTGATATATTTTTGCCATGTGTTTGTTAAAATATTTGGTGTGTAATTCAAGCCCTGATTTTGCTGGATTCTCCTCCAGGAGGCGGCATGGTTGGTGACAGATGAATGCATTCAGATCATGGGTGGAATGGGATTTATGAAGGTCAGTGTTTTTCAGACTGATTTTGGCATAGTCATGTTGCATCATGAGAGGTTGGCCTCGTATTTGTTAAACTGTGCTGTGACTCAAAATGTACACATCAGAAAGCCCTTCAGTGTGGGCAGAAGAAGCATTTTGTCTCCGGGGTGGAAAAACTGGAGGTGTTTTGCAAAGTGACACTCTGTTTAGGATGGGGAGAAGATGGCTGCGCTAAGTAGAACCACAAACCATACACATCTAAAGTCTGAATATAGGTCAGGGCCTAAAGATCGACACGTCCGCGTTTTATTGTGCCAGAACGCTCAATATTGTTGACATGGTTGTTGTAATTGTAAGGCTAAAATCTGCTTTTCCTCCTCTGAGACACTGAATGTGCAGATTCAGACATGAGCCACTAGCTGCAGAACAAGATGAACTGATTTCCAATGAAGAGCTTATCACTTCCTCTTTCTTAGTGTTGTTTTTTTGTGGGTTACTATTCAGTCAGATCAGCACCAAATATTTCCCCAAAAACTCTCCTTCACTTATTAAGTGACTGCATGTCAGTAAGAAGCTGCAGTCAGAAACACTGGTGTGTAAATCCTGTAATGATGATCTTAACATTGATAGAATGTTCACTGGATGATGAAACGTGACGATTACATTTCAAATGAAAAAAACAAACAGATGTTTGACTGAAATGACAAATAAAAGCCTAAACAATATAAAACCAACAAACATTTGCTTCTGAATGCTTGTAACATTACATATCTTTCATATGTTGGTGAAAACATTTTAATACTTTGTGTACCATTCATTAATTCATTACTGTCGGGTCCAAAATAGTCGTCAGTAGAGCACAATGCAGTGATATAGTGCAGTGACATTTTATATGGATCAGGAAAAAATAAATACATGACCTATAAAGAAACAGACCTCTCAATATCAAACTAATATATGACTGTGACAAACTTGGTTAACTAACATCAACATACTTGATAAAACCAGTTTTATCTGCAACAGTGAATAGAGAACTGTGAGTTTCTGGCCTTCTAGACAGAGTTTCTAAAAAGCTGAAAAAATCTGAGACTAGCAAAAAAGAGGAATTTCTATAACATACACACTATAAGAGTTTGAGGTAACAGCTACAATATGTTTCATGAGTGCCTTTGAAAAACACACTGCTCCTGTAACCTTCATCTAACCTTATTAAAATAATGAAATAATTTATTTACAAAAATAAAACTTCTTTATAGAAAAATTACGTTGATCATTTTTTGTCACAAATTGAAACTGTCTCTGGGAGTAAAGTTTTGGAAAATTAGTCATTCATTGTGTAATAATGGCGTTCATGTGACACATTTTCTAACGCACTGTACACTGTTCTGTTGATGTAGGATGCTGGAGTGGAAAGGATCATGAGGGACTTGAGAATCTTCCGAATTTTTGAGGGTACCAATGACATCCTGCGGCTGTTTGTAGCGCTCAACGGCTTCCAGGTAAAAAGGGAAAATAAACACTGCTGAGAATGCAGCTGGGTGTTTTACAGCTTCCTGTACTGCTGAACTACGTGAAGCTCACTTGAAGCTCACTTGAAGCTTGGTGTTTTCCAACACAAAACAGGTGTCATTAGACACAACTGAGATGGTTCTGAGCAAACACAATTTAACTGTTTGATTTCTGTTTGCTAATGTGTTTGTTTTTGGCAGAACGCAGGCAATCAACTGAAGAGCTTACAGAAGGCACTGAAGAACCCTCTGAGTAATGCTGTGTTGTTGGCTGGTGAAATCACTAAGCGAGCTAAGAGGTTAGATGCTAAAGCATAACTGCACATCCTTACAGTAATTTTGCAAAGCAGTTTTTCTGCGTCATGTATTTTGCATCTCCTTGCTAAACCCTTAATCGTTATCACAATCTTTCTGTGTCTCTGTCTGTGCAGGAAGACAGGCATGGGTACAGGGCTGACTCTGCAGGGCACCGTTCATCCAGAACTTAATCACAGTGGTGAACTGGTGAGAATAAATTAAAATCACAGTCCTTAAACAACCAGTGAGCTAAATTACAACCTAACTGAGGTCATAATGTCCCTTAAAGACTGTTACAGCCATTGAGCAGTTTGGAGCTGCTATTGAGGAGCTGCTTCTAAAACATGGAAAGAGAATCATTGGTGAGTAACAGGTCTGAATGTTGCTGTAAGGTCTTGTGTAAGACTGAACTTTTCTCATAGCGATTAAGGATTCTGTTTGTTTCAGATGAACAGTTTATTCTGAAGCGAGTTGCAGACTGTGCCATCGATCTGTATGCCATGATCGTGGTTCTGTCCAGGTAAATTACATAAATGCATAATTAGGCATCACTGTATTTATTGCTTCCACTTAAAGGATTTGTTCAAATCCTTACACTTCTGCACTGTTTGTGCCATGGACATGATACATAAAATCATGCCGCAATTAGCAACTACTACGTTTGTCACTTTTTTAATTTAATTAATTTTAATACTGTGTCTGTGTGTTACAGAGCATCGAGGTCTCTTAGTCAGGGTCATCCTTCTGCCCAGCATGAGAAGATGCTGTGTGAAACCTGGTGTACTGAGGTCAGTGTTTGTCCATCTCTTCCACTATTACTGTTCTCTTCAAGTCTTCATCCATGTTTTCTTCTTTCAGGCCCATGAGAGAGTCATGCAGGATGTCAAGTTCCTCCGCTCAGGGACATCCAAACAGACCTTCAAGAACCTTCGTGCTATTTCCACTGCAGTTGTAGAAAACGGAGGGGTGGTGTCACCTCATCCTTTGGGCTTTTAAAGATCCATCTGCTCTTGCTCTCATCAGCCAATCATCTCCTCCCAGTGACCACACCGCCTGTCTGACCTGTCTTTACCTATCATCCCCAGACCGCTCACTTCTGCACACCTTCATGTGTGGACTCTAACATTGTTCTGCCTCGACCACGAGTGCTTTAATATTTCATATTTAAGTATGTAAATGAATTTGACATGAATACTATTCTTAGATATGTACATTTAAGGATTTGATTTGTTGAGTTTTCATGTTTATGTGAAGTCTAAATTAAAAAATGGAAATGGTTAAATAATATTAACCAGTAACAACAATGTTGCAAAACCTGTTACAATCTGTTATGTGCTGGGCATGCTGAAGCTCTCTGCCTCGAGTGCTTCAGGCCAGCTGCCAGCTTTCACATTTGTTTTTAATTTGTCATGAATTGTCAGCATTTTTATTTGGTGGTTTTACATATTTAGCAGTTCCCATGGCTTCACATTGGTTAATAATGTGAAATGTCATATCCAGAGTTACCCAGAACTTCTCATTAGTAAAACACCTGGAGTTTCATATCAAGAATGACCAGTCTGTCTCCGTTAACCTTTAGGGATTGTTCATTGGCTGTAATTAAAGCTTTTGCTAAAGGAGATTTACAACAATTGCAAATTATTTAAAAATTCTCTGACATTGTCTTTATTATGAACTTTGAAGTAACCAATAAACTAAAGCCATTCTAATAATAATGTTCATGTTACAGATTTCTCAGGTAGATTTGATCATTTTACACTTATAAATTCACACTTTATTTATGCCTGGACACGGTTGTGTTACATGGTCCTGACATTAGATAGACATTTTGTTAAACAGTTTTACAGTAAAATGTATATTTTGTTATATAGGAAACACGTAAAGCAATTCCTGTTAACAGTACAGCCACACTGGCCGTACTTCAATATAAAAATATGTCGTTATATTTCAATCATCCTTTCATTAGTGCAGTTTACCACACGTCTTGTAAGATAAATGTGAGAAACTTTATAAAAACTGTCTTTTGATTAGTACAGAATGTATGTACAGGTACATGTCCTCCACCTGTCACTGAATAACTGCATGTTTTACTCACTAATAGTCACACAGAGCAAGACCTTGTAAGTTAAATGATACAGACAAACATTCTTCACAGTCACAATGTTTGTTTACCTCCATTATTAGCTTATATTTGTGACTGCTTAATACTGTTAAGATGTGCTAAGGTTGTAGAAAACAGATACTGCTGTTTTAAAATGAGCATGCAGGTCTATGTCCTATATCTTTCACTTTCTAAATGGAGTTTTTCTGTGTTCACATTATAACTTGTACTATTTACAGTTAAAACATACAGGTCACATTACAATAACATTGAGTCATTGCTAACTAGTTATTAGTCTAAAATATATGCATAATATATTGAGCATGTCTGCTGCTGTACATCTGGTCTGACAGACTCCAGAAGCCATTCTGCTGAAGCATGTAAGTTTTCATACACAGAATTTATGAATATATTGCTTAAATTGTCATTTTCATTGTTTTAGAAAATATTTCATGTTTTTCTAAAAATATATTCTCAGTTTCTAAAAGCATGAAGCCTGTTTTTGTTTGAATCCACAGATGATCAGACAGTGGTCTGTGAGATCTCTCTTGATAACAGGGTCTCTGAAGTCATTCTCCGCTCCCTGTAATAACATACAGATGATGTCAGTGTGACGTCAGCATCTCATGCAGCTGACATCAAACTCCACAGCAGTGATGGCTGAACAACATGCTCACTAGCTGATCATGCTTTTTCATGATCAACACTTTCACACCCTTAATCACAAATAAATCAATGAAATCAATGTTATGATAAACAATAACACTGACAACATACACAAGTTTATCTCAGTTTGGACCCCAGCGTGTGTCCTACAGAAAATCCCGCTAAATAAGTTTAGTAAATAAATATTTACTTGTAGCATTGGTCATAATATTACTTTATATGTATTAATGTCTATCATGTTTATATTTAAAAGTATTTTATATTATATATATATATTTGTTATTTTAGAAAATCTTTGAATGGTTAGTTTTATTTTTATATGATTATTATATGTATTATATGATTATAATATCTTAAATATTTACTCACACTCATACTCACTATAATATGTTAATATTAAGATTCACATTAGCCAGATGTCTTTACTTACTGGACATAAATGGCTTGATCACAGGAGTATATGACTATATGATTTTGTTTGTATTACTATTGAATAGCATTGAATTACTGTTTGTAATTTTCCCTTAATCTTGTTTTGACTAGTCCATGAGAGAATGAATAGCGGGACTGTGAAGCAGACGAGTTCAGTGCTCTGATAGAAAGCCAGTGTTCTGTGAAAATCCCAAAGAATTGATTCCTCAACCTTATCACCAACCATGATGAGAGGTAACAGCCTAATCTAACCTAATCTATGGTAACTCATAGAACACTTTACAAGAGAACAAGCTGCCAAAAGCTGTTTGTCTTAATGTCACTGAAAGTCTCAACACGGGTTTGAACTATTAAACCATACGGGTTAATACAGCACACCTGTACAGAATGACGTCACAGACAGTGAGACGCACGACCGACGCGCTCTCGTACCTTTGCTGGCGACTCCGTCTGGGATGCGTGACCCACTCCAACAGACGCTTCAGCCGGCCGGACAGGCACGGGAACCGGTGATTGAGATGCTCTAAAAGCTCCTCTTTACGCAGTCCGTACACTATCGGCGCGATGCACTGCGCCAGACTGAAGAAGACAAAACTGATCACGGCAAAAAGCTCCTTCGTAGAACTTCCGAGTAAGTTTCTCCGCTTCAGAATATGTAGCAGAAAGAGCACGAAGTTCGGCAGAATGTAGACGGCGAGCTGCGTGCCGTGTAGCGCAATTGTCCTGCAAGCAGCTCGGTTGCGCCTGTTCAGCACCCCCAAACGGCGGCCCTCGTATAAGATGCGCACGTAACTGTACACGATGAGAACAGTGCAGATCGATATTAAAATGATTTTGTGCATTTCTCCTCCTTGCCACGATTTCCGTCCACACGTGTGGCCTGTTGTGCCATTGTCCTTCTTCAGGGGCAGGCTAAGAGGAATAACCGACGCAAGTCCCCATGTTAGCACCCCGATCAGCCACGGCCACGACTTCATACACACTTTACTGTACTGGAGCGGGTAGCATATCGCGACGTACCGGTCCAGCGCCATTGCCGTGATGGTGAGGATGATGTTGGAGCCGCTGGTCATCAGGATCCCTATCAGCACCGTGCAGATGGATGCGGTGGTTGCGGCTTTCACGTAGATTTGTAAGTAGAAGGTAAAACAGACTGCGAAGTACACGAGCGCGGAAAACAGCAGGTGGAACACCAGCACGAAGCGCGCGTGGCTGCGGAGGCGCGCCTCACGCACTATCGTCCAGTTAATGATCAGGTTAAAAAACGCCAGCACGACGAAGGAGACTGCGGACGCCCAAACGCGCAGGCCTACGTGAGGATCATCAGCTTCATCTGAAGAGTTTGACATCATACAGCTTCTTCAGGCCTCGTTCATACTGTAGAACCGCACGGTTCCGCCAAGACAAACTGTTTCCAGAAGGCGATGGTTCATCCGGACAGAACTTCTCCACACTCCATCAGGCTCAGCAGAAGCGCTTGCTCGTCTAGCTGATGTCAGGAGGAGATCTCCTCGCACATGACGGTTCACACAGAAACCTTCACTTCCCTCTCAGGAGGAGAGCAGATGGGCGGAGATGTTTGTTGGCGCATGTTTGCGTGAAGATGTCTAGCTGTGGTGAATTCAAACCCTTTGCATTCACGACACAGGTGTCAATTAAAGTCAGGGTTGTTCCTAATAGTCGTGAAACCGTTGATTAGATGGTTTTTATTTTTAATTACATTTGGGATTGGTGTAGTGGGATCTCCACGAGTCAGAAGTTAGTGGTAAAAGTTGGGACATGGCGCTATCTAGCGTCTGAATTGTGGTCTCATCTTTTATGTATTGGACGCAGGCGCAGCTAACACACAATTGCCTTTATGGTTCAGCTCTAAAGAAATGGTTAACATTTTTTGTAAATGTTTAAACAAACTTTATGCATAAGTCTAAATCATAGAACTAAATAATATGTTTGGGCCTGAATGTAAAGCACTTTTAAGCTCAGTGTTAGATCTGACGGCTGATCAGGCTGACCAGGTTTGTCTGTATTAGGTCTGGAGAGTTTCAATCATGATGAGAAACGTGTCTGAAACATATTGTTGCTGGATGTGGAGCTGTAACGAGAAACATCCTGATGTCGTGCTCTGTAAAAAAACCTTTCAGGGTTAAAAATGAACGAAAATTAGTAATCTGAGCAAGTACACGACAGATCGTGTGGTAAAGGTCAAGATAGGTAATCTCCCTACCTTACATCAACTCCAACCAATACTAATGATTTATGATTTATTTTTCCTGGAGATGACCATGTGACTTCATTTGACTTACCTAATGGTTATGTAATTTTATAATGTAAAAAATGATTATGTAAAATTAATGTAAATTAACGTAATGAAAAGTACATAAAGTAACCTGCAATTTTATGTTTCAACTAGAGATGGCAGTAGAGGCGAAAGTTACGGATTGCCGGTTTCAGCACTGCTGAGTAAATGCAACTTTATTCTGCACAATTTAATCACTTTGTTAATCAAATGAGTTTTATAGAATTATAAAATGAATTCAGTCAACTAAATGTTTAATAACGGATAGATTATTTAGTTCCCCGCCCTAATGGACATAGACAAGACCCCTTAAGGGTTAATGAGTTTTGATATATCCTTTTGAATACCCTATACTCTATATACTATATATACTACCTAGGAAAGTTTAGGTCACGTCCTTTAGCTGTTGTTTCTAACCCTACATGGCAATAAAATATGATTTAGCTGTTTTGGTATCTTGACAGTTTTGAGGCACATCCTGTTTCTGTTTCATATAATCTGTTTCTGTTGATGAAATAAACGAGCTTGATTTAACCACACTTTTGTGTCTTTGTCTCCCACTCCCAGAGCTCTGCTGAAGGTACCTCCTCACAACATCCAATCAATCAGGTATCGAAGGAAACTGGTGATCCAAACACAACAAAATAAATCAGAATCTTACAATAACTAATGGAAGATTGTTATTTTCGCATGCATGATTTATTGTGGCTTTCTTTGCCCCTGTGGTCACAGGGTGTTTGACTCTGTTTGGAATAACATTTGGGTACACCTTATAAAATGCACATATTTATATATGAAGCAAACATGCGTGTCTATGTGGGTGTGTGTGTTGTTTAATAATTTAATAACGTTCTCTACATGTTGACTATATCAAATTCATAACTGCAATACCTCCAGTTTACTAAAGGTGAAAGAAAATGCCCATAATCTTCAATGTTCTCTTCAGCACAATTCTAATTAAATAAGAAATGTAATAAGGTTAGCAAAACACTTTATTACACAGGCCTGGAATGAGAGGAGGCTGTTTTGAAGATGTGCTTTCATCACTACAAATCACTCCCACTCAGTGTCAAAGTCACCCTCAGATTATTGTGGAACATCACAAAAACATCAGACTCAAGCTGTATGACCTCGTAGCTTTTTTAAAACAATGTATATTTTTATCCCAAACACTACATTTCAATGTTTCCACACACACACTAATATGCAGTAATTACTGTGTGAAATGTTGTGTTACATCATGTCAGATGTGTGTCCTACTTGTGCTTTTAATACATTGTAAGATCAGTACGTGTTTACAGTATGATTTTTGATTGAAAGGTTTTATTCACTGAGACAGTTGCGAGAGGGCAGGAAATCAAATGGAGAGAGATGAACTGAACACAGATCTGGCTTTCCACATGAGTATCAAAGTTCAATTCACTAACCAGTCATATCTCCAACCCATAAATTTTCACCGAGTTCACTCAGTGGCACCTAGATAAAAAACAATCCTAAAACTGAACACTGGTGTCCCCATAAGCATTACTGCTTCTTCTAAACAATGTTTTACGGTGGCCTTTGTGAAACACTATGATAATCTGAGACGTGATAAATACTGACCTATTTACTGACCTGTTAATCAAATGTGTCAAAAAAAATGTGTCAAAAAAAAAGCCAGAAAGAAACAGAAGCTTATGCTGTGGAGTCAAGCGCTTTCAATGCACTTTCATTCAGCCTTTTTCTCCTTAAGCTTATTCCTTTCGAGTTCTGTGCCGCTAGTGTATTAATAATTATTCTCACAACAATGACATACATGTATTTATGCACGAATCACAAGTTGTGTGCATGCATTATCCAGCGTTGTGTGATGGCGTTTACCAATCAAAGCGCAAAATCGAAACTTCATGTTCACAGAAGCGGGTCTGTTTCCTGGAAAATGAGAAGCAGCGCCTGATGAATTCAGTTTTATCAGGGTAAGAGCCCGCACGCACAAGGTAAGAGTCGCTTCATGTCCACATCCACTCCAGTGCTACATCTTCCAGTTTACTTTTCTCTCTCTGTTTCTCTGTGGGATTATTTTGTGCAAACGTTTATCAGATAAGACATTTACATACAGAACGGTAGAGTATTTATTGATGCAGTCATGTAAAATGTGAAACGCTGTATTAATGTACGAGATAAAAAACTGAAGAACTTTTACAAATGGTGTTTAATGAACTTGAACCACAATTTCACTCGGAACCGAAATCTCCCACCACTCTCACAATTTTAGGTTGCAAGAACGTTTCCCGAACGTTTCCAGATTTTTGCTTGGTAAAAAGAACGTGTATTCGGCTTCCATGTTTGATCATTTTGCTGTTAAACTATTCTCAGCTTCATTCATGTATATCACAGAAAGTTTCATCAATTTGGCTGCACAAGTCATTTCAACATTTTTTTTTGTAATTTTGACTGGTCTTGAGTTTCTGTAACTTTTAAGAAATGGTTAACAAATTGCTTAACCTGTTTTCTTTAATGATACCAGCCAGGATTTAAAATTGTATGTTGAAATGACTTCAACATAAAATTCAAAATTTAAGGCAGCAAAGTTTTTTTTTACAGCGTACACATTTCACTTCCACTTACAATTTATTTAAACTTATGAAAGTGTTTTGCAAGTAGCTCACAATTTAAAATCTATTTCAAAAAGAAATGCTAAACTGAGTTCTTAATAAGGGAGAATAAAGCATGTCATTTTGTTTGTAAATGTTTAGTCTCCCATTTCAATCCTTTTATGCAGTCATGGCAGGACATCAACAAACTACCATTGTGACAACTCAGCATGTGTCCTCTGGAACCTGGACCACAGGGATCTGTGACTGCTGTTCTGATATGAGCACTTGTAAGTCACCTTCCTGTTGATCACAGCCTGTTCTAACTCGCAGTTAATGGGCTTTCTGTGATCCAGTTTGCCTACATGTGACACATCCACCTAAAAACCTGTGTGTTTCTTAAACAGCGACAGAGGAATGCTGTTAACTGACAGTTTAAGTATTGTATGTGTATATGTATTGTTCTCAATGCACAAATACACAGTAGCTCTAAAATCAGAGAGACTGTAAATAAATGTGTGACACTTTTAGAGCTAAACATATATCACTTTTTGATCACTTTACATAGACTGAAACATTGTGTTGCGCTGTTTCAGTTCCTGTTTCATTGCTTTGATCTTTTGAACTTTTTGGGGGTGGGGGTAACTGGCACCCATTAGCACCACCCAACAAGTCAGCCATTTTGGATTTTGTGCAAAGTGGAGTGAACATTATTCTTAAACACTGAACATGGCAAAATGCAAACAGATTTTAAATATCTTAACAGTGTTGCCATGATGAGGCACTAAATTTATGGTGAAGGTGAAAGAAAGTCTCTCATATGCTCTGGTTATATTTGAACTGTATGTTTGGTTATGGGAGCTGATCACATAAGGTATGTTTATATACACCCATTTTCACCAATCCAAATAAATTTAAAACCCACTTACAACAGATTCATATTTACCTGTTTGAATGGATGTGTGACCATGTGAAGGCGGTGCTTTAGTGTTTGCTGTAGTGTTTGTCTGTTTCATTTAGTTATGTGTTTGTGTGTTTTAGGTTGCTGTGCCCTGTGGTGCTTCCCTTGCTTGCAGTGTCAGACTGTCTCTCAGTTTGGATGGTGTTTCTGTATGCCATTGTTGGACTGCTGCATGATTGTGTCCTGCTGTCTCCGGCAGAAGATGAGAGACCAATATAACATCAGTGTGAGTTATAACCCCCCCACAAACATGATGACACTATTGGATTTGAAAGTGAAACATAAATTGATCTATTCATGAGTCTTTTTTATTTCTGGAAAAAAAATATTTTAATTTTGATACAAAATTTATATTAAATGCAGACTTTTATTCATTTGGTATATTTGGCCAAATGTATACATGCACACAACAAAGAGTAAAGAGTGATTGTTCATAAATTCATTTGAAAATCACTCTGCTCATGTTTAGTGAAGGTCCTTGTGTGCAGGCAGAAGCAGGCCGACAGAAATGTGTCGGCACTTCAGCATTTTATTAATACAGTCGACCACCTGCAGGTGTGAATACAGAACTGAAAAACAGCTGTTTATAACTAAGAGCAGTTTGCTGGTGAAAGTCAAGGTAATAGGGCAGAACCAATAAATTCTCACAGCTTTAAAAGCTCATTTACTGACATTGATGCAAGCATGGTTATATAACAAATTATGTACATAATTAACTCAGGTATCTTAACTCTATCAGAGGTAATACAAACCATTTCCTTATATGACTGAAGGGTGCTATTACGTCACAGTACAGAAGTTTGGTTGTAATAAGCCAAAGAGCTTGTACAATGTATGCTTTATGAGAGTGCCTTGATTTACATAATAACTAAATAATTTTCACAGATTTCACACACTCTCACACATATTTTTTAAAGCTGCAATCTGTAACTTTTACCATCTCTGTTTGAATCATAAAATTGCAGTTTATTTGCGGAGTTATTTTCTTACCATGGATTTACAGACAAGTTTAATTTCTAAACAACTGTATGAACGATGCTACAAAAGTTACAAGACAGGTGTTATCAAAGGCAAAGGGGTATCAGATAAGAGGTGAGGAGAGTGTTGAGCGCCGGGCATCCATTCAACAGAGAGACAGTTGAGAGAGTACATGAATGAATAACTGGGGCACTGCTCAGACATGTGTTGATTGTGTTGTTTTTAGTAAATGTCATGTTCAGGTGAGTTTCCGCTGAACGCGTGTTTGACTGACGTGACCTGCCTGCAATGCTTGATTTTACAAACTCTTGAAAAATGTCTCTCTTGAAGTCTGTATGTATCTTATGAAGCGTGTTTTTAGTCAAACTTAACATCCATTTACACCCATTTAAGTAAATAAAATATAAACGTCATTGTTCAAGTAAAGGTGGTTTCACAGGCATTTACTGCATGTAAATTCAGTGGTGTTAATGGAGGACTTTTTTGTTTCATTCTTAGGGTTCATGCTGCGATGACTTTTGCACTCTTTGCTGCTGCTATCCATGTGCCTGGTGTCAGATGTCTCGTGAAATCAAGATTCGGGCTCGGTCCGGTGCTGTGATCACTCAACAGATAACTCACAGTTAGAGATCAGATTGTGGTATGAGCAGGACTAAAAGAGTTTGAGAATTTTATACTTTGCTTGTTTTTTTATTGTCACATTATTGCTTAAAATCCTGTGTGACCATACTTCTCTTTCTCATACTTCTGTAGAGATTACAATACAATGTAATTCAATGTGTACTGCATTTTAAAATTAGAATAACATCTTTAATAAAAAATCACAATATTACAGCATAAACTCCGTCTTTTCCATTCTTTGTTCATTTCCTGCCAATTGATCATATATTGGTGCTTGTCTTTTAAGTGATATTGCTGTGAGGTATTCTGAAAACCTTTTGACAAGGTGAGTAAATAGTAATACTGATTGTAAAAAGTGTTATGAGTGGCTTTGATGCAAATGACATTTATCTAAATTATACAAGGTTATACAAGGAAGACACAGGGCTAAAGCATGATCTGTTGTCAGTTGTTTGTTGCCAACATACAGCTGTACTGTTTACAAAACTCATTGCAAAAACAAGACACAGACATTTTCATCTGGTACCTCACAGTTGCATATTACTTTGCATATACATGGCATGTAGATAAAATTTCAGTTTTCCACCTGTGGATGCAAAGTGTTCACCTAGCAACAGAGTGTTTTAAGGCCCCCCCCCACCCCCCCCCCCCCCATGGAAATTTTCTTATCAACATAAGTTTTGAGATGCTTACATATGCAAACAGGAGTTGATATGTTACATAATGTTTCATCACAATCATTTCAAACCCTCAGTAAGCTACACCTGCTCCTACAGTAACATGACTGTACTTGTACCTGAGTTGAGGGAGGCTTACACAAAACGGTTAACATGATTAGACATTGAACAAAACATGATTTAGCTGATTTGTGAGTCTTTCTAAAAGAGTGAGGAGCACACCAAGTGACCTTTACCAAGCGAATCTGTGCACACACGATTATGTGGGCTGGTTGCTTTCATTAGAAACTGATTGCGCAAAGCTTTCCAGTTTAACAACAGCAAACAAAGAACACAACAGAACACTGAGAGTTCCCAGACATATGGATTATACCTTACGGATAATAGTCATAAAATTAAATGGCATCAAGACATTTGCAGATTCACTGAGCAAATCATTACCTACAAACTGCAAGACAAACAATCACTGGCCCAGATCTGAATCCATAAAACAGATATACTTAACTGTGAAACGAAACTTTGGATGGCTTCCTATTTTTCAAATGACCTTGAAGCAGCGCTGGGAGCTGTTGTTTAATTTACACAAAGCTCCAGGGTCTTACATCCTCTGTCGTCTCTGTTTAACAGTGAACACAGATTTTGTTTATGTCTCACATCATTTTAGTTGAGGTTTGATTTTTTTATTGCTCTACACAAAACAGCACTGGCCCAGCGCCATCATTTTGGAGGCTGCTGCAACACAAGCTTTTGTCAGGCTAATATTTAACTGCTGTCAGTATCCCGGCGCTCTTGTTTTCTCTCTGGAAATAATCCAGAAAACCCTCCACCTGTCTCAGGAACTGACCAGTTCTAACGTCTCTCTCTCGTTTGTTACTTGTGTAAGTTCTGTAAAAGTTGTGTAAGTTCTTCACTGTTCTGAGGGGCAGGAAATGAGTGGGAGAGCCAGATTCAGCCAGTTTGTGATAGTGAGATTAATTTATGTTTTGAAATGTTCTGCTGTTTGTCTGAGAAAGTCTGAGGAAGCGCAAGAGATATATTCTTCTCGTAAAAGAAGCAAACAGAAAGACATGCAAACAGTAATTAGAGAGAGAGAGAGAGAGCGAGAGAGAGAGAGAGAGAGAGAGAGTCACATTGGCTGGTTTTGTCTGTTCAAGCTTCTGCATGTGTGGGTTGGTGGTTATTTAGGGTATCTGATGATGTGTTGGTTCATTTTGAGTCTTATCAAATTAATTTTTGTCTGGTGGCAGCTTTAGCATATCTTAAATCTGTCAAACACAACTTATATGGCAACAACAGATACCATGTTAACCGCAGCAACGAGAACTTCATTATCCATCAAACTAAATACACACAGACATGAAACCATCCAGACATTCTGAAGAGCGATCGGATAAATTCAGCTTCTCCACTTAGGTCTTGTGTTTAACCATTTTCTCTGTGTTTTCCCGCCCATAAAATCTCATTTACATTTAGTATTTACATTTACATGCATTACTTGGCAAAAGCCAATAAAAAATAAAACAGAGTTTAAGTATATGAAATAAACGAAGCAATCACGAAATGTAATCAAAAACCCAAGCTGAAAGTCTGGAATCAGATTATTCATGTCCAGTTCATCAGAAGAGCTCAAAAGATCCACAGTAGTACCAGACTAATGTTATCAGACATCACTCATTACAGTTCATAACTGAGCTATATCATAGTCTTCCTCTTCCAGCCTGGTGTGGGAAGTTTGCTGCTCCTCCACCATCATGATCTTCATGGAGGGTTTGGGCTGTTGCGGGCAGAGGGAGACGTCTGCTCCCTCTGCGGGCCTCCCTGAGAAACACTCCGGTGTGAGTGCAGAGAAACGTTCGTTTAAAGTTAAGTTAAGCTTAATATAAGTTATTACCGACGTTACATGTAAGGATAGAAATGCACCTATGAAAGCGAATAAGTGAATTCAGTCTATGACCGATATAACAAACATGTTCACACGAGCTGATCCGGGAGCGCTTAATGCGCGCCTGCAGCACCAGGTGGCGGTGTTGAGCAGTGAAAGACCGACACATTACAAAGTGTTGGGCAATAAGAACAGGTCGTTTAGAAACACGTTTAATTCAATTTTAATAAAATTACAATTTACAATATCAAGAAGAACAAATCAAATATAACATTCATATATTTTAATACTTTTGTTTTTATTCTAATATATTCTAGTGGGGGGGGGACGCTGAAAACAAGCAGCCTCTGTTTCAGTTTAAGGAACACGACACTTCCCTGCCGTCGCGTTTCGTACTGCATTTCTCAGAAGAAGGAAGAGAGTGAGAGAAGAGAGTGAGAGAAGAGTGTTCACGCTGGTCACACACGACCGTCACTGCGCGTCTGCAGCGCCGCGCCCCGCCGGCACGTCCCGCTGCGCCCGCGGGTGATGGAGCTCTACACGGAAGCGGAGGAGTACCTGCGCTCCCACGGCATCCCTCCTGGTAGGACTTGCATCCCAAATTCAGAGGCATTCCTTCAGCTTAATATCACATAATCAAAGAAAGACAGAAACACACAGTGTGAAGTCTGCCGGTGGTCAGTTCATGCTCTGGGTGGTTTTACCTGCTTTCTGATTTATTTCTGATCAACAGTTTCTGCTGATGAAATGGACTCGGACTCTCAGGATGTGTTCAGTGAAGAGGCAGACTGGGTTTCTCACAGCCCCCTGCCAAATGAATCACATGTTTCATCCACTCCAGTAAGTCTGCAGGAAAACCTGCCCTTCACTTTGTTTTAAGGTGTCCTCGTAATATACATTATACATTTAGGTACTGAGTGACTGTAGAGATTTTGATTTGGATAATTTAGGGTTTGTTTCATGTGATTATGCATCATTTTCTGCTGTTACTACAATAAATACATGTATAGTGGAACAAAGACACTGTAAAGTGTTATCAAACCTTTGCTGATACGTGTGAATACTTGTGGTTTTGCTGTTGCAAATGATTTTAAAGCTACCAGAGGATGATTTAAGATAAATATTCCATTTATGTTAACCGATTGAATGTGTTTCCCCGTGGTGAGTTACTTGGGTGATGTGATTGGTCACAACGCTCACCGACGACAGAATTTCAGCAGTTTTTGTTGTAAAAATTCTAGATAACTGAAAGTCCACGTGACCTGCTGCAGAAGAGAATGCTGGTTCTGAAAGGACTTCTGGCCAGTGAAGAAACCTACCTGACAGAGATAGAAACACTGCTGATGGTAATCTGCTCACACAGGCCCTGACCTACGTTACAACTTATCAGCAAACGTTTTTTCAGTTTTATCATTTATTTATATTACTTCCTGTCCTAAACACTTCCTCATTATGATATCCAAATATAAAAATCATTGGTGTGAAGATCAGAGCTACAAAAGTGTCAGATGTGTTTCTTTCTGTTACCAAGCCTAAGTTGTAAAATACTTCTTTTGTATTGCTTTCTTTCAAGAAAATCAAACACATACAGCAACAGAAAAAAGCCCGACGTAGCTGTCATTTCTGTAGTTCAGCAGTTTACAGCTTTATCTTTAAACGTCTCAAAAACGTTTCATAGGTTCATAGATTTCCAAACATTTAAGCAACTGCTTTAAATCAAACGTGTCTGAAAATGTAAGCGTTATTTTGGTAGGTTTAAGAGGATCTATGTCTTCTCAAGCTTAAAACATCCCTCAGCCTTTAACGTTCCAGTTTCTAAAACATCTTTTTTAAGTCAGACCTTTTTCCCATCTGTCACTTCCTTTAGTGCAGCTTCTGTTTCTTTTAGTGAAGTATTGCTTCCCGTTCTAGTGGGGTTTTTCATTAAACTGTAGAGTGCCCAAAAATCCAGAATGACATGTAATATAATGCTGAAGTTCTGAGGTGCAGAATACTTGTGTCATATTACTCAACCAGTTCCTCGCAACCTTGAGCTGTCTCGCAATTAATTGAGTTTCCATCTCTAAACAGATGTTGTAAAGTTGTAAAATGTGTAACAAAGTGTGCAGTTTCCGCTTTGGTCAGAACACTGCACACTGTTTTGTTTGATTTAGTTTATTATCTAATTCAGTTACTAATCTGTCTTTTCCTTTCGTAATATTCATCTGATGTCATTCATGTCTTGTTCTCCAGCCCATGAGAGCTCTGAAGGCAGCAGCAGGTACCTCTCAACCTGTGTTGTCCACTGAGCAGGTTCACACTGTGTTCTATCAAATTCCTGAGCTCAGAGACCTACACAAGAGCTTCTACACCAGTCTAAGGAGCAGACTACACAATGATGGAGGTCTGGATCAGAGGATGAGGTCTCAAAGTCTGGGGACTAAGGAAGGCTCAATGACGCAGCTCTCCCAGGGGGACCCTGAGATACCTGTAGGAGATCTGTTTCTTAAGTTTGTGAGTTTTTCTTATTGTTCTAGTTGTACATGTAAAAATGTGTTTACTTTGGTCAGTCTGTATAAACATCAGCAATTATCATAAATGAGCATGAGTTGTCTTTCTCGTGTACAAAAGCAATAATTGATTTAAACATTTCAGTGCCTGTTTGGTCACATCAGTTTACAGAACACATTCATATGATTGGTGTCTTTGCTGTGATGTCATTTTGCAGGTTAACCAGTTGGGAGTGTACCGGGGCTTCATTGATAACTATGAGAATGCGCAGGGCACCGTGCAGAAGTGTATGCAGTCAGACCAGCGCTTCAGAACTCTAGCAGAGGTCTCTTCTTCCCTTTTTCTTCTCTCTGCTTTTACGTGCGGGAAGATTGGCATCTAATTTATGTGTTTTCTGTATCTTTTAGAGCATGATGTCTTCCAAAGGGTCAGACAGTGTCAAAACTAAGTACACCTTTGAAGGTAGACAGTTTTGAATAAATCTGTAAACACTGGGGGTTCTGATTCATTGATTTTATTTAATTACTTGATTCATTAATTCATTTCTTGACTGATTGATTTATTGCACTCTATAGCTCTCCTGTATAAGCCATTAGACAGAGTGATGAAAACCACCCTCGTATTGCATGTGAGACACTGTAATAATCATTCCTCCCTGCATGTACAGTATTTATAAATACTCCCTCATGCTCATGGATTGATCTCTGTTCCTCTCTGGCAGGAGCTGTGGAACCACACACCCTCCGATCATCCTGACAGTGTCTCTCTGCAGGAAGCCCTTCGTCTCTCCAGCAGCTTCCTGTCAGGAGTCAATGAAAGGTCTCAGTGTAAACGAGCCGTCATGCTCAGCAGAGGAGAGGTACTCACCCACCTCGAGTGTCTCATAACAATACAGCTGTTTGCAAACAAATAAACGGTTAATAAACTGCTGCAAATCAGCTTTACATATGAATAAAGAAATCACAGAGAAAAGGAAAATTATATGTAGAATACAAGGCGATATAGAATATGGTATTCTATGAAACAATGGTATTATTGAAAACATTTGTTTTTCACACAAGATGTATGTAAGTTACACTATTTTGTTATAGGTTTATGAGAAACATGATAAATGACTAGCTATACAGGCTTGTACAGTTTACATGTAAACAGCTATTAGAAAGAAAGAGTAAAATATACAAAACAGGAGAATTATAACACACATAAAGAATGGGTATCTCTGTTTGCCGCAGAGACGTCAGCTGATGCGTGATGGTTTTGTAGTGGATGTGTGTGAAAGTGGACACAGTCTGAGACATCTCTTCCTCTACACAGACCTGCTGCTGTGTGTCAGACTGACAAACACCGGGTAACTGTCCAACTGTCAAAGCCCACATATGACATCAAATCCTTCATACATGTTGGCACAGTATGAACTTGTATCTATGAGCTTTGTGTGCATGTGTGTGTGCAGGAGACAGGCACAGTACAGGTTCTGCTGGTACCTTCCACTGGTCGGCCTGAAGCTTCAATGGGCACCTGAACAACTGCCATCCTCAGACTGCCAGATGAAGATCAGCAAAACCAGAGCCAAGATGTACCAGCTCAAACAGGCTCTCCAGCAGCACATGGTAAGACAGGAGAGTTTTCATTTGGCGTGTGTGTGTTTTCAGTCAAATGAAAAACATATTTTTTCTATGGAGCTTTAAGAGCATTAATGTGTGTCTGTGTTTCTATTTTTTTCTTTGTATTTGTTTCTGACCCAGATAAAATGTGAACAAAATTGCTGTTACAGATTGTTTGTTAAATCTTAAAACACATCATATAATTTTGAGTTTTTTTTTGAAAAACAGGATAGGAAACTACATAAATGTGTGCATGTGTATTTGTTACAGAAAGGAAGCAAAGGACCATTGTCACGTGCAGTTGAGCGACTGAGGCGGAAGTTTGAAGATTGTCAACTGTGGCTTTTAACAAACACACCAGCTTTTACATTAGAGCTACACAGCACCAGTGGAAAGGTGAGACCACAAGACTTCCAGACATGAATGCTTGCACGTCCTCTCTCTCTAACACACGTAATCTTAGGCAATATGCTCAAGACTCTCAGTGTGTGAACGGAGATATATAACTAGCTTCAGTTTAACATGCTGGTGGCAGATACGTTTTCTCTGTCCTCAGAGTCACACTATCCGGCTGTATTCTTTACATGATCTGGATGAGTGGAAAGATGCCATTGAGACACAGAGTGGAAAGAGTGAGTGTATTTCCCTCCTGACTTTCCCCTGCAGATGAACTGGGTCAACAAAAAACTTTTCACAACATTGATAACGCAAATGAGATAAAACAAAGAAACAAACAATATTTTAAATCATTTATAAAATGTTGCTGCTGCCAGGAACCTGACAAACATGTAACTAAAAACTGACATATTGATAAACTGATAGATTGATGCTCTTTATGTGGCATTTTGTGCACATCTAAAAACGTTCTCGTGATTGACTCTGTTCTACCCCTTTGCATGTATGCGTGGTGAAATATTTCATAGGTGTAGAGACGGTTTCTCCAGACCTGCTGTCTGTAACTGGCTCCTGTATCAAACTCCGTATGACTCAACAACCTCCACTTCACTGCATTCAGCCGAGTAAAGCTCTCATTGTATCTTTCACACAGTAAACTCTCTCTAAACTGCTCTCAGCGCTGCTGGCCTTCTAGAGCTCACTACTGTACAGAATCTCTCTCTTACTGTGTGTTTCACAGATGAGGCTGCACACATGTGTGGGAGCTTATATGTGATGGTTCATTCAGCATGTGGTCTGCAACACCCGAGCAGTAAGTGGCACTTACACATATATACACACATCTTTGTCTGCTGGAGGCCTTTTACCTGAATGGAAGTTTCCAAGCCACAGACCACAAAACAAACTCAACACATGTGATCCATGCTGTAACACAACAGCAAGAAAGAAACAATGCGCCTATTGTATATAAACCTAAAACAAAACATAAACCCGAAACTGCAGCCATTTATTTATATTGTTTATTTTAAAAAAATTATCCAATCAGACAAATGAGGGGTTGAAAGACCAAGTTTAAACGCCATCCAAGATATAACAGTGTTGCTGTTGAAATCAACACCCAGACATTCACACCCCACCTTCACTGCTCCACCCTCAAAATAAACACTCTATGCAACAGGCAACGACTACAGCTGGTGTACACGCTACCTTTTGCTGATTGTGATGTCGGATCCACATGTCCGTTTTTTCTTCTATATACACACCAAGGCCTATCTGCAAACCCAAGGTTTTTTTTAACACACAAAGAACTAGCAAATATTCACAAAATTGTTTGGGTGTTGATTTCAATTTTCAATAGCGTTATTCAGAAATCGCTTAAGACACAGACGAGGAGCACTATAACACACGTGATCTGCAATCATATATGAATGGATGAAACTCTATTCAAACACTGATTCTCACACAGGGTGGACTGAGCATCCAGTTTAACTGCCCACCTTGTCTTGTGTATGCAGGTACATATGTGTGTGTGGAGGTAGATGGCTTTGACTTTTACGACAGAAGAAAACAAACGTGTCTTTCAGCGTGCTGTGTGACACCGGTATGGGATGAGGTGAGGGGTGACCAACCATACTGAATACTGAACCATACTGAACTCAGATGATGTGATGTGTAGTGTTTGATTTGAATGCATTCAGTGCTTTGTGTTGTGGTGTTTAGGAGCTAGTATTTGAAGTGGATGGAGCTCAGCAGCTGTGTCTGGTGTTTGTGTCTCAGTCTGACAGTGACACGCAGGACATCTTGGGCAAGGCTGCGTTACAAGTAAGTTAACATAATATTTGCTCTGCACAAATGGAGGCAGTGAATAGTGCCTTACAAGCTCCAAAAGGACAAAATGACACAGTAAAAAATAAAAAAAAGTGGTGTGTACTAATTGTGCTGTATATTGTGCGGCCATGTGATATGTTTCTGTGAATTTAGGGCTTGTTAAAACCATGTTGATGATCTGTCAGTAATATTGTGGTATTATACACGTCAATGATAGTTAATGATTATGGAGATGGTTTTTGATGGTTTTTGTGTATTTCAGTCTGTCTGTTTAGATATTAATGAAACGCATAAATAAATAATGTATGTATCTTTTACAGTTAGACACTGACATCATGTTTAGGAAGTGGAAGAAACTCGCTTGTTCTTTGGGGCAAATTGATGTAACCTTGTCAATCAAGTACTTGCCTCACCCTCTTGAGCCTCCAAGCTCCACCCCTGTCATACAGGAACCAGTTTTCAGTGTGCATATTGGTCAAGTGGCAAAGTCAGTTTACTTTCCAAATAAGTTTTTACAGAAGTGCGAGCTGAATTATAAAAAGATAATTAAACATTAGACTTCTGTCTGTCAAGAGGTTTTATGTGTTGTATGTGTGTGCAGACAAGAGGGAGTGTTGGTCCCTCACATTGTTCGTTCCTGTGTGGAGGAGGTTGAGAGGAGAGGACTGAATGAAGAGGGCATCTACAGAATCTCAGGAGCCAGTAGAGAGATACAAGAACTCAAGCATGCATTCAACACTAGTGAGTGTGTGTGTATATTAAATAGACATTATTTATGTCTATTTAAATGTTTTTACATTTCTGACAGTTCAGTTAAGGTTAGCCTATAGAAACTATGATTAGATGTGTATAAAAGTTCTCTCTCTCTCTGTGTAGGTTACCGTGAGGCTGTGAGTAAACTGAGAAGTGTGGATGTAAACACAGTGTCAGGCACTCTGAAGCTGTACTTCAGAGAGCTTCCTCTACCTCTTATTCCCTCTGAACACTTCCAGAAGCTCTCAGACACGCTGGGTGAGTCTCCTGCACAGTGACAGTGACTGAAATGGCTGAACTACTGTAACACTGTCAAGTTATTTGATAAATGAGTCCAGCTGAGGCAGGAAATCACCTGTCAGGTCACACAAACTTATGAGGAAATGTAAGGATATATGATTATGAAAACACTCTCTCTGTCTGTCTCTCTCTGTCTCATGGCAGACATTGCTGACCCTGTTGTCAGAGGGAATCATATGCTGACAGTACTGCAGATCCTACCCGATGTAAACCGCAACACTTTCCTCTTTCTCTTACACCACCTGAGACGGTACGTGCGTCACTTCCTGAGATCTCCTAACTGTCACAACATTGATTTAGTTTACGTCCAGGCTGATTTTTTGCCCTGGGTGATTGTTAATAAAAAAAGTTTTTCTTTCTTTGGCTTCTTGTCTTTCTCTGTCTGTTGATGAACTAAACATCTTTCTCGTTTCCTCAGTGTTGCAGAGCGTCAGGAACAGAATAAAATGTCTGTGAGTAATTTGGCCACAGTGTTTGGCCCCAGCCTCTTGCGCCCCCCAGTGGATCGTGTCGACATATCTCAAGAAGTGGAAGTGCAGGCAAGTTTCTTTTGCTTCTTTGAACATAAATTGTAAATTCTGGAATACATATTAGTACCCAGCTTAGTCTAGGTTACATTGAAGAGTGTTAATACTGGTGATTATTTATACATTCATATTTCATCACTGATTTATTTTGCTGTACTCCCAGTGTTTGAAATTCTACTTAATCAGTTAATTTCTAAGTGGTTTTACAGCCCAGCTAACAATTTTACACTGTAAGAATGTTTTCCCAATGTTTCCATTAAAACAACAAAAATGTTTTTGTGAAAGTTCTAAAATTTTTCAAAATGTCCAGTTTTTTAGATGTTGCTTTAACAAAATAAATGCTTAATAAATTTATGCAAAAATGCAAAAATAAATTTAAAATGCTACACTAACAACTTCAGAACATAACTACATCAGAAATGCTATTTATATGATTTATAATGTTAAATCATTAATGTTGAAAGTTCTACTAATGTTACTGCAAGAATGTTTTTGATATATTTGAGAGAACTTTTAGAGAACAATAGCCAACATTCTGAGAATGTTCCCTCTTAGCTGGAAGTCCTCTTTGGACATTTCATATTTTTATTCATGAAATATGTTATAGTGAATAGTCATGTATGTCATTTTCTTAGGACAAAAGTCAAAAGTTATCTATTATAGTAAAGTTGATTTGGGGTGTAGTTAAATTTAGAAAAAAGATATTTATTCTTATTTTTTACATGTATTTAATATAGTTCAGGGAAGGAAAACTAAAGATATAGTTACAGATATAGATATTGTCACAGATGCACTATTATTATTACTGAAAGCTCAACCCGCATGTTGATGTGTCTTTGTTTCTTGCTCATAGGTTCAGGTGATTAATCTGTATCTGCAGTGTCAGAACCTTCCGGAAGCCCTTCTCACTAAACCTCTGGACATAGAAGAGTTAGAGACATGAGCCTTCAGACTTTTGTTTGTTCTGCTTATGCAAGCGTTTACAGATTTGACAGTCTGTACATTTGTAAGATCTGTTCAGCTATAAGCTTATTCCTGTCCAGCCTCTTAATTTTGGAGATGAAGAGTATTATATTTTTTTAGATTTTAAGTCATTAAAAGAAACTGAAATGACTGAAAACTGAAAGTTAACCGTGTTTCAGTATATTTCATTGTTACTGTTCAGTACTGTGACATTCCAGTTACTGCTAGTGTGAGAGAAGCAGCACACAGTAAACCGTCACCCTGGCCTGCTGAAACAGGACAGGAGAGAGTGTTAAAACCTTTGCTGAGTTTGACCTCATTGAAGCAGAAACTGTGGGTGGGCTCAGGGTGTAATAGAGGAGAAAGGTGAAGTGAGATACTTCTAATATCCTAACACAGCTGGCTAATTCACACACATACACTTGCAGAGGTCTCTGCCACTCTCTCCCCAGCCCCTCCCCTCCATGCAAATCAATCCGCTACAGTTCAGCTTCAACAAGACCAAGTTCACCACGGCATGAACCAGTACTTCAAAGAGATCCGAGCTTCCTAACCTCCCCCGAGTTTGCTGCATGCCACTTTTCACCCCACCTGGCTGGGCTGGGATTCTCTTTCCCTCCTTCTGCCTGATTTTGACTTTGATCCATAATCCCAGCTTGGAAAAGCGCTGCTGTTCCCAGCTTTTAACACAGGAAAAGTGCAGCAATGTCAGATGTATGCCGTAACGCCATCCAGACATGCCCCGGTTTCAGTGGAGCATCAAATGGTTTATGAAAGAAATCAGAGCTTGTAGACCAGAGTTCCTGCAGTTAAGTGCTAATGCAGAGAAGACAAACACAAAGAAGTTTTCCATTAGGATAAAGAGAATGATTGATTGAATGGAAAAAACGAATGGCCTGTATTATTAGTGGTGCCTTCACTAGGGTTTGAACCTCAGTGGACAGGTGTCTCCATTCTGTTTCAGGGTAATCCCAGACAGCTTCATCAAGGCTCAAAAGGTCTTTTTAAATCTCTTATTGTTTAAAAATGAAAAACAAAAGGTCCCCTTACCCTGATTCAAAATCATGAATTTATAATAATTTTTAATTTTATCTGTTTGGTCTGAATTGTCTGAAAGTGGGAAATGTCAGTTTGACTTCATCTGTGTGGTTTCGTAACGTCATGTCCGTAAACAGAAGATGGCTACTAAATCAGTCTGTCTGCTGAGGACAAGTTGTTTTGACTTGTCATCTGTTAGAAAAATAGCTCAACAGGTAACTTGTAATTTTATATTTCAAACAGAGATGGCGATAGAGAGGCAAAAGTTAAGCTTTAACCATTTGAGCAACCACAACTGCTTGAATATCAAAACGTTAACGTTGTGAATGTAATAGAAACAGAAAGTAATTTTCATATATTCTGTTATTTGAACTTGGATTTGGTGAGGACCGCATACAACCTCACAGACAGTTTGAGGTATTTGTAGGTTTTAAGAGTGATAAAGTGAATCAGTGACTGTACCACAGCTGGCATTTGTTTTATTAGAGGCAACATGGAGCAGGAATCTTGTTGCCATGGATACAATGTGTTCGTATGAGCGGCATGCATGCAAGAGATCAACTGGATTGACCTCGTCACTCTCGGGTTAACAGAAGCCGTGTGTGTGTCTGGTTTCCTTGCGCTTGTCTGAGTGTATGTGTGCTTGAATTAAACACAAGCGTGCTGGCAACATGTTCACAAACACTCATCTATGATCATTACTCAGACTGTGAGAAAGAATAGGAGAGAGAGCGAGTGCAGTACAGCTTTCTCTCTTAATGTACTGTAGGCCTCGTGTCTCGTAAAAATTCCCCTTACCAGCCAGTAAACAGAACCGTATGTTATTGTAGGGTTTGGGCTTCTGGGTCAGGGTGTATTTACATAGAAGAACTGCAATGTACAGGTGAGCTGAAACAATTTTTTAGTTTTTATGTTTGAATGTCACACATGTCATGTATCAAGACATCTCACAACTGTGTGTCTAAGGGGGATCAGATAGTGTTAAGAGTGTGTTATCTGATACACACACTTGGCTGCTAGACAAAATAGAGAACATGTGGGTATTAGAGCACAAGAGTTCCTGTGATATTATTCTCAGAAGAAGGCAAGCAGAGGGCAGTCTGATTCCTCAAGCTGTGGGAAATTTTTTACACTAAATTAACAGTCGTCAGTCAGTCAGACAGGAAAGCTGGGAACAGGTGTTTCCTGTGCAAACAAAGCAGGTGTATCATTGGCTGTCTCACATGCCTTTACTGACTCTCCATTTGTCTTCCTCTTCCAGTCTCATGTACTAACTTTCCTCATGTTTTAGGTCATCTCCTGCCTCTAATTAACCCTCTCTTTCAATTGCTTTGCACTTTGTTGTATAGAACACATTTATGAAATACATTCAGTAAACAACATTACCATGTGTGTTTACATTATTTATTATGAGGTAGAGTGTTAGGTAAATCTGAAGAAACATTCTCTCACATTGTGATACACAAACATTTGTAACATTTACATGTTGAAAGATATTTAGAAATTTTCACAATAAAACTTTAAAGGCATTATTTTAACGATAAGTTTATGTATACAGTTTGAATTCACCATAGTGTTTTAGCCCCCCAAAAGTACAAAAACCTTTTTAAAAATGTTTGAAATGTGGACGCAATACATTCTGATATATTTCACATTTAACCCACTTTACCCAAACACGTTTATTAATGAGCTGATCATACAAGGTAAATATTTGTCTGAAATCAATGTACCTTGTGAAGTTAAACAAAAAACATCTCTAACAGTCAAACTTACGGTTGAAATCAGCCATGAGTCTGAGCTGCTGTTTAGCACAACACTGAAGGCTGAACAGAAAGGGAACACTCCATTTATAGTAAACTCAATGATCAGTTCTTTTTAAAGTTGATGGGTGTCTTGGATAGAGGTGTAAAACCCTTGACGTGAAAATATCTGCATGAACCAGGTAGCTGAAAGTACCCAAGCACATGACAAAAAAATACAGGTTTTCTTTGTTATCTAGTTTTTAATCCAGATCCTCACTCTGAACATGAGAATATGACATTAAACAGTTATATATTCACAGCATGTGAATATTCAGTGGGTTCAATGGCTCATAAACGGACACACCTGGTGGATGAACTGTCCCTCACTATCCTCATTTGTCACCTCAGATCTCTGCTAATATATCATATCTCCCATATCTCACTTCATCAGACAGGTTGCAGAGGTGACCATGTTGGACACACTGTCGGGTGGTTGTGCTCACTGGTGTGACTAACCTTTGAAGTGCCTAAAAGAGGATCCGGTGTGTTCTGCAATAAATTCTGTGTATCCTGAAGAGAGCTAGATGTGGCGTATCTTCCAATGAGGCTGTCGTTTTCTGCCTTATGATCCTCTTCTTCCTCAGGATGCCTGGCTGTATTTAGGCTTTTTCCACGTATGTGTTTCTGTGTTGTGTGCGTATGTTTATGTGGTTCAGACAGCAGTTTCTCCAGATGTGGGGGTGTGTATTCCTCATATGAGTTTAGGTCAGAGTGTTTCTGTGCAGTGCTGTTTCTCTGGGGACACTTTCCCCTGATGTCCTGCCCACGAAAGCCTCTTAATTTTGGGCTCCAGTGTTCCCGCCACTGCAAAGCCATCGTGGTGCGGTCTGCAACTAATCGCCTCTCCTCAGGGACCCAGCTCCGCCCACTTTCCTGTGCATCAATCAGAAGGAAGGTTCGACCCACCTGAAGTGCAGGGCAGCTACAGCTCAGGTCCCGGTCAGGAACCCAGAGCGCCTGAAGACCTCGTTTTACATGTGAAGAAACTGTGCGGAAAACCGTCTGGACCACCACAGAAAACTGCCACCAGGGACCCGAACGTTCTTTACTTTTCACCTGCACCTTCAACACTGAGGCAGAGTATCACAGCAAAATAGAAAGATCGTTAAATAATATGACTAAACATCAACACGACTCCTGTACTTCAATGATCTTTTCATAACATGTAAATGTCATATAAATATGTAAATGGCTCAGGTGGATCTATGAAAAACTTCAATGGCTCTTATAGGTGTATTATAGGTATTGTGCATGTGGTTAACAGTAAAGGCTGATTTATACTTCTGCACTGAACCTGTGCCATTGGCCCTGTGTATACTCAGTGTTTTAAATAGCCTTTGTTCTATTCATAACATTTAGTCACAGTACCAATGTGACAACTTGACTGTATTTAACACTGTGATAAATTAAACAGCATACAGTAAACACAATGTAGCATACAGTAACAGTGGCGTGTTATGGACATACCATAGTCCTTCAGGCAATATGTTTCTAAATTCATTCTGACTTTAGCTTGAAAGGGCGGACAGTAAGAAAGACACTCCTCACCTAGAGTACAGAAACATTACATTACAAAATTAAATATGCAATGTTTGTTTTTCATTACTGGAGAGAATAATGGACAAGAAAAAATATTTAAACATTTTGAAATTCATTTAACAGTACAGCTTATAAAAACAAGACCACCAGTAGGAATCTCCCAACCAGGGAAAGAGTCTGTGTGCTGTTTGTCTATTCATATGTTTAAAAGAGCTGCAGATCCAGTACTGAAGTGCTGTGTGTTTTTATATGTAAAACACAGTGCTGGAGTCTCCAGAGAGCTCCTGCTGGCCTGTCTGCTGCTCAGTTCAGTGGAATCAGTCAGCAGTACCAGACTGCACTGTGTTAAAACACAAGATATTACTAAAACACAAGATATAACAGCTGCTGCTACCATATGTTACCATAATTAGAGCACACTGTACAATATAAACATGTTTAACTCATAAAGAACATATCTGAATCCTCTGAGTTTGAATATGCTGTCTACTAGAACAGAGCAAACCATTTCATTTCATTCATTAATGTGAGAGGCAGAGAGGAAAAGACTGTGTGTTAAAACATCTGTGTAATATTAAACTTGGTTGATTCTTGTAGAGAGTCAGTAGATAACTACTACCCTTACCCAGCTGGTAAGGGTAGTAGTTAGCTGACATAACCTGCAATGAAAGGGCAAATAAAACACTAAGCTACTGTGAAACGTGTGTGTTAACTCAACACAACGGTGACCTGTATAGTGTTATAACGACGCACACATATGATCCACAAGGGGGCAGTAAATCCCAATTATTCAGTTTATAATTACACAAGCAACAGTTCAGAATCGGTCACAGATATATTGTGTATCTAAACTTTATGTAGATCAAAGTTTTATAATAAAAAAAAAACTAAAGTGAAAGTAAAAAGAACATCAGCTTTTCTCATGAGAACCTGGATCCTGTACCAGTTGCCTTACCAATGCTGTACTGAGGCTGGTAAACTGGGGTGGGTGGTGCGACCTCCTGAATACCTGAATGAACAACAGACAGAGAAAGAGGAGGAGGGTCTCATTATATTACAGCAAGCAGTGACAAGTTTATTTGTGTGTCTTTCATTCTGTCCTTCCTCCTTTTCACACCTCACTGAGGGTGACTCATTCTAATCCCTGTGGTGGCTCATTAGAGCATACCGACAGTGTGTGTGTGTGTGTGTGAGTGTGTGTGTGAGTGTGTGTGTGTGTGTGTGTGTGTGTGTGTGTGTGTGTGTGTGTGTGTGTGTGTGTGTGTGAGTGTGTGAGTGTGTGTGTGTGTGAGTGTGTGTGTGGGGGGGAATGCCTGTGGCAAAAACGAATGCATGTTTGTCACAGTGTGTGAACCTGGACAGTTTTGTGCATGTGTGTGGTCTTCTTAAAGGTCAATAGGGTCACCTATCAGTACGCTCTCTGTCTCACACACACACATACTGCCTGTGATAGGTCCTCAGTGCTGGGTCAACCATATATTACCCATGACTTCTGTACTTCTGCCCACATCTCCTGACACAACTGGGGCACTGACACTTTATACTCCTCCAACCCCCCCACAGACTCTCTAAACTCCTCTGGCTATAATTCATATCAAACGTCAAGAGCCTGATGCTTCGAATGCTTCATTCAGAAAGATACATGTTTGAGACATGTGTTTTAATGTTGGTAGGCTTAGCAGAGTTTAGCTGGCCTCTGGTGAGGGCTGGCAGGGTTTGTGGATATAGGCCTGGAGAATCTATTTGCTAAAAGGTTACAGTTGTCGCAAAAGATGCAAGATAGGGTAATGTGGATAACATGAGACTTCCTGGTCAATGTTATCCAAAATAAAGACCCCCACAAATCTTGACTCGTTGTGCTAATAATATCTAAGCTCTGGGTCACTTCGCCTGTGATAAATGACGACTGCTCCATGAGAGGTGGCAAACGATTTGCCGGTGCTGGTTGCGTTTTTAGCTGCGGCTCGCCTTTGGTGGAGGAAAGATGGGACCTCACACTATAAATATCCATGTTGAGTCGATGCATGTAGAACAACAAACAAGCTCTTCTATCACTGAGCTGTAACCCTGAAGAATTATGAGTCTGTCGTGCTGGGAGGGACGCTCCTCCGGCTGAACAGCACGACAGGTGTCGCCCGCCATAACTCGATTAGAAATGTAAAAGCATTCTGCGGCTTGAGCCGTTACGTGAACTCTGAGTTTTAAAACGCAATGCTATTTGGTGGATTATCACTTATTTACATAGCAGGTACAATTGCAAAGCGAAACACCCGGAAATCCCTGGAAAGCTGATTGCAATGTTGATGAAAGCCAAGTGACACCAGCTGAGAAAGTTCTGGGACTTTGTGTGGTACTGGATATGAGGAGTCGGTTTAGAGCTACAGAGGAAGACTTTAACTCAACCCTCTATAAACAAACAGTACAGCTGTGACACAACGCAATGATACTGAGATCAGAGATTAAAAATGAAGAAATTGAGTTTAATTGGATCAAGAGCAAGTGAGATGGAAATAAATCAGAAAAACAACAGCACAGAGGCCCAGAAAGAATTGAAAACAACCTTTGATGTAGCCAGAAACTTTAGTTGTTATCAGTCAGAATGAAATCAACACATACGTATTCTGATATATAAAAATCTATATAAAAACGCTTTTATAATGTAATTGTTCATGTATGAATTTCACAGATATTATAATGTCTGTGGAGTTGTAATACTTACGGATGCAGGGTCGGAGGGGAGAGTGGCCTTGCTTATACCCGAGGGCACACCGATTACATCTCTGCCCCGTGACCCCCTCTCTACACAAACACTGCCCTGTGGACTGGTTGCACCAATGGCCCACTGCACCCATCGGGTGGCACTGACATGCTGGGCAAAAGAAAGAGAGAAAAGAACTCATTTATAAAGTGGGGACACAACCTTTCTATACAAATGTACAGACATTTAAAAACAGGTTTGCTACAGATGTTGCTGAGCATATGTTTCAAAGGAAACATAAGACAGAAAGGCACTTTCTGACAGAATACACAAAATATCTAAGAATGAAAAAATAAAAATTAGTAAGGAACATATGTTAAACAAATAAGAAAAATGTGTTGACTAGTGAAGGTAAAGACTTAAAGAGAAAGATCTCATAATACTACACGGAACAAGTCAGCTGTGGTTCGTGTCCTCAGTTCTAATTCAAGTCTCTCTGCCCTTTGAGCAACAGCTTCCCCATAAAACATGTGTGATGGCTGGAAGACCACTGAGAAGAAAACTCTGCTTCTCTGCTTCTGCTCAAGCCGTGTTCATCCAAACAAAGCTCCAACCATCCTACAAACATTTATATCCTCCTAAAAACTCAGTCCTGTTTTAACATTAACAAGTTCTAAATCTTTCAGTTTCCAAATATTTTAAGAGAATTCTATTGCGCTTTATTTAAATATTTAGGTTTTGTGATATTTTTTAGAACATGAGTTAGATGTTGTATACATTTCACATTTAAGTTGTACATTAAATGACAGGTAAACATGTTGATGTACGACTCGCATGCGCAAGCGCGCGGTGTAAACTGATGTTATATTGGGTTGCATTGGAGAAATGCTCTGTGAACATGCCATAGACATGAGAGCAGTCAAAGGCCAAGAGTCAACGTACATTCCACTGCTCACAGTGTAGCCATAACATAGACCCAGACTACACTGCACAGAGACACACACCTCAGAGCCCACAGATGGCTAAACCAAAAGAAAACATGTTTTTTGTGTGAAAGAATGATTCCTTCTTAAAGTGGCTTCAAACATGTTGAAACATGATTTCCACACACAACACACAGACGCGGCGACTGTTACTGACGTTGGCAGGCCTTGCGGTGGCTGAGTGGTCTGCTGTGGTCACGTGTGTATCCGTTCTGACAGAACTGACAGTGACGTCCCGTCGTGTGATGTCGACACTTCAAACAAACGCCTCCGCTGACTCGACCGGACTGCTGATACACAGCCATACTGAACCTACACTTAGTAGAGTGACCATTACATTCACATGCTGGGAGAGAGAGACAGAGGCAGGTGGCGTGAAAAACACAATAACACATAAGTATCATTTTAATCAAAAGGTATGGCACTTTAAATGTTGAGGAAATGCTGATCTATTTATAAAATTATACATTATATTTATAAAATTTTGTGGAAATAATGCACTGTACATTACCTTTCAGTAAATAGTGGCGAGTTATTTTAATCTCATTTAATAGTTACATTCACAAATACTGACAGACCAACAGACACACACACAGGCGTATAACTCACGGACGCACGGGTGTGGTTGGCTAGGCGTGGCCCGTTGCCATGGGCGATCATAAAAAAAATGCTCACATACGTCACAGTCTGGCCCAGATGTATGATGCTCACAATGACACACTGCACGGCCCTGGTTGTCACGACGACAGTGAGAGGCGTGGCCATTGCATTTGCACCTGCCTCCGACCTGCAGGTCAGAAAGGGCAAGAGGGGGTTTAGATGGGGCAGAAAGAGCAGATGGGGCGAGGTGGTGTGAAGCCTTTCTTCTTGATTTAGCACGGGATTTCTCACTGTTTCCATTGTTTCGTCTTCTTCTTAACTCTCGCCCCTTGGAGCCCTGCTGAACATTTAGGGACCAATTACACGTGCCATCCGGGCATGGCCTCCAGTTTTCTTTCTTGCGGCCCCTCGCCTTACCTCTCCACACTCTACCCTGAGATCCCACCTCCTTCCGGGTAACATTATGTCCACTTTGCTGTACAGTGCTTTTATTCTGATTTCTCGATGTGGATTTTTCTGTCTTTTTGACTTGACTAGTTTCCCAAATCTCTGCTGTTTTAGTGTCTTTCTCCCCAAACTTCAGAACTTTCTCCACCTTTTCTCTCCCTGCCCTCCATCTTAAGGCACCTCCAACCTCATCCAGCTTCTCTTCCTTCTTTTTCATTTTATTCAGTGTTTGGTTAAATACTATCTTTATGTCTGTAGCAGTTACCCAGTCCTGGAGCCCTGGACTGTAGTCAAAATCTGGTGAGGAAGGACGTCCATCCAAAGTTGAGAAGGCCAGCACGAGATTTCCGCGATGCTTCTGCAGTGGTCTGGGATCTGAACACAGAGGTTCTGTCTCCTGGTGCCTCGTCTGAGCAACCGACTGAGCAGGAAGGCCAAACATTTCCAAACAGTTGCTGGAATAAAACTGTAGAGGGCGCCAGCTCCTACCAAAGTCCATTGACTTTAAGATGGAGATGGAGTAAGACTCCACTGACTCCACCTGTTGACAAAACTGAAGACTAATGTAAGTGATTTCAAAGCGTCTGCCCAGAGGAATTGTGAAAGTCCAATCAGTGCCACCAGAGTCTTCAGCAGGCATCCAGCACGTCAGATTGTGTGGGTTATGAAGGTCAGTTAAGGTGCTGATGTTTGTTCTGGGTCCTTGCTGGAGATCCTCCATCGACACAGGAACACCATATGCAGCATTGATGAATTCTGACATGCAGTGGCGCGGACGCCCATCCAGGTGGTAGCAGGGGTCATGTGGAGAGGTCCAGCTGAGAGGAGACTGAGAAAGAAGAGGTGACAGATGGGAAAGAGGGAGAGAGGAAAGGAGGAGGAGGTGGAAGGAGATGGTCTGGATAAGAGGGGAGTGATATCTGGACATGATGTCATCGAGCCTGTAACAGCAGGGAAGAAGAAAAAGACAAAAGTGATTTTAAGAAGTTAAATGAAAGTTCTGTTTACATGACATTTGAATGAAGACCAAACAGGTGACAGCATCGAGATGTCCATGATCTCAGACCACAGCCATCTGTACCACAATTCAAAACATCCCAGCTCATGTCTCTGAAGGATCTATAAATCAACAATTTACTTACATAATCCAGCCAATCAGTGACATATCTGTCAGTAAGGCTCCTTCCTTTACCTGGTCTATGTCAGTTAATGCAGCTTTTAAAGATTCATCTTGACATGTCAAGCTCATAGAGAAGGGACAGGGCAACTGAAAGTGTAAACATGAAGAGATTGCACGGGATGACAAAAAGCATGTGGAGCAGCTGCTCCAATATTCCAACCGCGTTCCCATTCATCATATTTATGGCTTATCCACCCACCCTTTTTAATATAAACCTGGACGATGTATCGAGAGTAGAGAAAGGAAGAAGCTAAGATAACCTTTAGTTATCAAGAGGAAGACAAAAGAGATTATAAAGTAAAACCTAAGATTCCTTGTCATCATTTTTATTTTAATCGGTCACTCTGCCAAAGGACCATGGGCAGTATTCGGTTACCCCCCCAGTATATAACTTGAAAATAAAGGCATATTTAGAATGGAGATAGAATTACTGCGTGTGTGTGAGGGAGAGAGATGAGGACAGAGAAATGAGAGGATGTGTGCTAAGATTAGAAGATAAAATGGAGTGACAGATTTATAGATTGAATGTGAGAAATGCATGTACAGCTTGAGCCTTCATTCAGCTACTTCCTTTGGAAAGACAGAGTAAGTCTGTACCCGACCGTCTGCTGGCACACAGTAATGAATCTCTGTCTGTCTTCCTCTTCTCGGCCTAATGACACAGCCTGTGTATTTATCTGCTGAGAATCAACACCACAGCAGCTTGCGAAATCTCTCCTGCAGACATGAGAAACAATGCGCTAACTCTTCCCTAGACAGAGTGATATAAAAGCTGGCAACGTTAGGGTTTAAGAGGCAAGCAAACGGGTAGCATCTGAGGACAAACACACACACATATTGAAACTGGTGTTCAGTCAGTGGATATCAGCTGTCAAACTGTTGGAAGTGAACCCTACACTAACAGATGAACACTGCTGTGTCTGCTGAACACATGCGAGTCCATCAGACAGTTTCTCCAGTGTATCACCTGCCTCAAAGTTCTGAGAATATTCCACATCCTGATGATTGATGATGTCCTAACAAGAGTTTGACATTGACAGTGAAGTCAGCAGGGATGCGTAAACGGCCGCTGTGAGAGAGGGGTCAGACGCTGAAATACAAGAACCCCGAGAGGAATGAAGGTCAGAGGAGCACCGGCCTCTTCCTCTCCAGCTCCCTCTCCTGATTGTGCTCTTATATTCATTAAAGAACGAATCAGGGACATTTTCTTTAAACATGGTCAGATGTCTGCTTCAGTGATACCGTCCCGCCGGGGCGCATTCCCGCGATCATTCCGCACATATCGCACCGTGCCCCGGGAAACCGAGAGCACTGTGGGAAGCGTCCGCATTAATTGATCGTCTGATTAATTGAATCTCCGGTTTCAGAGCGGCAGTATATCTGAGGACGACGCGTAAGACTGTAAGTTGGGAAAGTGATGAGGGTGTGGAGATATTCACGGCTGTGAGAAACGAGGGTTTGTTCAGCTCCGCACGGTTTGAATTTATTCTGCTCAGTTATAACCGTACACTGTTCACACGATTTATCGCACGTACTTCATGCATCGAATATTAATTCTCCGATAACGTGAACGATGACCGATTTCTGCACCGTTATGTTTAGTATAGCACCAGAACTTAGCGTTGAAAATGATATGAGCCCATCTTCAGGTCAGAGAGAAACGAGCGGAACCTCAGCTAACAGGGAACGTTCTCAGAACGTTTGCTTGTGTTTCTTCTCTCAAAGTTATCAGAAACGTTCGTGCAGTAACGTTAGTACAATGTTTTTGTTACGTTATATAACAACTATGTTCTTAAGTGGTTAGTGGAACGGTTTAGAAACATTATAGAGTTTAAAAAATGCATTAATAACGTACTTAAAACCAAGCAAAAACGTTAATACAACATCCAAACAACCGGACGTTTTCGTCATTGTTACTCTAGAGTTTTACTCCACGAGTGACAGCTGGGACAGCAACACTTTTTCAGTTCTCATACAGAAAATTGCAGAAAGAAGGAAATATACGTTCAATTATTAACACACAAATTGTTTAGCCTATAATATAAGTATAATAACAGGTCTATAATATAAAATGCGTTCACCAGCACGAAATATTGCTAGAGAAGTCAGCAGTAGCAACTAATTTTAGGTGACTTTTTTATAGCCACGGGTGAGCTGAAAGAATACCCGATGACAACCGCGATCTTGACACCGAGACTTCCCCCTCGTTAGCAGCTCCTTCAGGCTAAATCCTTAAGCCTCACACGGACGGAAAGCATCTATTATAATGAAGCAAACTAAGCCTGTGTGAGCCATGACAACCTTTTCAGAACTGTCAACCTCCAAAGAAACGAAAGTTGTTTCATATGACATGAATAAATGATTGAAAACTGTTTTTGTTATAAGAAATAAAAACAAGCAAACAAATGAATAATGCTTGTATAGTCTAACATGCCAAAACACATTTAAAATGTGATAGAAGAAGATTACAACACACACATTTGACAGATTGCTCTGGTCTTCTTGGGGGAGCTGGATACCTGACTTTTGTCCCCACAGTGCTACTCTTCACATCTTAAACTGTAGCCTTTGGGTATGTTTAGGACAGATGACAAAGATCTGGCCTGCTTAACACATTTTAACATTCTTCATCATGGACAACAGACAGCTAACATTGTACTGAAGCCGTATGTGCATGTTAATGAAATAATCTGATTCAAATCTATGATTTATAACTGTTAGGTCAGTCGTCCTGGTCCATTATTAATGAATCAGTCAATGTCTGCTCGAGACATGTTTTCCCCACACAAATAATGTGAAGGGTAAAGCAGAATCCAGAGACTTCAGCCAAGTTCTTATTCTCCTGTGCATCCAAATACCTACAGCTCTCTCTCTCTCTCTCTCTCTCTCTCTCTCTCTCTCTCTCTCTCACACACACACACACACACACACACACACACACACACACACACACACACACACACACACACACACACACACACACACACCTGTTGAGCCATGTCGCAGCTGGCAGTAACACCTCTGTTAACTTAATTTCAAATTGTTCTCATAACATTAAAGCTGGAGATCTGGACGAAACAGAAGTTCACTGCAGGGTTTTCTGTGTATTGAATTCATTTAAGTGAAGTGATGATTGTACTACACTGACAGTTTCATCTCATTATATATACATACATATATATAAATACATAAATATATATATATATATATAAATACATAAATATATATATATATATAATATAAATGAGATAATGACACTAAAAAAGGCTAGTATTAAGGGCTGTTTTGATCCTTCTGAAGCATGGTCTAGTCTATGTGTTTTATGAAACTTTATTCAAGCAACCAAGCCAGCTGTGACTCTATTGTGCTTTAAAGTTCTGTAAATACTAACATATCCATGAAATAGGTTCAGAGATTAAATGGGAAAACACAGATATGGTAGACAGCAATAAGGGGAGAGAGAGAAAGACAGAGGCCGCTCTCTGTCTCTCCCGCGCTGCGAGTGAAATCATGAACTTCCCTGCAGGTTTCGCTCCAGTGTTGGAAAACAGATGCACATGAAATCGCCTTCCGTGATTCCTCGCTCCAGTTATGCCAAGCACAACATTCAGCGATGAGCAATTAACAGAGAGGTTTCATCTTATTTAACCTTAATAAACTTTCCAGAGAAAGTTCCCCGCGTTACAGGAAACTCGGCGTTATCTCCTGCAGGACGCGGGCAGCTCGGCAATAGCTGATAACTGATCAACGCGGCCTCTTCAGATCATTTCTATATCCCCACTGCAGTATGAGTTTGTATTGTGCAATACGACTTCAATCTTATGGGATGTGAACTAGGGCGAACCCCATAATGATCATTTAATGAAAAATTCCGCTTTATGGAGCTGTAATTACAACCATTCGTGTTTATCGCTTGACCCGACATATGTCACCGTATAATGAGACGCAAAGTGCGCCCGCAGAAGGAGAACGGAAATTGCGTTTTTCTACTAAAATAACGGGTTCGCAGCTGGCCACCTACATGGCCTTAAGCTGTTATTTCTGGGCTTTGTTTTTTGTACTGTAAAGCCTAAACTGATTGTGCCCCATCTGAGGCGCCATTAGTTCTCAATAATTGAAAAATAATCAGTGCTTTCGAAATTAGTTGTATTGCAACAGGTTTAATAATTAAGCACCCTTCAAAAGGGCCATTTCACCCAGTAACAGATCATTTTTGAGGGGCAGTCTTCTCATCACAAATATCAGCGTTTTGCGTGCGCCTCTGCAAAGCTCTCCTGTATCTTTTAAAACTATACGTTTGTTAAAAAAGAGCATTACTCAAAACATCTTTAGTATTGTCAGGCGAGTGTAAATAAATGTACTATTTATGTAATATTAGTCTTTATTTCAGTGCTGTTTTAACAGTATTTATTGTAAGAAATGGTTTTATTTACGCGTAGCCCTCCGGCAGAACAATTTACAATTCGTAGATTATCCGCCGCCGTTTCTGAGATTCATTCCGTTACTTAAATCATGTTATAGCCACAGGCCCATGTTTCCTCCCCTACATTAGCTTTTAAAAGATTTACTGAGTTCACTAAATTAGGAAAAGTTATATTAATTCAAACATGAAAGTACAGCTAGAAAAATATATAACAGCAACAAGAACAACAATATTAACAGTAGTACAAAAATAAGAGGCCTAATAATATTATTAATAACACTAATAACACAAACAACAATTATTTATTATCATTAGGCTATTGTTGTTTATAATAATTAGGATTATTACACAATTATTGTTGTTGTAAGTGTTGTTCTTATAGTTTTATTATTAAAGGACTAACAGTTTTCTTAAATTATGCAGTTGTTTCTTTCATCTTTTTAAGAAAAAGACTCTTAATGTAATTAAATGTTGATTCTTGTAATATTACTTTTGTGGATTATAGCGCTGGACAACACTGACTTTAAGCAAATCTTAAGCAAATGTTTAATTTTTTGTTAATAAATTGGGCCCTTCTACGTTACATTATATCTGCCAAGGATAATGTAATCATGTAAAACAAACTGACTCGTTTGTTTGATTGATACTAATACAAAAGCTCGTTACAACTTATCTTAGACGTGCATGGTTTTTTATGTGTTGATTTCAAAATCATGCGAAAACATAACATCTTGATTCGGTCAAAGCGTTGACAAAAGCCGGTGAGAACTATGCTTTTGTTTTACACAGTCCACTGTAGCACCATCATAACTAATGCACAGGTCAGCGTGCACGTCGTTGTAAATGTAAATGATCTGTCGCATCGGTTTTAATGCAGCGACGGAGGCTTGAGTTAAAGATCAGAAGTGAGGTTACTTACCATGGGTGTCACTGCGGGGCTGCCGGTGTCGGTTGATCAGTAAATGCACGGTAAACACGGATACGGTCAGCGGAGCAGCGCACGGTAACTCCACTTCTGCCGCGTCCAGTGCGCCGCGGCGGGGTTACGTGTCGCCGTGACGTCAGCTGCTTCTCAAACCCCGGACACAGACGACTGAGCGCACTGACAACGAATGCATGCACAAACCACAGTAACCATTAAACCATTTACATTTATAACACATTTATAACGAGCAGCGGGCAACATCACAGACAGTTCCGGATTGGCGTGAAGATTTTAACTTGCGAGCGTCAATTCACGTTTTAACGCGCAACTCGAACGACGCTTTGGGAAACCTCAAGAACGAGGCGCCCGCTCTCCGGAGAGAATCTAAAGCTGACGCATATGGAAATAGTGAGTAAGGGTAAGCCAAGAGGAGAGAGTAAAAAAAGAAAAGTAAATCTAACGAGAAACAAAAGAAACTCCCCCAGAGCAGCCTCATAAAACTGATTGATGACTTCCCCGAGGACAGGCTGCCAGGTGTGTGTCTGTGTGCCCAGGCACAGCACACGCAGATTCAGGGCTGATGCTTTTGGATGAGTGTCAAGTACAACAAACCTAACTGAGGGATGAACAGGTATAATGATGCATGTCACATTTTGCTGGCATACCTTCAGCCTTCACCTTCAGTTCAGTGTGGCAGAGCTTACAAACCCGCTGCAGCTACACAAGTGTCTGCTGAATCTACATCACATGTGATATTGAAAGCAGGCTGGAGAAAGTCCAGACATTATAGCTGAGAAGAAAAGCATTGAGCGAAGAAAGCACAAGAAGAAACGTCACCAGACACAGACGACAGCTACTGCAGTCACACTGCAAAAAACAAAAAAAAACAAAACCCAGCCATCTTCAGGTGTTGCTCCTGTGTGAATATGATAATGACACTGTATTTATCAATGTCACGTCATGGATTTCATTCACTGTTTAATATAAATGATGACAGTGTGAGTATTGGAGTGTGACTGCAATGGCAGTGGCTGTAAAGCTAAACCCAAATCAAAACATTAAAACTAGCTTTAGTAATTTATCACTGAAAGTTTTTGCTCATTTTCTTTTGTCCGAACTCTTTCATTTCATCCCTAATCAAGTTTAAAGTATTTGATGATGTAAAGTTTGTTTGATTTGGAAACAGCTGCTCCAGATGAGAACCTTCTTTTTCCTAAAGGAAATCTTAATTTCTGTTTTGATTTCAAACGAGACATAAATCATGTCACTATTAATTACAAAGATACACATTTCATAACAGTTTAGAGATCAACCATCAAACACATTCAACATTTGAGAGGAGATCAGAGAAACACCAATTTCGGCTCAGGAAAGGACAAATTATCTAAATGATTGTTTTTATTTTTATACACTAATGTGAATATTTTATGCACAAAATATTTTCTGTTGTTTTGTAATCGTGAAATATCCAAGAACACAGAGAGAGCCACCAGGGTAAAGCGGACATCCCTGGTGAATAAAAAATATCAGCTCCAGTGACTATTGGGAATTTTGTCTTTATTGTGTTTATTTTTTGATAATATAGTTTACTTTTGCAGTATATTCTGTCCTCCTTTGAATGGCAACAGCTTAATAACTTTAAGGCCTAAAGACTGAATAGCAGACTCACCCTGGAGAATTCCCTGGATTGAAGCCTGAGCTAGTTGCATTTCTGTTTCATGTATTTGCTGGTACACCTCAGTTCAAATGCATAAACAGACTGGAGATGTCTGCAGGACTCAAACACAGACTCACATTCCACAGCTTATTAGACTCTATGACCTGCAACAGAAGTTTCCTTTTAAAACACTTTGCATAAATTACACAGTTTAAAGTTTTTAAAAACTATTTGCAGAGTGCTGAACTAGTTTAATAGCCATTTCATTTATTGCCATTTATTGGGAGCGGAAGAATCTGTGATGGAGTTACAGTGATAAAGGCAAACAAAAAATGTATCACATTGCAAAAATGCAATCTGTACCTGTCTGTACTGAAATAACATGTTAATCACACTAATGGGTTCAAGCATTAAGATGATCCAGGCTGTTGTTGTCAGCTGTATGTATGATAATAAAAGATCTACTTCCTGTTAGAGAAGAGGTCTCATGGCTCACATTAACGTTAGCTGTAAGTTTATCCACATCAACATATTAATGGGCCAGTTCATGAACGGACAGGCTTACATATTTTTAGGACCTGGGCTCTACTGCCCCCATGTGGTCTCTAATATTAATCACGTTGTTGGTTACTAATTAAGACAAAAACTTTACCGAGCATTATAATGGTTATTATAATAATGGTTATTATAAGGTAGTTTTAAGTAAAAAACGATAGATGTAAAACAAAATGCACCAAAATAATCACCAGGACAGTTCTGGAGCTCCTTACAGCCTTTCTGACGACGATGTAAAAGCTGAACTCCGGCCTGTAAACGACATTTAACATTCATATCACACTATAAAGTCACAGTACAGACTGCAGTGCAATGCCTTAAAATGCACTATATACACAAAGAGTTCTCAGCTAAAGAGCAGTTCATTTCTTTATAAAAGTGTAAGCTTGTGTGAGTATGTTGTGGTGTGTGTTCTCTCTCTGCTAAAGTAATGAAGCGGCGGATGATCGACGAAACGCGCCCGTCTGTCTTCAATCACTGAAAACACGGTGCAGACTCGCATGTCGCGCTGCTCTGCTCGTCTGTTTGTTGAACACATTCAGAGATCGGGACACATTAATTGTTTAATTACACTTGAGTTTTAAATCATCTAAACCCAATGGACCAGGTTCGAGTCTTGTGCTGCCCGTCGTGATTGGTGAACTAGCGCATGGGGGTGTTACTGGCCCCGCCCCCAGCCCGATTCAAAGCGTTATTAAAGGCCGATCATGGCAGATTGATTTTTCCACTCCATTTTCTTTATATTTTGTTTCCTGTATTGTAGGTATTGTTCTTGTGTCTGCGTCATCACTGATAATATTGTTTTTGTTTTACATTGTGAAGCATCTTTCAGAAACATCTGAAGATGCACAGAGAACTTGAGCAGCCTAAAATTGCTCCAGGTGAGGCTCGAACTCACAACCTCGGCATTGCTCTGCCCTGTACTGCTGTATAAGTACCGCGCGCTGACCGATTGCGCCACTGGAGCTTCACACAACAAGGTTCCTACAAACCCAATTACTGTCTGTGTGTGTCAATAACTTTTTCTCATGATTCATCTGAAGGGAAAGAGTCCACTTGTTCCCTAATCAACAGGGCACATGTTCCTAATTTATAGTAAAATATTTCATTTAGAAACTGTACATGTTGCTTAAGGAGATGATGAGAAATACAGTGTGTGTGAGACCATGTTAGAAGAATAGGAAGAAGTTGTAGAGAACTGGTACTTTTATCATCAGGTTCCTGTGTGAGGCACATGTCCTGAGAAACTCAGAACAAGGTAGTAAATACACTGCTGTCTGTCTCACCCTGTCCTACACACGTTATATTTATACATGTTTGTGTGTTTCTTTATGTTAGAGTGCCTGAAGGAGATGTGGAAATGTGATTTGATAATGAAGGCATCTGCTTTGTTGTTAATTTGGGAACATATTTCTCATCATCTCCTTAAGCAACATGTACAGTTTCTAAATGAAATATTTTACTATAAATTAGGAACATGTGCCCTGTTGATTAGGGAACAAGTGGACTCTTTCCCTTCAGATGAATCATGAGAAAAAGTTATTGACACACACAGACAGTAATTGGGTTTGTAGGAACCTTGTTGTGTGAAGCTCCAGTGGCGCAATCGGTCAGCGCGCGGTACTTATACAGCAGTACAGGGCAGAGCAATGCCGAGGTTGTGAGTTCGAGCCTCACCTGGAGCAATTTTAGGCTGCTCAAGTTCTCTGTGCATCTTCATATTGAAACAGCAGGCTGAAAGGTATTAAGGTATTATTGCAAATCCCTTATACTCCAGTTCTATAAGATTTATATTCTTTCTAAGCGTCATCTCTGTGTAAGCTGGAACAGCATTTCTTGCTTAAGATGATCCCTGTCATCTATCATGTTAATTGAGTAAATGTCTCAACAGTGCATACTGTTTCAGTAGGCTGAACCTTTTTAGAAACGACTGAGATAAGTATGAGCCTTCACATGCAATGACAGGTATTTCTGATTCACATCTGTTTATTCAAATGGTTCCAATGTGTTGTAATTATCAAATAGTTTCCTGTATTGTAGGTATTGTTCTTGTGTCTGCGTCATCACTGATAATATTGTTTTTGTTTTACATTGTGAAGCATCTTTCAGAAACATCTGAAGATGCACAGAGAACTTGAGCAGCCTAAAATTGCTCCAGGTGAGGCTCGAACTCACAACCTCGGCATTGCTCTGCCCTGTACTGCTGTATAAGTACCGCGCGCTGACCGATTGCGCCACTGGAGCTTCACACAACAAGGTTCCTACAAACCCAATTACTGTCTGTGTGTGTCAATAACTTTTTCTCATGATTCATCTGAAGGGAAAGAGTCCACTTGTTCCCTAATCAACAAGGCACATGTTCCTAATTTATAGTAAAATATTTCATTTAGAAACTGTACATGTTGCTTAAGGAGATGATGAGAAATATGTTCCCAAATTAACAACAAAGCAGATGCCTTCATTATCAAATCACATTTCCACATCTCCTTCAGGCACTCTAACATAAAGAAACACACAAACATGTATAAATATAACGTGTGTAGGACAGGGTGAGACAGACAGCAGTGTATTTACTACCTTGTTCTGAGTTTCTCAGGACATGTGCCTCACACAGGAACCTGATGATAAAAGTACCAGTTCTCTACAACTTCTTCCTATTCTTCTAACATGGTCTCACACACACTGTATTTCTCATTGTCTCCTTATGATGAGAAAAATGTTCCCAAAAATACACAAAACATATTTTAAACTAGTAGCTATATTATCATCACCTTACAATAACATATAAATCTCAAATAATTACTACATAATAATTACTAATTACAAGTGGACTCTTTCCCTTCAGATGAATCATGAGAAAAAGTTATTGACACACACAGACAGTAATTGGGTTTGTAGGAACCTTGTTGTGTGAAGCTCCAGTGGCGCAATCGGTCAGCGCGCGGTACTTATACAGCAGTACAGGGCAGAGCAATGCCGAGGTTGTGAGTTCGAGCCTCACTTGGAGCAATTTTAGGCTGCTCAAGTTCTCTGTGCATCTTCAGATGTTTCTGAAAGATGCTTCACAATGTAAAACAAAAACAATATTATCAGTGATGACGCAGACACAAGAACAATACCTACAATACAGGAAACTATTTGACAATTATTTCACTTAAAAAACTGTACATGTTGCTTAAGGAGACGATGAGAAATATGTTCCCAAATTAACAACAAAGCAGATGCCTTCATTATCAAATCACATTTCCACATCTCCTTCAGGCACTCTAACATAAAGAAACACACAAACATGTATAAATATAACGTGTGTAGGACAGGGTGAGACAGACAGCAGTGTATTTACTACCTTGTTCTGAGTTTCTCAGGACATGTGCCTCACACAGGAACCTGATGATAAAAGTACCAGTTCTCTACAACTTCTTCCTATTCTTCTAACATGGTCTCACACACACTGTATTTCTCATCATCTCCTTAAGCAACATGTACAGTTTCTAAATGAAATATTTTACTATAAATTAGGAACATGTGCCCTGTTGATTAGGGAACAAGTGGACTCTTTCCCTTCAGATGAATCATGAGAAAAAGTTATTGACACACACAGACAGTAATTGGGTTTGTAGGAACCTTGTTGTGTGAAGCTCCAGTGGCGCAATCGGTCAGCGCGCGGTACTTATACAGCAGTACAGGGCAGAGCAATGCCGAGGTTGTGAGTTCGAGCCTCACCTGGAGCAATTTTAGGCTGCTCAAGTTCTCTGTGCATCTTCATATTGAAACAGCAGGCTGAAAGGTATTAAGGTATTATTGCAAATCCCTTATACTCCAGTTCTATAAGATTTATATTCTTTCTAAGCGTCATCTCTGTGTAAGCTGGAACAGCATTTCTTGCTTAAGATGATCCCTGTCATCTATCATGTTAATTGAGTAAATGTCTCAACAGTGCATACTGTTTCAGTAGGCTGAACCTTTTTAGAAACGACTGAGATAAGTATGAGCCTTCACATGCAATGACAGGTATTTCTGATTCACGTCTGTTTATTCAAATGGTTCCAATGTGTTGTAATTATGAAATAGTTTCCTGTATTGTAGGTATTGTTCTTGTGTCTGCGTCATCACTGATAATATTGTGTTTTTGTTTTACATTGTGAAGCATCTTTCAGAAACATCTGAAGATGCACAGAGAACTTGAGCAGCCTAAAATTGCTCCAGGTGAGGCTCGAACTCACAACCTCGGCATTGCTCTGCCCTGTACTGCTGTATAAGTACCGCGCGCTGACCGATTGCGCCACTGGAGCTTCACACAACAGGGTTCCTGGACAGTGTTCCAGTCAATAACTGTTTTCCTCATTATTCACTTGTTTACTAATCAACAAGGCACATGTTCCTAATTTATAGTAAAATATTTCATTTAAAAAACTGTACATGTTGCTTAAGGAGACAATGAGAAATATGTTCTCAAAAATACACAAAACATCTAAAACTAGTAGCTACTATATAGTATACCATCACCACCTTACAATAACATAAATCTCAAATAATTACTACATATCATTTAGAGACATGCTATAATGCAAATACATTCACCACTGCTGTTTGTTTATAAGTGTGCAAATGTGTGTATTACTAATTACTATATAAATTACAAAACATCTCTGTGGTATTACTATATAGGGAGGAAAGTCCCACCTTTCAGTAAAGAGCCAATCAACAATTGTTAAAGATGAACGATTTTTGTGAGGAGGTACAGAGAACTTCAGCAGCCTAAAATTGCTCCAGGTGAGGCTCAAACTCGGCATTGCTCTGCCCTGTACTGCTGTATAAGTACCGCGCGCTGACCGATTGCTCCACTGGAGCCTCACACGAGAAGGTTGCTGGACAATGTTCCAGTCAATAACTATTTTCCTCATTATTCACTTGTCCCCTAACCAACAAGTCACATGTTTACCTTATTTATAGTAAGAATATTTTATTTAAAAAAACCTGTACATATTGCATAAGGAGACAATGACAAATTTGTTCCCAAAAATACACTTAAAACGGATCTTAAAACTGTCTACTTCTCAAAACAGCAAACAGGAGAGACAGTTAACATGCTGTAAAAGGAGTGTACATTCAATAAAAAACAGTCTTTTCAGTAACAAACTGTTAGTGTCTGTACCAGCTCTGAGACACTAAACAACAGAGGCACATTTCAGTATCTTAAATGTTGTAAAAACAGCTGGACAAAGAGATGAAACATCAAGGACTATTCAAATCTCATCTGACAAGAAGAACAAAAAGTAGTGCCAGACACTTGATTCTTTTCTTGCTTGTTGTTATAAACAACATCAACACTCTTGTCCTTTCAGGTGTAGTGTGAAAAGAGCCTCAGATGTCCTACAGGCTGCAGGTTCACAGTTCTCCTGAGTCGTGGGTTTGTCTTCCTCCCTCTGCTTCACTCTCCTGCTCAGATCCCTTCATTGCCAAATCACCTTTCCACATCTCCTTCAGGCACTCTAAAAGAAAGAAACACACAAACATGTATAAATACAACGTGTGTGTGTGTGTGTGTGTGTGTGCGCGCATGTGTGTAGGACAGGGTGATTCAGACAGCAGTGTATTTACTACCTTGTTCTGAGTTTCTCAGGACATGTGCCTCACACAGGAATCTGTCAAGTCTCTCATCTTGATGATTGAAGTACCAGTTCTCTACAACTTCTTCATATTCTTCTAACATGGTCTCACACTGTAATACAAAATAATTGTTTGTAAATATTAAAGTTTTAATATTTTTCTATAGACAGGTCTTACAGCTTGATTACCACAGTGACAATCTGTGTGAAGTGAGTTGCCTTCACATGCAATGGCAGGTATTTCTGCACGTCCATTTATTCAAATGCTTTAAACGTGTTGGTGTTGTAATTATCAGTTCAGTCAACTTTATATTCATAAACCATTACAATTCTAGTATTCCTAATTAGTTTTACTAATATACATCTTACATTGAACAATAAAATTTGCAATAATACCATGTATTCTGTGTTGTACAGGTTTCATGATCTTCATTATTTAGATTGTACGTAAAAAGCTGCTTTGAAACAATGCAACAGTGTAAAAAAGCACAACATAAATGAAACTAAATTGAAGATGTTGCACATATGGCGGCTGAGTGAACTGAGGTTTTCCTGAAAGGGTCTTTGTTATTACCTGTCTCTTCAGGTCTGCCACCTCCACAGATGGCTCATCCCACAGTTCATAAGGAATCCCCAGTTCAACCTTTACTCCCTTATTCACTAGGTTCTTCAGTGTGCTCATTGTTTGACTGGTGCCCTGGCAAACACAGCAAACTACAATCACTTATAACAGTTTAAAGCAAGGGCACAGATTCATGTGCTCTGGAGGGGGTGTGGTTCAGTGGCCCATATGTTTCCATTGATCAGTACTGCTGGCCCTGATTTCTTAACATGTATGACAATGTTATAACGCGTTACATTAACAAACATAAATAATGTTAAATATTTAGGTGAAATAAATAGCAGTTTTTTGTTTTGATACACATTTTTGAAAGAGAGGGCTCATTCTACAGCAATACATTCAGTAAGCTGAAAGAGTTGAGCTTGAAACCTTTGCATAGCGCAGACTTCCTGGTCTCTCAGCATGGACTTTGTAGTGCAGTATTCGTTCACAGATGTTGTCCACAGCCTCAGTCAGTCGTGTCTCTCTGCGACATGAAGGTTATTCATCATTGATCATTCTCTTACAGGACAGGACGGATGTATTAGTATTGCGTCTCAGCATCACTACATACGAAGTGTTGTATTTGATTTTGCGTCTTCGCTTGCCAGTATCCAAAACCTCTCCGATCTCCAGAACCTCCTTCGAGCGGCCGGTTTTCTCCAAGGCGTCCTGCAGTTCCACCGTCAGTAACTTACAAACTACAACATATGAGCACGATATAAAGACTTATATTTAACGAAAAGCTGTTAAGATAGTTGACAAAAGTCAGTTTTGACTTTTTTGGCCCATACGGGCGGATACATTCAGAGGCGACCTTTCACTTGCGTTCAGATGTAGAGGAATCTCCCGCGTCTTCAAGCGCAAAACATTTATTCTTACCTTCGCATTTATTTGGCAACCGCTCCTCTTGATTTGCCAGGGCGAGGCTGAATAACCAAAGCAAACAGAGAGCCGAAACGTCCACAGTGATCTGCATGTTTACAGACTTTCTGCTCAACAGGAGTTCACTTTAAAGCCACATCGACGTTTTCGAGCACGGCTTACAACCGCGCATGCGCAGCGACAAACCGATGGCGAGAGCAGCGCGTCGATGCAGGCGTTGTTAATCGAAAGCTGAACGCACGGAGCGAAGATGTTGAAAACAGCACACGTACTAAACACAGCCACAAGAGACTGAAATGACTCTTTCATGCCTGTGTTAGCCCTCTCATTAGGAGCAAAATCTGGCCTTCTCACAGTTCAGATGGTCTCCATGTTCCACACTGAAGATCTGACCTTGATTATTATAGTTATGTCAGGAATAAAGCAGCAGCGGTTATGTGTTTGCTCAGAGACCCTGCTGTTCAGTCTAACTTGAGATGACTTTGACATTTCAGAGGGTTTAATGGTAAAGTTTAGGGGAGGCTGAAATGTATTTATGTTGTGCTAACCCAACTAATGGCACAGTAATGTAGTAATTTCTCAAGAAAGCCTGTAAAAGTATATTATTATATTATAACATTGATAATAATCATGTCTCAGTTATAATGTTTGATTGGATTAGATGTTGGTAGGTAATTAGTTAATTCTGGTGTGTTTTCAGACGGGTGTCAGAGTGCATTACTCTACTCGTGGTCCTCTTGTGGATTCAGGTGTCAGTGTCACAGGAGTATTGACAGATATGGCATGATGAACCTATTGGTGGGTGGGTGAGGGACGGGGGTGAGGAGAATGATGAGAAATCCAGACCGAGCTCTGACATAAGTACTTCATGAGAAACGGAAAATACTCAGTGAACAAGAAGACCCAACCGTGAGCTGTGAGTTCATGGTTATGTGCATGAGAGAGGTATGTGCTGGAAGAGCTCCTTTCTTAAGTAAGGGACTCAGATTTGGAAGTAGCCCATGTGTTAATGTAAGAGTGAGAGAAAACAGAGGAGGTGGGAGGGGGTGACAGCAGCGAGGAGTTACAGAGAGAGTGAGGAGAAACTGGAGTTAGCTTATTCCTATGAGGTTAAGGGTCAGACAGAGGGCAGCACCCAATATACTTCTAAAAAAAGACAGAAAGCAATGAAGACAGGAGAAAAGAAAAAGGGGGAGAATATATACCAGAAAAAAAACAGCCAAGCTTGTCTAGCTTACTGGCTATGAGTGCATGTGTTTATGGTAGTGCACCTGCTTGTTTGTTTGTTATTTGTAGTTATTTTGTGGCCAAGACTTTGTTTGTTGACAAACAAAGACATTTCTGTTGTTGTAATTATTTTTCATTTATTTGTTTAACTGTTAGCAAGCTGATATTGATTGGACAAAAGCAAACAGGCAAACATGGCTTATGGATTTGCATGTACTGTGTTTTCTTTTTTTTTAATTTTTGTCTAACTTGCTGTCATTCATTGCATTTATTTAACGTGCTTGCTGTTTTAATGGGATCTTTTAAGGACAATTGTGTGTCATCCTTGCTTTTGTTTCATTGTAAGCAAGCTGATAGTGTGCTTGTTTGTGTGTGCGCGCACACACACTCTTCTCAGTATCACTAATTGTTTTTAATGTCACTGTGTTTTGAACTAGGCTGGCTGGAAGGATGGAGTTACATCCACAAACAGTAGATACAATAGATGCAGGTAGACAGGCATGGATATAATGACCCACTGCACATGATATACACAATACTACACATTACTAAGCTTAATTAAATATTACACATCCAAATGTATGCTAGAACATCGACCTATTCAGAAGACTCAAGGTTACCCACACCTGAGCTGGTTGTCACAGCAACGTCAAACAGAAAGGAAAGACCTGCTGAACAGATCCTGATACATCAGACACATGGACAGTTTTACTGCAAAATGAGTGATGATCGAAGAAGTCTATCTGTCATCCTGTACAAATACTCTTCAACCAACCCATGAAACTGCCCATATTACTGGATATATCTACAGGAGTAACATTACACAGACAACACAAAGAGAACAGCTGGCAGGTAAGTGGTGTGTTCTGTTTGTGTCACTGGGTTAAAACTTGTGTTATTCATCCGATGGTACGAATCAGCAGTAAATACAGGCTTATCAAAAATTCACAATGATAAGATTATTGTTGTTTGATACTGTGAGCAGTGGTATACATTACTTCATAATATTAAACAATGCTGGAGGATCACAAAATGTATTATTTCTGATGTTTAGCCTGTGAAACAGTTTAAAACATTAAAACATGTTTCTGTTTCCGTCAAACACACATTTCTGTGATTTTTTTTTAAAGAATTTAAACTATGAACTATTTAATTCATAGTTTAATTCATAAAGTACGAATTATTTTAATGGTGTATACTAAAATAAGAGAAGGTTCAGTCCTGTTGTAGAATTTCAAGGCTCACACAGATCAAAAACAATTACCCTAAGAAGGATGCAATTGCCCCACAATTGCCTCCACATGTGAATCATTAAAATAACTACCACATTTCCTGAGAAAAATACCCCAGTGTCAAGGAATAATTATTCTTGTTGTGAATCTGAGCTGAAAGGACAGATGGGATGTGAGAAAAGGTTTTGTGGCCAAGAGATGTTTGGTTAAAATTCAGTGATATGTATAATGCAAATCGCACCCTGCTCACTTCTCAGAAAACAGCCTACAGTGAAGCATGCTGGAGGCAGCCCCGGGTCAGCCGTTTGTTTAAACAGAACTAGGAATGAATGGTGCAGAATTATCAGGAGAATGATCTCAGATGCAGACACACATTTACATATAATAGGCCACTCAAAACCCTGATCTCTCAAAAGCTGAACAGTGTGCAAACATCTTTACAAACACTAATGAACAACATGAACGTGTGGGGAAGGTTTTGTTTTTTGGTAAAACATTTTATAACATAAATGTTCAGAACTTGTTTAAGGTGCTGAATACTTGATTTATTTGTGTAGTTTGTTTCCAGCTGGTGTGTCCAGTCAGGGATGTAATATGCTAGTGTTGATCTATCTGGTATGTGCACAGAGCTCAGATCCTGGACTACACACACACACACATACACACACACACACATTTGTTATTTTATCTTAGTAGAGGCTTTCTGTTGACTTACATTGTTTCTTTACTGAGTTAATGGTGTTTTCTATCTCACTAATCTCTGTCTCCAAACCAAAACTTTGCAAAATTATTTGCATTTGTAGATGTTAACTAAAATATGGTTTAATATTTTTATTACTAGTGTTGGATGGTCTCCACAAGCAGATTTCAGGTTTTACCATCATTGTAGGGACATTTGGTTCCCACAACAGGTGAAACATAACTCAACACACACAGTAGAATGGATCATATGCCAGCACAAGTTGGCCCTTGGCCTCCCTTGTGTTCTTTGCCAGACCCCCAATAGCTAGATTGGCCCCCTAAATCATATCCTTTCTCACACACATACTCTCACACACTTGATTCAAGGCTTTACATTAATATAGGATTTCACAATCTTATCCAATCCTTTGTGAACACTTAACCCAAACCTAATTCACATTTACAAACATAAAGAAACGTAACTAAACTTTTTCGGCTGTTATTACTACCAGAGGGGCTGCTGACACATTAACCTCTCCAGCATGTCTAACCCGTCTCCATTTCCAGGACAAACTACACGTCTGCAAATAAACCCTGTTACCCAATCATCCCTGTAACTGATGCTAAACTTGAGGTTACAGAACAAGACTTAACATTGTGGTTAACGAAATCTGCTGGCCCTTACTGCTGTATCTGGACAAAGGCATCACTAAAATTTAACTCAGTTTCTTCTGTTATTCCCTCAAAACTCCTTAACGCTTGTTCCCTTTTGTCCTCACATTTCTGATTCTCTTCTCAGTGCAGTATGCCAGAGAAAGTGTGTGAGTTTCAGGGACAGTGTTACCATAAACTGAAGCGAGCGTGTTTGAAGCGAGGGGCTCTGTTCCAAGATCCGTACTTTCCTCCCTCAGCGGAGTCATTGTTCTACAAAAGAGCACCCCCTCCAGGACTGACATGGAAGAGACCTAAGGTAAGAGAAAGTTCAAATGGACAGTTTATTTTATGCTATTGAAAAAGCAGTAATAAGGGAAGCCATGTGCCATAGAATAATGTTTTCTAAGGATCTCTGTGGAATTCTTGACAGAATGTGCCTCAGATATCCAGTCATCACTGTTACAATGATTGTTCATTGAGGCCATCTACAGACTGCAGTAAGATAATACTCTCTTATAGAAACAAATAATTGTTGTTTAGAAAACACAATATTTAATAACAATAACAATTTTTTACACATTATTTTTCGCTGAGCTAACTAAAGAAAACTGGGGCAAGAAACAAAAAGTACCAAACGTACAACACGTATGTGTAAACAACAGTCTGTCATGACTCGAATAACTGCACCCACAGAACCTCAAGAAATTAAGTGTTGCAGACAATATTCCCCACTGAACCCCACAAGACACTGGAAACAAGGGACCAGAACTCCAAAAGACAAACTGGTGGAGAAAAACCTTGTGAGAACGCACAAAGGAACTCCATTATGTATTGAGCTATTGAACTATTACTGCTCTGTAGTGCAAACATTTCTTCAACAAAAAACAGGAACGAATTCTTTAAAACGGATGCCTGAGCAACTCTAAGACGTTACTGTACATGTGACTGAGGGCAGCTGAGCAATTTCTCACCGTTGTGATTCTAAATGTGGACAGACAGTCAGCAGTATACAAGAGACATGTTTAATTAAAGGGTTTTTGCCACCGATGCATCAGCCTGAAGTAACCAGAGTCCCTGCAGAGTGTGTGACGCGTGTATGGCTTCATATGAAGAAGATTACCAACATATCAGTTTGTTCACACGTGATATACTCACTGAATAAACAGAAGCATGATCGGAAAGACAGGGATCATATACGTTTGAGATGTGTTTTAATCATGGTATTGAGTGAGAGCTGTAAATATTGCAGCAGTCAGTACACTTTTTGTTTTTGTGTCCATGACATTTATTTTACATTTACATTGATGCATTTGGCAGACGCTTTTATCCAAAGTGATTTACAGCACTGTAAAAAAAACTTTGATGCCTTAAATTTTTAAGTTTATTCAAGTTGATTGCACAAGTCATTTCAACTTACTCTTTGTAATCTTGACTGGTGTGGAGTTGTGGTAACTTATAAGAAATAGTTGGAAAATTGCATAACCTATTTTTTAAAGTTATACCAGTCAGGATATAAAATATTAAGTTAAAATTACTTGTATAGCCAAGTTGATTAAACTTTAAAATTTAAGGCAGCAAAGTTTTTTTTTACAGTGAGTGCATTTATCAATACATAGTTACTGGGAACATAGTGTCAAAATATGTTTGTCAATGTGTTTGTGTCTATTAATGTAATCCCAAACGTACGACACCTGTTCATTTTCAGTGTTCGGTGTGAAACTTACCAAGTCCTAATCAGCAAGATTTGATCCTACACATAAAACGCACACAGGCACAGATCAACTAAACATTTGCTAAATATACCCACCTGTGTTCTGACAGCACTGGGAAATACAGATGTGTCTGATAAACCAAACGAAACTAAACTGAGGATCTTGTACCTAGGAATTATGTAAGGACCCACGGCTATTTGTGGATGGAATCAGCACAAGAGATCTGCACCAGGGCAGTCTGGGGAACTGCTGGATGGTGGCTGCCACATCCTGCCTGGCAACAGAACCATTACTCTGGAAGAAGGTTAGAATATAATTAGTTAGAAAGAAAAAAAAATTACACAGACTGGACAATAATGTATATACAATAACATTTACCTACATTCATTTATCAGATACTTTTGTTCAACTAATTGATAATTAATAATTTTACTAATTGATGAGTATTTCAGTTCTGTTTTCACACTCACAATTGCATTTTTCCTTTATTAGGTCATTCCCGATCATGGCGAACAGGAGTGGAAACCAAAACGGCCAGACCTGTATGCTGGAATTTTTCACTTTCGTTTTTGGCGACTCGGGCAGTGGACAGATGTTGTGGTAGATGATCGTTTACCGGTCAGTGATGATGGAACTCTGCTCTTCTGTCGTTCTGCAACACCACGAGAATTCTGGAGCGCTTTGCTGGAGAAAGCCTATGCCAAGTGAGAAACCTGTCACACAGGGACGGAATCCAGACACACACACAGACACACACACACATCCTTCCTTGCTTTGACAGAGATGAGCTGGTGTGTCTAGTTACAGGCAGGTCACGTGGTCAAGTAAACACCTGTAGTGCTTGAATGGTTAAAGATTACAATCATTTCATTTATTTCAATGTGAGGAGCCACATTTTAACTTCTCTTGAATGTTTTCATGTTAGATTCCATTTAAATGAAACCTTCAGGCACATTTCAAAGTGGCCATATCCTAAACCCTTTTATGTTTCAATTATCCTCCTGTTTAGTGCACTTATAATGTTAATCAGGGTTTCTTAAACTAAAATAATTTAGAAAATGAAAAACATTTTTCCATAACATCTAGATAACAACTGAAATAAAAGTTCCCTCATCAGACCTTTAGGAAACAGACTACTGTCCTTCTTACTGTCGCTACGGGGTGGATCATGTCGTTGTACATTAAATACATTTTGATGTGTAAAAGTGGGCAGGAATATGTTCATGTGGTCATGGGTATGATGTCAAAACACCGATTTCTGAATAAGCCATTTTTCAGCTTAGTTTGAATAAATTGTGTTATGTGCAGTTTTCAGTGTTTTGGAATAAATATTCATGTACCTCAAACGGCTCTAAAAGAATGAGAAACAAACAATCTGTTTCTTCATGATCTGACCCCTTTAAAAAGACTCTTCTTACTATCTCTCCCTCTTTCTCTGGGTTTGTCAGGCTAAATGGGTGTTATGAAGCTCTAGAGGGAGGTAATACAGCTGAAGCTCTGGTAGATTTTACTGGTGGTGTTTCTGAACCACTGATCCTGGACCAGGAGGAGCTGATACAGCATGCTGACCAGAGGAGGATGCTGTTTCAGACGCTAGCCCACGCCCACAGCCATAAAGCGCTTATTACCTGCTCCATTCGGGTCAGAACACAGAGTCAGAGATGACCTGTTGTGTTACAGTGTAAACCTGTCCAAACCCACAAACTACAACAAACACACTAACATAAAGGAGTGCTGCAGAGACAAGAGACCTTAATGAAAACATTAATTACAAAGAAAAGACTTTGAAAAGTATGTTCATGCCCGCAATGGGAAATATAAATGCTAATCTGACCTGAAAATAAGTGTAAAGACACTTATTTTGATACAGACAGACTGTTTTGATAACTCCATTTGCAAATTAGTGATCAGTTAGGGTTAGGGTTAGTATTCACAGTCTTCTGTAAATGAACACATTAGCTCATACACAGACATTTGTGTGCAAACCATTGTTTAGCATGCATGACGATCTAGGTCTACAAATCAAACTGTCTTTAATGTAAACTTCTGTATGTCATTTTTGTTTATAGTTGTTCTGTCCTGATCTTTTGTGATGATGTTCACTTCTCTAATTTAACTTAACATTTAAGAAAATCACAGATTTTATAGAACTTATAGCTCCTTATTAAACTGTGTGGTATGAGGCATAATGAGGAGTTCTTTTTCTTAATTTGTGCACATTTTCTGGGGCTGCAGCCAGCAGAAGGAGAGCAAGCAGAATCAGTTCTGGACTGTGGATTGATAAAGGGACATGCATATGGTGTGACTGCAGTCAGGAAACTCCGTCTATCTGAGACTCTGCAGGTCATGTGTGGTGCACCTCGTATATTTATGGTGCGGATGAGGAACCCTTGGGGCACAACTGACTGGACGGGAGCTTGGAGTATAGGGTGAGTTTATCTATATTGCTCTCAAATTTCTGTATTTATTGATACATAGTTAAATTTGACTTTAACTATGCAGTAAAGTACACACAATAGAAAGAGTGTTTTTATACATGGTACTCCCATTGGCACAACTGGTCAGCGTGGGTAATAAGGCAAACTAATACACTGAACTAGTACACTAAACTAGTACACTAAACTAGTACACTTCTGGGATTCTGAGAGTTTGTGTGTCCACTTGCAGACTAGGCATTCTGCTGGTAAAATACTCCCTCTCTTTTTATTATTTCATTACATTCTGTAATCAGCAGCGTGTCTGCCAGCTCCAGTGGCGCAATCGGTCAGCGCGTGGTACTTATACAACAGTACGTTGCAGGGCAATGCCGAGGTTGTGAGTTCAAGCCTCACCTGGAGCGTGATTTTAAGATTATAAGAGATCTTGCATATTGTTAAGTTAAACTAGTACCCTTCTGTCCAGTGAGTCTGGGAGTTTGTGTGTCTAGATGCAAGTTGCTTGTTGAAATTACACACAGCATTGGTAGTAGTTTATTTTCTTTTAAACGTACAAATCTGCTGTAGCACTGCCATCTTCGTCTGTCTTCTTTAGTGGGTTTTTGTCATTGTGATTGGTTGACATCAGATAAATTGCCAGATCTGCTTGCTCAACCGCATACATGTACCAAATTCATCCTGAAAGCTCCTAAAGTTTAAAAGTTTAAAAATGACTTGAAGTCATGAAAATGAATTTGAAAATGAATTTGGCGCTCATAACGTGTTTCAGATTGAAAGCTTTAAAGAGAAAGGAGTTACAACAGAGCGTTTCAGGCAGAGGGTGAAAAGAGTGCTTCATTGTACAGTATGAGATAAATAATGTGTTGTCTGAACTTTAAATCATGTTAATGTATTCTGGTAGACCCTATAAAATGATGAGGAACTTGTTTATAAACATAAGGGACATTTTAAGATAAATTAAGATAATTAAAGATCCTCTTTCATGTTAAAGTAATTGTCTATGAACAAGGCAAGTTATCACATGCTGCTACAAGAAAATTGACTTTGCCATTAAAAATGGTAGGCTGATATGCATAAAATGTGACCAAATATAGCAAACAATTAAATTCTGCTGGTGTGTTTACAGGTCTCCTCAATGGCAGCAGCTGGGCCGCAAGGACAGGGAGAAGATGGGACTTATTGTCAGAGATGTGGGAGAGTTTTGGTAATTCAAGTTAAACTTGAATTCAGTCGGATGTCAATTTGAATATACATTAGGAATTTCAACTCATGAGTGAAATATCATTTTGATTGTTTTTTGGTTTGTTTTGTTATTTCATTTTCCACAGGATGGAGTTTGAAGACTTCTGCTGTTACTTTACAGATATGGTGATATGCAGAATGGCAGAAAAATCCCTTCTCTGGCCCCAGACCCACTGGAGAGAGGTTCGATGCCCAGGGGCATGGACCTACGTACCTGGGACACCCTCCTCTTCTGCTCCTCTGAATATCAAAACCCAGAGACCTTCTGCAGGGCACCAGGGGTCCAAACAAATGAGAAGAGGCAAAAATAAGCAAATATTAAGTAAAGGACAAAAGGAGGAACAAATTCAAGGAGACAAACACAGGAAAAAGGAAAATGAAGTGACAGCAAGGCCATTGAAGCGAGGACAAGGACCACTGAAAAAGGAACAGAAAGCAGGAAAGCAGGAGGGAATAGGAGAGAGATGGGAGAAACAAACGGACAAACGAAGTCGATGTGGAGGTTGTATCAATCACAAAGACACTTTTCTATACAACCCGCAGGTAAATTTTAACAAAAACGGTGAGAGTAACAAGTATATTAAAACATAATCTTTAGCTTGAGTGCTAAAGTATGTAACTTTTCTTTATTTTCCCATTTCATATAGGCTGTCTCTAACAGTATGTGTTAATTTCATTTAATTTATAATATCTCTCTCACTGTCTCTGTCATTCCTAGTTTATGTTTGAGGTTGGTGGAGATGGGGATGAGGTGTTGATATGTCTACAGCAGGAGGACAGGAGGATGAAAAGGAGGGAGGGAAGAGGCGAGAACCTGCCAATCGGCTTTGAGGTTCTAAGGGTGAGAGATGGGTGGGCAGGCACTCAAACACAGGCACAGTACAGAATAATCAGTCTCATCCCAGTTTAGGAATGGGTTGAGAAATCTGACTTCATGGCTTTTCACTGCTTTATTACATTTTCTTGTGTTCAGTTCAGAACATTATTGGAGTGTGAAAGTTACATTTTAAACTAATTGACATTCTATCTCTGAATTATACATTTAAATAATGTATTTTAATGATATGGTCACTCAGGTGGAGGTGAATCGTGTGTGGCGGGTACAGTGTTTATGTGAGCAGGCTGCTAGCTCTGTCTATATGGACTCTCGTAGCGTCACTCTGCGTGTGACTCTTGGTCCTGGTCGGTATGTCATCCTTCCCACTACGTTCCAGCCTGGTGAGACGGGACGATTCCTTCTGCGTTTCTTCTCACACTCACACGTGTGCCTCAGGTATATAAATATTTACATTATATATCTCTCGTTAGTTTTGTTTGCTCCTCATTGTCATTTGGTGCTCTGTCCACAGAGAGCTGAAGGATGAGCTGCCCGCTCCTTCCCTCTGGCAGTGTTGTACTCCAGAGCCCAGTGCTGTAACTACTGTCCATCTGCTTAGGGCCTCTGGCCTCAGCAAACCCAAACAAACAGGTTAACACCTCATTATTTTCATCCAGCCAATCAAATCGACTCTGCAGTGTTGTATGTATATTCTATACAACAGTATAAGCAGGCTGTCAAGGTAATACACAGTTGTGATGGTTCATTTGGTTTTACTAAATGAAATTGAATCAAATGAAATGAGAGATGATTGGTCATTAGAGTACCACAAATTCACCACAAATTGAAACACATATCTTCATCACTCTCATGTTAAACAAAACTGTACAACTTTCTTCTCCTTATGGAATGTAAAAAGAGACTTTCTGAAAACTGTTTATGCTGCTCTTACAATGCAAGTAGAATTTAACCAGAGGTTGTGAAGTTTAAAGAAAACACAGAAATACACACAAAGGTTCTCTAAACCAAAAGTCACCAGACCAGAATGTAAGTCATTCTTCAGTCTTGCTCTTCTTTAGTTGTCAAATGTGAGTTTTGACAGTGATTGTTATACAGTTATTTCTTTTAAGGATGTGTATAGTATCTGTGTTTGTAATGAAATAAGCCCTCACAATAGATGGTTTTGATTAGTCTTCAGGTTATGGTTTCAGAGTGCCGCCCTGCTTTCACAAAGCTGTTAGCACACACACATTGTATCTGTAGCACTAAACTGTCCTGTTTCATCTGACTGAGTCTCTGCTGTTTCCCTCATACATATCAGCTCCTGATGTGTTTGCTGTCATCCGGTGTGAAGAAGACGCAGTCAGGACTCGCATTTTCGAAAAAGACGGAAGCCCACAATTTAACACTAAGGCCATCTTTTACATCAGGAACCCAAAATCAAAAATCTCCATTGAGGTTAGAAGATACTGCAGTGTTTTCAGAAGGTTACCTGGCACTGTTACTTCTGTCCTTAGAAAAATAACAATAAAAACTTGTTTAAAAATTCTTAATTTTCATTGGTGGAAGATGACCCAAGGTAAAGTTCTGAAATCTAGGTGGACATACAGCAAAATCAAGCATCATTATATAAACCATAATTTTTGGAGGTTAGGATGAAAATAAGACATATGTGTCTGGTTGAAAACCGAAAAGCTTTATTTTGAAGCAGTAATCTAAAATGTCTTTTGAGAGGTATTTTCTTACATCTTACATTTCTCATGTCAGTTCTGTTCAAACTGGCAGGAAATTTCACCACACTGTGAAGGATAATGTTTGCATTTCTGTGGTGGAGAGTAATTGTGTGTTTGTGTGTGTGATCATTTAAATAGCTGTGGAGAAAAGGTTTGCTGCTGGACTCGTTCCTGGGTGTGGCACGACTTCAGACAGGAAGTAATGAACAAGGACGGAACAGAGTGATTGACTTGCAGGGAGGCCAGTCAGAAGGTTGTGTTTTTGTAGAGACTTCCTCAAGCCAGTGTCTCACTGACCTGTGATTGACAGGTGTGATCAAGTTAATGAGCCGTAATAACCATGCTGGACTGAGCAAGAAAAAACAGTAATATGTCTGTAATACTGTATCATACAGGAGAACTGTATTTCATGTTTGTCCCCACAAAGCAGCATCATGAACTTAGCACTGTCAGTCTCTCTGAAGCAACAGGCTTGGCTCAACGGTGATGGTTCATGGCTCACTTACATTGGGATTAAAGCAGGGATAAAAACATCCTGTTACCTGCCTGGAAAATTAAACACTACACCACCTTAAATATTACATACAGTGTCAAATGATTTGTAATAATGCACCTGGTTATGTTTACCTGAGCAACAGTTTTCTGCTGTAAAATTGTGGTGATGTTTTAAAATCCTCAAATCTGCTGGACAGATAATGAAAAAATGTGAACAGCGTCTGTAGCTGTACTGCCTTTGACAATGTAAATATTGTAGAAACGTGGAATGTTTTCGTTTTAATCTTGGACAAATATTATTACTGTAATCCCAACACTAACTCTTTACATCTGTTTCTCAGCTGCACCCAGTGACGTGGTTCAGACAGTTTCTTTTTAGGGTGTCGCTGTGGTTTACTAATCTAACAGAATGAAACACATCTCTACAATATTATTTAAATGAATCTGTGAACCTGCCATAGAAGTCTTAGCTTAACAGAGTTTTGTACTAATCATTAACAAATATTTAAATTTTTTAACACAAACTAAAAAACAACAATGCAGTTGTCTTTATTGTTGTCATAAAATAAGGTGAAGTTCAATCACTTCACAGGAGTATTTTCAGCTTCTCACCTGATACGAGAGATTTTGACCACATTACAGCTTAATTGAAAATGATGCATAATAATAAAGTATTTTGTTCTTAGTTCATATTTACTTAGATTTTTATTTAATTGCTTTACACATCACACAAGGATTCCTTTGAAAATATGCTCGTCACAGTCCCCATATCTTTTGTGAGAACTGGTTTGTCTGGAATCGCAGCTTGTTACTAGTGTAAAGGATGTTGAAAGTGTTTTAAAACACAAACCGAGCAGAAATCATTTCAGGTCGTTGTGATCCAGGGCTGTGAAGTACATCAGACATCAGCTGAACAAACAGAACTGCAGGTAAGCATGTTTGTGAAAGTCTGCAACATATTTAGTTTTAATTTGAGGTTTCTGTCAAAATTACATATTATAGTTACGAAGTTAAATTATTCCAAGCCATTTTGTATAATACTTGTGAACTAACTCAATACAGATTATGGTTTACAATAAAATTAACTAAGTGAAATAAAATGGTGTAAATAATGTAAGATACATATTACATCTTTCATATTTAGGTTATCAGTGCTTCATCTGATCTATATTCTATTGTTATGACTGCTAAATGACTAAATGGTCTATTTACACTTGAACACTGTGATTATTGTGTATATTGTAATAGATATTAATAAGGGAACGCATGCCTTCAGATAAAAGACAGTTCACCTAAAACAATCTCTGTATAATAATCAGACGAGATTAACTTCTGGATCGTAAATGTCCTTGAAATTCAGTTACTTTCACTCATCCCACATTGTTTAATAATGGACATACAAAATTAAAGGTCTTTAATATTAATAAGTCTTTAAAACTTTACAGCTCTTCTGGTGACCTTTTCGCTGTACACGTTATTTAACAAGAATTGAAAACATGCATTTGAAATCAGCTCATGCATTTCTCTGGGCTGTTGTATGCTTTCTTTAGGCACCATGGATCCAAAACAAATGTGGAACTATGTAAAGTCTCCTCCAGTGGCAAATGTACCTTGCCTTGGTATGTATTTCATAAACAAGATTCTAAACAAGTTTTCATGTTGTAACTCAAAAATAACCTATTGATTGATCTTTATTTCAGTGATTTCAAAGCTGCTCAGCATGGCTCTTCCCATTGCTCAGATCACAATAGGTGTGTTTTAATAGCTCTAATGTCAAAGCAATCATACATCATTAATGACCTTAAAAATGTACACTGTTGTTGTGTTGTTCGTCGACCCAGGCACTGTGCATCTCAACAACTGTCCCCAGCAGCACTATATCCCAGTTTATGTTCTGGTCTGTGGAGTGTTTGGTGTGTTTCTGGCCTTGTTGACTTGTCTGCCCTGTGCCAGAGAGACAGAGGAGGGGGGTCAGACCTCCGTGGGCCGTAGCTGCCATGTATGGAATGCTCTGGTTTCTATCTTCATGTTCTGCTGGGTGATCACTGGTAAGAGAGGGTGGGGCATGTGGGAGTAAGAGATCATTTTATGTGTTCATAGGTCACTGGCGCTTTTGTCCATTGTTTGGTTATGTTTTAAAGAATGTCTTGTCAAGCACAAAATAGCTTATCCTTCTTTAAATTTAAAGTGAAAGGGAAATACTGACATCACAGTTGTGTGCTTGTCTGAAATTTGGGTTGGGTTATATCATGACTCAGCACATAGCACTAACAGTGTTATCTTTCACAGGCAGTGTGTGGATTTACTCTATTTACCCTCCAAACTACAATCAGACCGTGTCTGGAGTTCTCTACTGCAATAAGACCCTCTATCTGTTTGCATTCTGGACCACCACACTGGGATACATCCTGTTAGCTCTGCTGTTGGTTGTTGCGTGCTGTTGTTGTGTGTGTTATTGTATATGTGGATTTGCACTTAAATAAGCTCATCCGGATGAGATCTAATTAAGACCAAATATATATATATATATTTATATATTGTATTATATATAGTTAATATATATAATATATTATATATTAATATATATAATATTATATATAATTATTGTTATTAAAAAAGACACTGTTGTGTTTTGTAGAGCTGTCTCATATTTGATTACGTTTGCATAATCTATCATTAATTTCCTGCTTATTACTGTGAAACTTCTTTTGAAACACTCTGTATTGTATAAAGCGCTTTATAAATAAAGGTGATTTGACTTATTGTAAAACAGCATTCCATTCTGTATATAATGACTATATCACACTATAGGAGCACAGCCTGACACCTGACACATTTTGTGTGAGGCATCAAACTCAAAGAACTATCACGTCTTCATCAAAATGAAAACATGTTAACCAGAAGTTATGCATATGATTCAGGGTTAAAAACAGTACAGTTGAATAAATCCAGAATAGAACAATTCAGATTTGTGCAGTGTGAACAGCAATTAAAGTACTGAACAGCTGAAGAGATGGATTAAGAGATAGAAGATGCTGTTGCGCTATATTTCAAAACAAATAAAGAGTAAACTGAGCAGACTGCAGAAGCAGAGGCTTGCGACATTGTCAAGCCAACCAGGCTAGAAAAGCAGAAGTTTTGTTTCTGCATGTACTCTTTTTAAACAGAATCTGTTTAGATCAAATTTTTATCTGTTAAGATCAAACAATTTTTTTGTCTGTACAGGGAAATATATGTGGATAAAGTCAAATAAATTTTTTGTTTAAACAAAAACATAAATTATTTAATACTAGGATGGGCTCCAGGACTCCCTGTGACCCCACATAGGATAAGTGCTATAGAAAATTTGGTTTTGTGTAACAACAATATTCGTATTGGACAAACACATACTTCCACTCTGAAGACTGAGAGATTTGCTCTGTTGGATTTTTAGTGGGAAACATTTGAGAGACTTTAAAAGCATGTTAAAAGCAAACAGTGACGCTCACCACAGTATGGTAATGTTTCAGTTTAGGTTTGTTAAAACAGTTTCTCAACATTTCACAAAGGAAGTATTTCTAAGCTACCGGGATATTTCTTTGAGACCACAGAGCTGTGAAAACAAGTCATGCCTCATATTTGAACACATATAAAGGTAAACAAATTCATAAGAGATCATTTACATTTCTGAAAATGATGGAGAGCGCAGAGAAGATTGCTGCCAGAAGATCTTTCATTGGTAAGAGTGGAGGACACATTTTACCAATAATAACAGTGGTGATATAATAATAAAACTTTATTAATAACAATTATAACTTACAATGATAACTTATAATGATAACAACATAGAATTGTTATTTTCCAGTGATGATTAACCTGATTGGATGGATGATTTTACTGTCAGCTACTGGATTAGGTAAAGAGCAGTTTTTCTGAATATATAACACTTTTATAAACTGATCAGGTTCATTTCCTAAACAATCTATAGTATGGCCAAATCACAATCATTAGGGAGCTGCAGTGCTGTACACACTTTAACTATTTCTATATTAATGCAGACTGTCTTTAATTGGCAACTTCATTCTTACAATGTGATACAGCTTTCTGAATAATGTTTTTAGGGATCATCCATCTTCACGGGTGTCCTGTTCAACCAAACCTCCCAGTCTATCTGATTGTGATTGGGGCAAGTGGTCTGCTGTCACTGCTGCTTGTGTACTTACGAAACACAATGGACGACTGTCTTCTTGCTCGTCTGTGCAGCATCTTCAGTTTAATGCTCTACATGTTCATTGTTTGCTGGTTTTTTGCTGGTGAGGAGAAAAGCTTTACATCACTGCTGCTGATGATACAGTTATACGGTTAACCTCTGACAGTGGAGCTGAAGCCACAATGACCTCGTGTTTGTCTTTCAGGTACATACTGGATTTACTCAGTTTATGGTCCCAGCTATGACCTCACCACTGAATACCACTGTCACAGAACCCTGTACCTGTTTGCATTTTGGTTCAACAATTTGTGTTTTCTGTGCATATTCATATTGCTCGTTTTTTGTATGTATACCATCTTATACAACTGTGCTATAGGATTATTTAGCCCATAAAGCTAAATCTTAACATACAGGTAGCTACAGACCTGCAGGTTAGTTTGTGAAGAGGTAAAGAGATGCTGTTGTAGTTTTTCAGAGGTTGTTTCATCAATCGATTCTATTTCGATCAATAAACAAAAAATCTGAAAACAAAATACAGAGTGTATTTATTAATATTGCCATGTTTCTGAGGATGTATTATGCTGTGGTGTTTAATCATTCAGGGAGCGATGGCACAGATCACATACTGTTGACTCTTTCACATAATTTTATATGATTGTGGTCAATATGATTTTGTATTTGTATAATGCCCACAAAAGTACCTAAATAATTGTACTGCTGTTGCATGCAGTAACCGGGTAACTCTCAAGAAATGTAATTTACTACATTAAACTTGAAAATGTAGTGAAGATGAATTCATATTTTAATTACATTAGAGCAACGTTAGCAACGAGGTTTCTAATTGGTTGTTCGAGTCGTTAACTCCACCCCGGCCCCGCCCACAACACGTGTCTGAGGTCAGCTGTCTGACGTCGTGTAAAACACAACAGCTGATCCTGGACCTGTATATTGTTCTCTGAAGGATTGTTCGTCTAACATAACGAGGCTTGTTTGTGTGTTATGGCTGGTGAGTACACAGTTTACAGTCAGTAAACATAACGGCATCATTCTGTGATGAGATGCGTTTTAATGACGTGCAGTCTGTGTTTTCATGGGTTTTTCTTTTGCCCCGGTGGTTTGTTTATTATCATGCTCGGGGGTAACTGCACTGGGGCAGTTGCGGAACTGGTGGCAAAATGCCTGCAGGCACGCGAGATGGCGTACTGCCCCTACAGCCGGTTTGCAGTCGGTGCCGCCATACTGACGACAGGGGGCGCCATTATCACGGGTATGTTGATGCGTACTGTTCTCTGACACAACTGTACTGTTTCTTTCAGGAATCATCACCATTGCTCAGAGTATCATACACATGTCATGTTTCAGGCTGTAATGTTGAGAATGCCTCCTATGGCCTTACGGTGTGTGCAGAGAGAACTGCGATACAGAGAGCAGTCGCAGAAGGCTACAGGAGGTTTACAGCCATAGCTGTCACATGGTATAGCAAATATTACAAACACAATGCCACAGTAATTGTTATGAGTGACCTGAAGTATGTCTGAGAAGCTAGCTGGAAAAACTTCTCTACATCTGATCAACAGTGATATCAGAGACAGTTTTGTGGGACCCTGCGGTGCATGTCGGCAAGTTTTAATGGAGGTATTGAATTGTTAAATTACTTTTAATATTTATCACATTTACCTGTTTTAAATGTCAGTCATTCGTTTTGTATGAAATCTCTTGCTCGATTTCTTCATCTCCAATCTCATGTTGTGTTAGTTTGGCACGGAATGGGATGTTTACCTGACTAAGCCAGATGGATCCTACAGGAAGACCAGCCTCAGAGAACTTCTGCCTTTAGCATTCACCCCAGCTCACCTGGAAAAGAACTGAGTGTGCTGTCTATTGGACATTTAGTGTTGAAAATGTTAACTTTCTGATCTACGTGTGGGATTTATTCTAACTGTGAACAATTAAAGCGTGAGCTAATCCATTTGCTATGCTTGGTAAGTGTGCAGTGATTCAATCAGCAACAAACTGGCTGAAGATTTTTTACTTTTGAGTATAAAAGTCATATAAGAAACAACAGTGTGTGAGTTAAAATGTTGCTTTAGGGAACAAACAGACTGATCAGACAGAAGACTACAGGGTGTTTTTAGGTTTTTAAAGACTGTTTCACAGTAAGAAAGAATTATTGGTAATCCATGTGACCCTGGGGCCCCGGGGCTGTTTGGAATTCTCCTCACTGTTGGGCAGTGGGGCCAACATACTGTTCTGTCACATGGGAAAAACACTCACACATTGTTCTCCTGAAAGTGTGAGAGGAAAAGTGAGCTGCACAGAGCCAAATGAAAACCAACAACGGGTCTTTGTTTGTCAGAAGTGTTCGATAAATATTAGGAACTCAAAAAAGTGTCGATAAGAATGACAGAAACATGAGGAGAAATGAAGGATGAGTGCTGTGTTGGCAGTGCAACGTTCACTGAGATAAACTGTAATATCGTGAGATAACAGAAAATGACTGACTGACTGCTGCTGTAGAAACTCCACCCTGTGGCACCTACAAATTCACTTACTTTGTTTATTTACTATTATTTTATTTTGTTACCTACTTGTTAAAGATGCACTTATACAGACATGCCCTAACACCAACTACCAGAAAACAAGAAACTAATTGTTCCCTTTAAGATCTGAAATAAACCTCTAACATGGCTAATGTGTTTGTGTTCTTGAGAAACAAAATACTGTTGGAGATGAAAAAGTAATGGCTGACAAAAGCATTTGCTGTTTCTGTTGTTGTTTGTTTTAATTTTGACATAATGTTTAAGATTGGTCACTTCAGACAGTATGAAACAGGCCTCTTCATCAGGATCAACCTGTTTGTGCTGTAGCCTTTGTTACAGAAAACCAACGCTTTATGATACAATTATGTAATAAATGCAATAAAGGACGAAGCGATAAAGAGTTGGAAAACTTTAAACGATTCAACAGAAGTTTATTGGACTCTGTGTCTAACAATGTCAGCACATTTGTCTTCAGTGAATTTGATCGCTTTTGCTTGCTCTACACGTCCAGTGCTCACAGATGAGTTCAGTTCTCGTGGTGCTTCATGAGGAGCATCAGGAGGAGCTTCAGCTCACTCGAGTGAACTGAGGCGCAATGCTTTTGTGAGGGAGATTTAAGGTTATTGTGTTACACTGCTGATGGTTGTGTCATGTATGGTGGTGCAGTATGTAAACGCATTGGTGTTGAACTCTTGTGTTTGCATCAGTCCTCTACATCAGTCCTCTACATCAGTCCACTACATCAGTCCTCTTCATCAGTCCTCTTCATCAGTCCTCTTCATCTGTCCTCTTCATCAGTCCACTACATCAGTCCTCTTTATCAGTCCTCTTCATCAGTCCTCTTCATCTGTCCACTACATCAGTCCTCTTCATCAGTCCACTACATCAGTCCTCTTCATCTGTCCTCTTCATCAGTCCACTACATCAGTCCTCTTCATCAGTCCACTACATCAGTCCTCTTCATGAGTCCACTACATCAGTCCTCTACATCAGTCCACTACATCAGTCCTCTTCATCTGTCCTCTTCATCAGTCCACTACATCAGTCCTCTTCATCAGTCCACTACATCAGTCCTCTTCATCAGTCCACTACATCTGTCCTCTTCATCAGTCCTCTTCATCAGTCCACTACATCAGTCCTCTTCATCAGTCCTCTTCATCGGTCCACTACATCAGTCCTCTTCATCGGTCCTCTACATCAGTCCTCTACATCAGTCCACTACATCAGTCCTCTTCATCTGTCCTCTTCATCAGTCCTCTACATCAGTCCTCTACATCAGTCCACTACATCAGTCCTCTTCATCAGTCCACTACATCAGTCCTCTTCATCAGTCCTCTTCATCAGTCCACTACATCAGTCCTCTTCATCTGTCCTCTTCATCAGTCCACTACATCAGTCCTCTTCATCAGTACTCTTCATCAGTCCTCTTCATCAGTCCTCTTCATCAGTCCACTACATCAGTCCTCTTCATGAGTCCACTACATCAGTCCTCTTTATCTGTCCTCTTCATCAGTCCACTACATCAGTCCTCTTCATCAGTCCTCTTCATCAGTCCACTACATCAGTCCTCTTCATGAGTCCACTACATCAGTCCTCTTCATCAGTCCACTACATCAGTCCTCTTCATGAGTCCACTACATCTGTCCTCTTCATCTGTCCTCTTCATCAGTCCTCTTCATCAGTCCTCTTCATCACCTCGCTGATGTTGATCTGCTGCAGTTCCTCTGTAGAGAGTGACGGGGCGGGTGTGAAACGTCAGCGCTATATAAACCGCTCTGACCGTCAGCTCGACGCTTCAGAACCGAGAGGAAGGTCTTCATTTAACAGGTATTTCTTCTTCATTTACTTGGTTTTCTACTTTATATATATATATATATATATATATATATATATATATATATATATATATATATATATACCCTGTTTGAAGTGCCATTATTCTGTAGTGGTTATAACAGTTTCAGAAAATTAAATTATAAGACACAATACATTAATACCACAGCGATAAGTTTCAGTCTTACTATAGTCACTTCAATTATTTAACAAGAAGATGTTATAACAAATAACAGTGTCGCTTATGTGTCGTTCTGTTGTTTTTCTGCTTTTAAATAGTTTCTGATTTTTTATTCTGTTTTCGAGCTCTGAATGTAATCAGCGAAACATTTAACAAACATTTTAACAATATAGTCGATTATTAGTACCGTTTTCCATGTGTGATCATTTTTTTACCCATCAGACTTGAACGATCGTCATAACATGAATAAAGAAGAAGACATGAAAGAAGTGGAACTGAACGAGATGGATCAGGAGAAGCAGCCGATGACCGGAGAAACCCCGACAGGGACGGAGAAGAACGGCTGCGTGAAGGTGAAGGTGCCGGAGGACACAGAAGTCAAATTCACGGGCCTCTCCAAAGAAGAGCTAATGAAGGTCGCCGGCACAGCTGGGTACGACTTCAGAAATGATCGTTTTTGCTGTTTCTGTGTGTCTGTCTGTGTGGGAGAACTCAGATGCAGTAAATCTTCGTGCATTTTATCAGATGGGTCCGGACTCGCTGGCTCTTGCTGGTTCTGTTCTGGCTCGGCTGGGTTGGCATGTTAGCTGGGGCAATAGTCATCATAGTGCAGGCTCCCCGGTGCAAATCCATTCCTGAGATGAACTGGTGGAATGAAGGTCCTCTCTACCAGATATCTGATGTGAATGAGGTCTCTGACAGTGGACTGAAAGGTGAGACCTCCATTCACTGTTTAATCCATGTGCACACGTATCAAAATAACTTTTGGTAAAATTCCTAAATATCAATTTGCTTTTGTAAATGTATCAGACAACAACCCACAGTAAACATCAGATGTCTAGCGGGCCGGGTCATTAACCATCTATGTGCTTGTTGCATCACAATATGTCAGAACCTTCATAAAATAAACTGAAAACTTGCTATGAGAACATCAGGGCGTTATTAGAAATCTCAGTCTGGAAGTAACTGACTGTCGTGTGATAATCATGTGAGGAAGTGTGTGCTAATCTGATTCTGCTTTCTCATCACTAATTCACTCTTTCATCTCACATGACTTTTGCTCCCACACTCTCATACACATGCTGTAGACAGAATACATTACAGATTAAGATTATTAGTACAGTGTTCCTAAACCCTGATATCTGCATGTGTGTACACAGTCATGCAGTCAGAGTGGGTTAATAATTAAAGATTGCCTGTGTTCACACTGCGGCTTGAGCAAAATCAGACCATGACTACAATGACTAATAATATTTTCTCATTCACTTCCTCTTTCTCTTCATCCTTTAAATGCTTCTCTCTTTCTTTCTGTCTGTAGGGATTGAGGAGAAGTTGGACTATCTGAATCAGATGAAAGTGAAGGGTCTTATTTTGGGTCCGATACACACTGTCCAAGCAGATCAGCCAAACACACTGGAACTAACTTCCATCAGCCCTGAACTGGGAACTGAGAGCGACCTACAAACTCTGCTGGACCGAGCACACAGGAAAGGTGATCTTTGACCCTCATATTCTCTCAGATTCTCACCCAACAGTGAACTGCCCTCTTGCTTGTTCTTAGCTTTCAGAGGTTTTCCAAACAATTACAGAGTGAGTCCCTGGTTAAACCTTATCTTAACTGTTAAAGAATCAAATAAATGTTATTTTTCTGAATCTTATACCCTTTGTGCTGTGTATTGAGTGGGGCTGTAAGGCAGTAAGCTGTTAGTTAGACCCCTGACCTTCTGTCCTGTCTTTAATAGTAACTAGTTGACCTTCCAACAGCTTTTAAGCTTAACATTCTTAATGTTCTGAACTCTATATGAACTCTTTAGGAAAAAAATATTATTTCATTAAATATATTTAATCAAAATAGAACTAGTAGTCACTACTGGAAGTTTTTGTGTTTTGTAATAGACTGAAAAAAATCATAATTAAACAGACTCTCTCTCTCTCTCTCTCTCTCTCTCTCTCTCTTACTCTCTCTCAGGAATTTCCATAGTGCTTGATCTAACGCCCAATTATGAGGGAGTTTCAGCCTGGTTTGGAAAAGCTGCCGATGTTGCCGAACGACTCAAAGTAAGTATTGTCAATATGGTTGTATGGGTAGATGTATTCATTGGTCAGGTAATTATTATTAATTAGTTAATAATTTGTTTCACCACTAGTGATTTTCAATAACAAAATACTTAACAATCTTTATATTGTGGTTTCAGGATGCATGCATACACTGGCTTGATAAGGGAGTGGATGGCATCTTCTTATCTGACTTTAGAAGCGTTGCAAACACAGACAGCTGGTCGTCCATTCAAGCCGTTTTTAACAGGACCGATGAAACCAAAAAAACGTATGTGCCGCTAGTAGCCAGGACATTCGTTTAGTGAAATAAAGACAACTACTGGTCAGACTGAGGTAGTGATCAGAGCTAGCGAACGTTCCATCAGGCTGTATGATAATGATGTATTTCTCACTCCAGTTAGTCTTCTGTATCCTTTTGTCTTTCTCACTCTCTTCATCTGCATTCATCTTTCAGAGCTTTGATGGGCTCAGTTTCTGCTCTCTCTGTGGATGATGTGTCACTCCTGCTGAACCATACAGCTGTGAATCTTCTTTTGACTGGAATACCTGATCCACATGAGTCCGGCATAAATCAGATTCATGTAATACAGAAACTCTACTCCAGTAACCAACAGACCAGGTTGGGCTGGAGCCTGAGTGGACGAGTCCTGGGCTCTTTGGCTTCCAGAACCCCGTCAGTACCTGTAAGACTGTATCACATGCTGCTGTTCACCCTGCCTGGCACACCCGTGTTTAATGCTGGAGATGAGGTTGGACTGAAGACAGGGGTGAGTAGAGCATGAACTATTTGGGTGATTCAATGCTTTGGTAGATGGCCTATATAGTCATTTTTTATTGGCTGTTACTTCAAGGTGAAGATGATGATGCATAATTTCAGTTAACATTTGTTTGTATAGTGCTTTTCACAGTACATATAGTTTCAAAGCTGCTTTACAGAAAATGTATGTTGTACATTATCAGAAGATGCAATGTTAGAAGATATCTTAGAAATGTTCAGCTGTAATTTGTTTTGGATACAGGAAAAACTTAAAGCAGTGTGGGATTTGGAAAGTCAAGCAGATGGTGCCAATGCGACAGCAAGGGTACATGTTTTTATTTGCATGGATATTCATAAATAATAGTTGCATTTTATTCACTGTATTAAATACAAGTTTTAAAACAAACACTTTCTTTCTGTCAGGAGGAACATCTTGCTGTCCGTGATTTCTTTAAAGTGCTCAGTGATCTAAAAGGAAAAGAGCGAGCTCTTCTCCATGGAGAATTTATCTCCCTTCACAGTTCTCCCTCTTCATTAGCATTTCTCCGTCTCTGGGACCAGAGTGAACGCTTCCTTGTCGCAGTGAACTGGGGAAATCACTCTGTTATCATGAATTTGGTCAATAATGATCTACCAGCTGAGGCTCGAGTTCGCATTACCACACATGCACAGAGTCTATCTGTGGACAGCCTGGTGTCATTAGAGAAGTTACAGCTTGGGCCCAAACAGGCTGTTTTGTTGTCTTATCCTTACGCTGGATAGAGACACACAGATAAACAGACAGAATGAGTCTTTAATTGTCTCAGATCAGTCTTAACCCTTTTTCTGGAAAGTGTGAAATTATGAGTCGAACAGATTTAGTTTTTAATTTTAGTACATTTTAGAGTGCTGATAAAAAATATGAAAGGGTTGTTTTGGAATATTTGAGAACTGAAATTTTCAAGCAATATAAACCCTGTTGGTTTATATCTGCTTGATATAGTAACAAATAAAACAGCTACTGAAAAAGTTCTTCTTCTGTTTGAATGTGTATCTTTCTGCTATACCTTGGTGGAATTCAAAACTTAGAAAATTTTTAATTCAACATTTTATTTATTAAACAAAAATCACTTATTGAGCAAGTATATGAGAGGTCAGTGTTATAATTGTCTCCTTACGTTACCCCAATTTCGAGCAGTAAGTTTATAATAATGATTTATAATTTGAGCTGTCTGGTCTGATTTCCAAGGAAATGTCAGTTTGGCTTCATTTAACATAAAGAAATGTAAAGTAACCTGCAATTTTAAACAGTTTTATACAAGTTTTAAATAGAGATGCGACAAAAAGGCAGACGTTACAGATTACAGCTTTAAAACAGTAAAAATTCACAAATTTCACCTGTAAAATTAATTTACGACTCAGACTAAAAGTAATAAAGTACTATTACTATTTGTAGTACTATAGTTTTCAGAGTGAATACAGAATCAATATCAGCAGCAATGTTTAGCATTCCCCACATAAATGTGTAAAATTGACAGTCATAAAAGTTTGGTTACAATGGCTTTCAATAATAAGAACCACTAACAAAGGGAAGGTAGGTGAATTTTTCTATAAATATCTTTGTTATACATATATTATTTATTTTCAATCACTAAGTGATTGAATATATACTGCATGTATTCTGTGGAAGGCGCAGGACAATAAAATGTTTATCCAATCATTGCATTCGGTCCAAATGCAATGATAGGATGTCCTACTTGCCTGTCAAAATATGCATGTGTTCATAGGTGTGGCTTTGGAGAGCATTCTGAAGGGAGGGCGGAATATTATGCTTTCCGATCTAGCTTGCTTTTGCTAGCCTCTCTGAAACTGATTACCCTACTTTTAATGCAACATGCAACTTTGTAGGGTCATGTGATAACCATGTAGCATATCTGAAACATTAATCACTGCATGCTGTGTCCCATGCTGTTTCAGCCTACGAAGTCATGCAAAAACATGAAGGGTACCAGGATTATTAATGGTTGGTTAGTCCAGTCACAGACTGGAGAACCTGATCAGGCCAAAAGACAACCAAAAGTAACATGAGCACCTGTTTCTTTATGAGATTTGAGTATATATGAAGCAGGGCTACTGCTACATTTTCTTCATAGATTTGACTACAGTACAATATAGCAGAAGATGAGAAACAGTGACCCACATTGGGTTGAACAGGACCTCTTTATCCTCAAACAGCACATTCCTACTAAATCCTCAAAGCCTGTAACAATAAACATTCCATGGAAAAACTCCTGTAGATAGAACCAGTTCCATCTGGCTCTGGTCTGTCATTTTTAAATGTCTTTGAAAGAGGATTTTGAGGGGCAGGATCAGACAGGCTGAGGAAGGTCCACCCAGACCCCTGCAGAGGATCTGAGCACCACAGAACCTCACACTGAGCACTGAGAAAACAAACCACACTCCTCAGACTCTTCCTCTTCCCCTCAGCTGCTATTGTTCATCTTAAACTGAGGGAAAGAGATATGTCTGTGAGAATGAACTGGAGCGCTCAGAAATAGTTCATATGCGTATGTGTGCATCTAATTTTATAGCCTGCACATTTTTTAAACATAATTTTTTCACGGTCATAATTTCACACATGGTCATTTTTTCACATAATGATCATCATTTTGTTACATATTTACTCAACAAATTGTCATATTTCAAATCATATTTTGACATGTATAGTGATTATTGATTATTGAATGAGTTCTCTGGCAGTGGACTGAAAAGTGAGTCCACTGCCTTCATTCTCTGTTTAATCCATTTGCCTGTTGTTCATGATTTGTATCAAATAAAATTTTAAATCATTAAAAAATGAAAAAACTCTGACCTGAAAGGTCAGATAAATAGAAATATCTATTAACTGCTTTTTGACTGTAAAGTGGGACTGTTTATTATTTGATTGAAAATTATAAAGCTGCACATTTTTCACTGTACAAATCATTACATGCACGATTTTTGCATTTTTAGAGGTTTGAGCTATTTTAAATAGCTATTTATAGTGAGTTTTAGTTATTTTAGTATATTTTGCTTTATTAAAATTATAAGTCTGTTATTTCAAACATATACCCACATGCAAAAAGTAGTTAATACTGATATTCTCTCTGCAAACAGTGCTAAAGTCAAGCAGATGATCTGAAAACAGGCCCAGGGTTCAGGCTGTGTCGGATGTGTGTGCACTGCTGTCCTTCCTCCCCTCTCGGTCTCTGCAGGGGTTGAGGAGAAACTGGACTATCTGAACCAGATGAGGGGGAAGGGTCTGATTTTGAGACCAATACACAGTGTACAGACAGACCAGCTGAGCACACTAAATCTAACTTCTGTTAAAACTGAAGTAAGCACTGAGAATGAACTGCTGGACCGAGGACATTAAAAGGTAATGCTTGAACATGGCTGACTTGTTCTACAGGAGTATCTAGTGAACTCTGATTATTACAAAATATCATATATTATCATCCAGACTCAGACTTTGCATTTTCTGGTGTGTGTTTCAGGACGTGAGGTCAGATGACATGAGAAATGTACAACCTCATACCTGTATAAAAACTTTACAAACCTTCAGCTTATTTTCTACACCCTCATTTTGCTTCTCTGTTTTTACCCTCTAGTGTTAGTTTCTCTCACACACAGGTGTCTCTGTAATGCTGGATTTAACACCCAGCTGTGAAAGAGCTTCAGTCAGGTTCAGTAATGTGAGTTCTGTTGCTGTGTGCTGATAGGACAGAGGAAACAGCAGAACGGGTCCTGTTTATGTGGATGGTAAATAACGTGAGCTTATAAAAGATTATATTTAAAATGATTATTAAATAGATAAAAAAAGTAAAACCCATCTCTCATATTACAGTTATTATAGTTAATATTACAGATTTGCAGTATACAATATTGCAGTATACCTTTTAAATGTTCTTGTTACTCAAAACTCCATAAACTTTAATCCATACATTTTGCAGGAAACGGAAACATACATCTTAACATTGACTTGAGTGAGGACAAAGGAATTAAGGAACACAAGGAGTATAAATACGAGACTAAACGAGGAACTAATGAGTTAATTAATTGACAACAGGCAAACTAAATGAGACTAACAAGAAGAAACTAGGTTAGACAGGACTGAACCAAAACACAAAGAAACATGCCACACACTATTAGGCATGTTTTAGGAAGCATGTAAATATATGGGATTTGATGACATTTTCCTGTCTGATGTGTGAGATTAAAACAGACACCTGCACATCTATACCAGTTATATTCAACTGACAGGACTGGAAAACGTATGTGACTCTGTGCCAAAAAATCTTAATAGTAATTGTATATCCTGTTAATTTGCTTAATGAAATAGAGACATCTGCTGGCCAGTTTGTGTAATTAGCACTGTTATAGCATGTTTGAGACTGCTGAAAGTCTCTGTTCACACCTGCAATACAATGGAGAATTTATTTTAGAATTAATTTTATTAAAGAATCCTATTCTTTTATTTCTTTTTGGTTTATGGTTATGATCTTTTTGGTCTTGCTAAGCTGTTCAGGAGTCCACACAAGGCCCATGAAGTGCAGAAATCGCTTACAGACAGGTCTGGGCTGCAGGCTGAATGGATGGACCCTGGGCTCTCTGCCACCCAAAACTCCAGTCGAACCCACAGCACTGTATCACACCCTGCTGCTCACTCTGCCAGGCACACCGGTGTGTGACACGGGCCACGTGGTCGGACTGAAGACTGAAGAGGGGTGAGTGGGACAAAAGAGGGGAATGGTTAGAGAAATAATGTGAGAATCTATTATCTTATACTTTTTGTAATTTAGTTTCTTTGTTTAACACTTTTCAAAAGAGGAAAACTTATTTCCAGATTTAGATTTTCAAATTTCAGATAAATACACATTGCTATACATATTAGTGTTACTGTCATGTAAAGTGTATTGATAAAGTAAATGTAAATTCAGGACAGGCACTGAGGCCAGTCCTGATTAAACATGAAGGCAGTCAAGCTCTTAAGTCACTTTAAATGTATAATGTTGATTTAGTCAACATTATATTAAAATTATACATATATACATATATACCTAATTCTTTACAGAAAAGCCTCAAACAATGTGGGCAAGCTCAGCAGAAGAGGCCAATGCAGCAGCAAATGTACATTTGTTGTGGTTGTTTTCTCATCACTGTACTCATTACAAATATTACAGCGGCACAGTTTTGGTCTCTGATTGGTCCTTAACTCGCTTTAACCATCAGAGCTCTTCAAAGCCACACCTCCCCCAGCACATGAATACATACATAGTTTGACAGGCACATAGACCATCATATCAAAACATCAGACCAAATGCAATGATTGACCAGACATTTTATGGTCCTGCACCTTCCACAGAAGAACACTTCTTTACCACCATAATATTGGGGAAATGACTCTGTTAGCATGATGCTCACTACAGTAACCTGCCAGCTCAAGCTCAGATCATCAGCACAGACGCAGCAGAACTAGCTGTGGACAGTATTGTGTTTGTAGAAAAGTTTGAACAGGCCGTTCTGCGGTCTTATTCTTACACTGGCTAGACAGATTCATACACACACACTGCTGCTTCTTACTGACTGATCTCAGAGCAGTTTTGGATTTGTCTGAGGTCTCATATTTTTCTGAGGTTTGAGAGATTTTTTTGTCAGTTTAAATAAAATTTTACTTTCTAACAGTAATAACATCACAAGCACAAAATCTGGATTGTTTTATAATATTACAGAATTGTGCAGTTTCAATGCAGAAACGGTTTATCCAAATCGATCCTAAAATAAAAAATCAATTTAACTGCATAAATATATTTATTATGTATTTATTACTTTTGGTTTGTCTTTTGTAACATACATGTCTTTGTTGTTGTGGTGGTACAGTATGTATGTCACAGAGGCATTTGTGTGCAATAGTTTTGACATTTTTATCTTTGTGGTATTGTGCACACAATACATCACGTTGTGTATGGTGTGTTGGCTGTGTGTCAGATGCCGTTAATTCTCAGGGCAGGAAAAGGAAGACTAAACTTAACAGGTGTGAGTATGTGTGCCGTGTGTGATTATGATATGTGCTGTAGAATCTGTATTCTGTACACTTTCACTAGTTAAGAAAAAGGAACAATTTAATCAGCACGTAAAAACTGAATTCATGCCCGCACAGTCACACGTAATCTTTTAAGTTAAGGATTATAACAAAGGTTTGCTTTATAAAGAACAATTAAAACACACAATTAGTAAATTAGAATTAAAATGATAAAAGTAATCATCTTTGGAAACTACTACAATCTTCAGCTCAATGGTGCAAGCTTTGATTATTTTTAAATTTTACCTCATGCACCATTGATTTCATTTCTATGGTGCTCAAGATTGTTAACAGCAGTGTTAATTAATGTAAGGTCATAGGTCAAATCTGAAATTCTTATGGCGTAGTTCTCGTGTACTCACCTTCTTTCTCTGTTGACTCCGTCTCATCTTCTCTCGACTCTGTGTTAATGTGTGAGAGTAGAAGAGAGAGGACATCTTAGAGATCTTTTTCACAGAGAGAGATCTTATAGAGATCGTTCTCTAATTCTCATTGTAAATTTTCCCTGTTATAAGTGGTGGTGAGGTCTGTTGGTTCGCATGTCCTCCCACAGACATCAGAAGAAACACTGTGTGCTACAGATAATTAATTCAGACTTTTAAATAAATGTAAAAATAGATAAATAAATACATGTTTTATAAAGCTGCTGAATGATCCCGGTTTTAACCATCAGAATCTGAATTTAATAACAGAACATTCAAATCTCAGACGTACTCTCATACATTTTGTTAGTTATGCAGAGCAGTTTATAAAATACACTGAAATCAGTTTGACATTCCAAAATGTTTGGCTTCAATTCAATGCTTTAGAAATAAAATCTATATCAAGTGTATATCAAATCTGTATTGAGTAAAATTTCAACATAAAGATGAAAGACATTTAAAGAACAAAATTACAGAAAATGAAATAAAGATTGAACAAAATGACAGCATTTAACAAGATGTTTCTGCGTTTTACACATTCCATTCGGTTTTTAAATCACACTCAATAATTGCAATAATTCATTAAATCAAAGTCAGTCTGTGGTTCATTTTATTACAGTTAAGCATTACATACTTTTTACATACTAATTGCATCCCCTTCAAAATGAGGTAGCTGTGAAGTTGTGTGTGAAGTTTATGTAGAATTATTTCAAATAAGCATTTTGTGTGTGTGTGTATGTGTGTGTACATAACCATAATTTCGTAACAAATTTGTACCAAAATGTCAGCAAAACCTGACAAAAATCTTCTTTTGGGGACATCCTCGTTTGTAAAAACAAACGCTATTAAAATGTAGTAAATAAAGTTTTTATGATTGTAAATGTTTCCTGGTGAGGATGTGGGTTTGATATTTAAAACAAGCTGTGCTAAAAACAATACAGTATAAGTCTATGGAATGTCCCCATTTAGCTAGCAAAGTTAACATGCATGTGTTTGTACAGTACATCAGAAAACAGTAGTAAACTTGCTTTTTAACGTTTTTAATTCCTTACATAAGGAATCTTAATATTAGAAATATGATTGTTTAAACTGTGCTGGAATTTACACACTACAGTAAATACAGTTTTAAATTTTTGCATCATGTTACATAAAACTTGAGCCCAATGTTTGTCCACAGCCGTAGTTTTGATTTAGTCTCAGCTGGATGTGTGTGTTTGTGTGTTGATCTCTGAATGTCAGCGGGGGTTCAGTGATATTTCAGACTCAACGGAGAGAGCGACGTGTTTCTGGTAAAACACGATGTCGCACTCTTGAGATGACAGCGTGTGGTCACAGTCTGTGTGTGTTACGTGTGTTTGTCAAACGTGTTTTTGGCTATGTATGTGTGTGTATCTGTGTGACTCTGTGTGTGTTTTCTGTGGGGAGGGGGGTTTCGTTTTGACTCTGGGCAACTTTTGACGGCAGTGAATCGGGTTTTTTGAGTGTCGAAAAAAGGGCCTTCAAACAGCATCTTATCTTTTAGATTATTTTTAAGTTATTCATTTTAAATGCCTATAAATGTCTTTGATATCCAGACAACATTCTTGGTAAAACTCATCTCGTCTTATTTGCTCTGCATCGCACAGACATTATGAGACGTAATCTCATAATCATGTAAAAACCTAAGAGACCTTATATAACTCTCTCTCTCTGTCTCTCGCTCTCTGTCTCTCTCTCTTTTCCTCCCTTTGCTCTATAACATACAAAGACACAACGCCCCCTCTCGCCCTGCTGATGTGAAACTCCTCCCTGAACACTGCCCAGTCATGACTGACTCTCGGTTTTACTGATTCAGCCCACTCACATTCACTAGAGTTCATTAAACCCTGTTATCCTGAACCTCATCTTCATGATGGTCTTCATCTCCACCTCCATTATCATCATCACACTCATCTGTATTGTCCTCGGCAAAAGACTTTCAATATCAAATTATAGCTTTATTCCTCATACTGTGATAAAGAGTGACTCCCTTAAATTAACCAGCGCATCTTTTGTGGCCTTCTGGACATTTTAACAAACATCTTTTTTTAAATGAGTATCTTTATCATTCATTCAGTCATATTCAACAACCATAATTGGTGGTTTATTGAAATGTGTATAGAATATTCTAATGGAAATGTACCATTCAGCTCTCGAACAGTTATTACTGTATTTGTTTTGGATGATGGGGGGTCATGGAGTAGAAACACTGGTCTGGATCATTGCTCTGCAGTATACCCCCACCCCCCATAAAATCAATTACTGTGTTGCCTGGTAATTGAACCCATGACCTTGGTGTTGCTAGCGCCATGCTCTGCCAGTTGACCTACAGGATCACCACCATGAAGGTGCTTCGAAAAGAGAGAGTAAAAACATAAGTAGGGGCAAAGACAGGCGCTTTGTCAAAATGAGACCAGCTTCTGAGGTTCAAGTCGGAGCAATATAGTTTTTTCTTCTCTCTCTCTCTCGCTCTCTCTCGCTTTCTATAGAGTGTATGATGTTTTTCTCACTCGTTTCCAGGATCACAATGACAAAGTCTTCAAAAGATCAGAGGAACCATGAGAAGACTGCCGTACCGAAAAGCTTACCATCACCAACGCCTCCGCAAAGAGTTTCTCTATGTCTTTCTCTCTGTTTCTGTCTTACCCTAACAGTGCATCCCTCCTTCATTCACTCCCTCGTGCATACAGACGTGTGTGCACACCTCAGCTCACTTTTCAACTGATCAACAGCCTGTCACTTAAGAACTGAGAGGTAAGTGATTTACTATGAACAAGCATAGACAGTAAAGTCAGTTAGCGATAGTAAAAACAGTCAAGAAGACATACCAGCACACTGTGACCAGACAGTGAATGTGTTTCAGTTTACTAAACAAATGTTTTATGACACTCGTCTCATCTGCTTTTATGTCTTGAGTGTAAAATGGTGTAAGTGTGTTTTGTTTGAGCTTAAAAGTTTGCGTAGTGCATCTGATCTGTAAGCCATGTATTTGTTTTATGATAAGTTTTGGCCATATATATAGGCCCGATCACCTCTGTACTGCTCTGTAAACACAAGCTCAGCAGCGCAGAGGCCTGCTTCAGTAATATGACTGACTACAGAGGATATCTAAGGTGTGTATCTTTTTGTCAGTAGTGTTTCTCACTTTAACTTTATTTAATTCACAGATTCTCTCTTAAGTTTATGTTAAGTGTTAATATACTGGGAAACACTTTCTGTCTACTGGTCTATACTAATACTGATCCACTTCATGAGCATGTTGCTTTTTTAGGCATATTATGAAACATGTTTTTATGACATTCCATGTGTTACACTACAACACTGAAGTAACTGGATCTTTCTTGTTCATCTGTCAGCTTGCGCACCTGTGAATTCTTGCATGAAACGTAATTTATTGATTAAACAGAATCCTGTTTAAAAGCATTTTTCCGGTTCTTAGTTGTTATAGTCTCACAAGAATTATGCTTTTTATTTCGTAAATCTAGTTTCGGCTTGTGCTAGGTCATGACGAGTCATTACATCTTAGATTATGGTTTGATATTCCTGAACAACTGTGTGAGCCTGTGCGCAGGAGAACTTTAACAGTGATCAGTAATGATCTAATCTTTGACAATGAACTGAGCAATTGAAATATATGAGTAACTGAGACTCTTAATAATAAATTATTCATTATGCATATGTTGCACATATTCAGCTTTACAAACTTAAGTCTAACATATTTACATTTATGCATCTGGCAGACGCTTTTATCCAGTGGCCTTGCATTTATTTCCCAGTCTTTTTTTTATTAATTTTGCAAACATATAAAAGTTATTACATTTTTAATATGTAATATACAAGTTATTACAATGCAACCCTCCCGGCCTTGCATTTAGAGTATATGTTTAATCAGTTTGTGTTTTCATTGGGATTAAACTACAATCTTGGCATTGCATGTGCCAGATTGTAAAGTCACTTTCTGATGGTAATTGCTTTTATTGTCAAAGTGGCGAAAGAAATTCAGAATTGTTGTTTATGAAATTAGCGTTTGTCTGTTATGCACATAGACTTTCCTGCCCCTGTATCCATCCTTCAACATAACAGATTATTCCCAGTGATACATATCCTCTGTAGATATTTTCATTTCTAAGTAAGGGTTTATGAATGTCTTCTAAGGATATTGACAGTTTCTAATGGCATATTTCCTGTACGCCGTCACTGGGGCCAAATTTAGCATTAACGTGCATAATAAACAGTGTAGTATGATTCAGATGCAGCCCAAAATTCAGATGCACCCCAATCATGAGTGATATTTTATTCAGCTGTCAAACAGGTGATGAAACCGTTTTCTCGGCTGCTAAACAGAATTTCAGTCTCTTTCATGTATCTGATTTATTTAATATCGGGTTAAACTGAGGATGACTGTGGCTGCTAACAATTACTATTTACCCCAATTAAAAAACAAAACAATAAAGAAAATGTAGAATTTGCCATTTCTAAGCTAATTCATATGACAATTAAAATGCAAACATTAATCGCACTTTCATACAGTGTTAAATCCTATAATAACGTGCAAAGAAATAGTTACTTTTTGCCCACTGCATTGATATGAAAAATAGATGAAAAATAAATGCAAAAGTGTAATTGTTGCACAGAGTGAATCATTCACACTACTCAGAAACGGCTGTAGATGCAGCTCTCTTTTATTAAAAGGATCAGACTGAAATGACCCAGCGAGATACGTTACATTATACATGAACGTATTCACAACACTTTTATCCAAAACATCTTTAAGTGCTTTCAAAGCATTTTGTGAGTATACATGTGTATGCATTCAGATTTAATCTCTCTTTTTCTCTTATTTAAAGAATGTTCCAAGCAGAACCACTTCAACATTTCAAATAACATACTCATGTAATCCTCTGTATAAGGCATGTACCAATGACTTTTGATTTGTAGTTATTTATTATAAATTATTGGGTTTTTTAGAGCAAAATTGCATGCGCCATGTAATTCAGAATATTTACAATCTTTCGAAACATTGTAACACTCGTGTATGAAATCCTTCAAACACAGGGGCACTTTTAAGACAATTTAAATCTGAGATTTTTAAACGTGTCTGGGATTATGTGCAACGTAGACAACCCATTTAATAACAAGACTGGATTTTTTCAGGTAAATATGAAAATACATCTGGCAATAAATCTGTAGATAGCTTTTCCTCCGCATGACTAACGGTCAGTGCTGGTAACTAATATTTCTGTGGTAAAATCGTGAACGTTTGGAATTCTCAAAACAGTTTATAGAATCAATTTACCTTTAACTTTTTTTTTGTGCAATTACAAAATCCTAAACCAATACAGTACGGAATACACCAATACTAGCAGTAATCTGAATAATAATGAATGCATAAAAATATACACAAATCTGAAGGCCTATGAAAACATTTTGAACTTTTTGCAACTTCTAAGAGGTGATTTAGATTCTTTTTATATCCTTACACTGTTTATTAAATTTCAGATGTTACAGAAGGCTGTTGGCAAATTTAAATTCAAAACTAAAATCATTTTTTTAAACACATTTTCCCCCCACTGAACCGAAAAGGTGAAAACCACAGATGTGGACAGAGTAGGATGGCCATCTGACATTATTATCTGTGCCATTTCATTTCCAGCAGAGTTCAGACAGGCCACATACTGTCATTTCTTTCTGTTAGATTTGATCTTAGAGTGTAATGGGACGGAAATATGAACTTTTATAATTTAGTGATTTGCTATTTTTGAAGTTCACTGATGTTTAAAAAACGTCAGCTGCAGCAAAGAAGATGATTTTACATTTATTCTTAGTAATTAATATTTGGTGACTATTTGTGTGACCTAAACCTAATTTGTTAAGTTAATGAAGATTGGGCCCTCTACCCTGTCTTCATCTTTAATTTGTTCGACACATTCATCTGGGAGTTGAAGATTTTTGTTCTCATGCAGTTATGAGTGTTGTTTAACAAATAAGATAAACGATTCGATAGAATGATAGAGAAGTAGAGGAAAAAAAGTCCAAACCGCTCTGCTGCTTTCCCCCTCCTCTGTTCATGTTTCACACATCTGACAGAGAACTAGAAAACAACCTCCACACTCCTCTTTCCTTCATTTATATCCTGTTTTATTCTCTTTTCATTAGCATGCTCCATTCTCCAGTATTATTTGATGATAAATACTGTAGGTTTATGGTATGTTGCATTGATCTAAGATAAACGACTCATGAAACTAACTGTTGGTTGGGTATTTTGAGTGTCCAAAAACATCTATTTTCAAAATTCTCCCACTTTCTTGTTCTTGGGTATTAAATGGCTACAGATTAGATTATAGAAAACACAAACCGTTAAGTAGGGCAGCGAGAGTGAATAATCTGCATTTTTCTGGTCCAGGAATTCGTCTGCTCGTATCGTATTGTCTTACACCTTTATTCTTTCACCCACATTATGCTAATAGTGAGGTTTGTGTAGGTGACTTCTGCAGGTACATTCATACTGTACTCACCACTGAATTACCATCGCCCTCATCAGCCAACACACCAGCCAAACCTACAACCTGTGTGGAGGCCATCTGACGTACTGTCTCTCAGACTTCAGTGAGACAGACATGTGATGCAAAGACAGGGGGTGGAGCTGTAGTATTGACCTGTCAGTTAAAAGGTTGAATTCCTATTATATAAGAATGAACAGCAAGGCCACAGACAGGTTTTCAATTTACATGATACAAAAAAGTTCAAGCACAAGAAAGAGAGTGAGTGAGAGAAAGAGAGAGAGCAGGAACGAATGGAGGGAAACACTGTGTGGGTGGAAACGTGTGGAGACAATATACAGGTGTAGCTGTGGTATGGAAACAATTTTTATATTGTGGCTACAAGAGGGATACACTTGCAGAAAGAGAGAGAGAGAGCGGAGGCGGGGTGTACGGAGGTTTCCCTTGTCCACTTCCTGTTCTGTCGTTGCTTCATGGTCAACTTCCTGTCACATGACTTTGCGCAACCACAGCTTCTCAGTGGTGTAAACACAGTTTGTCTTTTTGCTCATACAAATACATGCACCAATTCATACATACACAACTGCTCAGAAACAGAATTATGGGTAAACAGGACAGATTAGATGTTCGACAACATTAGGTCGAGAGAATACGAACACATTAATGCACAAACACAAAAATGTGCACACACGTTTTCTCATTCTGGTCAACACACACATTCAGATACACATGACAGGAAGCTGTGCTTCTCACTCAGGTCGTACACGCACACCCACGCCTTACCTGCCAGTTTGACAGCTCTTATGTTCTTACATTGAAGTCACTAACCACAACAGATGCTAATCTCAAGATCACACTCAGAGCCACAAGCACAATAGGTCTCATAACCTACCAACATCTTTGAAGAAAACACACTTTAATCCTGTAGCTTTTATCAATTGGTATAAAGAGTTAAAACTAGAAAATTTTTACAGGATTCAGTGCTTGTTTTGCTGTGTGTTCCTCTGTCTGATAACCATAAATCAGACCTAGAGAAGATAACAGTGATCTGGAGACTGTGAGTATACAGCATGTTGCCTATAGCATAAGACAACAGTTAAAAATAGACTGAGAAGGAAAGGATGGGAGGAGAGAAAGAGGGAGAGAGATATAGAAAAAGAGAGAGCGGGAGAGAGAGGGAGATCCGTGACTGTTTCCTCAGGATGTGGTTTTCGGTTCAGGGTTTTAGGGGAGGGGGTGGCTCTGTGACAAACAGAAGAATTACCTTTTGATCGGTTACACCTGCAAAACAAATATGTGTGTATGTGTGAGAACATGTTTGTACATTTGTGTAAAATGCATTTGTTTGTGCGCACGCGAGAAAGAGGCAGTGAGTCTCTGCTTTTACGTGTGGCTGTATTTTAACATAGTTAGCTGAAGACACAGGTTGTTGACAGCACACAACTCACACAGAGAGGGGACATGAACAGAGAGCACAAAATCAGAAACAACCGATTATGAGCAGAGAATGAAAATGGTGAGAGGAGTGCTGGTGAGTATAAACACTAAAATGATGATAAAGTAAAAAACTAAAGAGAAACCGTGGTGAGAGAAACAAAGGTGGGTGTGATCTTTTGACGGTGTGCTGTAGATGTTTGTTTCTGTTTTGGGGTCACTTTGCTTGCTTTTGCTGTAACGCTGATGCATGACTTAGTCTTTAAAATAGATCGTTACAAAGAGAGACAAGCGAAAGGATTACATGAGTGAAAAAAACGCCTTTAACCGTCTCATTTATTTGTGTGGTTGGGTTTAAACTTCAGTAACGTTTGTGAGGCTGAAAATGTTTTGATGACGCTTTTACTTGTGTGTCTTACCACAGCTTTCAGATTCTATGACTCTCCTGTAACTCTTGGTGGAGGATTCTTCAGCCATTTGCAACACACAACCAAACACGCCACATGGTTGATCATACATCTGCCGAGGCCGAGTCCTTCGCTGCTATGTTCCGACCTCAGACAGAAGGTCAAAGGTCAAATCATGATGTTTACCAGCGAGAATCAGTGAGCAGCCTGAGCCAGTTTGACTCCTCCAGCCACGTCCAATGTGAAGCCAGTGATGATGCAGGCAGCATGATGAATGGAACAGACCAATCAGGGAACGCTTCTTACTGGGGGAATATGTCTCCAGTGTCTTCTATGGCATTGAACAGGAACAAGGCACCTGGAATGTATGACATCTGGAGTTCTCACTGCCAACAACAGGGGGTGACAGAGAGTTATGACACAACAGGGCATCAGCAACAGAAACTAGATTCTTTCTCAGAGGCATTTTGCAGCCGTAGCACCTCACGAATACTGCAGAATGGCTTCGGCACTCCATCAAGCAATTGTACTCCACCTTCAAATCTTCTGCCCTTCCCTCTGGTTCTTAGCCCCCCTCCAACACCCCTGCCTGCTGCCTCCTTTTCTCCTCCCAAGCGAACTCATCACTGCACACCTGGGCAGATACTGAACCAATCGCAGATGCAAATGCCGACAGATGGCTCACTGCAGCTCTTCTCCTCACTGTCTTCACCCTCCAGTGGCAGGTTCAATCATCCCGTTTGGGTCCAACTGCCTGCTGAAGAGACAGAAGGTGTGAATCTAACACAGTCCCTCCCACAAGATTCGGTTTATTCAGAGCATGGAGGGCTCCATCTGAAACAAATACTGCCTCAGCAGAAAAGCACAGGTATGCACAGACCTACGATGACATTTTTCTCAAGCCATAGCATAATGTCCTTCATTTACAGATTATTTTATGAATAGCTTGTGTGTGACTTCTAATAAAGCACTTGTGTTGCTTAGACTGCTCACTGCAGCTGTCCATCAACCATGCATTGGCTCAACATCTCCATCCACAGTCATGTGTACAGCTGCAGCTGGACCACCAGCCTGGGACTTCACATGACATGGAAGATAACATGACATGGCCTCAGGTTTGTCTCCTGCAGATTCATTCAGCCAGCTCAAGCTTATTAGATTGATTATGACTTTAACATTATGCCATCTGTAATTTTCATGTGCTATTTTTTGCAAATAAAGCACATTCAATATATTACTATATCTACAGCTGCTCATTTCACAGCCACTCTTTCATATCTTGACAGTTGGGACAATCATCTCTAGCACTTGGACCTTCTCCCCAGCAGCTGAATCTCAATGCACAGGGATCAGGGTCAGCAGAAGGGTCAAGACTCAGCTGTGGACTGAGCTTCAGTTCTGGCTCTTCGGACAAACCTTTGTGGTCCTCCAGCATACAGGCATGAGACTGTAATGGCAGTTCAGGGGCCTCATTTATAAAATGTGTGTGCACAGATTTGATCTTAGAGTGTGTGTACACTACAATCTAGGCCAGCATTCAGGTTTATTCAGGTAGGTCTTTGATGTGGAAAAGTTTCAATTGTAAGCAGACATATGCGCATTTCCTCTGAGTACTGCATGGAATTTGGAAATCTAAGCAAAAAGAATAATAATATCAACAACAACAATAATAATATTGCTGCTTACCATGCTCTTTCATATGCATCTGATCTTTATTGGGGTGGAGATCTGAATCTAGCTGCACAGTTTCGAGCTCATTTGCATATATTTGAGAAATGGTCTCAAAAGTTTAATGTAGGATTTCTACACAACGTTTTATAAATGAGGCCCCTGGTGAAGCTTGTCAGACAAACAGTTTAACCTTTAAAGGAAATTTTAATGTTGTATAATCTATTCTGAAGATGGATCATTGATTAAAACCCTCAATTCTTTGTTTAACTGGTTTGTTGTGGTTGTCACTGCAATATAAATTAACATACCAATTCCTATAAATACTATATGTGGCTTTCACAGACACACACACACAATTGTTTTCTCTTCCCCTTTGCACAGAGTGTCCCCATTGGCACGTATACTGGAGTTCCTTTCAACAGTGTGATCCAGCTGGGTCGGGAGCTTTTGGAGACCTGGGAGGGAGCTGTGTCTCACTACACACCTCTCCCAATGTTGAACCCCACCCGCAGTGGAACCGGACTCTTCTATAACCTTCTGCCCCCTCTAGCTTTGGAAAACAGAGCACTGTGGACAGATGACAAGAAAGAGAACGACTCATGCAGGTGAAAATTATTTTTTTCAATGATTTATCATTTGAGCTGTCTGATTTTCCATGAAATGTCCACATCGGTGTGCTGTAGATGCTATAGTGTTTGTAGCTTGTTCTTACAGCAGTTGTTTAAAATGTAAACTTGTCATCCATGTTAAACTCTGGAATGATTTAAACAGAGACGGTGGGAGAGAGGCAAATGATATAGATTGCAGTTTTATGAGACATGAAATAGAATAGCAGAAAATAACAGTTATAAGACTATGGAAATACATCACAAAAATCATTTGTCAAGAATATGCAGAATTTGCTTGTGGGTTTTTCTTGTTTATGGTGAGTCTCTGCTTGGTTGAGTTGAACTTTTTTTAAACTATTTTAAGAAACTTGGTGTTTTCATTTGGGCTTCTCTCTTTTGTTCCCAGGTACATAAATATAGGGCCAGATTTTCAAGCTGAGCTACCTGAGCTCATAACAGGAGAGCATGAAGTGTGGCCAGAAGAACAGGTCAGAGAGGAGCTGTTATGGAAACCCTGGGCAGAATTAGAGGAGAGTGACACCCTTTTACAACATGGTAAGTAATAAAACAAAAACAATGAATTCCTATTAAATAACATTATTTCTTGCAAATTCATTGCGTTTGCTATCCAACTGCTCTCTGTGCCTCAGTGGAGAATCTTCTAGACTTGAGTGCTTCAAGTGTTCTACCAGGAGGTGGCGCCAACTTGGAACTTGCTCTACATAGCTTGTCCCGTTGTGAGGGGAACATTCTAGTAAGAACATTTCTTACGTGTTTACAGTTTAGAAATTAAGAAAATAAATGAACTCAAAACGTTGATACCAAAAATATAACCTAGTATTTGTTTCTCCTGGTACTTGTCTCCACCAATCCAATGTGACAGGAAGCTCTGGAGATGCTTTTATTTTCAATCTCTGCTCCATCAGACATCTACCACTATTCTGGTAAACATTCATCTCTAAACCTTTACATTCAGTTATTATTTAACACTGACCTGCTTTCATTTGTTTTGCTGCAGGCACTGACATCTGGACTTTGAGTGAACAAAGATTATTCCATAAAGCATTTACAATATATGGAAAGGATTTCTCCTTCATTCACAAAATGGTAAATCAACTATTGCAACCCTGAACCACTGAATACTAATGTTGAATTGATGTAAGTGCTACTTGTTTTTTAGGTGAGAACAAAGCAAGTGTCACAGTGTGTAGAATTCTACTACAACTCCAAGAGACTTTCAGAGAAACAAAGAAAACTAAGGGAGAGAGAATGTTTGGAAGAGAGGAATGCAGTTGCTATTAACCAGGTAACTTAAGTTTGCCCAAGGATAGGACCCAAACACTGCAGTTTTATAACTAGGTTGGTTATAAAGGCAAGCAACTTGAAAAAGTCTTGGTTATTCACAGGTTTCTCCAGTCCGAAAGACAGTTAACCAAGCCAGTATTGAGAGACTGATTCATACCCCAACACTTCCCACAAGCTTCCCTTGTAAACAGTGTGGAAAGTATGTATTTTCTCCCTGCTGTATTCCTTGTGCTCTGTGCCTGTTGAATGTAGCTCTAGTTTGAGAACGTTTACATGGAAAGTTAACTGCTTTTTGAATTCACTTTTCAGAATGTTCTACAAGATTAAGAGCAGAAATGCTCACATGAAAATCCATCGCCAGCAACAAGAGGATTGGAGAGAAAAGCTCCAGCTACACCCAAACCACAACCCCACCAGATCACTTCCCCACCCAAACCAGCAAATCCTAACCCAGACCCACCATCAGAACCACATCCTGACCCAAAGTCTGATTCAGAACCTGGTTCAGTCACAGACGCAGCTGGCATTTCTTCAGAGCACAAAGACTGAGCTCATACCCAAGCAGCAGTACCAGTTATATGGCTCCCACCCAAAATCCACAGATCAAAGCCCCTCCCTCCCAACTCCACACTGGACAGCAGCAGACGTGGACCTCCCTGCACAGTGTAGAGACAGGTGGCCTGTTCTCTAACAGAGACACTGTGGGAAATGAGCTGTATGAGCATTCAGAACATTAATCCTCGAGCTGATGTCCAAAAACAGCTTTTATAAAAAGCCACTTAATTCATTGTTTGTAAAGTCAAATTTATAAAATAAAGAAATGGTCAACACACTTTAGTCATTGCAACATGGATGTTTAAAAACCACATGACCAGACAGAATACAATGCATAAGAAAGGACAAGTTTATTAAATACTTCAAAATAAAAGCAGCCATTAGGTCCTGAAAGAGAGGGGGGGGGGGAGAGAGAGAGAGAAAGTTATTCCATGAACAGCAAATGAGAAAGTTGGTTACTATAAATACAAACCACACCTCATTTGACCACGGAGCTGCAGCGCATTCACAGGAGAGCTCCACTTCACCACGCGCACCTGGTCAGCAGGACCTGAAGCCTTCATGATCTGATTCGTTCTCTGAATGGAGGGCTTCATAAAAGTGGCTTTTTGTAGTGACATGGGTGCAAACATTTGGGGAGGAACTGAAGTGACAAGAGATTAGCATGTTAATCTGCTGGGTACCAGGTAACAGAGTTAACAAACCTTTCACAGGGTCCTTGATTTGACCAATCCCAGGTGCCTCTGCTTTGAACTTGTGGTCCACAAAGAGACTTTCAATGCCACGTACTGGGTAAATACACCTCACAGTCATCCTGATTCATTTAGAAATTAATATAAGATGCTGAGGCATTAGGGTCTCTTATGAAAAATGTTGAAATAAACACCTATATGCAGCATCTCTGGTTATGACTGGTTTGCTGTCAGTGGAATACACCTCATGAAATATGATCTCATTTTCATAAGTCACATACTGCTGATCAATCTGAAGGGGGGAAAAGAAAAAAAGGTATCAAGACTCAAACAATTGTGTGTATACATCAATGCAAACACTCACAAAAGGGCTGTAACTGTACCATTAGTATACACATGTAGTTTACAAGCATTTATCGGAGAAGCTTGCAGTGTTGAATAAAGTTGTTACACTCACAACTTAAATTAGTACAATGTCTCCCAAGTGGTACTGGTGTACCATTGCCATTACCAAAAAATTGAAATATTGAAGTCTTATACACAAAGCAGAATTGGGTCAAGGCAATCACACTGCGTCACCTGAACTCGAGTTCCACAAGTGTTCAGTCCAAAAGAGAACAGAACTCTTGTATCATCAGACTCTGTGGGTCTGCAACTGGTGTCCAGTAGTGTGGTCCGGGCCGGGTCAGCAGCAGGAACAGCTTTAGTTATGTCACTCACCACAGTCAGAACACCATCAGTGGAGCAAACTACAAGACAGGGAGACCAGGTAAGAAATTTGATAATCTCAAAAGCTGAAGAAAAAAGGTCCAATTAAAAGTGGGTCTTTGTACCCAGAAGCTCCGTGGTTTGGAAGAGGCAGCGTCCGACTGAGGATTGCTCAATCGCCAGTGTTCTAGCATTCCTGGTGAGAACTTCAAAAGTGCCATAGAACTGCTCCAGTGTAATATCCTACAAAAGAGGGTAAATGTTACTTCAAGTGTCAAACTAGTTTAAAAAAAAAAATCCCACCCCTCTCAACAAAACCTCATAGATGTATCCAATTGTAAACAGAGGCACATCCAGGATGAGCGAGTTGCTGTCATTGGTAATGATGTAACCACGCTCAGACGCCAGCTGCTCTGTCAGACGGTAGTGCCCGATGGCAAAATCCCACAAGTAGTCAAACTCATGATGGTCCTTCTTGAAACTTATGCCATTTTCAGCACACATGCTGTTAAACACTGGAGGTACTACAGAGAATTCAAATCAGTGACAGACAAAACCTTGAAAAAACTAGTCCAATGAGTGAAGGTGCCAAGATGCCTTACAGACGTCAAGGACAGAAGCCACCACAGAGGAAACATGGTCATAGACGTCCCCCTGAGGCATGATACTTAAAGTCCATGTGATTTCCAGAGAGTACTGGAACAGCCCCTCAGCAACGTACTTGCAGACAGAACAAAAGAGACTAAAAGTTTAGAGCCAACATTTAAAATGCGTCTTGTAATGAGTTTGAGTCTCAAACTCACCAGTTTTTCTACTACAGAGTCATCAAACGGCACTCTAATGATGTAGGCAAAGGTATTATTGTCTTGTGGGATTCTGGTGATGGAGTAACCCATCTGTTCAGCAATCAACACAGAAAACTCCTGGCCATTTAGGGTCACAGACATCAACTCCACATCAAAAGGAATGTTACCCAGATACACAGTGAAGATTCGTTCTTCAGGTGTAGTTTCTAAATAAAGTTATAACGGTCACTCAAGAAGCCATGATGTAGAGGGAGAAGAAAAAAAAACCCTACTTACGGTTGACTGAAAATGGAGGACGAGGGATTGGTGGAGTAGCCATTTGCCGAACCACATTTTGCCTGGTCTTAACACCATTGTGGTCCACAAGTGCTTGCTCATAGGCCAGCTGTACTGTGTACAACTCATTATACACATTATCCATCACAAAGCTCTGTGCATGAAGGCATTTAAAACGTTACAACAAAAAAAAGCTAAAGAATGAGAGACTAGTGTTAAATGCATGCTCTGCAGTACCTTTCGGAACCCTCCCTCTGCAGCAAAGGGAATGCTGCTGTCTACGGTCTCGTCACTGATCGTCACTGCGTAGCCTCGATCTGTTGCCAACTGCTCCTCTACAAGCTGGCCATCAACTCCCATACCTATGTACTCACTCCTCACTACATCAGGCGGGCCAACAACCAGAGGGGTCATCACCACAGGAGTCCTCCAATGAAGTCTGTAGCCATCAAAAGAGCCTTCATCTGATGGGAAAGAATGGTCATGGGTCCACTTTATGCCGTTGTAATCAGAGGGACCAAACACAGAACATGAAGGGGAGAAAGCTTCAGTAGTGTCACCAACCCGTGTAACCACCTAATATCCGTACCCAAAGAGCAGGCAGCAACCAGATCCACCATGACCACCATCCAGTTCTGTCTGAAAAACACTGTGGCCTGGATCACTTCAACTGCAACACCATTGACCTGAAAGCAGTGGAACACAATGAACAATTATATGAAGCTTCTTGGAAAAAGAAAACAAACAGGCCCCTAAATGATCACAGCTGCATCCACATCTTACAGTTTGTACAGCAGCATGAAGTTGTCCATAGTTTGAACGGAAGACAATCCTTCCTGGAGTAAGCATTATGAAGTAGCCCTGCTGAGCAGCATCTTGTATAGACATTACTGCAGGCTGCTGGTCCTCTGTTTGCAGCATCACCTGCAGAGCCTCCTCTGCTGACTTTTGAGCCTTAATGCAAAACATGTTTACTGATGACAACCACCCACCCACACACCTCCACCTCTCAGGCATCTAACCAGACACTTACCACAGAGTAGGCTGCAGTGAAGTCATCTTTAACAGAACCAGGGTTAGGACAGGGTAGACCACTTTCCACTGAGACCTGAGGGACAGCCCACAAGTCACGCAGAAACCACACAAGTACATGAAGCTACTGAAAAACCACAACCTACAAGATAAAAACCCTCACTTCCATATAGTTCTCCTCACAAGTAACCTCCCTTGAAAAGAAAGGAGGGACAGAACAAGTCTTGGAGATGTTGACGGATGATTCTTGGTAATCCTGATCTGTAATAATCATCATGAACTTGAAGGTGAAAACCTCATCATTCTGTAAAGAATTATTAAAGTGCCAGAGTTACCAGTCAAACTAGAGTTCAATAAAACAAAAGCCATTGGAGGGGAAATCTGGAGTTTAATTTTATATGTTGTGGATATGTTGAGGGCGTTACCTGGTTTTCAGTGTGACAGGAGAAGTAGGAGGCCCTCAGAACAGCACGCCCCACCAGAGGTTGAACAGAGTATGTGTAACCACATTGGACCCCATAACTCTCAGTGACAGGATATGAACCACTACCATCTTAAAACAATGCAGTATTTTAAAAGATGTTTATGACTTATGATTCACATACAAGAAGTGAAAGGAGGACAAAGATCCCCATTCTATCAATGAAAACCCACCAACAGCCTCAAAACTGGGTTCACTGCCAGCAGGTGGGATGTCCACAGAGATAAACAGGTGGCGGTCTTTACACTCAACTACAATGGGAACTACAAAGGCAATACAGAAAGAATACAGTCTGAAATGAACACAGACAGCAAATGACTAAAAATACAAGCAGTGACATATGTTTCTTACTCTGTGGCAGTGTAGGGAACTGCTGTAAAGAACTTTTGAGATCACATAAAGCACAAGTTACTGCACACAGGAGAAGCAGGCCTCTATAGAGAGAAACAAATACAAGAACTGCTGGATTCACATTACATACAAAGAAGGGAAAATAAGTAAATAAATAAATACCCTGAAATAAATCCAAAAGCCATCACCACTGATTACTTGAAGTGTCTGTATTGTGGTAGTCAAAACCACTACCAGAACACTACACCAAAACAACAGATCCTGGCCTCAACAGCGGAAAATAACAACGTGTCGATCCTGGTTAGATTTTAAGCAGCTATTGTTGATTAACTTGTTAGGAATCACGTGTTGATTGGCTACTTCAACAGCCAGTGAGCATGTAGCACATAATCAGCTCATTAGCTGTTTTAGGTACTTCCTGTTTGCTCATAAGGCTCTGACATCATAATTTTACTGTCACGTTTTACAGGCCTGCTATTACAACAAAACCATACAGCTTCAATGATCACCTTAAACCAAAGAACATCAACAGTATATGCACTGTTTGTTTTGAAAGAAGCAAGATGCCAGTGCAGTCATCACACTGAATTATATAATAACATAGTTTTTCTTTAAATAAAAACTTTTTTTTGTGCTTCCTAGGGCTGTGATTTGTCCAGAGAAAACAAAACAACTTATAAAGGGAGGAAAGACAACCAGAAACAAAAGCTGTACTGATGTATTAATGAGTGAAGTCAAAGGCCTGCACATGTGGTAGTTATTCCTGCTGTCAGAAACAATCTGAGGAAAGAGAAGAACGAGTCTTTCAGGCTGAAGTTTGTTGGCTTGTATAACACACACACACACACACACACACACACAAATTAGAAATAAAGTCATTACAAAAGGAATGAAGGCACAGAGAAAGTTAAGGTTTATTTTATAAGAACTAGTCAAACTGTTTGATTTAGGTGAGGAATCTGACACTGTTTACTGAAGCTTCAAAACCTGATATTAAAAGATTAACTTAAGAAACAGATGTTCACTCTTCCTACATTCGCTAAACCAGTGGTACTCAACCTTTTGGAATTAAGACCCCCCCAAACAAAACTACTATTGTATTGGGTTTACACGCGATGTACATTGCTTAGGTGCATTGCAATTAATTATTATAAAGATTTGTATAAAACTGTTAAACAAATACATCATTGTCAGCTCATTAAATTAAACTGTCAAACCCAAACTGATACAATGTTTAACTAGGGCAATGGTGGTTCTGTCCACAAGGTGGAAGCAGAGGTCCGTACAGGCTATGCCAGGCTAGAGAGAAAGAGAGAAACAGACAGAGAGAGAGAGAGAGAGAGAGAGTGAGAGTGCTAATGTACTGAAACAAAGCTCAAACCCCCAACCATGAGAATGTGCCCTCGTCTACCGTTACATCGTTTTATACTGGCAGAAAATGAAGCCATGATACCGCAGCTCTTGACTTCTGCTGCTTGATGTGATTCCCTTCCGTATAAACCTTACACTCACTCACAACATAATGACCATCCACACACACATTCACATACTGTACCAGTCCAGAGGACAGTATTCATCAATAATAATCTGAGAGAGACAGAATGAAACAGAGAAAATTGAACACAAGGCAGAATGAACAATTCACTCAGAGGTAGAAAATAGAAAACACAGACGTTTGTGTAAACAGTGGAAAGAGCGACGATTGAGCAGCTGCACTGAATCAGAATAAAGTGTCACATGTGTAAGGGAGATTCATGGGTAAACTGTGAGTCACTGTGAGTTTTGTCTGAATGGTAGGAAACCAAACAAATGAGTTTTTGGTAAATGAAGAATCAATGCTATATCCAGGATTTTCAGTCTATTTGATTTGAGCAGAACATTCTGTTATAAATATACGTATGAAGCTGTGAATTATATTTATTGATATATTAAAAACATGTCTAGTTATTGGCCTCTTTTCCTGTTTATAAAGTGGTCAACATACTGGGATCAGAGATCACAGTGTATCTATTATGCAGCTAACTGGTTAACACAGATCAAGAACATAAAGACCACAAAACATCTACAGTGCTTATAATAAAGAGTCTCTCATGAGAAAGAGAAGTAACAGTCACACATCATACTCGGTTATATTCTGAGAAGTGGATGACACTTGGTTAAAGTGAAACAGTAACATCATTACACTGCTAAAGCGGTTTGTCACACAGCAGGACATTTCTGACTAAAACTGAAAGAACTCTGTGTCCACATTACTACACAACATGTTTGTATCTTCACTAAACAATACACATTACACCAGCGGCTTCTGAAAGCACTGCAGGGCTGCTATTGTTCTCACTTCCTGTTGTGGGCACAGGAAGTGACATCACTTAACTTGATTTGGACAATGAAGTCATGTTTATTATGACTAAGTGTGTGATTTTGGTCGACACAGTAGCGACAGATTCTGTCCTTTTCTCTGGACTGTTTTGATAATGTCATGAGATCATATGCTGAAGTCCAGGTCCTTTAATTTTTAATTTCCTTCCTTTAATTTCCTTTAATAAGTCCAGTCCTTAAATTACAATGCTTTGTGTTAGTGCTCTACTGTATTTACATTAATGTTATACAGTCTGCAAGTGTAAACAAATAAACGGTGTCTGGTTGTCTGTAAAATCGCAGGATTATATGCTGTAGGTTTACGAGGCTAATTTATCATGCTGGTTATAAATTATTATGAATGAAAAGGAGAAATGAGAAAATAATCAGTCCTCACCAATCATGAATTCTCCCATAAAAACGGATTTATAAAACGGAAATATTCAGCTAAGTAAATGGTGGTTTGATTTGTGCGTTTGTGTTGAAGAGCGCAACACGCAGATGATCCCTTGACTGCACATCGACTGCAGAAGAGAAGCGCGTCTGCGGGAAATGTGAGCGCGTGCACGAGAAACCTGCGCAGATGAAGAGGAGATGAAGAGGACGCTGTAGCAGTGCTGGATGTGATGAAGAGGAGATGAAGAGGACGCTGTAGCAGTGCTGGATGTGATGAAGAGGAGATGAAGAGGACGCTGTAGCAGTGCTGGATGTGATGAAGAGCAGATGAAGAGGACGCTGTAGCAGTGCTGGATGTGATGAAGAGCAGATGAAGAGGACGCTGTAGCAGTGCTGGATGTGATGAAGAGCAGATGAAGAGGACGCTGTATGTGCTGTTGGATGTTATTCTGCTCAGTGTTGCTGTGATTTTCCGCTAGTGTGAGTCTCATATAAACATGAGCTCCAGTGTAAGTATTTAAATGCGCCTCTTGTGTAATGCATGTCTCGATTATGTTATGTACGTTGTTTTATATGTTACCGAACGGTTAAAAGAGTGATGGTGATGTGTTTGTACTAAACACTGTCTGTAAACTCACACTTAATGAATAGGTTTATATTCTTCACTCCCCATCGCAGCGCACTAAGGGTTGAAGGCTTGCCTCTCGTTGCCTAGTAACGGGAAACGTTCATCATGTACAGATATAACCAAAGGCTGCTCATTTAAACACGTTTCATAATAATAACAACATGTCAATTGTTTTTGTGACAAATAGATGAAGGACAAAAAACAAAAGACGAGACTCCAGCACTTCCTGTCTGAGCTGGCAACACTGGGGTCTCTACAGGTGTGATCATTTGAAAGCAACAGAATTTGAGGGTGCTCTGCATTAAAGTCCACTGCACTACAATACAGAAATAAAGAAACTCAGAAATAAAGTTACTGCTGTTTTATGTTGGTCTGTCTGTAGGGCTTCCATTATTTCCAGCCCTGGCTGAGAGGAAGAGAGGAACTTCTGCTGACTGTCCTCAATGAAGACTTGGTGTGTTTTTAAAGATCGTTTTAAAATGTCTCTGTTTCTCTTAGTGATTCCTTAAACAATGTATTTAGTGTTTTTGGGAAGGAATATACTGTTTGTAAAACAACCCTAACATTCAATTTGATGGATACCCACAGAGATGGTCTTCTCCTGGGTTTGCCGTGTCTGTGGCCTCCAGCTTCAGCAGCACCACCTGCAGCAGCAGCTACAGTCTGGACTGTGATTACACAAGCAGCTCCCCGTCAGCTGGAGAAGAGCCACCTCCACCAGCCAAACAGCAGACGCCACCCACCACACAGCAGCAGCAAACTGCCAGCAGGTAGAGAGGAGCCTGCTTTTATTAGACAGCAGCAATTACAAGAAAGGAGCTGTGCATTAAGTCTTTCCATTTAATAGGGATGGTGATTCTCATCTTCTCCCGGCCTCACCCAGCGAGAGAGAGATTGCAGTTCCTGTATGCAACACCTTGGTTTCTGTTTCATAAGTATCAAGAGCCATTTTGCAGTTCACAGATTAGGAATGTCTCAGTACTGATAATCATGGGTAGCGCAAATTAATATAGACTCAGATGAGCAATCAGGTGTTTTCATGAACACGTTCTTGATTTTGGAGCTTTTTATAAGAATGCACAATTTAATCTGGTGGTCAAGAGGGTCTTTTTCTTTTCATCACAGGAAATCAACTGCACCCTGTTTCTTTTAGCTGGCTATGCCAAGTACGGGCAGCCTTATGCTTGGATTCGCTCCAATCATGAGCGCCTGGTAAACATCGGAGGAACTGATACTCTGGTTAAAGATACACCAATGAAACTTAAGTCCATCACCGACTGGATTTCAAAATCGGAAGGTCTTTTTTTTACTATTTGTACAATTAACAATTTTTTCATGTTGCAAGATCAAGTTTTTACAGTCCTGGTAGTGGACAATGGTTAAAAAATGAACAAATAAGAGGGTACAACTACATACATTTTGTGATTTCTAGAGGTTAACAAATAAATAGACAGAAGGATAGGCAACAAACAAACTATTAAACCATTCCTCAAACATTAAAACTAAGTTTAGTGAATAACTAGACAAATTAATTGCTTTTGGCCAGTGTTAGTCCTTCGACTTTATTTCAACATTATCTCATCTGGCTTTATATCCCATTTTATCTACTGGAACTGCTATCTACATGTGTTTTTAATGTATGCTCCTCCTTTAGGAACTCATGTATGGGACATTGTGAATGAGTTAGTGGGACTCTGCACCATGCCACCTCCTGATAACCCATTCTCTCTTGATATGCACTACCTTCAAATGCTCTCCCTCCCAGAGCGCTTCCTAGTCACTGGGGCCCTTCTGAATTTCCTGGAGATGATTGTAGTTCAGGGAAACCGAGAGGAGCCTTTCTATGATCTGGGTGGGTAAAGAACTTTTACTTCTTTGAACGATTGGAGTCCGGGAAATCCATGATCCAAACCCTTGGAAAGTTTCCTTTCTTTGCACAATGCTTAGATAAAGGGTGGGAGTCACTGAAAAACAAAACAAAAGCCAGAACTGTAGGAAGTCTTATACTGTTTTTTATCATTGTGATCTAATACACTTTGTTTCCTCTAGTGGTAGCGGAGCTGAAGCCATTGAGACAGCTTCATTTTCAAAGTCTCTCTGAGGTCCAGAAATCTCAAGATGGTGACAGGACCACAAACCCCTCACTAGAAGAATATTTAGACGATAAATGATGTTTCAAAAACCAACATACAAGAACTTTTGTTCCAGAGGTTCACTATTTTTAACATTTGGCCTCGGACTTTAAACAAAACCTCACCCCAGAGCTGAGGTTCATTTTCTAAAATCTTCAATGATGATCTTATGTTGATGATGGACTCTATCCATTTATCTCGCAATTATTAACTCACACGCTAAAAAAAGAGTTTCAATAATAACAGCATTAGTAGTTCCATGACTTCCCTATGTCTACTAGTTATGGCTTTGTTTTATTCTTGAGAACCAAGTACGTCTCTGTGCAGTTATGAATCAGACTGGGGTAACGCAATGCCTTGTATTAAAAGATTTGTGCTTCATGACTAAGAGCCCACTCCCTCTTTAAGAGCTCAGGAGAATCTGTAATGGAATTCAAGGAGAACATTAACTAAAGAGAAAGCTTAAAGAGAAGCTGATGCCCCCATCTCTTGCATTTTTAATATATGAATAGAATGTATGACAAAACACAAGTGTTTACTGTATAAAAAGTTTAATAGTTCATAAAATACATTTAATATTTAAATATATACACACATAAAGGTTTAAAATAAGGTATGAGAACATTCATTGAATATTAAACACCTCATAAAGCTGACAAAACAGATCCAAGAACAGATCTGGTGTCTTTGTAGAGAGAGGAACAAATTAATATGATTTAATTAAATCCATAAGGATAAAATAAATAAAAACATCCATTTGGCTTCATTGACCTAACATGTTAACACATGATGTACTGTATTCCACTGTATATATGACACAACTGCTTATGGTGCTAAAACATGACTGTACCAACCACACACAGCCAGCAGGATGCACCTGTATAAAAATACTTGCATAAACCAGGCAAAATAAAAATGCTTTCTTGCCCTCAATAACTAAATGTTCTTGAATAAAACGCATATTTGCACTGTAGGTACATTATGCTCTGTTGTAAGCATGTCTTTGAATTAGTCAGCACTGTGATGCCATTGCGAAGTTGTTGCCTGGAGACAGAAACTTTGATTTTTAAAAGAAAAAGGCGTTCGGGAGAAAGGTGAGGAGGGCATGAGCTGTTTGCATGAAGGTACATTGAGAAAACTGCTTAGAAAACAGCATGATCTCGGAGAATACAACCTAATTGTATCTTCAAATGCAGCGCTTATATGAATCAATACTTATATGAATCAGTGCTTATAAAACTGTCAAACTGGGAAGCAGGTACAGCAAGATATGACTGATAGATCAGTGGACTCATTTCAAGACCCTGTACATCTGCTTTCCCAAAACCAGTTAAAATCAGTCATGATTGTCAAGCTGGTCTTGATATTAAACTAAGATACAGTTAATAAATGTATAAATGAATTATCATTAATGATGGTAATTAATGATGATCTATATTAATGAGATTAACGTCAGTAAGATGTTTGGAGATTTGGCCACATAAGGAAGATGATTTGTTTGCTGGAAAAGGAACTATTCTTGTTAGGACGTCCTGGTCCTGCAACAGTTTACTGTCAAACATCCACCCACTTCCCACACAGATCCCAATCCAAACAAACTGTTTTACCGTTCATCAGACACCAGATACATGTACTCAGATGTGATGTGTGATGTGGGCAGCTGACTAGACACACTTGCTTTCAAAACTACAGATACAGATTCAACCCAGATGTCAGCTTTGGTTTTATCCATTACAAGTACAGACATGTGTATAACCATGATGAGATAAAGTGAAATGAACACAACTGATCTCATTAACTTCCTAATCCAAAAAGCATTGTCTTGGTAAATCAATAACCTCAAATGCCATTTAAACACCATCTCTAACTTGAATTAAGAACCTGAAAAGTCCATCAAAACTTCCACCAGCGTTCAGAGTCTCTCACATTCTATGCTGAAAATCCTCAGGCATCACAAACTCATAGTGTTGTGGTGTTGGGTGCCTCAGTGCCAGCTGTCACTGGCTGAACCTCGTCTGCTGATGGCACGGAGAGGACTGCGGGACACAGACCCTCTTTTCTTCCAACGGACTGAAACACAAAACACTTTGGAATTGAAAGAACAACACTGATAGCCAAAACAGCATTCAAACCATAATTAAATATTTATTTTTATATCACAGGAAATCTCTCTAGTTCAGTTTTGCTTAAAAACACCTACAGTTATAGCTAGTAAAATAGGCATGTGTGTTAAATATGATTAATATTACATTAAGCCCATTGTTCAACTGTTACATCACTATTCTAGCCACTTATTTATGTGATTATTATAAATGCCTGTGTCCTTGAATGAAATCTTTTGTCTGCTTTAAGATATTACAGAATAATCAGATCATCGACAACAAAAGAGCCTGGTCTGCCACACACAAATCTGCAGATCTCACTAAACTGAGCCCATCCCCAGCTCACCTTTTCCCAGGCTAGCTGGTAACGTAGATCCTCTGGCTGCATTGGGCGTAGCAGTCATCTCAGGCTCTTTACTGACGCTGTCTCCCTGCGGCAGTGTGGCGCATCCCTCCTGCCAGTCATTGAGCGCTCGCTGAAATGACCTTGCCAAACAGGCTGTCATGTCCTTTGCCCTTTCTGCCCGACTGCACCAAAACACTCTGCATTGCAGCTGCTGAGCAGGCTGTCTGCAGATGTACAGAAACACGTTAGGTCTGGCGGTGTGCGAGGCGCAGTACGCGATGTCCTGCAGGTAAGTCTTTGTGAGCTGTCTTCCTGTGCTCAGTTCTTTAACTTCAACGTATCGTGGCCGCACCACCAGGGCATGATCTTTAGACAGCTTCCCAGGGGCCGCATCCAGCAGTCGATCAATGGCATCTTCCGCCTGCTCCAGGTCCAAGGAGAATATTTTTTTGGTACCAAGGTAGTGCACCTTGAAGAGGGGATCACCATGAGACAGGCTCTCCGTGCGGTCACGGCGGAACCGCCGGCGCAAAGCTGCTGGAGAGTTCTTCAGCGTTTGCATCAGATGGAAGGAGGCAAGCGCCATTGTGGGAGATGACAGTAAAGGGTGGATGTTTTTAAAATGACAGGGACCCTTCTCCTGTTTATCCAGCAGACCTCCCAGTGTGGAGCAGCTGAGTTTAGACTCGAGATCTAAAGCACAATAAGATGATTTTAGCACACTCGTGAAGCCAAAACAATGAAAAAATGATTTAATAATGGAGTCATCACATTTTGCAGCATGGAGAAAGTTTGCTTTAAAGAAATATTCAGTCAGGTGTGGCCTTTTTATACCTATATTCCTAATCTATTTCTTCTCTACTGATCTGAAATAGTGCCACACATTATATGAACGTCTGCATGTATAAAGTAACCAGAATAAACTGCTACTGTCTGTGACCCAGAGCTCTGCATGGAAAATTGAAACAAATAAACCCACGTCCAAGATCTCACGATAGGCTCAGTTTCACTCGTGAAGGATTAACACACAACACTTATGGCTGTCTGCTCCAGCGTGCAGTACAACTGCTTTCAATATTACACAGAGCTTGTGTGTGTGTGTGAGAACAAATGCTGTCAACTTTAAGGGGCTTATTTACACAATTAATCATTAACATTCAAGTAAGGTTCAAAGTACCAGATCAAGTGGTGACCCCACAACCTTACAAACCAATAAAATGACTAAACTGATCTAAACCTTCGAGTTAGTAAACCAAATGTCTCTTTCTATTCTGGCTCGTACAGCTCAGGTCAAGTTCATCACTCAGGTAAGCACCCGTTTCACACATGTACTTTACCAAACTCTGCTGTGAAGGAGCCCTTAAGGCCATCATTAGGTCCAGTCTAAATGCACAGAGGGGTGTTTTGGCCATTGAATGCTATTCTGACTTGCTGAAGTTATGTAACGCTTGCAACCGGTATTTCTTTTGTCTCACATTCCCGAAAATACCTCACTTTTATCCACACATTGTATTGGCCATGTGGCCTAAGCCATTGTGCTGTACATTATTTTTTCCTCAGTTATTTTTCTGCTCCATTATTTCAGCATCCCCAGCACGTCTGATGTTGGCTATTGTTAAAAAAACTTTCTACAGGAAACAGCTTTAGACAACATCCTGCCACCTTCAAAATATTTCTTGTCTCAAGACAATGGTGTATAATTGTGTGCCATACGAGAAACACAAACATGCAAATATGACCCAGACATGATCTGATCCAGACTAGATTCAACACCCACACATACAGAAAACTGTTAGACAGTTCCTGAAAAACCATCTGACCCAACATGTGTTGTATTATGTCTAAAATTACATGGAAAGAAAACATTTGTTCATGTGTATTAGAATTTGTTTTGAAATGTTGTAAACAAGCATGTTTGCGTGCGTTTGGTGTTGCTTCCTTTTTGGTTGAGGATGTACATGTATGATAATTCATAGTCAGATAGCCCATAACAGACGTATATGTAAAATAACTGATGCTATCTTCTGACCGCAGACAGAAACAATATTTCATGCCCGGGTCAACTAGTTTAAAATGTAGATTATGGCCATCCACAACTCTTTATTTAGCTGCTTCAAATGTAAAGGCGTTTTTAACTTAAATGTACTTTTTAACAAAGACTTTATCAACGTTTTTGAAAGGTCTGTCAATTACTTCCAGTTAAACACCACTATAAAATCGGCACATTAAAAGTCCTTTAATATTTTAAGCCCTTAAGACAATCCTTTAATAAGACCTTTAAGTCTTATTAATATTATCTTAAAATACAATACGGTTTGTAACGTAATGCGTTACCTAATCGGTTCATCGAGAGAACAAACTTCTCATCCGCTCAAAGTAACTTCAAGTTTCTTTAGATGTCAGATTTCGACAGAAAACTCACCTTTCATGCACTCTTCGCTTTATAGTCCAGCACAGCTGAAGCACACTCGTCCTCCACACGGCTGAACGGAGAGCCGCTTTCCAAACCTCCTTAAAATCAGTTTGTGACGGCGGCTTCACGGTGCCCCGAGATAAGGCGCTGTTCCGCGGCGGAGGGCGAGGCTGTGGGACGCCGGCATGTTCCGCTCACGGTGACTGAGGCAGCAGCGCGTCTGCGGCGTATTTGAGCGGCGCGGGCGCGGGCGCGGGCGCGCCTCCGCGGGGAGACGCTGCGCGGCGTCGCGGGCGCTGGACGTGCGTGAAGAGGGTGTGAGCGACGTAAGATTGACCGCGGAGATATGCGTTCATATGTAAGTGATGGACAGATATTATGAAGAGCGGCTACAGACTGATCAGAGAGCACAGTACCTGTTTTGTGTAGACATGAGAAAGTAAAAAATGGTGAATGTAAACTCTTCCTTATACACGTTTCATACCAGCAGCAAATTAATAGTATTGCGAACCGTCTTTAAAATAATGAATACACTGGTGTAAAGTTAAAATAGCAAGAAAGCTGCTTCAGTACCTGCTCAGGCTTCTGTCCATTCTGCTGACATTGTGCCAGAGCAAGACTATGAGAGGCCAAAGGCAGCATCTCTTCCTACTGGAAACTCAGGAAAGTCACTCGGCCTCTGATGTCTGGACAATGCCACAGGTACCCATCCTGAAAGATCACCAGTAAAAACTTGCACACACTGCTGTTAAGTGTCACTCAAACTGCTTCTCTACTTTTTATGCCTTTTATACTTCACACCTATTTACATTACTTATTAATCTGGAATCTTGGTTCTTTGAAACCAGAGTCCACATGAAGAGAAGACCTTTAGCCTATGTACTGCTCATGTCTTATATTTCTGATCAATTTAATGTTGTTCTAATCAGATTTCTGTTTTTTCATGGTAGAGGGAAGTGAAGTGAGTTAATTCATACCACATGTGTGCTTGTGTGCGGACTGAGAGAGGAACACTGAGCCCCAGTGTAATCAAATGGGAGGTTTGGGAGACACACCCACTAAAATACCCTCAGTAGCACAGCAGTGTTATTATTCAGCTGCCAGTGACGCCACCATCCCCTCACCCCCAAAACACACACACACAAACACACACACTCTCTCAGAAACATATAATGAGTCCAATGCATTCAGTACAAACACAGTGTCTTTCACACGAGCCCAACATGATAAACATGGTGTGCCAGGTTTGACCCACAGTGCCAGAGAATAACTTAAGAACTGTCAGAGCAACCACTTCATGTTCATTGCCAGTGATGGCAAATATCGGAGTAATCGAGACATTATGTGTCCAAAAAATAACTTTAAAATGAATACAAATTCATTACAAGACTACAAGACTTATTATAATGCTAAATAGAAATATCACATTTACATAGAAATATCACATTTCTGGACACTCTGTGAGCTTTGACAGGTGGAGATCTCAGATCATAATCTAATGTCTGTTTAGTTTGGTTGTTTTTTTAGGGGTGGGGCCTGAACATTAAGGAAGTGAAACAAAATGTTCTTTCTGCATTCTTCAACTTAACATTAGTATAATCAGAGCAACCACCCACTTCACACTAAAAGCCTCCACATCTTATCTCACAGGGCTGAAGTAAAACTTTCCAGCAAAAACAAGAAAACCCCAGGCAGCAGAGGCCCAGATCTAAACAGGGGACAGTAATTGCCTAAAATAAGATGATGCTTGAGTGGTTGAGCTTTTCTTCTTTCTGGTCTTCTAGTAAGCACAAAGGCACTGGGTTTAGGGGCCTTTCTCAGGGGCACAGTGGCCACAGTTCATGGTTTGTTCCTTGCAGGGCTTGAAACAGCAACATAATTATCTTGAATTTTAGCCACTATGCCACACCATCAACATGATGGCCAAGGTCCCACAGAGCTTTATCTCTCCAATTATCTGACATTATTCTACTCTGGTGGCCATTACATGAATTTAGGAATTAGGAGTTTATTTGAGTCTGCATGACCATGAAGTAATGTGAGTTTCATAATAATCTTATTACAGAGCCAGAGATCTTGAGAACAATGATTGTACAGTTAAACACAGTTGAGAGGCAATGGATTCATCCCACAGTTATATGTCAACACAAAACCGGTGGAGCAATTTTACAGACAGTTTAACTGGGAGATTGTGCTTGTTGAAGTATCTGTGTGTTTCAGCATGTTTATTTAGAAACATATCATACAGATACATTTTTCTGGAGCTTTTTATGGTTTATCATAAAAATGTTGAGTCACTTTTATTACATAATTCAATATGAACTATTGAAAGATGCTTATATAATTTAATTTGGTTGCACTTGTGCCATTTAGCTTCTAACAGTTAATGTACATTATTTTAAAGATAATACACATAACTGTTGTCTTTTTAGTCAGGTTATACATTATTGTTTATAAATGTTTCAACAGTGGCAAACTAAGAGCTGGTGAGTTTATAGATATTGTTAATAATTATATTTCTGCTTTAATTTGGAACACACTATAAGTGTAAGACATTTAGTAGTACTGGGGATTGTCTGCTGTAGCAGATTGTGAGACATCTGTGTGTGTGCTGGAACATGTGACCTCTGACAAAACACTGGTACTAAATTTAGAAACAGATGAGCGAACCATAAACAGTGTTATCTGATTAGTTGTCAAAATTTATGCAGCATGATATGGAGTTTTATCACTAAATGTTATCTAATTGTCAGTCTAACAGTCTAATACACTAGACTTCATTACTGTAGATGAGCTTCTGTTAATCATTTTAAATATATGGTGATATAGTATCGTATAAATATTTACTCTATAATGGTAGAATATAGAGCAAATATTTACAGATGTATCCTTCCTAAACAATCAAGATCACTGATAAATATTAGTTCTTTCTGACCAATGCAGAAACGTTCTTTACAAATGATAAAAGGTGCATCTGTTCTAGTTGTATCTATGTTTAGAAACTAAACAAACACAAAGTAACTTTAAGTTTCAAGTGCATGCAATGGTTTTTCTGAAAGATGCAGTTTCACAGCAGTGAAGTATTTATTCTGTGAGTCAGACAGCAGTCATCTGTAGTTTGTTGTTTTAAAAGTTTCAGTGTGTTTAGCGGGATGGAGCCTCTTAAAATATTAAACATTTTTAATAGTGTAGCTATTGAAGTATAATATTTAAATGCATGTGTTCTTCTGTTGAGTTGGGGTCATTGACTCCCTCAAAAGTAACCAACCAGCAGTCAAAATAGGCCTTGATTTTCAAAGTCAAAATAAGCTAGCAGTGCTAAATTAGCAGTTTTTTTTTTATTTGCATTGCTAAACCTCCATAGTACTGGCTGTCTTCATTTACATCATTTTCTTTATGCCTGCTTGCCTTAGGTGTGTACACACTTTTTCCACAAGTGGATCTACTCACGTTCGCCTGGATGTGTAAATAACACGCGCACTAAAAATGTTCTTGTTTGTTTTGACTGAAAACACACCATGAAGAGCAGCTCAGTGCTGTGACAAGAGTATTGCCTGACATTCAAAGTGCAGGAGGGTCTCAGATCTGACTGGAAACCATAAAACATAACAGTAAATTAGATCAGGATGTAGTTAACATCAGCAAGAATTGTTAAAAAATTAAGCCTTGAATCTTTAAATGGCTCATCCACTGACTGAAGCAGTTAATGTTTATCAAAACTTGGAGTTTGATTCTGGAAAGCCACAGGGAAGCACTGTTTGACCCGCTGTCACATGACTAATGGTCACTGCGTCTGGAGGGTAACGGCCACCGTCTGCTCGCTCACTTTCCTCACTCACATACAGCGCTGATGTCAGACAGTTCTTCTCCTAATATGGGAAAGAGGGACGTTGGTGCTGTACACTCAGTGGGAGTTTTTCTTTTCCTTGCTCACTTGCCCACAGTTCTCTTGCCGCTTGGTTGCATCAGCGACATGATGAGCTAATTTCCCTTAATTTGTCTGATCTTTTATAATAAAACAGAGGACAACAAGAAATAGGTTGGTTGTGTTAATTGTGCTTATGTAATAGACAGTAATATGTATTCAACTGTAAACAATAAAGACAGATGTATGTTTACATTGGGTCTCATATAGTGATAGCATATATATCCTCTAAAGCAAATCAAAGCACTCTGTGTTAATCGTTTCCCACTGTTGCCCATATACTCACATTCATCAGATTAAAATCAATTGTCTATGAATTTTATTATAAACTGCATCATTGTTCTGTTAAGAGTGATGGAAGCATTTCAAAAACAAGAGACAAAAACAGAGTATAGAATAGCAGAAAAAGAATGTCATTACATCACAGACCAAACAGGAAAAGAAGACGGTTTCCTGCCCAGCAGAGGATCAAGAGGAAAATACATTAAATGTACATGTATGTAGGTTTCATGTGAACCTCCTGCAGTTGCTATATGTGAACTGTTTAACAGTGATCCATCAAATGAGCTTTTAAATAAAATATTAATTCTTTATCCATTTTAATGTTTATTTCACAGACACAGACCAGTACACAGTATACACATACAGTAGAGATATACAAAAGTCATAAGACAATTAAATTCTTCACCAAGAAAACAAAAATGTTTATGTTTTGATTTAGTCTGTCAGTAATAAATATAAATGTAGATTTTTTAACATTCTTTACTGAGATCCAGTGAGAGTTTTGTATGATCAAGCAAACCTCCAACAGACACACAAAGATCTGAGCTCACCATCATCCAGTCTGTCTGGGATTTCCCGAAGACAGAAAAAATGAGACAGTCATACAATGAAATGGCACGTGTAGATTATCTTCACTTTTATAAAGACATGAAATTTTCAAGTTTGTAACAAATAATTGTAGGTTAACGTTTTAAGAAGGACATTTTCTACAAATTGCTCTGTTTACATGTTAGTATATGCACTACAGTGAACAGCTATCCACTCATCCATTTAGAGAAAAGGAAATGATTGGAAATGAGTGTGTTCTTTTATGTAAAAGGAAACATTAGGATTTGTGATTATATAATTAATGCATCTTTGGGTGTATTAAACAAGTGTCTTAAAGTACCTAGTGGCGTTTTGGCATCGTATGTGGATTAATTAAATTCTGTATAAAGGTTCTTGTATTCCTTAAACAAAGTAACGTGTCCATGTTTTTCCATCTGGTATTTTTATGGGTTGTGTATAAAAGGTTCTTAGCTCCTGGTCGTGACGTCAGCACCATCATTTTCCGTGAATGCATGAGTTTTGTGAGCGCTGCAGTACGGAGTGTTAATGTCAGTTATATAAAGGTTCTTGGCGTTTTACTGCTCCTAAAGAGGCCATACCGGGGCACCATGAAAAGCGTAAAGAAAAGCTCTGCGGCCTTTTCTCCTCTTTTAACGGTGCTGATCGCTCACAGATCCGCGTGTGCGTCACTGGCGGCCTTGAACGTTTCAGGCACAAATCGAGGATTTGAGAATGTGTGGTGGCCAGCAGATGATGAGGACGATTATTATTAACGAGCTTTTTCTGCTTTTGCTGGTATTGCGTGTTTCTCAGTCAGCACCTGCCCTTCAGCCTATAAATAACACCGTTATGCGTCTGATACCCCGCGCGAGCTGTTTAATAAGCAGACGCGTGTGCGCATGCGTCATGTGAAGCTCATGCGTGCAGCTGGTGGACAACATCAGATTTCTGTCGATTCAGACATCGTACCGACATCTGTTATTAGTGTGAGAAATCGGACTGTAACTCCCCGAGTCCTCCCGACCATCTAACCGAGCTATTTTTAGCAGCACACAAAGAAAACGGTCTGAAATACGGTTCCCTCCCCAGCCTGAGGACTTACTGAATGTCAGCAACATTAAAACGTCTGAAGTGTTTATTGTGGGGCCAACATCAGCTGGCCTAATACACACCACACTAAACGAACGGAAAAAGTGCGAAGAAACAAAAACAAGTTTAACTTGCGGAAAACTTTTAAGGTCACATTGACCAGTTTTCCTGGCTTTGGAAATCGCCTGCGTGCGTCATGTATGATTCAGGAACCGAGAGGAAAAAAGCCAAAGAAATGTGTGTGTGTGTCCGGGAAAAAGAGAAATTGATCTTGTGTTGATCTTGTTGAAATTGATCTTGTGAGGCGTATATGTACGTCACGTCATGTTACGACGCATGTCACGTCACGTCACGTCACGTCACGTGATCATATAGGTCATGTGTGTATATGTATGTATGTGTCTGTGTAACACAAACGCATCGCTTCTGCTGATCTGCTCGTTTCATCTCCACGCTGACAGACTCTGAGCCGCAGTTTGCTCTCTTGTTCTGTAGAAAGGGATGGACTTCACGATCCGGGCCGCCACACTGGAGGACTGTGAGGACATGTCGAGGATGATACTGGTGAGTCTGGTGAAGCTCACACGCCGATGTGCGTCTTTCACTGTCCGTCAAACACTCTCATTGTGTTAAAGCATCTCGATGAAGAGTAAAGACACACTGTGTGTTTGAGACTTCAAGTCTGCCACATCTGCGTGTCTGAAATGGTGGACGCGCCGTGACGTCACCTCAGGTCTACAGACGGCGAGATACTTCTGAAGCTCCTCAAGGGGAGAATGATTCAGTATCTGTCTTTGATAAACAATCCCATCAGAATCTCTCAGTGTCACTGCAGTATCTCCAGTGTGCCTCCATTCATTATAATTAAAATAAAAATACAAATAATTCATATTAATAATAACAACAATAAGTGCGTTTCTAGGGGCACTCTTCCATAGTAAAAATGTGAGTGCCTCATATGGTGCATCTTGTCACATAAGGTAGGTGGGTTTGTTACCCTCAGGTAATAAAATATACAACAGTGGGCTAAATTGTTAATATGTTGTCAAATCTACTAGGAATTGGCAGAGTATGAGAACGTTTCTGACCAGATCAAAATTACTCAAAGAGGTAAGCCTATGTGTCATATTCCTCCAGTACAAATACATGCTGTGGGGTGATTTGGTAAGGATTTGGAGCTGATAACAATATTACTTCTTTACTGTAGATCTGGAGCAGGACGGCTTCTCAAAAAACCCTTTTTTCCATGGAATTATCGCTGAAGTACCAGAGCACCTCAGGTCTAAAGACGGTGAGATACTTCTGATGAACAAAACCATCAGAACAATCCCATCAGAATCTCACAGTATCCACTGCTTTCATTCTGCATTACCCTGCACTAGGATGGATAGTTTGTTGTCTAATCACAAACTAATCTCAAAAACGTGTGTGTGTCATTTGTAGTCTAATGTACAGAGGCTATAAATAGATGTATGGAGACTCCGTAAAAATCAACATAGTTTGATCAGGACACAGTCACATTTGTGTTTGTGTTTGCAGGTCACACTAAGGTTGGATACTCTCTGTATTTTTACACATACAACTCATTTAAGGGCCGAGCGGTGTACATGGAGGATCTTTATGTTATACCAGAGTTTAGAGGTAAGCAAACAACACAGCATCTTTATATTTATTTAGATTTGAAATGAACAGTAATAGTCTGATAGTATTTCAGGAAAAGGCATTGGAAAGGCACTCATGACCAAAGTCGCTCAGGTAAGGAGTTTATTATTATCATCTCACTCTTGAGACTTAGCATTGCAGTAATGAATGTTGTTGGCAACTGTCAATGTGAACACAGGTTTACAGCATGTTTTTTAAGTCTGATTGTGATTACCCTCAGCTTGGTCTGGCTGCTGGCTGCAAACAGCTGAATTTCACTATACTGGACTGGAACAAATCATCTCTTGACTTCTACCTAAAGCAGGGCTGCTACGACGTGACCTCTGACCTCGGCTATCACTGTATGCGCTGTGAGGGTGGGGCACTTGAGCATCTGGCCCAGGGTGATCTTTAAGTTTCAGGGCACACTGTGGTTGTGAACCTGAAAATAAGAATACGAAGCAAAACTGTTGCAAAGGAAGCCACCATGCTCATCTCCCATATGAATTTTCAAAGTGAAATTGCAATTTTTTGAGGCAACATAGACAAGCAGTATTGAATAAAACATTGTTTTACCCCTCTCTGTTAGAATGTATTATAATTCAGCCTCTTTCAGTTGTGTAGTCTGGCCTGAAAACTATAGATTCACAAGTATACTGTCGTTTTATTTCAGAGCATAATTTATTGAACATATTATTGTCATTACATCACAGTTTAGTCTTTCCTGTTTAGTCTGTCATTACATCACAGACCAAACAGGAAAAGAAGACGGTTTCCTGCCCAGCAGAGGATCAAGAGGGAAATACATTAAATGTACATGTATGTAGGTTTCATGTGAACCTCCTGCAGTTGCTATATGTGAACTGTTTAACAGTGATCCATCAAATGAGCTTTTAAATAAAATATTAATTCTTTATCCATTTTAATGTTTATTTCACAGACACAGACCAGTACACAGTATACACATACAGTAGAGATATACAAAAGTCATAAGACAATTAAATATATATACATGTATATATGTATGTATGTATATATATATTCCTGTACGTCAGCTCAACACATTTATCGCATTTGTTTTAAATGACAGGTTCATGTGAAATGATTCAGAAGTGTAAGTCACTCGTGTGGCGGATTACGTGTAGTATCACAGCACGACCTGCAGATGGCGCCGTTTCGTCGCTCTGGTGCGCGTCTGTGTAACACAAACGCATCGCTTCTGCTGATCTGCTCGTTTCATCTCCACGCTGACAGACTCTGAGCCGCAGTTTGCTCTCTTGTTCTGTAGAAAGGGATGGACTTCACGATCCGGGCCGCCACACTGGAGGACTGTGAGGACATGTCGAGGATGATACTGGTGAGTCTGGTGAAGCTCACACGCCGATGTGCGTCTTTCACTGTCCGTCAAACACTCTCATTGTGTTAAAGCATCTCGATGAAGAGTAAAGACACACTGTGTGTTTGAGACTTCAAGTCTGCCACATCTGCGTGTCTGAAATGGTGGACGCGCCGTGACGTCACCTCAGGTCTACAGACGGCGAGATACTTCTGAAGCTCCTCAAGGGGAATGATTCAGTATCTGTCTTTGATAAACAATCCCATCAGAATCTCTCAGTGTCACTGCAGTATTCCAGTGTGCCTCCATTCATTATAATTAAAATAAAAATACAAATAATTCATATTAATAAGTAACAACAATAAGTGCGTTTCTAGGGGCACTCTTCCATAGTAAAAATGTGAGTGCCTCATATGGTGCATCTTGTCACATAAGGTAGGTGGGTTTGTTACCCTCAGGTAATAAAATATACAACAGTGGGCTAAATTGTTAATATGTTGTCAAATCTACTAGGAATTGGCAGAGTATGAGAACGTTTCTGACCAGATCAAAATTACTCAAAGAGGTAAGCCTATGTGTCATATTCCTCCAGTACAAATACATGCTGTGGGGTGATTTGGTAAGGATTTGGAGCTGATAACAATATTACTTCTTTACTGTAGATCTGGAGCAGGACGGCTTCTCAAAAAACCCTTTTTTCCATGGAATTATCGCTGAAGTACCAGAGCACCTCAGGTCTAAAGACGGTGAGATACTTCTGATGAACAAAACCATCAGAACAATCCCATCAGAATCTCACAGTATCCACTGCTTTCATTCTGCATAACCCTGCACTAGGATGGATAGTTTGTTGTCTAATCACAAACTAATCTCAAAAAGTGTGTGTGTGTCATTTGTAGTCTAATGTACAGAGGCTATAAATAGATGTATGGAGACTCCGTAAAAATCAACATAGTTTGATCAGGACACAGTCACATTTGTGTTTGTGTTTGCAGGTCACACTAAGGTTGGATACTCTCTGTATTTTTACACATACAACTCATTTAAGGGCCGAGCGGTGTACATGGAGGATCTTTATGTTATACCAGAGTTTAGAGGTAAGCAAACAACACAGCATCTTTATATTTATTTAGATTTGAAATAAACAGTAATAGTCTGATAGTATTTCAGGAAAAGGCATTGGAAAGGCACTCATGACCAAAGTCGCTCAGGTAAGGAGTTTATTATTATCATCTCACTCTTGAGACTTAGCATTGCAGTAATGAATGTTGTTGGCAACTGTCAATGTGAACACAGGTTTACAGCATGTTTTTTAAGTCTGATTGTGATTACCCTCAGCTTGGTCTGGCTGCTGGCTGCAAACAGCTGAATTTCACTATACTGAACTGGAACAAATCATCTCTTGACTTCTACCTAAAGCAGGGCTGCTACGACGTGACCTCTGACCTCGGCTATCACTGTATGCGCTGTGAGGGTGGGGCACTTGAGCATCTGGCCCAGGGCGATCTTTAAGTTTCAGGGCACACTGTGGTTGTGAACCTGAAAATAAGAATACGAAGCAAAACTGTTGCAAAGGAAGCCACCATGCTCATCTCCCATATGAATTTTCAAAGTGAAATTGCAATTTTTTGAGGCAACATAGACAAGCAGTATTGAATAAAACATTGTTTTACCCCTCTCTGTTAGAATGTATTATAATTCAGCCTCTTTCAGTTGTGTAGTCTGGCCTGAAAACTATAGATTCACAAGTATACTGTCGTTTTATTTCAGAGCATAATTTATTGAACATATTATTGTCATTACATCACAGTTTAGTCTTTCCTGTTTAGTCTGTCATTACATCACAGACTAAACAGGAAAAGAAGACGGTTTCCTGCCCAGCAGAGGATCAAGAGGGAAATACATTAAATGTACATGTATGTAGGTTTCATGTGAACCTCCTGCAGTTGCTATATGTGAACTGTTTAACAGTGATCCATCAAATGAGCTTTTAAATAAAATATTAGATTCATTCTTTATCCACTTTAATGTTATGTTTCACAGACCAGTACACAGTATACACATACAGTAGAGATATACAAAAGTCATAAGACAATTAAATATATATACATGTATATATGTATGTATGTATATATATATTCCTGTACGTCAGCTCAACACATTTATCGCATTTGTTTTAAATGACAGGTTCATGTGAAATGATTCAGAAGTGTAAGTCACTCGTGTGGCGGATTACGTGTAGTATCACAGCACGACCTGCAGATGGCGCCGTTTCGTCGCTCTGGTGCGCGTCTGTGTAACACAAACGCATCGCTTCTGCTGATCTGCTCGTTTCATCTCCACGCTGACAGACTCTGAGCCGCAGTTTGCTCTCTTGTTCTGTAGAAAGGGATGGACTTCACGATCCGGGCCGCCACACTGGAGGACTGTGAGGACATGTCGAGGATGATACTGGTGAGTGCGCCGCGCTGCAGTCTCTGCAGTATCTCCAGTGTGCCTCCATTCATTATACCCACACGTTACTTCTAGGTAACAACACATTGAATCGTTTCTCATATGAACGACTTTAGACGTTTAGCTTAAAATGTAAGTTGTATTGTTAAAATGAATATTTAGGTAACAATAATAAGTGCGTTTCTAGGGGCACTCTTCCATAGTAAAAATGTGAGTGCCTCATATGGTGCATCTTGTCACATAAGGTAGGTGGGTTTGTTACCCTCAGGTAATAAAATATACAACAGTGGGCTAAATTGTTAATATGTTGTCAAATCTACTAGGAATTGGCAGAGTATGAGAACGTTTCTGACCAGATCAAAATTACTCAAAGAGGTAAGCCTATGTGTCATATTCCTCCAGTACAAATACATGCTGTGGGGTGATTTGGTAAGGATTTGGAGCTGATAACAATATTACTTCTTTACTGTAGATCTGGAGCAGGACGGCTTCTCAAAAAACCCTTTTTTCCATGGAATTATCGCTGAAGTACCAGAGCACCTCAGGTCTAAAGACGGTGAGATACTTCTGATGAACAAAACCATCAGAACAATCCCATCAGAATCTCACAGTATCCACTGCTTTCATTCTGCATTACCCTGCACTAGGATGGATAGTTTGTTGTCTAATCACAAACTAATCACAAAAATGTGTGTGTGTGTCATTTGTAGTCTCCGTACAATAGTTTGTATAGGACTTGTTGCATAAACTGCCTTATTTTCACTGTTACTTTATGTATTTTAGGCAGATAGTTTCCTACCAAAGCAACATTGCATATATTGTATATTATGTTGTGAAATGTATATATGCAGTTAGAGAAATAAACTGAGTGCCAGTAAGGCAAGAAGAGAGTCTAATCAGGATGTGGTATTGCGGTATGTTTTGTAACTTGATGTTGTTTACTCTCATTGTGTTTACTTACATTTTATAATTGCTGTTTTTTGTCCTGTTTGGACTGGTTTGAAAAGGATATTTTGATATTAGTCTAATCATTCAGCCATCATTGATTTAAGTGTGTATCAACATATAGTTTGATCAGGACATGGTCACATTTAATGAGCACTGTCAGACATATGCACTAATCACACCGTGTGTGTGTGTGTGTGTTTGTTTGTTTGTTTGTGTTTGCTTGTTTGTGTTTGCAGGTCACACTAAGGTTGGATACTCTCTGTATTTTTACACATACAGCTCATGGAAGGGCCGAGCGGTGTACATGGAGGATCTGTATGTGATGCCAAAGTTCAGAGGTAAGCAAACAACACAGCATCTTTATATTTATTTATAAACTATAATAGTCTGATAGATGACTCCTGTGTTTTAGGGAAAGGCATTGGGAAGGCTCTCATGGCCAAAGTCGCTCAGGTAATTAGTTTATTTACAATGTTATTCTCATTTATTTTCTGACTGGTAGAGATGTTGACAGCACATCCATAATACATTAGCAAGGAATCAACTTTTTTGTTAAGAAATTGTAAAGTAGATTGTTGGTTCCAGCCATCCATTCTCCAGTCTATTGCAGGGCAAACATTCTAAGCTAAGGGAAATTGTATTTTATCCAATTTACCTAACCTGCATGTTTTTGGATTGTGGAGGAACTGGATTATCCAGAGGAAACCCACAATGACACAGGGAGGACATGCAAACTCAGAAAGGCCTCCTGGCTTCCTAGGCTCAAACCAGGAACCTGACTAATCCCTAAGGCTCTATCCTATCCTCAAAAAAAAAAAAATCTCATTGTCTGTAGTTCATTCTGTCTCTAGCAGCAGAATACAATGTCCACATGTAAATTTAGGTATGTAGACTTGGCTTGTAGGCTCGCAAGGCAAAATGTTCAATGCTCTCGTCCTTTTGTAAGTTGCTTTGGATAAAAGCATCTGCTAAATGTAAATCTAAAACCTTTATGCTGTGAGGCAACAGTGTTACCCAACCTCAGAGGACCTCACATGAAAACAAAACTGTCTTTGTTGAACTCTGTATTTGTAATTCCCCTCTAGTTTCTGATGCTTTAGCTCACTCTTGAGACTTAGCATTGCAGTAATGAATGTTGTTGGCAACTGTCAATGTGAACACAGGTTTACAGCATGTTTTTTAAGTCTGATTGTGATTACCCTCAGCTTGGTCTGGCTGCTGGCTGCAAACAGCTGAATTTCACTATACTGGATTGGAACAAATCATCTCTTGACTTCTACCTAAAGCAGGGCTGCTACGACGTGACCTCTGACCTCGGCTATCACTGTATGCGCTGTGAGGGTGGGGCACTTGAGCATCTGGCCCAGGGCGATCTTTAAGTTTCAGGGCACACTGTGGTTGTGAACCTGAAAATAAGAATACGAAGCAAAACTGTTGCAAAGGAAGACACCATGCTCATCTCCCATATGAATTTTCAAAGTGAAATGACACTTTTTTGAGGCAACATTTCACAAACATTTTTACCCTTCTCTGTTAGCGTAAAAAGAATATATTGTAGTTCATTTATACATAATACAGAATGTATTATAACCCCTTTCAGTTGTGTATTATGGCTTGAAAACTATAGATTCAGAAGTATACTGTCGTTTCACTTCAGAGCATAATTTATTGAGCATATTATGAGACAGAATGTTTACATCAGTGGAAAGGAATAGAAATTAATTGTTACTATTATCATTGTTACCACTGTTTGTTTTGGTAATTATCAAAACATCTAGTTACATTTGTTCAAAGTCAATGTTATATGAAATTGTGCAATAATGAGTAATATTCTCTTAAATACTTGTAAATTGTGAAGTAAAACATGGAGAACTGGCTGGCACACAAGAACTGTAACTGTTAGAAGATCTCTGAAGATCTGTCAGGTTTTGCTTTGGTATGAGCCACATACTTTTCTCATTTAACTTTATTTGGTTACTGTCACCATTGGTGAGTCACACAGATCATGCTCACCAAGATATAAAAATGCACTACAATTGTAAATAAGCTGAAGCTCAGTCTGTGTTGTTGGTTTGTGGTAATGGAACCGTGATTGGACTTTTCTAAATTGTTTGTCTTGAAATTTTCATGTGCATTTTTAAACTCCAGATATTTTGTTTCCTGCCAGTATGTCTGTGGCAAGAAAACCATGTGCTGTTACTGGAGGTTTGAATACGTTTACATTAGAAACGGGAACATCAGTTTCATTTCAGTCTGTAACATTTTATCATCTGTTATTATGTAGCACTTTTGAAAATGTTCTGTGAAGCTTTTGAGCAGCAAGTAAGTTACAAGCTAAAATATTGTTACAAGCTGCTGTCTTCAGTGTCCGGTGCAGTTTTCTCCGTTCTGCTGGTCATCAATAAAACTGCATTTATCTTGGATAGTTTACTGCATGCGTTTTTACTTCTTTAAACAGTGATTATGTTCGAAACAGAAAAGCTACACAGTGCCTTCAAAGACTGCATCGTCGATCATAAGATAAACTTCAGCTGGAAGCCACGCTCGAGTTTGGGCCGCAGATCACTGCAATCCTTCAACGCGTTGCTGTTCCCATTACTTGCGCAACAGCGCCATCGTGTGGTCGCTAGAGGCAGTGGGCGAATAATACAACATTATTAGTTAAGATGAAAAGACCGACGTGGAGAATTTTACACTTCACGTTAAATTGTTCGGGTGCAGATCACGGAGTCCCTTCAGCGTTCGTGTTTAACTGCAGGAGTCTTTCCACCGGTGACGTGCCCGTGTCATTTCTTTGCGTCGTTTCCACTTTATCAGAACGTCGTCACACCTGCTCTTTGAATCCGACCGAGAGAAAGAGGCGAGAAAAGCGCTTGTTGATGCGGGGCAGGACGGAGCAAGCGGCGCTTGTGTGCGGAATAAGAGCCCCGGCAGCGCGCGGGGGGAGGACATGTTCTCCAGCGCGCGACGCACTTCCCTGCAGCGCACCAGACGCGCACGGACTGACCCGCGATCTGTTTATAAGAGAGCACGAGAAACGAGTGACTGGAAGACGCCAGTAAAGCTGCACTCCCGCCGTGCTGCCGTCAGCTCTCCGACTCTGTTTCTGAGCTAGCTGCACTTCTGGCAGCAGACGCAGACGCAGACGGCTGCGCAGGCATCACAGCGGCTGCACGTGCACGTTACCAGGGCCAGTGTCGTAACGCTGGTAGGTTGAAGCAGGTCTGCGCTGACCGCGCCGGAGGTAACGCGCTCCCACATCTGCATTTGCTCGCCGTGGTGAAGCTGTAGCGCACGGGACCCGCAGAACCGCTCGGAGATGCGGAATATGGACAGAACCGCCGGCGTGGAAGCTCCAGAGCGCTGAACGATTCGTGCGCAACCATGCAGCGGATTCTTCAGAGGAGACGGATCCGCACGCTGCGCTTGCTGTGGGCGCTCATGGCCGCGGTCGCGCTGTCTCTCGCCGTGTGCAGTGCCGTTTTTACCGTGTGGACGCTGCGACAAACGCGCGACCTGTCGAGGTCGTTTAAAAGTCTGCAGGAGCGCCTAGAGCAGGTAAAGCGACTGCGTGTCTGCGGTTGTTATTGTCGTTCAGATCCGGTTCAGATGCGCCGACTGCACGCATTCCTCCGCGTTTGTTTTTCGGTGCATCAGCGCTAATCGTCCGGTAATTTTGCAACGATTCCTTCTCCCTTTAATCGCGAGCTTACGCTACTCTCTTGTGGTGCTGGCCCGAACATCTCTGCGGGATTTGGGGGGAATATCATGCATATGATACGGGAATGTAACGATTCAGAGGCGCTTGATTGTACGCACACACCGCCGCTGCTCCGCCGGGGGTCTGCGGGACGCGCTTCCAGACTTTGCGCGCAGGGTGCTGCGAGTTACGGCCTATTTAGTTTCTCAAGTCGCTGCCAAGTGTGATGGCTCCGTTACCAATTTAGCTTCCATGTTTAGGACAATTTACTGGAAATCTTAGACATCTTGGCACGGGCGCGTTTCGAAGCCAGCGGACATTGCCTCGTAAAAGCATTTGTGTAATTATGGTTAAATGACTGGAGACTCGTAAGCTGCTATTTAGGGTTTAGTTTACCCTCAGCCGCAGGTGGGAGCTTGTGAAAAGCGGAGACGCACGAATGTGCCACGCAGTGCGGAGTCAATACATGACCGGGACGCCGGTGCTGAATCAGATCAGGTGTAAAAATGACCGGTGCTGAATCAGATCAGGTGTAAAAATGACCGGTGCTGAATCAGATCAGGTGTAAAAATGACCGGTGCTGAATCAGATCAGGTGTAAGCGAATATCCGCGATTGTGGGAGATCATTGGTGCCATAAATGCGTATCAGCTGGTAACTGATCGACCCCTGCGAGGAGCAGCAGGTAAATAACGCGTCCTCCTCAGCTGACGTGTGTAGATCCTAATGCGTTTTCCACAGACCCAGTCCAGATGGACAGGTAGTCTCAGCTTCTGCACTCAACCACAGCTACTGTTTCCAGACATTTGTTAAACTGCTGACAAAGCTTTCATGTGTTGGTCACATTGTTTGTCATATTTTTCCACCCTCTTTATTTAAAGCGTGTTTTTAACAAGGAAGTATCTCAGGAATTTTGCATTGAGTTAAAACTTTGCAAGGTGTTGTTTTCATTTAGAGGAAGTGGTTGACCTATTAAAATGGAGTCGCAGTGTTTGCCAGGCTTCTGGTGCTGTTTGTTTGTGTCTTGCTCAGCTCGGGTTTGATTATGACTGCATGGGTTACCCGCAGACCGGCAGCGCTGCCTCTCCGCTGGCCGGCCTTACACACACATTTAGGTTTATTCCTGGTCCAGTCACACAGGTTCCATCTCCCACCTCTGCCTGCAGAAGCTGCTGAGCAGGATAAAAATGCATTTTTCCATCTTCTCACACGCACTGTTTTTCTCTTTCGCAGGTGAATATGCAGCGGAAAGCCATCTTTCAGCTCATCCTGGAAAAACGTGACCTGCTGGAGAGTCAGAGGTTCCGCCGAAACGGTAATTTGTGTCATAACGCCAGACTGGTGAAGAGAGTTAGTTAAAGCACCTGACTGGTGAAGAGAGTTAGTTAAAGCACCTGAAGAGGGTTAGTTAAAGCCCCTGACTGGTGAAGAGAGTTAGTTAAAGCACCTGAAGAGGGTTAGTTAAAGCCCCTGACTGGTGAAGGGAGTTAGTTAAAGCGCCTGACCGGTGAACATGTAAAGTAATGAATGATGTGCTGTTGCTGAAAACCCAACAACTCTGAACGCCATTGAACAGTGAACTGCATGTTTCTGTTGCATGTGTAAGCTTTGTAACAATTATAGATTGCTTTGAAAGGAAGCTGAACAAAAGTGTTGAGATTAAAGAAATGATGGAGATTTATAAAAACACTGTCAAAACAAAGTAGCTTAACACTTACACACGACAGCTGTGAGTGCCAGAAAATCTTGGATCACCTGCAGTCTCAGCAGCTGCAGATAGATGATATTTGGTCACTCATTGCACGCGATATTTACAGAAATGAAAACATTTTGGACAGCAAGGCACCTTGGGTAAACCATTGGGCTGCAACAGGAAGCAGTAGGCAGCAGGCAGAATGACAGCAGAAATTACAGGCTTCAGCAGGATGGACACGCATCCAGCAAAACCAACTGGCACAATAACCACAAGGGCACAGCAGGTTTAGAAACGTTCTAAAACAAGTGACCCCTGCATTGAAGCCTGAAATAACTTTGACAGTTGACTGACTTCAGTCCTGCCTTAAATTTGGTTGTAATTATGTGATAGACATCTGAGGCTGGTCTACTGAGTACACTGCGAGAAAACTGTGCCAACAGGGTAAAAACAACAAAAGGAAATTACAGCCAAAAGATTAACAAAATAAACATGACTCTGGAAGAGAAGGACCATCAGAAGTCTAATGAGCAGCTGTAAGCCTTCAGCTCACACCTGACGGCTGTCTGATTTCAGAGCCAAAACGCTTATCCACAATCATTCCTCAAAATATATTGTTTTCCTAGTGGCCCTTAGGGACAGTCAGAGCTTCAAGTGGAGGCGGTCAGCCAGAAATAACAGTCGTGTTAACCATTTCTGTGAGGTTCCTTTTGAAGTCTGAGAAGCAGGTGATCAGTCAATGCACATTTTGAAGGGATATCAGGGGCTCAGGCAGCTCCCATGAGGCAGAACTCGAGAGCCTCTGCAGAGGGCAAAAATGACCCAGTTCTAAAGGTGGTTTGAGTTATTGCATATAGTTGAACGGTAGCCATAGCTGTTACTCTAGTCTACCCGCTTTCATAGGAAGAGTATTTTCTGCATGACAGAGGTTAGGAAAAAGTCAACCATCCATATTTTTTGCAACCTCTTTTCCTATGTTGACTGGAAGCAGCTGGTGGGGTGCAGGTAGAAAATGGTTGGTGGCTGAAACAAAGGCTGAGAGATGTAGAACAGAGCTGAAAGGAAATATTTCACCATCTGCTTTGACAATCAGGGACTCGACTGGTAGATAAATTATTTTAGATTAATCCATGATGTTTGCATCTGCACAGCTGTTAAACGCTGGAAGTTGCGAGAGCTCCACACAGATGCTGGGACTCATTGTCTTCATCAGATTTCAGTCCAGCGAGTTTTGTCTCTTTTTCCAAAACATGCTTCTCTTTTGTCTTTTATCTCGCCAGCGCCGGGGCGGAAAGAACGGAAAGTGGCGTCTCATTTTGAGAGTAAGTGGACAATAACATTGCAAATCATAAAGAAATTAAAGAATCAACTGCTGTTTTGTTTCACCATCCGAGTGTTGAACCTAATATATGTCTCATTTTTTCAACAGTAACCAAAGATTCTGTTCAGAAAGGTGAGTTGTTATCTTTGAAACAGTATTTGTCATGTGGGATATTATCTAATAATGTGTGTGTGTTGTAGTGGGGAATGAGGGAGTCATTAAGGGCTGGACTGAGGAAGTGCTGAATATGAGCAGGGCAGTGAATTATAATCCAGAGACCGGCACCTTTAAAGTGGAGCGCAGCGGCATCTACTTCCTATACTGTCAAGTGAGTCTAACACAGCAGTTTCCTCCTGATACACTGCCTGCAGTGCTGCAGTATACAAAGACATACTGAATAAATAATTCATGTGCCTTTATCATCATTTATGCTCCTTTCAATGCCCTAATGACAGAACTGCTTATTGAAACTAGTGTTATTGCTGGTTTCTGGTTTAATTTTAAACCCTATATCTTTTGCTTCCTGCTGTTTTTCTTTCTCTTTTTGTTATGTCTCTTGCTCTGAATTGGTCTCTCATAACATTCGCGTTTCTCTCATTTTCTTTCTCCTGCGGTTTGGCACTGTGTGTCCACACGCAGGTGCACTTCAACGAGAATGAGAGTCAGTATGTGAAGCTGGAGGTGTCCGTCCCCAAAGGCCCTCTGCTGCAGTGCATGGAGGGATACGGAACCACTCCAGCGTCCGGCTCACACAAGTTTCACTTCCTGAAGCCCTGTCAGGTGTCCGGCCTCCTCCGTCTCAACAAGGGTGCAGAGCTGAAGGCCATCACTGGACCGTTCTTTAGCCTTCAGGAGTCGGGCAAACATTACTTTGGCCTCTTCAGAGTTAACTAGAGGCTGGATGCTCTTCCAGGCACTTAATGTACATGGACTACATTGTTTATATATTTCCACTCATCACTGGTTGAAATTGGACTTGAAAGCACCTAATCTAAATGTGTCTCTTTGACCCTGGATCCTGCTGTGGCCTTAGATGAAATTGTGACCCCACAAGTGCCCTTCTATGAAGATATCATCAGATGTCAAACGGCACCACTTGCTTGTTGGATCAATTTATGGAGAAAAATGTGGTACTTTCTCGGTTGGGCCACAAATGCCTTATTAAACACAAAACCAGCACAATTTCAACTATATAAATATAGCACTTAATTACAGCATACCAGAGACTTTGCTCCTGCGGCGTGGTTGGCTTAGATACCGGCATAACCAGTTTGAAGAGAAGGATGATGAGTTTTCGGCCGAGTTTCAGGCCACTACAAGCATGAGAGGTTTCACCACTGCTTACTTGGCTGGACCAAAACAGAGTTGCCCCAGTTTCTGAACTGCTTTACTGCTGAATGGAGTGAATGCAGAAAAAATGAAGGTTTTGGTTGTTGATCAGGGCAACTAAGAGTGACCAAATATGCATTAAAAAGACACCAGCAGAAATCAGAAACTTTAATACTGTTGCTGCTTTTATTTGCAACAAGCATTGCACCTCCAAACCTTTTTCTTTCCAAATATGTTTAGTCACTGTGAGCGATGAAACATGTTATTATCAGGGGAAAGATTACAGCAGTGACGTCCTAAAGCAGATGATGCACCTGGTGTACTGTGCTGTTATTAACAGTGACCTTGTACATAATGAAGATCGATTTAAAGTGACAATGTTACATACAGCACAGAAGAGGAACCTTTGAAAACATCACCGTATGCCTTCAGTTTTATGCTGTGTGCAATTTCATGTTGTATTTTTTTATAAAGGTAAAGTTACAGATTTTTATACCATCATAATTACATTTAATCTCACTAATAAGAAATGTATGAAACCACTGGTGCTCGTGTTGACTCAAATCTGTCAGTGTCTCCTCAAGTCTTTCATAAATATTGTCTTTACTGTCCATTAAACTTGAAGTGGGGAATACAGCTGCCATTGTAAATGCACTTTGCCCCAACTGGATTTCCTAATCATGCACCGGCTTCCTCTTTGTAATTCCTGAACCCTCATGCGGACCCCTCATCCTCCCCTCTCGTTTCCACTTGCTTCTGGACTTTCACTTCCTGTATCTGAATCTGCTGCAAATAGTTGAAAACCTTTGAGGAAAAACATGTGCTTTTCCGCTGCTCTCCGTCCCCTCTCCTTCCCCTTGTCTGCAGTATTTTTTCCTCTGTTTGGGTTCACTCCACACACAAAATCCACATTTGGCTGGCGTTAGTTTCTGCTTTTAAAACAACATTCAAGATAAACCTGACCACATCAAGATGAAGTACCAGATTTTGTGAGAGTAAATTTGATGTGACAGAGGTCATTTTGATTTTCAAGGAAAAATATCCTTTAAATTATCCCCTCTGTACTTTTCTCTAACAACATGAAGTGAAAATTGGACTCCAATGATTGAAATCAGGAATTGTGTAAAATTTCAGTTGTTAAATGTTAAAGCTGCATGACCCTTTAAAATGCTGCTTTTCAGTCATTTGTAATTTGTAGGAGAAACACTGGGTTCAGTTAAATCTTGTATTAAATCTAGAAATAGTGGTGAAACAGTGGAAAGATAAATGTCAAAGGGATTTTCAGGTACCACCATCTCTTAGTCAGCCTGTGCTTTTGATGCCTTGAAAACCAGCTCGGCACATTTCAGTTCATCATTACTTGTAACGTCTTGCATCACATCAAGGCAGGAAGCTGCATAAAACACATTTTTTATACTTACAGTGTCAGTTACAGTCAGACAGCAGCACTCTTCTAACCACATCTTTCCTGTAGCTCAACTGACGCTGGCAACACCAAGGCCATGGGTTTAATTCCCAGGAAACAGCTTGAATGCAACATATAACAGTTGCTTTGGATAAAAAAATGTTCTTTCTGCATATTATGAAAACAATACAGAAATTCTTCATTTGAGTTTTTATTACAAACAAAACAAAAGAAAGATGCATTATTAACATGTTCTGTTCAGTGTGTTGAATGTCACAACATTGTCACTGTCTTTTATCACAACATACAGTGACGCTTAGCAGGAAATTAATGAAAAGCAAAAAAAAAGAAAGAAAAAAACAGAAAATGGACAGAAAGTGCTTGATCTGACACAACTCTCCCAAATAATACCAAGCACTTGAATGTGTGACATATCAGTTTCAGCTGACAAACAATGACCGGGCAAATAAATTAACATTTCAACTCACCATCTGCTTGAGTTAAAGCCAGGGACAGCAGAACTGTAGCCATAGTTCCCATCTGTTGATTAACACTTTATCACCTTTGGAGGAGGTTACATTAAAAGACTGCAACTGTATGAACCAAGATCTCAAAGCGAGGAAAATACCAAAGGAATTTTACTTGCTGATTTGAATATATGCATTCATATGTTTTCAGTTTTATGGTTACACATGATCCACTGCATACAGATTTATGCAAGCCCCAAATCTAGACAGGAAGTGATGTTTATTAGATACTGATATAATGATGTCGAGGGTTCTGAAGTTCCAAAGACTTCTTCGTTGAATATTATTACAAGAGGTCCGTTACAGAGAAATGTCATGGACCAAACATACAATGTATCAATGTTTCGACTGCTTTTTATTATTATTATTTTCATTTGGTAGAAGCTTCGCAATTGTAACATCAAAGACAACAACAAGAGCAACAACAATAATCATAGTTGTAACAAATTAAAAACAGAAGAACACAATGAAACTGAGTTTAAATACACAAACAATATCAAAGAGCTCATAAAAAGAACTGAAATGTGGCAAATGAAGGAGTGCGGCTGTGATGTGCAGAAGGGAGGGATTCCTCTCAATGTGAAAGTCATGTGGGGGGCTGGACAGTTTGGAAAATATTTGTGATTTGTTGGAAATGTGATTAACAGTGATAAACATTATAAGGGAGGTATGAAGATTTCTCGCGTTTTATGACCTTTCAGAGCTTGAGCTGAACCATCACTACCTCAAGGTAACAAGGTTAAGGGTCAATACTTATAAAAGCAGAAAGCTTGACACATCAATGCTTGACATCCCATAATAAGGCTAAAAAAACTTCATAACAAACACGTCTTTACTATTAAAAGACAATATTGCAGCCAATACTGTTTGTAATTGAACTTAATACATCCTCACTGTCATGGTAGGTTATATACTTTTGTTTTTCGCAAGACATGAAACAATTGGCCAGAATACTGTTTATTGTTTTTTCTATATTTGAAAAGAAATGTTGTATTTATATTCCATTGTGCAACGTCATAAGAACATTAGACGCTTCACCTAAATATAACTTTAGCGTGTCAGTTGTAAATATCAATATAGATTTCTAAACATGTTTTGCCTTTAACTGTAATAATCCAGTGAGATTTTTGTCCTGCAACAGTATGACACATACAGATCTGATCTCACCATCATAAGTCAGTCTGAGATTACATAGAGAAAAAACAAGAACCGAGACAGTCTAAATTTAAAGCTGCAAAAAAATTACTTCATTATTACAGTTACTTCTAAAGAATGTTTGAAAATCTATATTAATATTTCATACTAACACACTGAAACAAAGGTTATAAATATTTTCAAATGCTTGTTTGGGTGAAGCAGTGTGCCCAGCACTTCTGCGCAGTACTGAAAGCCCATCTAACTCTCTGCAGCCTGTTTACAATCCACAGCGACTGTAAAACCATCACGCCAACCCATGATGAGGGTTCCTGAAACACTCACTATACAAGAGTTCTGCCTGGCTAAACTGCAGAGGTGCATGCTGCAGGAAATCAGTGGAGGCGAGCTGAAGCTCACGTGTTAGTCCACATACATGCAGATTCATGTGTGTGTGGAGGGTGTTGGCGAGATGATGGGGCTCTGGATGAGTGTTCATTGTGTCTGACAGAAAGAAAAATACAGAATCTGAGGGTGTGTGTGTGTGTGCAAGAGAAAATAACTGAAGGTGAGCATAAAAGTGCTGCTGTGACACTGAGGGTAGACTGTTCATCAAACTGTAGGTTAGTAGGTGTGTGCGTGTTCTGAAGAAATAGTTATGTTTAAGTTTGCATGCAGATGTTGGACTTAGTCTGTGTCTTTGTGTGTGTCTGTGTGTGTGTTGGGAGGGGTCGGGTTCAGTCATCGATGCAGATCACCTCTCCACTGCGCTGTTCCCTTCGTGCCATCAGAAGCTCCGCCTCCCTCTCCTTCTTTACTGACATGGGGGGTCCATTCAATACTGCAGGGAACATGCAAACACACACAAACACACAGGAAATGAAGGGAATGATCCGTACACTAACACGCTGCTCACACTGACAGGTTACCAGATCAATGATGTTCATGCAGCCAGATGCACAAACATGAGCTACATAACTGGCCATAGCTTTAAAAATTGTCTCCGTTTCCACGATGAATCAGTTTCCTGCTAATAATTCACATTCTATGAAGTAAATTTTGACTATAAATGATAATAGTGTATAAAACATCGTATTATGAATAAGTTGAACCATAAACTAAAACATGATATTGTGACAGTTGCTGCTTATTTGCATAAACTTTACTTATATTTCTGTAGGGTATTTTAGTTTCATTTCTACTTTCTCTATTTCATTGTTGCTTTCTATCACTTAATTTAGTTTTACTTTTTTGCATTGTAAATACAATAAAAACAAAATACCAATATAAATTAATACTTGCAAACTACAGACAAAAATAAATCCACTCCATAATTTCTTGTAATCATCCTTTAATGAGTAAACATAAAGTGAGAATATCATAATATTAATAATAATACAAAAACTCATCTTCTGAAAAGAGATACGTGAGGATCAGTGGGTTCCACAAACAGTATCACACATCATGTGTGAGTGTCTGAACTACTTCAGCTTCATTTGCTACATTTCTAGATTTTGTTGCAGACTCACAGTGACATAAAACATAAGCCATTCCACCACTGTTCAGTATTCTGTGTGAACACAACACACAGTGTTCTGATTCTAGAAGCAGATTCTGAAAACATGAAATGATTGGCCTACACTGAATGAATATTTCTATTCTATTTGACAGAAATGGTGTCCAAGTGTTGGTACCTTTGGTTTGAAGAACTGACCCTCCGAAAGGTTCCAACCTACTTTCAAAACAATCTTGCCACATGCTCAGCACCAGTTCTGTGCTCAGACAGAAAGTCTTTAGTGTTGCAGATCAACACACCTTACACTTGCCACCTCTATTTTCATACATTTAAAACACACTCACTGACTGGTTGTGCAATATCTTGGACACATCTTGTACTATCTTCTTTGTGTACAATGGGTGTCTATTTCATCTCAAGCCTAAACTTGCAGTACCAGTTTCAAGACCTTCAAACAGACAATCCCTCTTGGCTTGCGTTTCTCAAATTACACAACCTAAGATTTTTTGAGGACAATGATGCCACAGTCAATTTTTGTGTTACAAGTTTTGGCAGAGTTTGATATTTTTGACTGTGTAATGGAACGGGCTAATGCTAACTGTTGACTTCAGTTAAGACTGGCACCATTTCATGAACATGTAATAAGAGAAGAAGAATGCCGGGCCTTCAGATGAGAAAACTTCTGGAGAAATCTTGGAATGTGTTGGGGAAAAAGCTGTGCTAGAAACCCGCCGGGTGACTTTCATATCTCCAAACGCTGTACTGCATGCTCCTCTGACATGAGCCAAGAACAATAAATCAGTGACTCTGACTCCCTGCTTCTACAATCAACAATCTTGGAACTATCTGTGTCCTTCTCTCACACTGTCTCTCTCTCTCTCTCTGCCTCTCTCTTTCTGATTGTCTCTCTATTCAATATTGGCTCTGGTGTTTCTCTCTCTCTCTGCCTCACGTTCCCAGACTGTCTTTCTCTCACGGACTGTCTTCTCACAGACTGCCTCTCTCTCCCAGAATGTCTATTTCTGTCTCCCTCTCTATAAGACTGTCTGTGTCTCTGACTGTCTCATTCTCTCATACCGTCTATCTCTTCAAGCTTGAACAGAGGGCATCAGGTTTGTTCTTGTGTAGGGACCTGCCTTAGCTCTCACTCTCTCTGTTCCATCAGTATACCAGAGAAACAAGCAGAGATGGGAGCTGACCTCAGTGACCCAGCCCATCTGAACACCCACACAGAACCCGCACAGAACCCGCACACCAGCAGCTCTGAATCAGCTCCAGAGTAAACACAGTTAGCCTCAGTCCGCTGATACAGAACTCTGAACTGTACAGACTTAGAAATGCAAAGCCACACAGACACACATTACAATAAACAGTGTAAACAGCACAAGTGTTGTCATGGCAACCAATTTTTACTGTGAAACTGCAAAAATATTGTATTTTCACTAAAACTTCAGGAGTATGTTCAAAGATGCAAATTATTCATTAAGAATTAAAGTGAGTCCTAATGTTCTGCCACTTTATCAAATCTACCAAACCAGCTCCTCCTTTAAACAGCTCTTGACTGTGTGTGTCTGTATGTGGGTGAATACAGGGAGTCCACATACAACAGTCACGTACTGTATAAACGTCCTGCTGGGGATTAAATCTGGCCTCAGCACAGCACAGGAATTTGGTCAGGTTCAGTACTTATTGTGTGTGTGTGTGTGTGCATGATTAGCTTGTAGGTCTTCTGAACTGACCCAGAACCAGCATACTACTACAAGTAACCAGAGAAAACCATGAAACTCATCTCAGATCAGCTGCAGAAAATAATTTCTAACGGTGTATGTGCTAAGTGATGAAAAAATCACATTCCAACCATTTGTGAGTTTTTCTGAGCGACCTCTCAGAACAGGTTGTAAAAGATTGAGTTTCAGCCTTCAGAACGATACGCTTCATGAATATGAATGTCTGGCTAAAGAAGTCACGGCTTTTCCATTTACTTCTCATGGTTTCGTGCCACTGCACAGGCCTGTAACACACAACGCAGAGTCCTTATTTAGGAAAGCAGAGAGTCCATGGTTGGAGGTGGGTAAACCGAGAGAATTTTCAAGAGGTCCTCTGTTTCCAAGAAAAAAATCCCAAGATAGTTCCACTCCACTTCGCCTCAGTTCCAAAACAGTTTTGATTGGGTCAGGGGTTTGAATGATTGAAAACAAACTTGTGGTATTTTGGAAAACTTCTGTCTTTGGAATTCTTTAGTTCTGGCATGGTGAGAAGCTGCAGGCCTCTTCTGCAGCTATGCGTTTGTGTGTGTATGTCTGGGAGACAGAGAGAGAAAGTAAATGATAAAAAAGAGAGATAAAAGGATGCAGAGAAAGAGTGATTTGCAGTGAAATTAGGGAGGGAAGTTTTCGGGCACTTAAAAGAACACTCTCCTTCCTCCAGCCAATGAAAAATGAATCTGCTGGGACTTCTGTGGGACCAAGAGATGAAAGGAGAGCGAGACAGAGTGAGAGAATGGAAGAGAGATAGAAAGGGGAAAAAGTGGTGGAAAGAGCAGAAGTGAAAGAAGAGGTCTGTGTTTTTGTCGTCTCTGCTGCTCCCCGACAGTCCAAACGGCTTCAGCAGGGCAAGTTGGGCAATTTTCCTGTCACTCTCTTTTCACCTTTCGCCTACATTTCGTCTCTTTTGCATTAGTTCACTGTGTTATTTGAGGAGTTCATGATCTGTTTCTTCTTCATAGTGATTTTCTTCAGAAGCACTCACACTGTCTTTGCACTGTGTGTATGTAATGCCTCATCCATCCTGTCCTCTCAGCTTCTGTCCTCTCTCTCACTTTCTCTACTTCATTCTACGTGTTAAAATCTCTTCAGACTCCTCTGTACTCTTTAACTTTACCTCCCCTTCAGTTTATCAGGCTCTAGGTTTTTCCCCTTTAAAAACACGTCCCTCACATTTTACAGTCCCTCTCGTTTATCTCCATCCGTCTCTCTGTCGCTCAGGGTTTTTTGGGCCGACCGTTGCGTGGGAGGTTCTCCACAGTGTTGCTCAGGCGGTACTTGACGATGATGCTGTGTACGGTGGATTTGGGCATGCGAAGCTCCAGTCCAATAGACCCTTCTGACCTGCCGTCTTTCCACAGGTCCACCACCCTCTGCCGCTGCAGCACGTCATGTTCCTTGGTCTTCAGGCAGGCCGGAGCTTCTGTGGAGGCAGAAAGGGGGCAGACTGTAGACACTGGGGGGGCAGGGAGTGGGCAAGCAGCGGAATCAGTGGAATCACAGTACCAGTCCTCAATATTCAAAGAAACAAAAACAAAAACTCTGTCAGGAGGCTGGACGGAGGCCTTCTAAAGACCCCACTCAAAGAAGCATGAGAGGTTTATGAATTCTGCATGAAATCCATCTACCCATAACACCCCACACAGGACAGTTTTGAGTATCTTGCGTGCACAGTATCACTGGTATGTGAACAGGACAGCAACGACTCACTGAAGTTAAAAGACATGTTAGCGGTTTTGGGGCATTTTTGCCAAAGAAATCTGTGTTGACATAAAGTGTTTAAAACCTTCTGCTCCATGAAGTTCATGACATGTAAGTGCTAAGAGTTTAAGTGGCAACAACTTATGAAAGAAAACAAGAGACGCTTGCCAAAGTCTTTATTCTGGAGACCTTTAAGAATGACTGTGATGTTACAGGCTTTCTGCAGAGGTGCTCACACTCCATTTGTCCTTCTTTTGTCTTTTAAAGAGATGTTGAGCAAAAATTTCCTATTATGGAGTATGTTCAACACTCAGTCCTTCATTTTTTTTTCTCTTTTTTTATATCTCTTTCTCTCTCTTTTTTTGTTTAGTCTGGCATGCTGTTTTCATCTTGCTTCTTGGCTCAGTTTAAACTGGGGTCACCACAGCAGTCTCAATCAGGGACCAAAGGGTTCAAATGGGCCCCAAGTGGGGAGTATTTTTAACCCAGCGAGGGTTCAGCGTGTACAGCCTCAACAAACTCAATCAGTTTCTACACCCACTGGAATCTGAAGTCTGGGGCTATTTCAGACACAGACAGAGACAGACGGAAAGAAAGAGAGAGAGTCTAGCTCTGTCTCCAGGGGTTTAAAGTCCAGCGTAAAAAGGCACGAGCACATTTGTATTTCTTTCTGTTTTTTTTCACTCTCTTAAAAATATCTGAGTAGAAAAGCAAAAAAATGTTCCTTCAGCTGAGAGATTCCTGGCACAACTACAGCTCTGGATAAACGTAATGACATTTTCAGAAAAATCACTATGGCAAGAAAATATGCCTCCCTCAGACGTTGTGGTTGAAAGACTGGTATCAGGACACTCAATCTGAAAACCTTCCACTCTGGACGGGCACAAACAGATGGGACGAGGGCCCGAGTCTGGCCTCTGATACAGTAAACAGAGCTCACCAAATAAAAACAACTGCATTTGTTTCTCTGACTGCTTCCTGCACTCATATGCTGTTACAGAGCTAATATTGAAACAATAAACTCTCTGGCAGCACTGGTCTGTTCTCTTGGACCAGAACTGGAGAGCAAGAAATTATTTAGCCAAAATTCCACAGGGGCCCTCTCAAATTAAACTGTAATTATTTGTGTTAAAACTCTAACCAGAATCATATTTTGCAGAAATACTAATCTGTAACTGTGACTCGTGTCATTTTGTAGCTAAGGACAGAATCTGTGTTCATTTCTGAACAGTGACGCATTGAACAGAGATTCAATTTGTAAGCCTGTCTTTAAAACAATACTTACAAAATAACAAATGAAATCTGTGGAACATGAATGAAATCTGTGGAACACAAATAATTTCAGGTTCCTTGAACTCTATATAACTGATTCGATCTTTTGTTTAATCTATTTTGGGAATCAAATGTCATTTAAGCATTTTACACGAAAACTACCAAACAAACTTCAGAAACACTGACCTCACAAATGATCTGTTGTGGAGTGAAGCCCTCTCTTAAACAGTATGAACGCACACACACACACACACAACAAGATTTAAGAAAAAAACAAACAGAAAGAAAGAAAACAGAGGAAAACAGAGGGATATCTGGATGTAAATGACGGGATGCCACAGTCATAATGTCTGGTGAGATAATTCATTAAAATCACCTCATGTGTTCCACATGTGACCAGAACTAAAGCACAGCTGTGAATGTGAGTGAACTCAATTCAATTTCACTCCAGTCTGCAGCCTGACTGACGATTCAGATGTGTGTGATGAGTTCAGCTTTACCCGAGCACTGAGTGCACAGGGTTTCTGTCCAACACTCCACGTTTCACTCTCTGTGCTTCATTCGTTGCAATAGAAAACTACATATTCTACAACAGTGCAACAGTATATGAATTAGGATGCACTAAAACACGATCAGTCTACAGAATACACCATAAATTCAAATGTTTATATGACAATTTGTTGTCAAAGATTCACATAAAGAGTTTTCTATTCATCCATTCTATCAACCTGTTTGTCCTCCGTTTGTTCTATTGCAGGGCAAACACTCACACACACTCACACAATTTCTAAAGGCAGTTTAAGACTTCCAGTTCACATGATCTGCATGTCTTTGGAGTACCTGGAGGAAACCCATGCTGACACAGGAGAACATGTAAACTCCACATGAAACTCCCACTGTCTCACTGCTTCTTTAACTCTCTTTAACTCTTTTACTATTCTACTGAAGAACAATGTCACATATACACTGGATGGCTTGAGGGTGAGTAAATGAGCAGCACATTTTTATTTTTGGGGTATCCCTTCAGGGGTTTTGTTGTAATGAATGGTGTTTTAACAGAAAAACTGTTTTGATGATGGTGTGGTGGGGCAACAATTCTCCTTTGAAACATCTGTGTTTGTGTTTGTGTCTATGGTGGATTTCCTCAAACCTGCCTAACTGAAACTTCACATTTTACTAATGCCAGCCAGAATTACATTGCCCTTAAGCAAAATGCTTTTAAATTTACATTTAAGACATCCAGCAGCTGCCGTTTTGAAGAGCAGTGTTCCACATACTTTATTTTCACAATTTCAGTTTGCCACGATCAACAGATGGCAAACAAACCTGCCTATAAAATTCCAACTGAACAAACAAATATATTCATACCCTCTCAGCTGCTCACAGAAGATTTCTATTCACTCCCGATTAAGCTTGTTTTGTAAGAACTGCATAAATTCCACAAAAGTTGTTCTAAAAATCTTTATGTTTCGGGGTGTAATAGTAGCTCTTCCCGTGGCCTCTGTTCTGTTCCATTCATCTGTACACTCAGATAATAAAACACCAGCCGGCTGTTTGCATAACCATCAAAAGTGTTCAAATCAACAGTTTCACCACTCGCCGATTTTATCTTTACCTTGTTACCAGATGTTTGTGTACAGAGCAAGTCTTAGTGCAAATTACATTAGAGAGAGCACTGAAGAGTTTATGATGGTTGTTCTGTTTGGGGTGGTCTTTCTGGGAAAGAACCAGCAGAACTGACCTGATATGAAGGATCCAGGAGGCATCTGGCTGTAGTTGGCCCCAGCCAGACTGAGGGCCGCAGAAGGTGCAGGTGTGAATGGGGGGCCGTAGTTCTGTGGGGTGGCGTAGGGGCCCGGAGGAATAGACTACACAAAATGAAAGAGAGAGAAAGCGTGTTTGTGAGAAGCAGAGAAACCAAAGGGATTTAGTTTAAACATATAATTCCAGTCCACGGTGGTAGAAGATTCAGTGTGTCTCTGCACATTTATTAACACAATCTCTGCAACAAATAATTCTGAGTAGGTGTGCTCTGTGATTCTGTGCACAAGTATTTTCATGTAAGTAAAATGCCTATGAATCCACTGTATGTGCTTTTCAATCCATACTAGGAATCTATGTGTTTAAATACATACAAACCTAGTCAGTAACTGAATATTTAATATGTGTGTGTGCATTGTAATGTGTGTGTTGTGTGTGTATTTACCGGAGGTGCATGTGTCTCGTTGCCCTTGTTGGCCAGTCTGCTGAGAATGCCTCTCTCTGACATCTGCAGGCGGGCCGTTACTGGAGGAACTCTGGACAGTGTGGCTGGAAGCCGTGTTACATCTGCCTTCATGTCACTCAGAAGCTCCTCCAGCTGGTTAAGAACTACAAAAATGTCCATCATTACAACATTACAAGTGAAGCATAAATACTAGAAGGAACAGACAAGATCTACAGGTCAAAATTAATTTGCTTTAATAAGAGCATGTAGCTGAGCTGGCTTTCCAAGTTTGTTCAAAACCTGATCCTCCATGTTATTCCATGATTTGAGGATGTTCTAAAGAGCATCTTGTGTGCTTTAACAGAAGGAAAGAGACTTGATTGTTTCTCACAGGGTCAGTGTCATCTTTAAAGTTCACAACTCTTGCTACTGCTGTAATGTGACATATTTTCAAGTGAGATAATGTACAACTGAATAAAGACAGACCAGAATGAACTGAATCTGTGCCAGTGTTATTAACAGAAGCAGGATTTTACTGGGCTCCATAGAGGGCTTCCTCTGTGATTACATTACATACACAGCTCAAAGCTGTGATGATGTGATGAACTGTGTAATTAAACTAAACACACACTTTTTGAGTTGTTCATGTCACCTAAACATACCTGCTGTTATGTAATAAACGTGACTCACTGTGAGCAAATGTGAGCAAAGATAAACACAGTAATTTTAATTATAGTCGTTTACATGTATTAACACTCATAAATTAATGAAGTTGGTAGCTTTGTGAAGGAGGATCAACTGTCAGTCAATTTGTAAAAGAATCACAAAACTTTGTGTTTTGGGCATGTTTAGGAAAGTAGCCTAAAACAAAAAAATAAAACCAAAAAGCATCATTTTATTAAATCTGACTGTCAAAAGATTTTTTAAAATAATTTATAGATGATCTCTTAGCAATGACAGGTAACAGAAAGAGCAACAAGTCAAGTAAAATGGTATCCAATAAATGGTTTAAAAAACAATGTGCTTGTGCTCCAGGCCATACTCAGAGTGCTTTGAAACACAGATGAGCTGGCAGGAAGTCTGATCTCACTGGATCTTTCTAGAAACTCTTTATCAGACGCTCAAAATGGCAACAGAATTGTTCTCAGTTACACGTCATTTCATTCCCTCTGATACAGCATATCTTATTTATAACTCCATGTATGCACACACACACTTTCTCTCACCCTTATGCAGTACAGCATTGGCAGGTTTGTTTCCAGCAAGTGACTCCTTGCTGAGGTGCTGGTGGGACTCAGCCAGACACTCCACCTCAGCGAATCGGGCGTTCAGGGCCATAGCCGGGTGAGTGGGGTCCTGGGTCATGTTGAGGTACGCAGCCCGACGCAGCTGTTCCTCTATCACCAGAGCCTGCTCCAGCAACTGACAGACAGATCTCAGATCAGTACACATTTATCTCAACATTTATGATGTGGAAAATAAACTCATGGCCTTTAAAGAAAAGAACATGCTGCAAATCACAGGCAGATATTATGTTCAGTTGTGCTATATCCACACATATAATGGATAATAATGGTGATAATCAACAAATATCAATCAGTAAAACAGCGAGTTGCTGTCATCACACACTTCTAACAATGACACAATCAACCACACACAGAAGAAAAATTCTGCAACAGTAATTACGCTAAAACAATAATTATTGTACAGTAACCACAATTTACTCTTGCTGCAATGCATGCTGGGAAATCTTTAACAAACCAGCAACTTGATTTAATATATAAAACTGGCTGTTCAGAGTATTCTTATTCTAGCCGTGACAAATTTTAAGGGAACATCACTGATCCAACATATGTTTTTATGCTGATTCAAAGTAATTCTCTTTATTCTTATTATTAGTGACTGAAATAGCCATGTATGCTGGATAAGGTGTAATAAATTTTTTTGTAAAGTGTGACTGTAAAGACAATCACATAGTCTTGGGAAGAGAAAAATAATGGAAAGAGCACAAGTCTGAGAGCACAAAGAAACAGATTGAGAAAACAGAGCTCAAAGAAAGAAAAACAGACCACGAAATAGAGAGAAATGTAAGAAATGTATTGAACGAATTGACAGAAAAGTCATGGCTGGAGTGATAAAGCGTTCCAGTAATTTATGAGCATGAGAAAGCAACAGCTTCACTGAAATCACAGCAGTTCTCAGGTTGCTTAATTCATTCAGAATTATATAAGAGAAGAGAGAGAGACAGAGCATGAGAAAAGACAAAGGAGGATGTAGAGAAAAGGATATGAAACATGTGATGAAAAGAAAAACAGGAAAAACAATGAAAGTCAGGGCTGTTTCGCAAGAATGCACATCAGCATATTCAGGTTTAGTGTTTGTGATAGTGACACGTCGCTGTCGTATAGATAAAATCTTCAGGCAGGAGTCATACAAACAGCGGAACTAAAGACAGAGCAATAAACATGTCAAAACAAGACATACAAATATAATTATGACACAAATGACAACAAAAAGAAGTCGTTTTCAAGCCACGACCTACCGCAATGTAAGACAGAAAACAATGAAACGGCTACAAAACCCACAACGAAAACAAAATGAAACCTTGCAGTGGACTCAACGAAAACAACATAACCAATTAAAATAAAGAAAATGATACACAGAAAATAAACCAACGCAAAAAAACACTGAAAAGGAACAATAATTACAAAAGTTTTACAACTCACCTTAAAGCGCCTAGCAAGAAACTTGTTCTTCATCTCTAAGAAGTTTCCTTTGTTGGCTTGATTCTTGAAGGGCTCGTTAACGATGGCGAACTGCGGGTCATTCTGAATGTCCTGCCAGCGTGCATAACCATGGCTACACCAGGTCAAGGATTAAAGTTCAAACCATTAAACAGCAAATCGGACATCATAAATATAACAATCTTCATTTACAGAATATACATTTTACTGTCTTTAATATTCAGTTATTTACTATTTAATAATATTCATGTAATCTGAATGTATTCATAGAGTTTTTCAACTCATTTTATTGCCTTGTTTTTCTTGGCTTTAAACTCTAAACATTATGAATACAGTGAGGAATACTGTGCTTTGATTGTGCACACAAAAACCCTCTCGCCTGTTTAGCAATCGCAATATAAATATACATTAATGGGACTGGATTGTTTCTACGGTGACAGCAGTCTGTCTCCAAGGATACCACACAATGCCTGCCAGCAGCCAGAAATCATGTCGCCTGTGCCAGATCTCGTTGATCTTGCCTGATGAGATGGCCGCTCGCTCCTCATTCTGCCAAAGAGTGTGCAGCTCTAGAAAAACCACCGCAAATCAGCCAGTAAACTTTGTAATTCATTTATACTACACAGCGAGTAAATGAACAATCAGGCAACAATCAAGTAAAAATCTTCTGACAAGTTAACAAGCATATAAATCTAGTTATCTAGCTATAAACCAAATGACCTGCCCAGAGTATAGGTGGTATGCTTAGTGTTTGTTTGAAATGTTTTATCAACGCTGGTGAAATGTTTATGAAGACTAAGTATAAACCCCTCTATATTTAGTTGTACTCTTTTAAAGTTGTAAATGTAACAAAAGTGTTACTCATTTCTTAGTGAAGTGACCTGTTCCTTCCTTTTTTTGATGAAAATCAGTCATATGATGAATCAAAGTAAACGAAAATTCAGTGGTCATTACACTCATCTTAAAATAATTTTCCCAGAATGTGAAAAGCTACTCCTACCCGTATACTCCTCTTAATGTGTACTTTACTATGCACTCCCATTACAGGATCCATTCTTACCGCATACTAATTATTTATAGTATTTGTCTTACGGAGAATTGGGTCTGTGTGTGTACACATATACAGTATTTGCATACAAACTGTAAACATGCAAGTGTCCACTTACATGTAAATGGACCATCAATATAAACAGAAGTGCATGAAATCATGGGTTTTCTTGTTTCAACAGAAGTCATTTTAGGAAATAATCAATGATGACTGCATGGAAAGTAATCTGAGAAAAGCCTTTGTAAACCACTGACAAATGAAATCACAGCTTACTGCTCCTGGTAAAACCGCTTCACAGAAGCTTTAAGAATCTGAAATGCTTTTTTTAATAATGTGACATCACTGTCATCTTCTCTTGAGAATACACTGTTTCATTTCACCATCATTATAACAGTACAAGCCTCGTTATAAAGCAAGCAGCTTTAGAAAACATTGGTGTGTTCTGAGAATCTGAGTAGACTGGAAGTAAGAGACATTACTGCAAAAACTGATGTGAACAAAGCAAACACTAAATATCAGAATATGTCCTTAAAGCTGCAGTGTTTATTTTTCTGCCGTTTCTCAAATGCTCCCACTAGTCACATGACATTTACAGCTCAGGTGATTGGCTCAAACAGTGTGTATTTGTGGGAGGTGTTTTGCAGGAAAGCAGCTGTCTTTCAGATAAATGGGAAAGCTAACACAAAGCTAAGTTTTCTCCAGGTATGACAGACCTTCTTGATTTGTACATACAGGCAATCCTGCTCCAGATTCACACCAGTGATGTTGCTGATATGTGTTTATATATGTGGGGAATATTTTGAGGAAATCAGCCTATGTACATCTTACACTGTTTTTGAATCTTCAGCAGCGACAGAAGAAAGCATGTTAACATGAAAACAATGATGCAGCGGTGGGTGGAGTGTACCTGTGAAACCCCCATCTGCGATGTTGAACATGAACCGTGGACGCTCTGTGGGTTTGCCATTTCCTTTGGGTACTTCCTCCCTCTGACCTTTGACCTCTCTTGCTCTTTCAGTATCCTTTTCACCTTTCACCTCCTCTGTGATCCGAGAAAATAGCAAACATGATGGAAAAGATGTTATGAACACAACAATTATGCTTGCAGTAGTACAGTATGATACAGTATAAGAACACTTGACATCAAAATACACCAGACAAGAAGCAGAATGAGAAGAATTTTGTCATTCACCTTTTCTAACATCAGAAGACAGACCATCAGTTCTCTTTTCTGTTGTTTCTGTGGGAGGTGTCTCATCTCTCTTGTCTTCACCAGTCTTCTCTCTTTTCTCTCCCATCATGGCCTCTGCAATGACATCAACCACAGACAGCCATCAAATCACAGGCAGATGACTGACAGGCATGACAGCCAACCAGATTGCAGCAGTACCTCTGTTCTCGTCTTTAATGGATGGGGAGGCACATGTGACATCTCCCTTCGTTTTCTCAGGGGAGGTTTCCTTCTCTGAGCGCTCCTCGTCTCGTTTGTCTTTCTCACTCTTGTCTTTTGGAGAAGATGGAGGGACATCAGTGTTTTCTTTCAGTTTGGAGTCATCAGAACTTTCTGATGTTTGGGATTTTTCAAAGGTTGCAGGATCCTTCTCGCTCTCTTTCAGTGTTGTGGAAGTCTGTGGTAAAGACACGGTCTGTTAGATCTGTTCCACACATATGTAAGATAAACAATCATATAGACTTTCCCATACAAAGTCTTCCCACACACACTTACTGAAACATTACAATCAGTCTTACAGATTTATAGGCTTACAGATACTTGACAGGTACTTACCATTCTGCTAACCCTCTTCATTAATATAATCCCTGCCACACCCCAAAACACACACACACACGGTTTTCCCTTTTGGGAATGGGGACCAACTTTATGATCATCACTCGTGGGGACCATCTGTTCTAAAAAGTTCTAAGAGGCCAGAAAACAATCTGGGACCTTATTCGCATATTATTTACATAATACACATATATTCCCATTTGATTTGTGGGGACCTTGCAACAACAATACATTTGTTACTAATGACAAATTATCAGCATTTATATCATGTACATCCACAGATTGCATGTTCATTGACATTTAAAAGGGTTAACCTACAACTAAGTAGAATTAAAAGACACAGTAGCAGTAAAACAGTATGAGGTCACATCTTTGTCTAGATGGGTTGTTCAGTCCTGCAAATGGTGCTGTGATGCAGGATTCACTCGTGCACACAGCACCTGGTGTATGTAGTCAACTTTACAACAGAATTGCTGGTTTGATTGATGTTAGTCGGTTTGATGGGAACAGCAGACAATATTTTCCAACCCATATCAGACATACAATTTTAAGTGTTTAACCACAGCCAACCAGCAGCTACTAGTTCACCAAAATCTGTTAAATGAATCTTAAGACATCAACTCACATTTCGTTGGCTGAATTTAACTTTTAATGAGTTCAACTTTACAAATAAACGTAACAAAGGAAGTCAAATGAACCTTGAAACAAACTCTTTTCTTCACTTTTTTAAATACACGAATGAAGAGACATTCGAATGTAAACAACAACTAAAGTGAAACATTCGAATGTCATTCAAATGTCATAAACACTACAGGTTTATTGTTAGATCTGTGCATTTCAGCTTCTGGCCATCATCAGTAATTATGAAACATACAGCAATCTTGTTTAATATGGTGACACCATATCTGTCACTGATGCAATTAGCTGAAAAGCATCTAACAATAAAAGTGTTAAATATCCTCCAGGTTTTGTTTGACATTATTTGCACTGCATTTGCAAACTCTTTTTATAGGCTGTAATGCGGTTATAGATGAAGAATTTCAGGTTCTTCCAGTCTCGGTTCTTCAGGGCTTCTGGTTCAGCCTTTAAACACTTCTCACAGTCACTCTTGGCTGGTACTGTACAGGACGTGATGAACTGCTTCATGTGTCTTTCCACCGCTTGCACCTCCGTCTGCTGCCAGGGATTTTTCTTCTGTGTAGTTTTACCTTAAAGTGGTCAGAAAAATAAAAAACATTAAAGATTTCTACATTGTCACTTGAAGTATGATCATATTAGCATGGTTTCCTGGCTCCCAGGTGAACACTGTACACATTGTAAAATCTTGCTGGTTATTTACAAAGCCCTAAATAGTTTTCCTCCTCAAGCTCTTATTACATGGCAGTCCTTCACGTCCACTGCGAACTCTAAACTCTGGCCAGTTAAATACACCTAGAACATCAAAATCAACTGTGCTAAAGGATTGTCAGGCTGCATTTATTAGGTCAAACAGAACCTGATAACACCTGATGTACCTGTGGCCCCTGTGGCCAGCTAGAACTCTCTCCATATGCTGACGTGATGTAGCCGCAAATATTCTGAAAGATATCTGACTAAAGTTTAAATTCTCCCAAGGTTTTTTATTATTAACATTAAATATAATATTTGATTAAATATTATAAATATTATTATTAAATATAACTCATTCTTTAACTGATGGATTTTACACAACACTGAACTGATTTAAACTGAAAAACTCACTGTTTACTATTGTCTTTGAATTTCTGTTTGCATCATTTCTTGTTGATCTCTGTAAGGCTGTTTTGACTGTATTGCATAAAGCTCTTTATAAATAAAAGTGATTTGACTGAAATTCCTTCATATTACTGTGCAGGACTGATCAGCAGGAAACGTCACACCAAATACTGAATATATAATACTGGATACTTTATCCCAATATATAAATGACCATGTCCAAAAGTTTGTCTCATTTGTTTAATTGGGTTCTCTTTGTCTATGTTTAGGACTTGTGTGAACGTCTGATGATGTTTAGGTTACGTTTATTGAGAAACAAGATTCTAAAAGAATCACAAACATTCAAGCACCTGAACCATTACAGATAAACAACATGTATAAAGTATTCACCTGTGGAGGAAGGCATCACACCTCTGGCTGCTGCGGGCATCTCTTCAGCTGATGACGGTGGTATTTCATTCCTCTCAGCAGGAGGACGTTTCTCCTCTGCTGCTGGTTCTAAGGACAGTTATCGTAATTCATTGAATATTTTCAGAAATATAATAAGTAATTGTTTGTTAATTCTATTTTCTATTGACTGAAATTCCTGATAAAGGACATATGCACGTTCTGTGAACAAAATCAGTTCAAAATCAAAAAAGTTCTGCTCCTGCATGTGATGTCATTCACGTCTCTTATCTCTAGTCAGATGCTTTTACACTGTGACTGGGCCTCAGATGAAAACAGCTGAAAGTGTGTCATCCTAATTGAATGAACCATTTGGGTCACAGACAGAGAAACAGCATTCCTCAGGAACTTCTTGTAGACTGTAGGATAACCAGCGAGAGGTCCTAACAGTACCTATTGCCTGTAGCCCTTCTATCTTCTGGTATAAAGTTCTGTCTCTCAGATGAGATGCTAAGATTCTAATAAGGGTTAAGATTCTTTAAAGACTGACAAATTAACATCCCTTGCTGAAGAACTGTGCTACACTGCCTTCAAAAAATTCTCTGGTCAAGCTTACTTATGTATTACAGTAATCAAATACATGCCAAATGACTGCACAGCCAAATACAGCAAAATCGAACCCGTCTCTGTTACTGAAAACTATGAACAGAGACTGCAGTATTGTGGCATTTTGACAGGAGTACAAACCAGCAACAGTAGATGAACAGCATCCCTCCTGTATGGTCCTGTCTTCCTCATCAATTTCCAGAACTTTTTCTGTGGAGGTCAAAGTTTAGTTTAACAATGCGATTTAGCAAACAGGAATACAGGAAAATAAACTGAAGTAACGTACCATCAGCATCTATTCCAATTTCATCCAAGTTCTTGCCATAGAACTCAGCTAATCTTCCTTGTTCGAGAGCCATTAGAACTTTGCTGATCTTGGCAAGTTGCAGGGTCTTCTCACGGATCAGACAGAACTCACGCTGGATTTTTATGTTGTGTCCCAAAAAGTTTGCCAGCTGGTCCATCCCTGTCTCTGTCATATTCAGCACTGTTAAAAGAGTTGCGGTATGCTTTCGCAGTCTGGGAGATGTCAGTGTGTTGGGAAACTTAGCACCACATGTCCTCGCAAAGCCATGGAGGCAGTGTGACCCTCGAAAATGTGTTGTGGCTTCTGGTTTTGCAAACATATAGGTGTTATCTTTTAACACCCCACAAGCCTCTCTCTGCTTAACAAGAAGTTCTAAAGCACACAGCATTCTTGGTGTCAGAAGAATTGGAACTGGTCGACCACACTTTCCCCTGGTGATAACCCTTGTGAAGTGTCTGCAGAGTTTTTTTTCCACTTCAGACAGAGCCCAGTCCACATCATGTGGATCAGAAGTGTCTCTTGATAAAAACACAGACAACGGCATGCTCGCCACCTCTGCTTCCCTGTGCCGGTTAAAGAGAATCACCTGTGCTAGACATACCTTTGCCAGCTCCATCCAGGCTTTAGCAGAGGGACTTTCAGAGAGGGATTTGAAGCACTCGTCTTGTGCCTGACTCAGATATGTGTGCATTTTTTGGACGTCTTCAGTAAAGGGCAGAAGAGTGGGCACATTCCACTTTGCTTCTCTGATATTCCTCAGTGCTGTAGCCAAGATCATCTCGTTCCACTTACTCTCGTGGACTTCTTGAAACTCACTGGCATTCTTCACAAGCTGTTTGTCATTTGACATTAAGCCCTGAGCTTTTAACAGTTTGCTTATTTTAACCAGGGAATTCCCAAGCTTCTTCGCAAGTGATGGAATCATGAACCTGTCGGTTTCACTGTCATACCCACATGTATACTGAACAGCTCTGACAGTCTCCATGTACTTCTTTGGATTTACACAATCTTCCATTGTTTTTAAGGAGGTGAATCTCCTAGCATTGTAAACCAGCCTTCCCAATTCTCGCATCTTCTCCCGCACATATTGTTGATTCTTGGCTGATAGCCCACCTTTGTTTAACAAGTGCTGCCCAATTTCACTGATGACTCTGTCATGTTTTATGATATCTGTGATTGAGTCAGAATTCATGGCACTGATTATTCCCCACAATTGTCTGCTCATGTTTGAAGGCACAGGCCGTGTGTATGTACACATGGACTGAACACGGTTTTTTCCTGGTTTGGGGGTGACTGATTGAGGTTTTAGTCTACAAGTACGCATGTGTCGCCACAGGATCTTTTTTGTAAATAGTCCATGACAGAACGCACAATGCATGAAATTCTCTCCCTGCACTTTTTTATGTGGCCGTTTGAACGGCACTAATTCCCCCTTTCCAGATTCCATAACAGCAGCATTGTGAACGTAGTTTCCTCTGTTGCGAATATAATCCAGCTGTTTTTTTCTCTCCTGTGAACCCTTTGGAAAACTCAGAGCTTTAGCCACATCAGATTTATCTGCATGTAAACCTTCTAGATGTCTTGCCATCTTAGCATAAGGTTTAGAGCAATACAAGCAGTAATGTCTCTTGTTGTACACTCTACCACCATCTCTTTTTGGGTATGCACAAACAACAACTGCATTGTTTATTGTGTTCTGACTAGAAGTAGGTTCTTCTTCTGTTCCAGATTCTGCAGATGTAAGGCTGTGCTTTTTGCCTGGTGTTGTTCTGTCACAGACAGGAAAACTCACTGAACTGGATTCATCAACAGTCAGGTCATCATCAGGAAGCCGATGTTTTGTCTGGTTTAGTGTACGGCTAACATCACTGTCTCTTTCAGAAGTGGTATTTAAAACGTTATTATCTGAAGTCTCTGGTGTAAAATCAAAGAGCTCCTCAGAATCTTGAAGATCCACGTCTTTCATCTAAAACAAAAATCATATTAATTAGAAACAGGCAGACCTGCCACAATTACTTAATTAAACCATAAATTGACAGACATAAACTGGCAACTATTGTAATAAATAATAAACTGTTTAGGTACTTTTTTTTTAATTTTACAATTTGCATGTGATGATTCGGGGCTTCTTCCCAGTTAAGAATTTTAGGCTGTAAGAACATTTTTAAGAATAACTTAAGAATAACGTTTTTGATATATGATAAATAATATTAAAGAAACATTTTACTAATGTTACCTTAAGAACATTTTAAACAACTTTGAAAACGTAGAAAAAATGTTAGCCAACATTCTAAGAATATTCCCTGTTAGCTAGGTTACTGTTTGTTACAATAAAAGTATCAGTGTAATACAAAGTTTTGGGCAGTTTATTTGACAAAAGAAGACATCTCATTACATAACTGATAAAAACACAGACAACGGCATGCTCACCACCTCTGCTTCCCTGTGCCGGTTAAAGAGAATCACCTGTGCTAGACATACCTTTGCCAGCTCCATCCAGGCTTTAGCAGAGGGACTTTCAGAGAGGGATTTGAAGCACTCGTCTTGTGCCTGACTCAGATATGTGTGCATTTTTTGGACGTCTTCAGTAAAGGGCAGAAGAGTGGGCACATTCCACTTTGCTTCTCTGATATTCCTCAGTGCTGTAGCCAAGATCATCTCGTTCCACTTACTCTCGTGGACTTCTTGAAACTCACTGGCATTCTTCACAAGCTGTTTGTCATTTGACATTAAGCCCTGAGCTTTTAACAGTTTGCTTATTTTAACCAGGGAATTCCCAAGCTTCTTCGCAAGTGATGGAATCATGAACCTGTCGGTTTCACTGTCATACCCACATGTATACTGAACAGCTCTGACAGTCTCCATGTACTTCTTTGGATTTACACAATCTTCCATTGTTTTTAAGGAGGTGAATCTCCTAGCATTGTAAACCAGCCTTCCCAATTCTCGCATCTTCTCCCGCACATATTGTTGATTCTTGGCTGATAGTCCACCTTTGTTTAACAAGTGCTGCCCAATTTCACTGATGACTCTGTCATGTTTTATGATATCTGTGATTGAGTCAGAATTCATGGCACTGATTATTCCCCACAATTGTCTGCTCATGTTTGAAGGCACAGGCCGTGTGTATGTACACATGGACTGAACACGGTTTTTTCCTGGTTTGGGGGTGACTGATTGAGGTTTTAGTCTACAAGTACGCATGTGTCGCCACAGGATCTTTTTTGTAAATAGTCCATGACAGAACGCACAATGCATGAAATTCTCTCCCTGCACTTTTTTATGTGGCCGTTTGAACGGCACTAATTCCCCCTTTCCAGATTCCATAACAGCAGCATTGTGAACGTAGTTTCCTCTGTTGCGAATATAATCCAGCTGTTTTTTTCTCCTGTGAACCCTTTGGAAAACTCAGAGCTTTAGCCACATCAGATTTATCTGCATGTAAACCTTCTAGATGTCTTGCCATCTTAGCATAAGGTTTAGAGCAATACAAGCAGTAATGTCTCTTGTTGTACACTCTACCACCATCTCTTTTTGGGTATGCACAAACAACAACTGCATTGTTTATTGTGTTCTGACTAGAAGTAGGTTCTTCTTCTGTTCCAGATTCTGCAGATGTAAGGCAGTGCTTTTTGCCTGGTGTTGTTCTGTCACAGACAGGAAAACTCACTGAACTGGATTCATCAACAGTCAGGTCATCATCAGGAAGCCGATGTTTTGTCTGGTTTAGTGTACGGCTAACATCACTGTCTCTTTCAGAAGTGGTATTTAAAACGTTATTATCTGAAGCCTCTGGTGTAAAATCAAAGAGCTCCTCAGAATCTTGAAGATCCACGTCTTTCATCTAAAACAAAAATCATATTAATTAGAAACAGGCAGACCTGCCACAATTACTTAATTAAACCATAAATTGACAGACATAAATTGGCAACTATTGTAATAAATAATAAACTTTTTAGGTACTTTGTTCAGTTTTACATGTTACGTGTGATGATTTATGGCTTCTTACTGTTGCTCAGTGTGATAAAAGGTTTTGCGCAGTTGATTGAATGAAAATTTGATTATATAATTTGGGACTTATTATGGGATAGTTTCGGCATGACATTGAGTTGCAACTTGAGAACTTACTATGATACTTTTTGCCCTTCTCAGGTCTCTTAGTACAAAAATCTCATGTTCATTTCGCAACTGTGTCACAATCTGTAAACAAAGGAAAAAGAATAAACAAGATTTTAAATTAGCATAGTATTTGAAATTTTAAAATAAGTAAGATGACCAGAGTTCAGAGAAATAAACCTTTATTCCTGTCCAGCCAACCTCTGTCTGTGATCACGCACCTTTCACACACACTGTTATAGTTCTATATGGGGACCAGTTTTGTCCAGTTCAACATTCTGCACTCAAACATGATGTGATGTGGAGATGTTGAAGGTTCATTTTAAAGCAGGAAGGATAAAACTGGCCCTAACTACTCCACTACCACAAACCTACTGGACACATACAGTAGGTCAACCAGAATGCCCATTACCGCCTCAGTGAAGAGGAAACTTTCACATCAAACTTGTTTGTGAAACTTCCCCCAGGTCACACAAAGGGACAGTTTGCCCCTTTAACTCAGAACAGCTGCCATTACATTATGATCAGTAAATTAAGATAAAAAAATGTACTGTTATAACATTTTTTAAAATGCAGCATTATGAAATTGTTAATTAATCTAGTGTAGGATTCCAGCTTCAATACGTGACAGACATTTCTTATTATGTGACAGGAGGCTATATGCATAAAAGAAATCTAAATTCCAGTTATTGACATTTAAAGTGTATCACAAGTTCTAGGTGAAGACTGTGCCAAATAATCATCTGCAGATCTGTAAAACAACAACATTCTTGTCCTTGCACACAAAATGAAATTGAAACTGCTTGATTTATTTTCAGTACAAATAAAGGTTCATAACCATAATTTAATAATTCGTGAGTCGAGGATGAGACCAGTTATAATAAGGTTGCATTTATTTAAGGCTGTTTTGGCCATACACATCACATTTGAAAACAGCAGAGAATCTCCTCTCCATCACACAGCACCAAACACAATGCAATGCAATATTAGCTACATAATAACATTAAAACAGTCGCAACATTTTAAACATGCTACAACACGTTTAAAGCCAATAATAAGGGCATAGCTTTCTTTAATGTTAGGTGTAACAATATACCAATGTCACGGTTCAATTTATATCACCGTTTTGGACCCAGGGTTCTGTTTGCTGTGGGGCAGGGTTCATGCATGGAACCAGCAATGCTGAAGAACACTAGATTCGCTTTTAACTTCATAATTATAATACTTGAAGACAGTAACTTCAGTGTACAGTGAAATTCCCCCATCAGAAGCTCATGTGAGATTTGATGAATTTTGGGGGACGGGGCATGTAGTTGTTGTCAATGGTCATGTTAATGCTTACCGTAAATATGGGCATTTTAAATTTGTGAAAATGCATTGAATATCTTAACAGATTAAGTGCTGATGGAGATAACCTTGTTTCTAGAACAGACAATATGTATAAAGTATGCTTATATGCATAAATGTGACAAATACGATATAATGTGATGACCATGGAGTCTGACTGAAGTCTTTCTTAGGAAAAGTGTTGCTGTATTATTGTCATCGCTCCAGCACTGCGCCCTTCACTGACTTTAAACGACTTTAAATGATTGTTTTGTCCACACACACTTAAAGTGCAGAAAACGTTCAAACTATCAGCAGTTTTACGCAGCGATCAGAATAAGCACCCGAGAGAGAGAGAGAGAGAGAGAGAGAGAGAGAGAGAGAGAGGGTGGGAGAAAGAGAGAGAGAAAGAGAGAGAGAGTGAGAGAGACAGAGAGAGAGAGAGAGAGAGAGAAAGAGAGAAAGAGAGAGGGAGGGAGAGAAAGAGACAGAGAGAAAGAGAGAGGGAGAGAGAGAGAAAGAGAGAGGGAGGGAGAGAAAGAGAGTGAGGGAGAGAGAGAGAGCTGATTCACCCGTGCTGACTATGAACAAACAAAAACTATTACAAACTGAAAGTGTTTGTTTGACTTGTTGATCTGTGTAATTTCACGGCTCTTACTAGGCGTTAAAAGTTAAGTTAAAATGTAGGTGTTTAAAGGTGTTGAAAGTAAGTGAACCTTACTTTTGTGACATAAGATAAAGTGTGGGCCAGGCCTGGATCGGGGCATCAGTGGACAAAACCAGAACCCGGGATAAAAGTGCCGGTGGTAATAATCTTACTAGAATAAACGAAATCAGCCAATCAATCAAGGGCAAACGTTACAATGTCATTAATATTAATGAGCTAAGATATACGTTCTGAACTCTGATCGGAGACAGTAACCTGTATGAAAACGTGAACAAAGAGCATAATCTCTGTCCAAATACGCATTTTATATTCTTGACCTTATTATTAAACATATTAAATAAATCAACTATGCCAAAATACTGCAATGGCATGAGTTTAAACTCTGATAAACGTCTAAATGCTGTCAATGTATTTATGAAGTGCTACAGAAATGTTTCATGTGTTGTCATGACGAGGTAAACGTCCCTGCTAATAATGCTTTTAATAAACCTCTACACATTTATTTACAAGTGCATGCTGAACTCAACATATATTTGTACCTAGTTTATAGTAAGCAGACGGGCATCAGGCATTCACCTCGCTTTCATACAGTCAGCTGGCTGAACAGTCTTATTTATTCACATTCAGGTGTAATCTGACATCTTTTGACACACTACATTCATGACAATAGGATTCCTGAATGGGGCTCGTAAGTATTCACTGCCAGTTAGAGAAACTTTAAGAAAAACTAGATATGAATAAATATATGAATATATGAGATATATGAATACATGAATGATATGAAAAAAACCATTGGCCTATGACTGTACAACCCCGTTCTTGAATGCATACGTTTTATCAAAGAAGAAAGACTGACCTAAAAGTCACTTAAATTGTTAACCAATTTACTGGAATATGCCAATTACAATTTCTATTTAAACACTAATCAGCATGAATTAAATTCCTATATTTCTAATAGATTCAAATTCTAATCTATTTAACCACCAACTTACTTGACTCATGTTGCAAGAATATAAGCTATTCTGTAAGCAGTGTGCTTTGCAACATACTTGTGTTCTCCACGGGTAGTCTTCTGCTCCATAATCACAGGTCACTTCTTCTCCTGCTTTAATGTTGATCAGGGCAAACAAACAGAGGTGTGGCTTTCCATTCACATCAATTTTCTTCATCTCACAGTTTGGATTTTTGTGGTCATCATTAACCATTCGCCCAAATGATCCATCTTCTCTAGCGGCATCAATACTACAGATTGAAGGATAAATACAAGTATTACTTGTATATATCACCACAGATCACTGCTTTATTTACTGCAGTATAGCATAAGGATTATAGCTTTGGTGCAGCTTCACTTCTTACCCCCATGTTTTACCCCTCCACTTGAACTCAAACGTAAATGCAGCAGAGGATGTGTGGTAATGTTTTCTCCTCCTCTGCAGTTCTGCATCACTGATCATATCTCCCCTGTACTCAACAACAAAATCACCTTTGCAAAAGGAATCCTTTGCAAACAGACCATGTCCTGCAAAATACAGCAAAAACATCTTGCAGATAAGATAAATGCCAATTACACACACACACAAACAAGACAATAATAGTTAGTATTTGATTTAAAACATGCTGTAACCAGGTGCCTTACTTAAGTACCCAGAAGTTTAGCATTCCATTCTCATAAGATTATGATTACATATGATATTATTTATTAACTGATAAATCACATCAGACAGCACCTTACCTTTCACTCCATTGATACACATCACCTCTAATTTGAATGTTTTGTCGGTCTTCGAAACAACGTGATGCACGGCATCTTTAAGAGCGTTGATTCGTGGTGGCAATTCAAACTGATAGAAAAAAATTGTGTGAAAACGAGGAGACATGCAGAATTAAACTGGATAAGAATGTTACTTTAATGTAACACTGTACTGTATTATTGTATAATGGTATCGTAATGTATCAATGTAACATGAGGAATCAGACATGAAGGTTAAAAACATTATAGTTAAATATCTGACACAATGCTAGTGAAGGCATCAACTCACTCTTCACATTTAGGCTCAAATCTCTCACAAAATCCTATAGAATCGCAGGTAGCCTTGAGCAACTATTTAACTACTGATTTGGACCTTAAACTAACTACTCTTTTGGATCATCACAATGACTGATCTTTAATTCTTTCATATTTGGAAAATGTGTGTGTTGACGTGAGTAATTGATAAATCTGTGTTATGGGCCAGTGCTGAAACCTCACCAGCACATTCAGAATAGCTCATCTATTCATTTAAATGGGTTTACCTCATTGAGAATGGATCTTTAATTCTTAATATCAAAACTAAATGAACAAGCACAGCAACAGGTGCAATAATCCACCTCCCTTCCCCACTGTACCCTGACAAGAAATGTAACACTTCTTTAATATGAAATAAAGATTTGACCACACTTCTCAGTTAAAAAAAAGTCCCTAACATTAAATTGTATGATGTATATGTGTCATGTGATTACTAGTTGGAAAACGTTGGAAAACATTTCAGGCCACACTTCAACAGTTAATTAGCACTAACTAGCTAATCTGCTTACCTATTTATATCTAATTAACCTAACTGGTTTAATACATATGTGCTTACCTTGTGTTTCACTTTTATCTTCTGCACAAGTTTAGATCCTTAGTTGGCATCTCCTGTAAATAATCTTCTTCCTTGTCCTCCGTGTGAAGTGTCAATTTAATACTTATATTTTCTTTTTGTTGCAGAAATCCTTCCTAACAAGGACTTAGAAGTGGGTGGTACCCAACCAGGTTTGGAAAATGTGTGTGGAGAAGTGAATGTATTACCAGCTAGAAATGTTTGGTGGCGCAACTGAGCACCCCCTACACACACTCTCACACACACACACACACACACACACACACACACACACACTGATAAACGTGTTATGGGCCAGTGCTAAAACATCACCAGCACCTTCAGAATAGCTCCTCTATTCATTTAAATGGGTTTTCCTGATTTTTGGTCCCCACAATGCAAGAGGTCCCCATGATGTGACTGTTTAGACAGATTTTTGTCCCCACAAAAACACACACACAATTACCTCTCCATGTTCTGTGCTTTCTGCGCTCTCCCCCTCCTTCCCCTCTCTCTCTCTCTCTGGATCTGACAGAGACTCACTCTCATCTTTCTCGCCCTCTTTGCTGCTTTTGTCAGGTGGAGAGGGCGTGGCTGTGGAGGCAGGTCACTGCAGGTGAATCCTCTGTGTGGGAGATTCTTATGTTAAAGTGTGTGTTTGTGTGAGGGTGTACCTGGTTTGGAGGTGCAGGGTGTGTTGTCACAGCTGGCTTCAGGTGTGGGTGAGGAGGCTCGTGATGATTTCTTGGAGTCCACAGTGATCTCTGGCTTAAGTTCAGGCATGCTCCATTTCCCATTAATGTGCTCAAACTCTTGCACCTGGACACGACAGGACATGAACCTCAGCCGCACTTCACCCTCAATTAACACTCTATGTGGACAACGCTCACTTTAAACTCCAATTCAGTTCCTTTTAAACCAATATTTTCTCAATAAACATTTATGTTTTCTGCCAGTTAGAGTAATGAAAGGCTGTTAGTCCTCAGACTGACCTTCTTCTTGACCAGAGACATGACCCCGATCCGTGTGAGGACAGGCTGTCTGCAGAGCCCCTCCCGTGGAACACCATCAGCAAACGTCTCCGAACCGTCCGCCACCGGCTCACAGAGGTGCCTCATGAAGAGCGACACGTACGCCCTTCCAAAGATAGCAAAGAGAATGGAAACAATGGCATTTTTCTTCACACTCCTCAGGTCTATAACTTTACACATGCTCCCATATTGGATGACTTTTTCCGAACCCGTGAGTTTGTGGGTGAAAAAATTCGTACTTGAACTCTTTCTCAGTCTTGCCGCGGAGGTCTCGCACGAGCCATTGGCAGGAGAAGGCATCTTGAGCAGGCATCCCCCACCTCATCACAGCGTTCAGGAAGGCCTTTCTCTGCCGCGTGTTAAAGCCCAACACCTGACCAACACACACACAACTGAGCACAGAACCACTTTCTCAACTAAATCACCTGAATCTAATCGAGTTTCAGCTGAAAAACAGGCAGGATTTTATTGACATTATGAAACAGTACTGGGCAATTCTCAAAGGTGGAAAAAAATGCAGCAGGGTTACTCCAGCTGTAAGTCAGTCAGTTTTATTACCAGAGGCCCACAACCAGAGACTCTCTGTATTTACTGGCCCTGCAAACGACCTTCAGATAAACAAACACTCGGAAAATACACTATTAATCATATTAAACTGTGACCAATCGCTTTATGTTGATTCTACACTAACAACATAGACATTGTGCTATAACAAAATCTACAAGCAATTTAATAAAACTTTATGCACAAACAAATAATAAATAATGGCACAGAAGTAAATGGGCAGTACCTCAAGGTTTCCACCCACTCTGGCCAACAGGGGGGGCAGTGGTTTATCTTTCTCATTTCTGAGCTGCCTGCGAGACTGTCTGCGCCCTGGAGAGGCAAAAGAAGAGTCAGCCAACAGATCAGCAGACACGTCCATCTCGCAGGAAACAAAGTTACAGCACAGGAAGGAAACATGATCCTGAACAGCTGCACTACACAGACTGTGACAGAGACACAGAATGCGTCTCCAGAAGAAGAGCCAAACCATGTAACATCCCCACGAGAAAACAACGGCCATAAACAGGTCAGGAAATGTCTTAAACAAATGATGGCATTTAAAAATGTCAAATGGTGTGATCTACAGTAGAATTTAGAAGTTATAACTATTTACATTCTAAAATATGTGAATGATGCTTGTCCATTGCTGGGGTATGCTGGGTATCTTAATTTTAGTTGAGCATTTACTAGCCCTACAACTCTGAACACTTCTTCAAGGAGGAAAGAGGCAGAGGGTTTTCTTTATATTCAAAAGACCAGCATGTGAAGGGTACGTGTGTAAGTGTGTCCTCACCCTCAGGTCTCTCATCAAAGTCCTCATCTTCCTCCTCTGAGCCCACAGAGTATTCTGACTGGTTATCTGAAATGTCAGCATGCCACTCTGAAACAGCATACAGAAACATTCTCAGAACATTCAACACAGGAAGAGCTACAATAAACAGATATTATATAATACCTTAAATGTTAGAGGGTTGAATTTTCAGAAAAAATATAAATATTATTACATTGAAACTTATTACATTGAGGACAAAACAACACTGTTTTACTGTTTGTAAGGTTTTGGTTATACCATCCAAGTTTTAAATTTGACAAACATTCTGTATGAGTTTGGCCAGCATTTCCCAACAGCTGAAGGAGAGACAGATGTGACTGTGTTCTGACCCTGTGACTGCAGAACAGCAGTGGACACAGTACAGCCTCTCTATCAACAGTAAAACCACGGGAGTGAAATGTCTACAAAATGTTATTGTGGATGTTCCAATGAGAACATATCCTGCTGACGAGTACAAAATGGACGTATTATAATATAAGACGACAGGAAAGACCACTTCAGATGGAAAATCCACATCCACATGTCACAGAAGGTCAGATTTAATGAAGTGCTGAAGATGTTTTTGTGATAAGATTATATTGGATCTTCATGGCTCACCATGTTCTGAATTCAGGTTTCACTCATACTGCCATGCTAATACTATCATTTAAGATACAGAATATATAAAACAAAATATAAAACTGAAACATGTTTACTGGTCTTGGTAATATTCCCACTGAATATTTTCTAATCTGTGTAAACAGATCCATTAGTGAAGCTGCAGTAATTATACCACAATGAGAAAACTCAATATGATGAAAACATCTCTTGAAACAGCCATCTGGGAATATTATGAAATGATAGACAGCAGACAAAAAAAAAAATCACACCATGCCCTCAGTTACACTAATAATATCTGGAGCAATAATATCTTTGTTATGTTAGGTGGCTCTTTTCCCCCGGTTTATTCTGACCCTGACAGCTGAACTGTGAACTGAGAAATTCTGCCTAATTTGTGGAAGTGAATTGTTACTGATGGCATTTCTCACAACATCCTCACCAGTCAGACACAAACATATTTAGTTATAACAAAGAGCTAGTCAGTGTCTGAAAGTCAGTGTCTGTCTTTTCCGCTTGTTGAAGCTCAAGTAAACGATATAAACATCCCAAACAATATAATGAGGAAAAAAAATAGAAATCTGTGGGGCAGCAGATACAGCATGAAATCAAACTTAGACCAGACATGAAGAAGTCTAAACAGCCTCATACTGTTTTACTGTATTTCCTTCAGCATCACAACAGTATTTTCAAAATAAGCTCTATTCTTAACTGTTTACACGAGTGGAGGTCAAAATAAGCAGGAGTCTGTAGGAAGGGTGGAATTATACCTTGGTCCTCCTGGGCTGCGTCGTTGTAGTTAACCTGTTTGCGGACTCTCTTTCCTTTGCCGAGATTTCGAGCCAGATCTTCTTGCTGCTGTTCATAGTGATGTCTCAGGAGCTTCTCCCAGTAATCTGGATCCACATTCTCCTCCTGCTTTATGATCTCTCTCTCGATCTCTTCTATCTGCACATACAGCCATAAGAGAGAAAAATTACAAATGAGATCTCTTTATTATCTCTTTATTCCCTTCCTCCTGACACCAATGAGATTAAATGGAGAGCAAACTGAGAACTCCATAAACTCTCATCAGTAATGAAAGAGCACTGAACCACTGCGCACTGAATATTTCCTCTGAGCACTGAATATTTCCTCTGAGTATATTTCCTCTTTCTTTCTCATTTATGTTACACTTGGAATTGAAGCGGTGAAACACTTAAGTTTTGGTCATATATCAGATTCTTTGTGGCGAGTGTTTTGATACTCTTGAGATCAGTGCTCTGTCTCTCACCTTGTCATCTTCTCTGACGGTGTACTGGGCCACTTTGAAGGAGCTGAGATACTCATTCATGTTCTGCATGTCGGAGTCATCCGTGGCATCCTGGCTGCGGTCCAGCAGCCGCTCGATGGCAGTGTTGTCATAGTGAATCACACTGCTGTCTTCATCTTTATTCTCCCCTGCTGAACACAGAGGAACCATGAGCTGCTCAGATTATTACTTACAAATAACATGTCACATAACAAACGTGGTCTGGGGTTCGTTTCCTGTTCATATTCAACCAGTCTGATATTGTCAGCTTTAACATTCTTAAAGCTGAATGTTGTTTAATGCTCATTGGCATACAGTATACGCATATATGTGTTTGTGTATGTATGTATGTAAAGATTTTCATTGGTTGACTAAGTTGATTAAATGATTAATTTATTGAATTATTATTGGTTCATGTATTCTGTCAAATCAACTGATCTTCTCAACCCCACCCTCAATCTCATCCTTGAAAAGCTCCTCAGTGCCAAACTTCAGAATATCATCCAGCTCTTGTTTGGACATTGACCCGGCTTTCGAACCCAGACCGGGCCGCACTACCAAATGTGTCAGCATCATCTTTCTCTTCGCCACCTGAGTAATCCGTTCTTCAACCGATGCCCGAGTCACAAAACGATAGATCATCACCTTATTGGCCTGACCAATGCGGTGCGCACGACTAAAGGCCTGAGAGATAGAGAGAGAAAGAGGCGATTTAAGATGGCTTCCTTTGAAACCTCAGATGACAGGGCTAGGTCTTTACTCAAACTGTCCACTAGGGGGCACAACAGTGAGTGCAGGACTGGAGTGTCACTGGAGAGTGAATAGGTTTGTTTTTGTGGGCTGTATGATGCACTTCTCGTTTCATGCATATTTACCTGAATGTCATTGTGAGGATTCCAGTCAGAGTCAAAGATAATGACTGTGTCTGCAGTGGCTAAATTGATCCCCAAACCGCCTGCTCGCGTCGAGAGAAGAAAACAAAACTGGCACGCCCCCGGAGCTGTGACACACGCACAGAACGACAGACAGACGGAGAAATAAAAACATTACTCAGTACATGTAACAGATTACACTCTGTAATTTTAAACATTCTGCAAACTTTCCAAGTCTCCAAATTTCAAAAACTGACCCAATAATTCAAATGTGGCTTGAGATTTACACATTCTAAGAAGCCATGAAAGATTGACTTCCTAAATCCACAAAACACATAAAAAAGATTCAACTTTCATGCTTCTAGAAAATGTTGTTGGGATAACATGGACTTTGATCTTGTGGAGACACCAGCTGAAGGTATATTAAGCACAAACAATCTCAAATTTATATTCATTTCTCAATTACATTTTTCACTCACAATATTTTGCTGACAATATAAAGTTTTATAAAAACAACTGTATTAAAATTATAAAATGTATAACAGAATTGACTCAAATGAAAGTGTTTAACTTGTCTCTGATTTTTGGACACTGTATGTTTTTACCATTGAATCTGTCGATGGCTTCCTGACGCAGAGCTCCAGTGATGCCTCCATCAATACGCTCATATTTATAACCCTCATAATCCAGGAAATCCTCCAGAAGATCCAGCATCTTGGTCATCTGAGGAGGAATAAGTGTGTGTGTGTGTGTGTGTGACTATAAATACAATCCAATAACACATGATCTCATTTCACACCAAATAACACGGCTGATCAAATCAGATCATGCGAGTAGTCAGGAACAGAGCTGACAGGCCCTCTGCACTGCCCACAAGAATACTGGCTGCGTCTAATGGAAGACACAAACAGCTGCATTTACTGGAATATTTCATAACTGACCACCTGGGGGCGCTCTAAGTGACTTACTTGACAGCGTACACTTATATTCTGTGACGGGCAGACAGTGTGAGTTTGTGCAGATACGTGTGTGTTTATTTGTGTGTGTGTGTGTACCTGAGAGAACACAAGCACTCTGTGGCCTTGTTCTTTCAGTTTTCGGAGCATTTTCTGCAGCAGCATGAGTTTCCCAGAAGCCTTTGTGAGACTGATGCCCTCATACGCTCCACTCGGCGTCTTTGGAGCTTCCTGTAACACACAAAAACGCATTATACTAAACAACCACTCATACACACACACACACACACGCACACACCGGGTCCAAAACTAACAAGAACTGTAATGTATTTGACATTCTGACTCGCTGATGAACAGACATCACATTTTAGTGGTAAAGCTGTAGCATTTTTTATTTGTCTTTAGACATGTTTTTCCAAACTAAAAATGAATCAAAATTTAAAAATGTACTCTATATTACAGTATATATTGCATTGTATTATAGTATATATGCATTTTACAATTTGCAAAATATAATTTCAGAAAAAAACAAGAAGATAAATAGCACAAACATTTATTAAACAGAAGGATGCTATTTTATTTTTAAATTTAGGATGTAAAGAAGGTGGAGTGACTTATAACAAACAATCTGACACCTGCACTGTAGTCCATTTGTGTGAATCATATATATTACCAGCAGATGGCGGTATTTAACATTTCATTATTAAACACAGTTGATGTGGAGCAGAACCACACGTTTGGTCACTAGCTGTCAGAGATACAGTGTGTGTTCTTACGGCTGAAGCCACGGGGAAGAGGTACGGGTGGTTACAGCACTTCTTCAGGTCCATCATTATGTTGAGCAGAGACACCTGGTTTCCTCCTCCCTTAGAGTTCAGAGCCTCAAAGTTACGTGTCAGAATGAACTTATAGTACTTCCTGTTTAGAGTGTAAAGATTCTGCGTTATTCTGTATTCATTTTGTAAAACACTTGAATTATTAGTGAAGCGACTGAAGACAGTGAAAGTGATGTTGTGACTCACTTCTGCATGGGGCTGAGCTCAACTCGTACGATCAGCTCCGTTTTGGCAGGCATGTTCTTAAACACATCAGCTTTGAGTCTCCGCAGCATGTGTGGGCCGAGCAGGTCATGCAGCTTCTTAATCTGGTCCTCTTTAGAAATGTCTGCAAACTCCTCCAGAAAGCCCTCTAGATTACTGACAGACAGAACCAGAGAGGATTCAGGAGAATAACTGTTAGTATTTGTCTGGGTTTGGACGTGGCTTTTCATGTGTCTGTTCGTACTTGAAGCGGTTGGGTGTCAGGAAGTTAAGCAGGTGGAAAAGTTCCTCCAGGTTGTTCTGCAGTGGAGTTCCTGTCAGCAGCAGCTTGTGGTCAATCTTATAATCATTCAATCTCCTGAAGAACTAACACACAACGACAGACTTCAGATAACACAACACACGTCATCTCACAGAACATACACAGAAACTTTTCAACTGCTTCTTTATCCACCTGCTGCCACAAGAAGATCTCCTCAGACGCACTGCTATTAGGAAGCAGCATTTGTCACCCATGAAACATTTCTTTGTTAAAAGCATTCAATTAAGTGTTTAGTTAAAATGTGTTATTTTGACATGACAACTTTACATTCTGTTATTGTATAAACTCAGGTTAAAGTTTGTTCTTTAAGCTCATCATAGAGCTTTCAAACTGTCCAACAAATTGGTACAGACAACTGACTCATGTAACAATTACTTTTATAACTAATCTGCCATACAGGAAAGCATTTCTCCTTTCCTACAAACTGTCCTATTTTAGTACAGCTTGGTGAAGTACAGCTTGCTTCTCAGCAGACATTTATTGCTCACACAATAATGTATAACAGAATTTTATCACAACAAACACTCTTGTGCATACTGAGAAAATTATCATTTAATGACAAAAAAACAAGTGGCAGGTAGTGGCATTTCTACCATCTTCCATCTAATGTGATGTGAAGAGTCTAAAACATTATTTCCCATTAAACTGGAATATATCAGATCCTGATCAGATCAGATTACTGGATAGTAACAGAAAACATTCACTCAAACACATGTGTAAGATACCTTGGACTGGTTGTTTTTGAGGCGGTGAGCTTCATCCACCACCAGACAGGCCCAGTCAATGGACTTGAGAACGTTCTGATCTATGGTGACCAGTTCATATGATGTCAGCAGCACATGGAACTTTATGGGAGCTTCTCTCTGGAGAGCAGGAGACAGAAGATCAGACAGGAAACAGAACTGTTTCATTTTACATATAGTCCTAAAGCAGTGAAGCTCTTCTTTTTCCTCTTCTCTTCCTCTGACATGTTCTTTCTCTTACTCCTGCTCTTTATTTTCACCTCTTCAACCACTCCCTCCACTGCAGAGTTTCTCTTCCTCTCCTCACCCGTAATTTGAAGGCTTTCTTTCCTCCCTTCACGGCAGTGTCGTCGAAGCTGAACTCATTCTCACGGATGATGGCTCGGCTGTCTTTGTCTCCGGTGTAGGTAACCACGTAGAAGTCAGGAGCCCACATCTCAAACTCCCTCTCCCAGTTAATGATTGTGGAGAGTGGTGCACTCACCAGGAACGGCCCTTTGGTGTGACCCTGGACAAGGGAAAGAGACAAATGCTCCCACATTTCTCCCAAATGCTCCCACATTTCTCCCAAATGCTCCCACAATTCTTTTCATTTGTGATTGTCAGTAGATTAAATAATTACAGCCTGAGGTTTAACCTTGCATTTACACTGACCTCTTTAAATAGTGAGTAGAGGAAGACAATGGTCTGGATGGTCTTGCCCAAACCCATCTCATCAGCCAGGATGGTGTCGGTTCCCTGAGCCCAGGAGAAACGCAGCCAGTTCAGACCCTCCAGCTGATAGAGGTGCAGTGTTCCTCCAGTTTCTGTCACAAAGTCTGGCTGCTCCTCATACTTGATTGTGGGCTGGAGAAAGACGTGGAAAGCGGGTGTGACCAGATGGAAAATAGGGAAGAAGGCAAAAAAACAAACAAATTCATTTAGAATGAATGATGTTTAGGATCTCTGACAGGAAGTTGAGACAGCGTGAGAAAACTGTAGTGAAGATGAAGACCAGACAGACAGACAGACAGACAGGAATGATTAACACCCACATCATTAACAGGTGTGCCTGGAGTGTCATCATTCTCCTCTCTCCTCCTCATCTTCCTCAGTTTTTCTGGGTCTTCCTTCATCACTTCCTCCCTGTGACAACAAAAAGCATGTATGAACAGCTTCGCATATACATCATGATGTACTAATACTTTACAATATCAAATTATCATAAATCAATAACACAGCAGTAAATAAATAACTAATTTATTTCTGAATAAATATTGCCTTTGTATGACTGCACCTGTGTCTCCAGTACGCAGCTTTATATAAACCAAACTCAGGGATGTCCAGATCGTCTCTCTCCCAGGTACACTGCTCATAGGTCAGATCTCTCCATTTAACCAGATAGTGGTAGTTTCCCTTCTTATCCACACTGTGTACACATACACAAACTTTAACATGTTGAAAGTGAAAGGTGTAACAAGATTAACACGGAAAACATGAACACACACCTGTGATTGATTATTCTGTGCACCATCATCCATTCTGGCTTGATTCCATAGCGATAGTATTTCTCTTCCAGGATGGCATATTGAGGGTCTTTGGCCCTTCGCTTCTCACTCTTCCCAGAATCCTCCTCTCCCCCAGAGCCATAGTCCAGACTCGGTGGCTCATCCATGTCTGTTTTCCTCTGATAGTTTCGGAACATCACAGAGTGGAAAATCTCAAGCTGAGGAAAGATGAATGAAAGAAAGAAAGAAGTACGATAAATCTCAGGCATCATCTGCTTTCTTTTTATCTTGTACGTCTGTCTTACCTGTCTCACGCTCTCACCTGTAGCTCTGTAATCCAGGTGCAGTGCCAGTAGGACTGTCCTGCTAACTTCACAAAGAACTCTCTCTCTGGACGGCCCTTCATGGGTGGAGGGGGAGGGGCATCCGGGGGTGCGTCTGGGGGAGGTGGGACAGGAACTGGAGGTGGAGGGTCACCCCATCGCCAGTGAAGAATTTTTTGCACTCGCCCTTTGATAGGTGGACACTAATATACAGACAGTAGAAGAGAAACAAATCAGATCTCATCAAACAATTACTGGATGTCCATTTTTCTTCCATTTATATTTTTGTGCTGCACTGATGAATTTAGAGTTATGTTCACAACAAAACAGTGAATCAGTCTGATTCACAATAACGGCTCAATAAATTAGTTTAAAACGTGTAGGATAATTACTGTAAATCTTAGGCACTGTACCATAAAACTAGTCTAACAAAAATTAACCAACCCACGTCCAATTTCTACTCAAAACATCTCAGTTTAACTCTTGTCAGCTCAGTGTAACTCCAGTCAAGCTCATTGAAAACTTTAAACTCTATCAGACGTTGTGCATGTATATAATTCCACACATATAACATCTGAAGGCAGATGTACAGAGCTGCTCACAGTGCAGCGCGGGCACAGCCACTCTCCGTTGGGGATCTCGGGCAGCGGGGGGTTCAGACAGTGAATGTGATAGGATGATGGGCACGAGTCACAGCATAGCAGCTCTCCTCCATCTTTACACACACGACAGAACTCCATGTGATCATCCTCCTCTTCCTCTCCACCTAACCCCACCTCCACATCACGAACATCATCACACTCCTCCTCAAACTCCTCAAAGTCTTCCTCCTTTGCTTCCCATTGGATCCCCTCTTTCTCCTAAAAAACATCCTCATTTATTACCCTCAGAAGGTGACTGGTTTCATTTAGTCCTTCATTTCACTGTCATTGTGTAATTCTGAAACTCTGTGGCTTTGGGTTAATATGACTCACGCAGTGAGGGCAGCTCCACTTGCCCTCGGGGGCTTTTTCCAGCTCGGGCTCCAGGCACACCAGGTGATACGCTCGAGGACAGGTGTCACACAGAATGATCTCCCCTCCCTGCTGACACACCTCGCAGTAATCCTGATGATCCGTCTCATAGCCGTCTGCATCCTCATCCCCGAGCACTGACAGAGAAAGAGAGAGAAAGAAAGAGAGAGACAAGCTTAGCAGGTTGAATGAAACTATTTCACAGCATGTGAGATGAATTTATTTTAAAATGACGAAGTGCTTGTACAGACACAACCAATACAATGATAAGAAAGCTAAAATGTGCCCATGTAGCTGACTATACAGACACTTTTGAATGAGAACAAATGTTGAACTGAATTGAGCTGGATGATGACATCACAGTTCTCTGCAGAGTAACTGTAGTTGATGTGACTGTTTCACAACTGACCAGTTTTACAACATTGATATGGATATTTGAAGAGCTGATTAAAGCTAAACTGAACTCACTGTACTGTACACTTACAGTACACACTCAGCTATCTGATCTATGAATGTTGCCAAGTGCATAAACTGATCAACTATTTATACTACATAACATACAGTTATAACTGATTCTTTTAAAGGCACTTTGAAACAGCCTGTGTTGTATAAAACTCTATATAAATAAAGATGTTTTGACTTGACTCACTTTTTTTCTTCTTCTTTGCCGGGCGACCCCTCTTGTTCTTCTTGACGCGTCCTGAGCTGTCGGAGCGCACTGAGGAACTGTGAACGCTGGAGTTCTCCTGCTCAGAATCATCGTCCTCCATCTCCTCACTCTGCAGCACATCACACAGTCAAACACTGAACCTCACACACACTCCTGTTTGTACACACGACACACACACACATCTCACCGAGCTGCTCTTCTTCCTCTTGCTGCCCAGTGCTCCCAGTTTGATGCGGAGAGGAGCCATTTTCTTGGGTTTTGGCTTCTTCTTGTCTGAGACGCGAGGACTCTTACTGCGTTTCTTGTAGCCAGGGCCTGTCATAAGAAAAAGATATTACAAACACTACAGAACAGTCAAGTAACTATTTAAGTAAACAGTCAGTAACAAAAAAATTAATTAATTAATTAAGGGCACAACCAGGACTTTGTGCAAACACAGTATTTTTTTACAACACTCACAGAACAGACATCTAGTAAATATTCACAAAATTGCTTGTTTGGGTGATTTTCATTTTAATTGATTTTTAATTTTTTTTAACTGCACACCATTAACATAACGCTAATAAAGTTAGCGATCAGATCCTGTCCTGACACTCTCACCTTTCCCCTCTTTGGTCTTGGCTTTGCGAAGTGGCGGTGGCTGAGGGGGAGGTTCGGGAGAGGCTGTTGCTGCGGAGACCTGCTCGGCAACGGCGGCAGCAGCAGCAGCTGCAGCGGCTGCGACGGCTGCTGCAGAACCTTTGAATGGATTGTTGGAGCTAAACTCCCTCCACTTGGCCCCCAGAATGGTCATCATCTTAGACATGGGGATTTTAGGGTTCTTCTTAGCGATCATGGGTCTGTGGACAGGACATGTTTAAGATGGTTTTGTTACAATACGCATTAACATAATAACATGCAAAAACAGCAACACGTTACCTAAATGCAATTACTAAAACCTCTCAGTGGTTAAAACAGAGACTTTATAGAGAATGTATAGTAGAGACTGTAGGTTGATATAAACCTTTTCTGTAAGTTAGTACCTCATGAACTGACTGAAGGCTTTGTAGTTGGTCAGTGTACGGTAATCCTCCTCTGTGAATGTGTGATCAACATCATCTAGACCCCAGTCCTTTGCAAGCTGGGCTGATGTCTTCAGCTCGACCGGCTAGAAGAGAGACTTCATCACACAGCTGTCACAATACAGATGTGATAAACATCTGGAAACATTCTACAACTTACAACTACCACCAGGCGTTTTATTAAGCACCTATAAGAATAGCAGGTGGGTTGATCATTTTGTCTGTTTGTTTCAGTTGTATTTACCCTTATCCCAGCATGCTCTGGGGCATGAATGATGTCACTTTATTGTTTGACTCTTTGTGTCAGGATGTGTGATGATTGTTGATTGTTATCCTTGTTGTGTTTCATCAGTGTTCAGTCAGTGTGTGGCACTTTAGGGTGTTCATGAGTGTGTTTTGTTTCAGGATAAGATTGTTCACGTGATGAGTATTCTCGTGATGAGATGATACATAATATTAAACAACATAAAACCAAGGGGAACACATTGTATATAACTGGTTTTAAATTAAACCTTAGAAATCTTCTAATAATTGTTACGATGTTGACAGATTTTAAGTAATAGCAGCTTTACATTTTATGTGCACACAACCTGTCAAGGGTAAAGTAAGAGTGAAAGATCAAAATGAAATGACTGGAATATGATGAATAACTGCAGTCTCAGCAAAAACAGTGTGAAGGACAACCTTACCTTTGTGGTCTCTTCATGTGTGCTGTCTTCATCCTCCTTTTTCTTTTTCTTAGTTTTCTTCTCTTTTTTGTCTTTATGTTTCTTCTTCTTTTTCTTCTCCCCTCCATAATCGCTGGCAGCACTGTCAGAGTTCACGCCATAGTCAGCCTCTGAGTCTCTTTCTACGTCACTCTCCTAAGAGCGCAAAAAAATCACACATGATATTTTCCATGTTTGGAAATTACGTGCAAGCATGAAATCAGAAAGTCACAGGAAGCACATACTATTTTTTTGCGCTTGCGGGCTTTCGCCAACTTGCCCTCCTTCTCTTTGTCTTTCTTCTTTGTCTCCTTCTTTTTCTTGGGTCCTCGTTTCTTTTTTCCCAGACTCTCCCGGTCTGATACCCCACCAATATCGTCTCCATCATCTAAATGAGGGAATTATGGGTAATGTGAAAACATGGCAGGAATGATAAACAGAACATGACCTTCCAAACATTTTCCACCTCAAACAAGTGGATGCAGACACAGAATGTCACACAGGAAATAAAACCCGTTTCACTTTTGACTTAAGCAAAGATGTGCGATCTAATTATTATTAATTTAATCTTGCAAACATGATTATCTACATGACCTAATTAGCTGGCTCACATGGAAAGCCTTTTACTGAGTGAAGCTTAAGATGATGATAAATAATGTATGCAGTACTCCATAAGATGAGACTTTTAGGTCACACAGAAGCATTACTCAATCATTCAGCTGTGCAGTATGTCACTTTATCTTTCACAAAAATACTTTCTCACTGCACTCTAGTGGAACTGAGATTTGTGTTTTATACACCAGCTAAAAAAGTGGTCAAAAGCCCTTTAAAAACAGCCTGCTAACCAGCTTAACCAGCTAAAACCTGCCAGCTAGCTTGGGCTGGTTATAGGCATTTTATTCAACAGGGTGAGGATAATAACCACAGTAAACATGTGTGTTTTATAGAGTGTGCATTATAGAGTTATATTTAAATTACCTTCAAATATATTATTTCACAGAACTGAATCAACTTAAGTTTATTGTTTATTGTGAATGCACAAACAACAATCTCGTTTCGGTTCAGAGCAGGTAAAATGGCTACTTCAGGTAACGCGTAATGCTTTTTACGGTACATTTACAGCTTGGTCGCGGCCCACAAAGCAAGTGAACGTGAATCCGGCGCTGCTGCGGAATAGATCCGCATGTGTGAATCACGGCGGGTAACGCATGCGTATCTCTGCTCGTCGCTGCGCTTTGATTAATGATCCGGATTTGATTGTTTCTGTGTCGCGGAGACGCGCAGCGGACAGAGCCTTCCCCGTTCCGTGCAGCCAGCGGCGGCACCGGCGCGCACGCGGGGCTCGGTGACTGAGGCCGCGCGGCTTGCTGACGCTCCCCGTTTATGAACTCCCGCACCGGGAGCTGATGAGCCGCAGCTGAAGGTCACCGGGGCGAGAGTCGCGCGTGCTGATCGATTTTAAGTGCGACCACCAGCATTCACCGTCAGTGCCTGATCCACTCAGGGCAGGCGTTCAGTACGACGTTAAAGTTAAAATGAAGTCCGATAAGTTTTCACAATATTACCAAGCAAGGAAACTTGTGAGGTGACGAATTCATCCTCGTATAACAATGACGGCCGCATCTCACGTATCATCAGAACCTGCGCGACGGTACAGCGTGGTTTAGTGGTCCAACCACAAATCAATGGCACACTTGTGCAGCCGTGCATGCGGTGTGACACCCGAATCAGCTGCTGAACGCAGGAAACGTTTTGACTCATCGCTCCGTGATGACACAAGAACACTTCACACTTCTGCATTTGTTTCACCCAGCCTCCGGGCTGATGAGTGCACGGACCGGCATGTTGTAGTGACGGAATCACCGTCACAGATGTGCCCTGTACTGAACCGGGCGACGGCAGGTCGCCTCCGGTTTATTTACAGTCTGTCAGTCAAGCGTCAGTCGCAGTCAGCTCTCTCACCCGCGACACTTTGGCACTTTATCAAAGCGTCAATGATCGCGGCTGTTATTGTCATGTGCCTGCGCTTTCTGTTACAGGTCTGTCACCTCCACAACATCGCGATGGCGGAGGGCGCAGCGGGAGATAAACGAGACCGTCACGGGACAGACCTGATGAATGAAACGGACCGCACGGAGAGAGAGGGGTCGGTCAACTTCGGCCAAACTATTGAACTCCGTGCTGTCGGAACAGTAAAGTAAACAGACGGCGCTTTACACGATTCAGCAGGAGGAAAGCAGCAGCGTACATGTCGCCATTTGCACTTTTACAATCGCGGGCGTTTGTTACGGTTTAGCGCCCGTTTCTGCTCGACGCGCGCTCCCGTGGCCGCCTCGGACTCTACGGTACCTGGCGCGGCTCTTGCTGCAGTTTCTCGAGGCGCCGCCGGCGAGTTTATGTCGCTTGCGTCCAGCTCTCCGTCGTCGTCTTCTTCATCAAATTCTCCTCCCTCGGAATTAACCGCCGTGCCCTCATCTTCCTCACAAGAACGGAGAAGAGAGGACATTATATTCCCGTCGGTGACCCCGTTCCGCCAGATCCCGAAGTGCGTTCCTCGCGAATTATGATATTTATTTAATATTCAAATCGACACACATAAAGTGGGGGGCGTTTTAGAATATTTTACACTACAAGGCAGAGAAACAAAGATGGCCGCCCTTATATTTATTTTTTAACAACCACCGCCCCACCCCCCCAATAAGAAAAATCCCCTTACATAAAAATGGCTGACTATATTATTTCAGAACGCCCCCCCCTCTCGTGCTCTCTCTCCCTCTTTCTCGCTCCCTCTCTCTCTCTTAAAATAATCACACTTTCAGCGAGGGAGGGGGCGGTGGGGCTGATCACAAGTTTTATTTCAACTCGTTTATTGTGTTTTCTCTCCCTCTCGCTTCTGACTTGCCTGCTATCATCTAACACCATATCTAGCACCACATTCATCTAACCAACATGGCCACCTTAATTTTCTTAAAGGCCCCCACCTCTGTAAAAAAACCTGGAGCGAAGGGGCTGACGCGGGGTTGGAGGGGGGAAGCTGCCGCAGCCATGCCCAGACTTACATCATGTTGCACTGCTTAAAATTTAACTGTTTGGGGTGAGGGCAGAACAAAGCAAGAACGTGTGAAAGCTGCCCGAGATATCATTAATGATTGTGAGAAGGACATCGTTCTGTTGGGTCAGCAAATGAATCGTGCTGTTTTGAAGAAGTTCAACTTCATGCCGCAAAGACAACCGCAGTTTCTGCAAACCATCAAACTGCTTCCATGCCATTGTGCTTGAAATAGAAGGAAATAACTTTTTTTATAATATCATGATGTGCCGTCTAGTACACACACAACATTTACCCCACGTCATGTCAGTAGATCAAGTAAATGGGCAAATTAAAGCGCTTGCCAAAACATACATGCCAGCAAATACTAATGGCACCAAAAAGATACGTTTCATAAAGGATGGACTGAAATGAATGCTGGCTGCATACACGTATAAACACATAAAATGCAACTTAATTAGGGCTGGGGGCCCACTGTGCCCTACAATAGCTGCTGCATTTCCTCTGAGCAATTACCATGGCAACCACCAGACTTTATGGTTCAGGGGTTTATTATGTAGGCTGACATTCATCTTTTTTATTCTGTTGCTCAGTATCTGATTGGATGAGACTCTGCGAGCTGCAGCAACAGACAGGAATCAATGAGACACTGAATGCATGAATACTTGATGTTGTGTTCATGCTTCTCGCTCAGATCAATAGAACTCTAAATCCGTTTGCAGTAGATAATAATATTTAATTACAAGCCTTCATCGTCCACATTGTCAAAATTCAGTGAGGTCATCATTGAAATACAGACATATGGACGGAGAGAAAAGGTTACAGTCTGCACTTCCGCAGTAAAACTCATCCTCCTCTGGGATGTTGTTCTCATGTAGGGTCTTGCTCATATCCAGGTTCACACCATTGTGCTTCCAGGTGTAGCTTGCTGCATGGGCATTATAGAGCAGATATCGCTGGAGAATCTCCTCCAAAGTCTCCTCTGAGCACACCTGCTTAGACAACAAATGTAGAAGTATTTGACTAACGCAATGTAAGCAAGTAATGTGATGGTATTGTGCATTTAAATGCGTAAAGCTCCAAAGACGTAACTTCCAGAAGTTACCAGAAAGGTAAGAAGCAAGCATTTGGAATGAATGAAACAGATGGTTATTGAGCCCAGATACAGGCTGGTGGCCATCTCAATCAATTCAATCTGCATACTCAGTCTGGAAGTACATGTAGTGCCAGAGGCTCAACATCAGATCCATTTCATCTGAGCTGGAAAAGTATGAGATGCAAGGAAGCGAGAGGGAGAAAAAATTAAAAATGGAGAAGCAGCATTGCTGGAAAGGGGTAGGACAAGAAAAGAGAACAGGGTAATTCTGCCCTCTTCAGTTTGCAACAGTACAGTGCAAACATGTGACATCAGCAATGTTCTCTGGCACGGGTAATCACGCGCACATACACAAACACATCCATAGCACTCAATCCCAGAAATTCCTAAATAATTAATATGCACTTTTTAGTGGCAGGACATTGTTTAGATGTGTCAGCATCCTGCGTGACATTTTCTACTTGTCGATCCAGGTTAATGTTGGCTTACCTCCAGCCTTTGCTCCTGGGAGGTTAGAGTGTTGATAATGCGGATCCAGCGCGTTTTGGCAGACAGCAGCCCAACCTCATAGCGGTTATCCCTCCACCACGGTCTCCCAAAGTCATTGGCCCAGTCAGTGCGTGGACAGGGAGGTGGTACATGTATAAAGCGTCCCCTAGGGGTGTAGTACTTAATGCAGCCGGTGAACGGGTCAACATGAGTAACAATCTATGTAGAGATTTTAAAAAGAGCAAATAAGAATAGCCAAAACACAATTACAGAATGAGCTGAAAATGTATTAGACCCAAAAAATATGTATTAACAATATGCTAGTATTAAGATGACTGTAACTTCAAATGTATTGTTACATACCATGGTTATTGCAAACAATGCTTTCTGTGGTTATGGGAAATAGTTAGTTTTCCAGTGGCTGTGGGTTTCAGTTAATTACTCTCTAGATATTTATTAATTTGTGAAATATCTATTACAGCATTTATTGTAGTAGTTTTTCACCTACGTCTTTCGTCTTTGGGTCAAACCAGTGACTGATGTCCTTCCCTGCACATTCTACAACAGGTTTCAGCAACACGTCGCCTTTAATGTAAAGAGAAAGCAAACACGACAGTGTCACTGTTACCTGTAATACACGCAGAAAACAGCTGCTTCCTCTGTTTTCAGTATTAATCATGTAAAGTGACTGTCGTACCTTTATTCTCCTCCACAAGTGGGGTCAGATTGTACACTTTGCCCAAGTACGACACCCACAGATCTCCAAGCGTGCTGTGATAAGACACTTCCTTCGGCGTAAAAAACTTTGGACGAAGCATTGCAAACAAAACTCTTAAAGGAAAAATAACGAGAAACTGAAAACCTTTACTCGATCAGAAACGTACTCAGCGACTGTTCTCTGCTACAGGGTAACAGGGCGACCGCGGGAGCGCGCACAAGCAGACTGGTTGCTGTGGTAACCGCAGCAGACTGACACTGGAGTGACGGGGAGCGAGCAGAGCTGGATCATCTCCGAGCAGGTAAGCTATCATTTAATGAGCATTACTTTCCACTTTGATCACTTTTGTGCATCTATTCATAACGCTTAATTTATGACACTAAAATAAAAGGCGTTGCTTTTCTGAGAAACCCCTTTAACAATAAAACTCCGTCAATCAGACAAAAACACCGCAAGAGAATTGACTACAACTTGCGAGCGACATTGCATGACATAAATAAAAGCCTAAATAAAAATATTTAAAATATTTAATGGCTATAAAATAGCCATAAAATATTTTTGGATCTTACATGTTTTCATCTTTCCTCACTCTGCTCATTTGTACACATTCAGTCCAGCAAGACTCGAGCTGGAGAAGATTTCAGGCCATTGCTCGGTTGTGTAAGTATTCAATATATATTTATTCAAATACAGTCTGTTTTGTAAAGTTGCGAAGTCATGATTTTCTTTATCTGAAACCAAATGGAAAGCATAAAAATAACAGGAAGACTCATGTCCTTAACATCACTGAGGTGACAGGACACTGTTCTGACATTTTATCAAGCAAACACCCCAAAACCTTTTAATCATGGTAGCCTCATTTCTTTTGTCTCCAAATAATCAAACAACCAAACGTCTGTTTTACCGATTGTTAAAGTTAGTTTACCTTCCACTTGAAAGAAAAAGTGCTTGGGACAACCTGTAAAGTTTTGTTTTGAAAGGTTTGCATCATTTATCTTTATAGCCAGAGAATGTTTGTGAACATTCATTCCATCATGTAAACTATTATCAAAGATTCAGGTAAAAACACTTTATTGCTCAAACTGGTGTCAAAGCTAAAGTGTCAGGCTATAAAGCAGCCAGAAGAGGGTAAACTGCTAGACACAATGACCTGATGGACACTCTCAGTGGTATTATACTAAAGAATGATGAGAGCAATTGAGCTGAGAAATACTGTCTTCAAATCAGGCATTTCATGAAAGTGTAAAGGAAGATTTCACCCAAAAATGAAAATTCTGGCCCACCCTCATATTGTTTATAACAATGTGACTTATTTCATGAAACACAAGAGAATAATATTTGAAGAGCTCTTATTTCCATACAATGAAAATACACACTACAATGTCAGTTTTGAACATTATACCTCACATCTCATTTTGTGTTTCACGGAACAACATGAGGGTGAGCAAATGACTGAAATATTTTAATTTTTGGGTAAATTATCTTTAAGAATGCAAAAATAACATACTGGTCTCAGGGGCACATGGCACAGTTAAAAAACTTCAGCCCTCATTTATAGAAAACATAAGCAGCAGAAAGAAAAACTGACAGCATGAGGGAAAAGTAATTACAGAGATGGCACATACATCCAACAAAGAATAAAAATTGAGCTGGAGTGAACTAGAATCCATTTTTAAATCTCTAAACAGAGGAAATCAAACACCAAACAAATGGAGTTTGCCCAATCAAGTAATTTCTCCTTAGGAAGTCCAAAACAGCCTGTAGATTATCAGGGTCCACCTTTTAGCATAACAAGCAGGTTCTCTGGTCAGGCTTGATAACAGGTTTCCGAGTTAATCTGAATCACGGTCTGTTCATCTGCATCAGTAACTGTTTTCAGTTGTAGTGGAACTTGAAGTGGAAGTTCCCGCCCTCAAATGGGTTGAAGCCAAAGGGCCATTCTCTGGCTCCTCCACCCTGCTGATTCTCTGGGTCTAGAGGATCCTCACCAGAGTCAAACTTCTGACGCATTTCTGTACAGAAAACAACACACAAGGTTCAAATATGAAGAAGCAACTGCTAAACAAGCTAAAACAAACAGCAGAAGACAGAAAGAGCATCTATGTGTCTTCTGTTCTCCAGTTTGCTTTAGCTGGCACCAGAAATTCTCCTACCTGGATCTGTGAGCACCTCCTTTGCTGAGGCGATATCAATAAACTTTTTCTCTGCCTCTTTTTCTCTGCCTCAGACTGGAAATTATCAGGATGCCACTGCTGAGCCAGTTTCCGATATGCTTTTATGATCTCCTGTTTGTTGGCACTCCTGAAAACAAATCAAAACAAAGAAATGAAATACTCTTCTTCCACAGCAACGCAGGGCCTAATGAACCGTCACTTTTTGAGGTGATCACTGCCTTACCTGCTCACCCCCAGGATCTTGTAATAATCCCTCTTGTGAGAGAGTTTGAGGAGCTTCTGTGCTCGATCGAGACCTTCACGGAGCTCCTGGTTCTCTTGATCAAACTCCTGAGCCTCCTGATAGTCCTCCACAGCTGAGACAGCATCAAAGATGAAGTCATGAGTTTACATGCAATCGAAATGATTCAGTTGATATATATTGGTATATTGTGTTCCACTACCTTTCTCATATTCCTGCAGTAGGATGTAGGCCTCGGCTCTGTCCCTGAGGATGTGGATATTTTGAGGCTCTCTCTGGTGAGCTTCCGAACATATGTCTACAGCCTCCTCAGCACTCTTCATCTGGAGGAATCACAAACAGAGAGAAAACCACCAGTAATGAGAAAATGGCTGAATTCCATTCACTTCCCATTGGCATAACAACAACTTGGGTAAAAACACAAAAAGGCAGGCTAGACCACTTGAACAGCTACAAGCTACAAACAAAACATCACAAAGCTTGTTTAGGTCTAGGGTATGGTATTGTTTCAAAATTGCAAAATAACAGCATCATGACAATATGTGACGTAATGTTAAGAACACATACTTTGACTAAGCAGAAGCAGATCCTCTCTTTCGCCTTATTAGTGTAGAAAAGAACATTTGGCTCTGTTCTCATCACAGACTCATACTTCTCAATGGCTTCCTGATACCTGCCATTCAGAGGAAGGCTTTATTTGCCAGAAATTCACAGCAATACTTAAATAAATCTGAAATAATACACAGTTTATTTGAAATAATGAATTGAGGGGGGTAAGCTGGTCCGAGATCTATATAAAAGGGCAGTTTTAGAAGGTGCAGGAATGGGATATTTCTAGCACCTCTGTTCTGAGATCAGTTCCTCTGCAGAGTCCAACTGCTTGCTGAGCTTCTTAACTTGTTTGTAATGGGCAAAACACTCCTTATCATCCTGATCCAGCTTCAGACACTCACGCACTTGACTGAAGACCAAATCAGAGACAAATTAACAATGGTGAAGAAACAGCATTTGAAGACAGGCATTACAACTTGACTCAGACTTTGAGTTTTTGTACATACTTCAGCGAGTCGTGATGATCGCCCAGACTGTAGTGCAGTTGACTAAGTTTCAGGAATGCTGCTCGGTTGTCTGCACGGAGACGTGTTGTTGGGGTCAAATCCATGATGGCCTTCCGTGGATCGCCGAGCCGGATGTAACATTCAGCCCTCAGCTCTCTGGACTCTGGGTCCCACGGAGAGAGCTGAAGGATAGAGACAGAGATTGACTACAGAACAAATCTCAGAGACAACAAAACATGCACAATGAAGTTTTAATTACATCATTCAAGTGTCTGTTTTTATATTTACTTTTAGAACATTTTTTGAGCGTGTGGTTAACAGTAATAAATTATTAAATGATCACTCCATGAAATCTAACACACCAAGAAATGACCAAATTACCAACACCAAGTACATGGTGTTGTGATTTTGTTTTTGATCTCGTGACTAACTCACCTCTATGACCCGCTCCAGCACCTGGACCGCAGTGCCACAGTCGCCACGGTGATGGGCCTTGTGTGCTTCCTCCTGAAGTAATTCAAGCTCATCTGCCTTGTGGAGCTGATCATGAGCTTCCTCGTGATCTGGAGAACGCGTTAGCTGAAAGACAGAAATACGTAAGTGAACAGAGGCAACAACAACTATGAATGGAAAAAGAATAGAAAATATACAATGAATGGGAAAAAGAGAAATAAAAGAGAACAAAATATAAAGTAAATAATCCGATTGAGGGCAATGTTGGTACGTTTGTAACATTTTACAGCGAATAAGGGAATTTTTAGACTTACTACTGCTTGGAAGTCCTCCCTAGCCTCTTGGATACTTCCCTGTTTCAGTAGAATATTACCCCTCTGCAATCTGGCCTGAAAACACACAAATACAAACATCTATCAAATCAAAACAACAAGCATATGGGCAACATAAAACACCAACTGCCCAAATACATTTCTTATCTAATAAGACTCACAGCGAGGAAGTCAGGCTTAAGCTGTATGGCTTGAGTCAGGTCCGGCAGTGCTGATTTGGACTTGCCCATGGCCAGAAAAACGGCGGCACGTTTGTAATATGTCAGGTAATTTTTTGAGTCACCCTCTATTTAAAAAAGTTTGCATTTGTTAATGAAGTGTATCCAGAATTAGACTTTTTTTTTTTAGACTGTAATGTAGTAACATGAAAATGAAACTAAATGTTTGATACTCTTTTCACCTACAACCTTCCTTTAAAGCTTGTACTGTGTTTGTGCATTTATATCTTACCAACAGCTGAGTGATAGTGGGACAGGGCCTCCGCAAGCTGTCCGGCTGCCAGCAGCTTACGACCCATTTCCAGGTGATGCTCGATCTCTACAGGTGTGGCTCCTAACACACCTAAAATCAAGAAAATATGCCACATTCTGAAAAGCTGATTCTGAAATTCTCTATATATCAAAACATACAGAAATCTGTCAGATTTGGCTTAATACATGCCCTATTACTTCCCCATGCTACCTTCTAAAAACTCACAAGAGAAACACCTGTGGAATTTAACAATGCATTCTAATGGACTTTCATTTCACAATAACAACACAAGAGAAAATGAAAGTATGCAGAAAACAATCAGTCCTGTTACAGGCAGGATTGTGCAGGAAAACAAAACTACACGGTATAAACCTTGTATATTAAAGGTATGATTCTGTCCATGAAAAAGTACACCTGCAGAGCTTCTGATACAAACCAAAGACTCCACAGATTTATAAACCTCATGTATGGTGATTCTAATCCAGCACATAGCCTTACAGAAAGTGTGGTACAGTATTAGTACTTTCATACCATGGTAATGAATGATTATTATATTTATTACATTTACATATTCAGTTAACATGGTCTTTACATGGTACTGTAATGTACTTTGTAAAATACCACGGTAGTGTCACCTTACATGTCCCAAACATGAATACAGTGCTGCACAGAACTACTTCCAAGACGCAAAGGTGTTTTGCGTTTATTTTGGGTGTTTTGCGTTTATTTTGTTAGTCAAAGGCAGACTCATTTGCCTCTAAGTCCATGTTCATCTTCAAACGCTGGCGGTGTTCAGACCCGGTAAGATCAAGCCTAACTAGCGCGGTCCCAGATCGATCGGAGGCACCTGTCATGAACGTATGAAATGGATACTTGAGCACCGTATTCATGGACCGTGTATTTCCGTGGCACCCCACCGTTTTACCACGATATGTCCAGGGACATGGATAACGGTAATGATCGTCGACACCTTTCCCTGCACAACTTGATAAGAACAGAGTCGGATCTCACCGTCCAGCTGCAGGTCCAGAAGCACACAGAGCAGAGAGAGAGAGGACAGGACCCTGCTCACACCTCTCCGCCGTCCCGTCTCCATCATCACACAGATCACCTCCGACACACAACCGCACGACTTTACACCGCGACTCACAGTGTGCGACACGACAGAACGAGTATTTATAGTGAAACCATCATCGCCGCCGCGCATCAGACGCACTTGATCAGACGCACTTGATCAGACGCACTTGGCCACTGGATGTTTCTGTTGTGCAGATTATAAATATGTCCGAGTAGGATACAGGAAGGCGAAAGTTCAGTTCCGCCCGTCTGTCAGTAATGAACCTTCTGCGGGCCGCTGAGAAACAAAGTGCAGCTTTATTTGATTGATTTCCCCTTCGTGGCAGTGACTGTGCAGAACAGCTGGCAGCTTCGTACTTATTCTCCTGTTCCTGGACCTGTTGGGCGTACAACTGAACCTGCCCTACATTTCAGTGCCGTGACGGGCCGCTCACATCCGTGTTTGGACGGACGTGGTCCGGTCTCATTGGCTGCGTTATTTTAACACGCTACACAGACGCGCCCACGTCCTCTAAAGGACTGAGAAGCAAACTCAGTACGGACGTGTCACTGCTTCACATTTATTTAGTCTGTTTTGTTTGCAGAATGTTTTAGAATAGAAATGAACCTTTACCAATGCAAAACGTTTATTGTTCCGACTGTAAAATCATAATACATCAAAAAGGTTTATTGTAGAAATGAAAAGGTTTAATGGTACGTGACTGGTATTGCACAATTAAATACTCCAAAACATCATTTTGGCATTTTCAAGTCATGCTAATTTAATGTTTGTATAAAAGACATCATATAAAACACATACATGGAAACAGGATAATCAAGCCATTAGGAAACTTTTTTATCTTGATTCATGTAAATGTGACAAAAAAGTGAATCCTTTTCTAACCAATTAGTTAAATCCAAAATTAAGTCTCAGATCTGAGCAAATACACACTAGAAATGTCCGTGTGTAAATCTTGTACAGGAATGTAAATGAATAAATTGTGTATAATGTTCTGAGTCATGTGTGTACTGCAAATCTGACATGATAACATTATATCTGATGAATGACCACAACACTGCCTGTATGTCTAGTATAAATATTTACATAATTGCACAGATAAAACAAAGGTATGTAAAATATTAACAAAATATCAACTGTTTTATTTTTGGGCATGAAATCAACCCAAAATGCTTCATTCAGACATAAGCATTTCTTCCATAAGTGCTCTGAACGTCTTTCCTGGATGCTGATGCTGAGTAGACTGTTCCCCGTGAGGGCTGGTATGGGTAACCACTGCAGGAGTGGGAGATGACAGTCATAAATGCAGTGAAAGAATGTATATAAACGTCTTTAGGTTTAAACTTGCTCCTAAATACACCTGCACAAAAATGCCTAAAACCTAGAATGCAAATGAGAGAGAGAGAGAGAGAGAGAGAGAGAGAGAGAAAATTCACCTCTTCTCTTTTGTGCCAAATTTGCAGGAAAACATGAGGCAAGCTCCTCCACAGATGGCGAGAGTACCAGAGGCCCAGCCAATGTATAAACCCTCTCCAATCTCATATCTACACCACAGAACAACAGATGCACAACATATTCAGGTCAGCTCAGTATAATATTAACAATTTGCAAATTATTAACCCGATCTTAACTATAATAATACGGAGGGTATTACAGTGCAGACAAATAAAGAGGTTTAAACATCAGATTAGTGAAGTATGTGAGCAATTCATCAGCACAAACTGTGCAAAGTGGAATTGTAAACGACTGGTGTTAAATGAGACAGTAGGGGGCACGATTTTGCCTTTAGAAACTCGATGTGCATGTGCTGCAGAAAGTATTTAATACAGTATACACTGTATTTTAACTCTCGTTGTTGTAACCTGAAGTAGTGAGATTTAGTGCAATTAAAACCTGTTCATTAAAACTGACATTGCCATGTGAAAGCACTGTTTACAGTGTGGGGAGTACATGTGACATACTTTTGTCCGGGGAAGAGTGGATTAAAGAAGTCCTGCGTGATGTTGAACGCGTACCACGACACTGACACCATCGTGCACAGACCTGCAGATATCGATGACAGATTCAGATACAGGAATGTGGATCGATACATGTCTTCAATGCGTGAATGTACAGAAGAAAGCTTTATTGTGAAACGATTACATTGACTGTAAGATCCCGTGTTATGTCGAGTTTAATCTGTAATGATTTTTACCTTGAAGAAGGAAAAACGCGCCTCCGATACCGGCGATTCTGCCTTTAAGCACGTAGTTCTCTCCGCCTGCCTTCGAGCACTGCATGCCGATCAGTGAAGCCACGACCCCGAAAGTGCCGAACACGACAGCCGCGATCATAAGAGCCCGGGACGCCTGGATGTAGCCTGGAGGAGGTCATGTTATCAGGCATTAGTACTGCACTTTATTTCTAATAATAAGTGCCAGTTATTGCTGTGGAAAATGCTCACAGCTGAATGATTTCGAGGTTCAGCTGTGAGCTGAACCTCGAAATCAACAGCGTAATATATCGAAATATCGCCCTGCAGATGTTGTTACCTCAACATCGATTATTATTGTTATTATTGAACGTCATTTTATTTAGTAATTAAATCGTCATTGTAGTAACAACACAATTTCAGACTTTGGTGTTTGTTCTGGAAGTTGCTGGATCACACTGTGTACCGGAGAGCGCGAGCATGGATGGGAACTCCCGGCAGTTGTGCACGCCGGTGGAGTCGGTGGCGCAGGACATCCACAGATTCTCGTATATTGTTGAGGTTGTTATGACGGTTCCGTCGATGGACGACACTTTCCAGTAGCGGTTCGGAATGGCGACCCCAACCATTACCCAACTCAAAAAGCCAAGAATTAAAGCAACCACCTCAAGAATTGGATCCATTGTCGCTTTGATTTCGTACAGGCTCCTAAAGGGTCCAAAAACAATGTCTATAATCCTTTCTTACGTATTCCTTTATATATTTTCTAAATGTGATCACTGTATTTGATGCTGAATTATCATGTATCCAGTGCGCAGGTTTATTGTCCTCAGGAGCTGCTTCTTATCATTTATTCCATGCAGTACAAGATTTCAGCAGTGTGACATAACAGTATATGGCGTTTAAAGTGACGATGAGTCTTTTATAGGTTGCATTTGCCCTCCCCTCATGTGCAACTGTCTCTGTTAGATTTTACACCCCGAAACTCAACAGGTGGTTATCGCCAAAGTCCAACGTTCATTCCCTGACCTTCACTGATCATCAGTTATATCTCAGCAGAATGAACGTGAGTCTGCTTTCACCTTCATCTGACTTCACATGGACATGAACATTCACTGTTCAGTTCGTCAACTCGTTGGTTTTTGCATTATTTACTTAAGTGTACTTTGCAAATGCCTGGTGATAGCATTTGCATAAACGTTCATAAACTGGATCCAGGTTTTATAGGGATAAAACGTCTGGAAACATGATCATAAAGCAAGCACTGACTGATCCACACTTTTAAATCTCTTCAAGTATTAACTAGGTCTATTATAAACAGATGTCGTACGTAAAACGTTTCTGAACTGTCCCCATCACTGTAAAGAAAACTTTCCATCTCTTTCACCTTAAAAATGTGTTAAGTTGCTGCTTTAAATGTTTAAGTAGACTTAAAGTCAGATTTATACTCACAAGCCATTGTAAATCTCAAAATTAAATTAGCCTGTAGCCGTTAAACTTACAAAGTTTAATTCAATCTCACATGTCTTATAGAAATTGTAAAAGCCTAAATTATTCTGATGAGTTGAAGTCATTAAAACAATTGTTGACTTATTGATCGCATCATTTTTATAAGAGGACGTGCAGGAGTAAAATGGGGAACACCAGTCATATATAAAGGTGCTTTTGTATTGACAGTGGGTGTGTTTCAGTCAGGCTCCCTATAGGCTGTGAATCAGTATATGATGTACATGCATCAGACACTGGTAAAGACCCAGACTCAATACACTGGACACTCAGCACACACACTCACCGCCACACTTACACAGAACAGACATAATAAATTAAACCACAGATATATAGGAGTATGAATGAAAAACAAAGAAAGTTTAGTGTGAACAGAGATCAGTTAAATGCAAACAGAACAAGGAGCAGGAGAAAATTCTTTCTGTTTATTTTGCAGCTCCAAGTCGCTAGATCTTTCTAATGTTCAGTATATTGTGAATAAGATCATACAGTAATTCATGAGAGCTGAAGGGGGCTGTGATCTAACAGTCTGTTAGTGGTCTCTGACAGAGATGGTCAGATTATATCCATGTATGAATGCTCAAAACCATTAATATACTGCAATTATAGCAAAAGAGGAACAAAATACTAACCTCTGGTTTTGCACTGCATGGTGGGATTTTTTAGGAAGTGCTGAGACTCTAATCAGTGTCCTGACTACTGAACTAGGGAGCTGATTGAGACACACTCATTGTTTATCTCATTCCCTACTGCATTATTACTGCATTATCTGTCTCCCCTGTTTGCACCTGTTATTAGTGATCCATTCACAACTGCTTCAGACACACATTTTATCAGACGGTCTATAGGAAACACACACCAGTCACTACTGCTGGAAACTGTGATGATGTGATCCATACTATCACTGTCCCTGGTTATAGAAAAGAAAAAAACAACTGTACTGACATTTACTACATTAAACATGCTTTGTCATGTATCATTTGTCAAGTTCTATTAAAGTATGCCATTTTATTTATTTGTATTTGAAAAATGTCTTTAATTTTGTGAAAAAATATTCATATTCAGTTTAAATGTTTCTCTCTTACAACTGAAAATAATTAATAATTGAAAATAATTAATAACATAATTAATGTTCCCACACATTAATTACTATTTAAATTGTGCAAATAAAAAAAAAAATATTTTTAACCACTTGTGAGCTTTCACTAAATTCATTTCAGCTGTCACAGAAACGCCTGCAGAAGGAATGATTAACTAAAATTGGTTAAAATCTGTCACATGACATACAAATTATTCATTAATGGTTAATGGCATAGAAGCAAAAACAGCCATCTCAAAAGAGATGATGTTAACAAAATATGACATGAGACCAAAACATGAGACCAAAGTGCATATGGAAATAACCAAATCTTTAACATTTGGCAATAAGTATCCAGACTATTGTGAAATCTTTTAAAACTTCATAAAGACTTCATATTGATTTTAAACATTAACAACAGCTAATAATAGCTAGGTGACTAATCACAGGTGACTAAAGTCCCATGAGTGATTAACTTATTTTATTGTTGTAATGTTAAGTAACTATGAGTGAAGAGTGCAAAAACTATCACAAGATTGTCATGTTGATCCTTAGATCAATTCTCTGCACCAGAGGGAAGTGTTATGTATTATCAAACATGTCTATAAAATGTGCAGAAATATACAATGCCTCTCTAAAGTGTATTCTTCTTATGCATTCCTTACGGAAAAAGTACATAATGCTAAAAACAGCTGCTGTAAAAAAACCCAAAGACATCTGTGCTGTATGTCAGGCCGCATTTGTTGGAACTTATATATTTTTATAGCATATAATGTTTAACCTTTTCACATGTAACAATGTGAGGACAAACGTTGGATTTGGTGCTTCAGCTGTACTGAATCTCTGGTGTGTGATAAGCAGATGATTGTTGTGGGTTTTAAAGGTCAGCTTTATGACTGGCTTGTTTGCTATAGCTTAACTGTAATTATTCTTTTTACAAACAAAATGGTTTTCGCACATGCACATCTCCTAAAGTGATGATGGCACTTTTAATGATTAGACATTTATAACAACTGCAGAGTTGATGGAAGACTCTGTGACGGGGTTTAAAGTTGTGTTAAAGTTAATTGTGAAGTGAACCCAGAGACACTGTTTAGATGTGAGGTGTGTTTGATTAGGTCTGAAACAAAACTCTGCAGGAAAGTTATTTTTCAAGAGCAGGTTTGGTTCTTCCCTAACCTTTGTTCTTCCTTTCAGTGTTGATGTACATTTGATTGTTACACAAACTGGCAGTTTAGACATGAAAGACAGACAGACAGGCCTTCAGATAGATGGATGGATGATTAAGAGTTGATTTCTGCATTATGTAATTTCTTTATCCAGAATGAGAATAGCTTATACAACAAACTTCCTGCCATCATTTGGTTTGCCAGTTAATAAGTAACCTCAATACCGTGTTATAAAATGATGTTACTAATGGTAACCATAAACCATTGAAACCATTGTAAAACACGTGCTTCACTCGGCCTGGCATGAAAAATGTGGGAAGAGTGAGAGGGATTGTACCCAGCATTAAACTGACGTTATTATCCAACATGATCTTTAGCAAACATGTCTGATAGGACATTTGTTACTTTCAAGGTCTGATTGTTGTTGATTTCAGTTGATGTTGATGGTCCTGCATCTGAGAACCTTTGAGCTAATGATGCATGAGAGACAACGCTGTGACTGTTTAACCAGCAACTTCAGAACCCCACAGAAACCATCACTTTTACTTATTAGCTCCTACCAGGGTTCCCACACTCCTTAACTAATGAATTTTTAACCAACAAATTTCCATGGCTTTTCTGTTTGTATTTTTTAGTTTTTCATGAGCATGTCAGCTCTGTCCTACTAATGCAGAAAGCTGGAGAAATTATTTCTGTTTCTAGTATAAACACACAGAAATAAAGATTTCTGTGATTCCAGTGTTTTATTTACATGAATACATTTAGTGTGAGTCCTGTGTATGTAACCCACAATGATCTATTAATTGAAAGCTAAAAAAATCTTCTCTGCATTAGTTTCTAGTACCTGTTCTGGGCTTTTAGATCTGTTGAACAGAACTGATGTGCTTTGTTGCTTTGTTTATGAAGCTCTGATTTATGTGAGCACACTGTAGCTGCGAGCACACATGACACCTCAGTGTCAAACCAATGAAGAAACATGGGAAACACGTGTGAGTACACCTTTTAATTCTTTAACAGAGGAGTGAGGTTTTAGTATATTACAAACATCCATATTGATTGATTTAATTGTAAATAAATTGATGCGATTAAAAGTGAACTCAAATGACATGCTTAAGATAAGTCGTATCCAGTATTACAAATCCTTACTAACTCTGTGGTTTTAATTAACCCTTATGTGATCAAAAGGACAAAGACAGCATATTACTTTATTCCAATCCCACATTACGATACATCCCATCCCCACTGTGAGTGAAGAGTAGTGAATGAAGATAAACAGAAAGAACTTAGTAAAACATAACTATTCAATACAATAAAGTTAAAAAAACAGCCAGTCCTCAGGGTTTAATGAAAATGTGATGTCTCTTTCCAGGACAGAAGATGGAATCAAAGTGCTTTTCCACGAATCCATTTTAGGACTTTGCACCTTTAGCCACTGCCAGACCAATAAGACCTGCCAATCCAGCCACGCCCAATCCAATGCCACCAACGATCGCCATGCCAACCAAACCATCTGGAAAAAGATGAGTGAGAGAAAACAATATATAATTTCCCCATTGAGGTGATGTGGTTTTTTTTTTTACTCTGCCCACCATAGATGCTTGGTTAATAGACACACATTGTCTCTTCATGATTTATTTATGGTGGCGAAAAACATTTTACAGCTTCTGAAAATATACCCTATATCATTTCCCTTTATACATTCATAATTATAACATAAAATCTTAACTTTCCAACTACCCATTTATCTGTGACACATGGTGAGAGAATGCATGATTTCTGATGTGAAGCCTGGAGGGGTTCAGGGTGTGTTGAAATGCTGTCGATTCACACCTTTTCTCAGTGCATTGTTGATGAGTTTCTCCAACTCCAGGGCCTGTTTATTGTCTGGTTCATTCTTGAGCAGAGTACGAATGTATTTCAATGCTTTCTCATACTCCTGAGAGAAGAAAAGAGTACAGGACAGAGAACAAAGTACACGGGGAGACTGAATATTATGTACATTTGTTTTCATTTAAAAAACGTGCAGCCTTTAGAGACATCCAGTAACAATTAGCTTTAGTTAGTATTGTAATAAATTGCCTCTGATACGTAACTAAAGATGTTATTAAAATATATGTGAACACAAGCATCATCATCACACCTCAAAAACATTTTGTCTGCAAAAATGTTAACTCACCTTAAGTCTGTAGTTGGCAACAGCAAGGTAGAATAAAAAGTCTCTCTGATCATCTTTTTTGCTTGCATGAACCAGCCCTGTTATGACAAACAAACATGAGATACGAGTTATAAAAACCTTCTCACCGGGCTCATGTCTACTTCTACAGAGCTCCCGCACATGTTCCAGTGCTGTATACTCCATTCTCCTAATAATTCTCCTATCTGGGCCTGCTGAAATAAGACATGAAGCACTGACCTTCCAAAAGCTGACTTCCTTTCACAATGTCATTTGTGTACTTGCTTCTGATCAAACACCAGGCATATTCAAAAGTGGTTTCCTTGGAAACAGGCCCATTAACCAGTTCAGAGTTATACTTCTTCTCAAACCTCTGCAAGACAAGCACACGCGAAAGAGCTGAACGCATTACATCAGAGGATGACGGCAAGATAAGTGACAGACGAACTTTAATATGAGAATCAGCCTTCAGTGAGGACAGAGAACAATCTGTTTCCCCAGAAACAGTATGTGACAGAACAGCATAAGAGATTGGACTAAACTAACACCAGTCAAAGAATCGAGAGACCTCGAGAAAGTTCAGTGATGTTATATTCTGATGACGTACAGCAGAACTGCGTCAGTCAAAACTCTAGCACAATATATGATCGATGTGTCTTAGTATCATTTCTCCATCTCATCACCACAACGACGGAGGCTGGGTATAATAAGCAGCTTATTGATGATATTTATAAAGGAAACGGTGACGTGTATTTACCTTTAGATCTTCTGGTGTCACAAGATCTGACAAAATCGCCTCCATGTTCTCGAAAGACAAACAATCCCAGCACGTTAACGTGGCTGTCAAAGTAAAAGTCACCGAGTTACGTCGAAACTGCTGCAAAATAAAAACGTACTGAGTTACGGTCGTGGTATACAATCAATTACAGCGTTATATTCATCACACCCGGGTCTGTTGAACAGCGCGCCACAGCCCTCACTTTATTTACCTCTCCCGCATTAGTACAGATCGCAGGTCTGAGATGAAACAACACGCAGAGTAACACACAGAACAAACACCCGGAAGTGCCGCGCTCACAGAAGAGGTGTGCGGGAGCTGGTGGCGTATGGGTGGGAGAGTGAGGGCGATACACGGGTCTGGAGCAGCGGGGCTTTTATTTTGAAAGGTGGCGCGGCTCGCTGTCATCTGACGCCGTTAGGGGGCGCCGTCTGCACGCGCCTTTTAAGGCCGCGCTCCAGCGGGTCACGTGGTATGAGGGAGCAAGGACGGCCATCTTCCCTAAAACACAAACAACAAGCGCGTAGTAGACATCAACACACGGCGAGAGAGAGAGCCAAACCCGGAGAAACCGATCCCGAGGAGGAGCACAGCACACGGACCACTGCACATGCACCCACAGCCACGATCGTAGAGTTTAAAGGGGCGACTGGACAGTAAACATCGCATCGACGGCTCCACAAACACGGTGAGCAGCGGTGCGTCTCCTCGAACGCTGGAAGCGCTCATGGCTGACGGCGGCTGCTTTAAGTCTCGGGTGGGAAGGGCAGCAGAAAACCCGCAGCGCGTGAGGTGAAGTCGTGCGGTTCGCGGTTCGGACGGGTTGCGTGTTTCGGTACGGCAGCTCTGGCCGCGGGTTGAAGGCCACGGGAAGCAGCGGAGTGGAGTTTAGAGGGGCGCCGCGTGCGCGGGGGGGAGGAGGGGTCGGGTCGGGTCGGGCACTCCCCCTTCCTGCCCGCGACGCCTCGACGCGACGCTGACCCGCCGTGAGCTGACGGTGAAACATGGCGCTCCGGTATCAAACGTGTGGCGTTTGGTTGGGCTGCGCGTCTGCGTCGACAGCGCGACTGAAGACGTCGCAGGGGCGAGTAGTCAGTCGCTGCCGTGGCTCGTTAAAATGTCACGACGCGTTTGCTTTGCTCGGTTCGGTCGTTTCCTCCCCCGGTCATCTTGCGTGAGGATGAACGCAGATGCACGGACGCGTGAATGAGGTAGAATTGAGGTAGAACTGAGGTAGAACTGAGGTAGAACTGAGGCCTGCGGATGTTTCTGCTGCGGGACACGCCCCTCACTGCCATCCTGCTCCGCTTCTCAGTCTCCAGCAATGCAAAAGTCGCGTATTTACTTGCTGTTAAATGTGTGTTTTAAAGAGATTTGTGTTAAATGTTTAGCTGGTGCACGCCCCTCTCACAGAGCCGGATTCCCCAGCGATTCACATTTACACTGCAGGTTTTGTTGTGTTGCTTGGATATATCTGCTGCTATGACATCTGTAGGTGCTGTGATCAAGCCCCTGGAGATTCTTCCTCGTCTCCTCTCTATTGAAATAACTCCTGTACTGCAGATGTGTCACTTATCTTAGGAAGATTTCATCCTAAAATAGGCTAGGTCAAAACCCATGTCTTGATTTAGCAGTATAATGGGTTGAAACGTCTTTCTCTGTTTTTTTGTGTGTGTGTTTTTGTTGATTTGTTGCTTTTAATGTGAGAAGAAAGTAGAAATGGGAATAATGCAAAGTTGGGAGGTGGGATGGGGAAGTGACTCAAGCCCGGGTCAACAGCGCATTAGCTATACTATGTAGCATGTTGTGGCATGCGTGTTGCCCAACATTTGTCCACATCTCTGACAGCTCTGATTTAAAGAAACCCTTCAGTTATATGACTTGTGTTTTGACAGCAGTATTGAGGAGTTTTATGTGCCTCTTTCTCCTGCAGGTAAACGAGGGAGAGGGTCTGTGGAGTGAGGAGGGGTCACCAGCGGGGACCTGGTCCACACAGCATTTCCAGTACAACAGGAAAATACAGAGACACACACAGAAAAGAGAGAAATAAGCGTTTAGGGGGTTACTGCTTCTGGCAGCTGTATTATCAAAAGAAGGTTTGGTTTGTTTTTTGTTTTTGATGTTCCCTGCAGTAAATCGACTAAACATCAGTATCAAATCTGCAGTTTCTGCAGTAAAACAGGTATTACACTTCTGAGGGGGTTGATTTGATGCTTTCTAGTTTTTCTAATCTGTGTATCGGCTGTGAACAGAAGAGCTGTTGACTTGCGTCTGATCTTTAGGAGTTTTTGCTCTCCTGCACACACACCCTAAATAAGGCAGCTATATTTCTCCTCAGTGTAAGTCAGTTTAACTTCACAACACACACACACACACACAAAAAGTGTTGGCCTTCTCTCCCATACCCGCTCCAGCCTAGTTCTGCCTGCGCCGCTCCTCTGGACAGGGTAAGAATAATGCAAAAATGAATTTATGTTCATGGGCACACTGCAGTGTAATACTTGAATTGTGTGTAGTAAATAGAGTGCACTGTGTTTAGAGTGTATTTCAGTGTGATGCATTTTGTTTGTAGACTTTCATCTCTGAAGGAAGGAAGAATATGACTGCTGAAACACTTAACTTTGGCCCAGAATGGTAATATCTCTCTCTTCATATTTACCTTTCCTTCCTGCTTTCTGTTAAACTTTATTCAAACAGGTTATTTGTATAAGCACTATTGATTGATTTTGACAATGACCGTAGAATGAAGACACAGGTCTGATTTGACAGAATACCACATTACTGCAAATAAATAACATGCCAGTTTATGAACTGTTGATTAATAACTGATTGGGTGTTATTTGATGATTTGTGTTCTGTAATGTTTGTATTGCTTTAAGTTGACGTTGTGTGATTGAATAAGTTTAAATATAGTGAATATAGTTTAAAATCTGGTTGCACAATACACACTGTTACAGAGGAAGGACTAGCGTTTTTAACTCATTTTTTTAAATTTTGGAATTAATTGGGAGTTTGCTTTCTCCTTTTTCTTCCTGTTGTTGTATGTGTAAAACTTCTTGTCTTCTTGACTTATTTGCCATGTTCTCTCTTTCCTGTGAACTCACTTTTCCTAAATAATCTTCTTCTCAAATGTAATCTTTTCTCTCAGTGTCATTTGGTGTACCACTTTGCTTTTCTTTATTTCAGTTTGACTCCAGGCACTTTCTCTTTCTGAAGCATGTCTTTATTTTCTTGAAGTTTCTGTAAGGTCCATTTCTCTCCCTTCTCATCACTGTTCTCTGGTTAGATCTCTTCTTGGCACACACCTAAATGATTATGCAGAAATGAAGCTGTTGGGCGGGTCTTTTGCTGAACTAAGGCTTCTCTGTGCATAGTTGGTCTTCAGCCAATGAAAGTGGATTTCTAGGTTTGACATGTACAATGCAGGGGTGGCATGTTTCTTCAAAGCCTTCTTCCCGAGCTTATCTCAGCAGGCTATTGTTTGTGTAAAGTTTAAACAGCCACCTGGGGCACTGACAGCTCCTAAAATAAACCAGGATATACTGCAGTCACCATTGACAGCACTGTCCTTGGATAGTCGCCAAGAGTGGGATGTTTCTCCCTGTTTTGATCTCCTCTCATCTGATCTCTCTGGCTCTCTCAGGCTCCGTGCACTTTCCAGTGGAGGCAGTGTGTCCTCCCCTCCTGCCTCTCCTGCTATGCCAAAGTACAAGCTGGCCGAGTACCGTTACGGTCGAGAGGAGATGCTAGCACTTTATGTCAAAGACAACAAGGTGGGAAACAAAACTGTTTTCTGTTTTCTAAATCGCAGGGATTGTTTTGTGGCCTGTTGTTAAGCTTGATTCTACGTTTGTAGCAAAAACAGTAGTTTAGAAATGTTTGTTTGATTACAATATTAAAGGGGTCATGAGAAACTTTCATGTTAAATTTGAATGACTGTGGAGTGTTTTGTATACTTTCTGTGTAAATGCTCCTATCCAGTGGCTAAGTTTCTTCAGTGAACCTGGCATTTGTATTCCTTCATTTGAATGAGAGTGAGTCACAGGCTCTGGTTTGTGTTTTCAGGTTCCTGAGGAAATGCAGGATAAGGAGTTTGCTGTGATTCTGCAGGATGAGCCTCAGCAGCCGCTGGCTCTGGTGCCTCTCACAGAGGAGGAGCAGGTGAGACACACAGAGCAGCTGTTTCAGCCTCAGGCTGATTAGACATACCTCTCATACTATAAATGTAAGAAGTTAGGGCAGGGCCATTTTTAAAGTCATAAACTGAAAATAAGAAAATAGCCTTTAGCGCTGTAGCAAGATCTACGCAGATCTTGTGGTTTTGGTGTGGTCATGGTTTCATTCTTAATGTTTGTTTTCTCTCTGCAGAGGAACTTCTCCATGTCTGTCAACAGTGTGGCTGTGCTGAGGCTTATGGGTAAAGGGGGCGGGGCTGTCCCGACCGGGGTGAACCGAGGTAGAGGCAGTGTGCGAGGTGGCAGAGGTAAGTTAACCTATTGATTTGTGTAACTGTGTAAATTATGTAGTGACACTGATCGTGTTGTGTGTGTAGGGAGAGGAAGAGGAGAAGGTGGATTCTACCAAAGAAGCAGTGAGGAAGTAGAGGGTGGGTTTGGTCGTAGTGTTCGAGAGATCCACCGCAGCCAGAGCTGGGATGACAGGTATGCTCTCTGCTGACACATTCAACATTCAGTACATTGTTTATTCGCATTTATTGTGAAACTTACAGCCCTGCTTTCTACATCCTTAGTTTGTCAATTCTTTGTTTTCTCACTTTACATCTTTCATTGATTTCCAGAGGCGAGCGGCGCTTTGAGAAGCCGCTGCGGAGGGATGGGGTGCGGCTCGGTTTCGAGGAGGCAGGTGCGGGTGGGAGAAAAGAGTTTATGCGCTCTGACAGCGACAACTGGCGCACCCTGAGAGAAGAGCAGGAGGAGGAGGACACGGGAGAGACCGGAGGCAGCTGGAGACTTGCCGGGTCACGGAGAGATGGTACACACACAACACACACACACAGACAGACCTGTTTGCATCTGTGTCTGGTGAACCACACAATCAAATACAGGTGTGAACATGGTACAGATGCTTTCTGATCTGATCACTTAAGCCACATATGAAGGTATTACACATTCGAGGTGATTTACAGTTGGGTTTAATAGTTCAGCTGAGCACCTGTGGCCATCAGATTTTTTAAAATGAATTATTTCTCCCCAGATGGCGGTCCTCGCTCAGCTGGATGGCGGGAACACGGCGGCCCTGGTGAAGTTCGCCGGAGGAAGTTTGACTTTGACTTCCGAGATGGAGGGAATGAGGGGGGCAGAAGAAGAGCAGGAAGTGAAGGAGCAGAGGAGGAGAGAGATGGTTTGCCAGAGTGGTGCACAGATGAAGAAGATGGTGAAATGGGAACCTTTGACTCCTCTGGAGCATTTATGTCTCTTAAGGTGAGAACATAACCTCAGGAAGACTGAAGATCTGTGGTTTCCTTCTTTTTAATTTACAGGTTTTTGTGTTTTATATCTCAGAAGGGCCCAAAAGACCCCATTCCAGAAGAAGACTTTGAGTTCCAGGGGTTGGAGGATGAGGAAGAGGATGGTACTAATCCAGAGAACAACGACAGCAGTGGAGCAGAAAAGAGTGAGAAAGGTAGAAAAAAAAAACTATGACGACCACAATACCATTTTAAAATCGATCCAGTGTCAGTTCTGACTGGATGAGTCACATATGAAACGGGAGTAGGATTAGAGTAGGTGCTCTGATTTACATCATGTCTAACAGCACTGTAGTAACTTAATCAGAGTAAATGTTATTGTCTGAGTGAACAAAACAATAACAAAATAATGAAGACAGTATAATTTATAAGCCAAGTGATTAAATGAAAAAATTAATTTGACTCGCGTCTTTCAAGGCAGTTTTTGTGGTTCTAGTTACAATGTTTCTCTTAATCAGTCTGTCTTTATTTCAGATGTGGTTGACTCTGCTGCAGTGTTAGAAACTGAGGTGAAGCCAGCCTCTCCCTCCCCTCCTCCATCCCTCCCTTCTTTGTCTGCTCCTGTCACTGAGGCTGTGCCCTCTGCCGCCCCCTGTGGCCTGGAGGAGCCTCAACCTGCCCCCTCCATTCCCAACAAACTACCAAGTGAAGGTAAAGACACTACGTTTTTTCAAATGTTATCTATTTCTATTTTTTTTCCACTGTTAATACTGTCTGTACTTTTGGTTTTTGTTTAATAAATGTGTTTTTCTATTGTAGTGTTATCAGAGGCCATGTTTGATTTGAGCCCTAGTGCCTCCTCCAGTCTGCCTTCATCGCCACCTTCCTCTTCCTCTGCTGCTACTGACCTCCCACCACTGGGGGGTGACATTGAGGATGATGAGGGCATGAAGCATCTGCAACAGGTACAACAGAAATGCAAGAAGATCTGTTTTCCTGAACTGAGAGTCCAGCATAACAAACTGACTGCAGTTAAAATCTGACTGAATATCAAAAAAATATTTTTTTTTATTTACAATGCAAAGCTCTCTCCAATCTTCCCAGACCGTTAATGACAACTAAGCTGTAAAACGTTTGGTTTAGAAAGTGTCACGGTAGTGATTTTGAAGCTATTTGCATATCAGTATCATCACTGGCTTGTCAAGGGTATTGTTAATCAATTTAAAGGGGGAAAAGGTTAAACTGTCATGACAGATAATTTCTGTTTTTTGGGCTGCAATCCTGGTGTAACATTATAAGGTGGACTTTTAGGAATGTCATCAGTGCCACATAAGTGTAGAAAATAAAGGTTTAAGATGAATGACACACATTGAGAAGAATGTTGATTTTGTGTGTGTGTAGGAGGCAGAGAAGATGGTGGCAGCGCTTCAGGACACATCTCTAGAGGAAGAGTGTTTTACACAGACTCTTCAGGAGAGCAGGAACACGGCCTCTGCTCTTCCTCTCTCCCACGACTCTGCCATGAAATGGTTTTACAAAGACCCACAAGGAGAGATTCAGGGTACACACACATTCTCCACAGCATGTTAACTCGTGTATGGAGCATCAATCATGAGTTTAATCCATGAATATGCTGACAGTGTCTCTCTCTCTGTCTCTCTCTCTGTCTCTCTCTCTCTCAGGTCCGTTCAGTACAGTGGAGATGTGCGAGTGGTTTCAGGCAGGATATTTCACCATGAACTTGCTGGTTAAACGCGGCTGTGATGAGGGATTTCAGCCTCTGGGTGAAGTCATTAAGATGTGGGGGCGAGTGCCTTTTGCCCCTGGCCCCTCCCCTCCGCCCCTCCTGGTGAGGAATCAACCCCTTCTTCGCCCTCAACCACCCCGGGGGGCAATCGTGAGTCTCTTGGTGGAAGGGTGAATGCTGGGGCATTTCCCATTGGGTTTTTGTGGAGGCTTTCTTGTTTGTTTTGCTTTTGTATGATAACTGTTTGTTTGCACGCGCAGGTCTGTGTATTTGCGATGCATGTGGTTCCTGTGTAATTGTGTCTGTTTGTCTCAGTCTGTCTTTGTGTAGCATATGCTCATTTGATATTGTTTAACAAGTGTGTCTGATCTTTCTCTCTCGTGGGTTAATCTGTGTGTCTGATCTCTCTTGTATAATTGAATGTGTCTGATCTCTGTGTGTTTCAGGGTAATATGGATCAGGAGCGGCTGAAGAAGCAGCAGGAATTGGCTGCTGCCGCGGCTCTTTACCAGCAGCTCCAGCAGCAACAGATATTCCAGCTCATTAACAGGTGAGTTTGGTGTATTATTGGTTCCTGAGTGTTCATTACATATGTAATGATATTTACAAATATTACAAATTTTACGTGTGTGTGTGTGTGTGTGTGTGTGTGTGTGTGTGGTGTGTGTGTGTGTGTGTGTGTGTGTGTGTGATGCAGATGTGGAGAGCAGGGTATGATGCCTTCAATGAACAGGTCGATGTCAGTGCCAGATACAGGGTCCATGTGGGACATGCATACCTCAGCCTCACAGCCAGCAGGTACACACATACACAATCATTTACATCTTATTCATTTGTGTGTTCTCTGGAAATTGAGCCTTTGATCTTTGTATCATTAATACCGTTTGTCAGTTCTTTACCAGTTGATCTACAAAAATCATTTTTACTCTTTTCTTTGAGCAGGCGGTGAGGCCAGTCTGTGGGACTTAATGAATTCTTCATCTCAGGGTCCAATTCTAGAACAGCTTCAGAAGGTGAGAGTTGCACATGACATCCTCTGAGAAGATGTGCTGAACCGTGCCCGTCTTTTTCTCATTGCATTGTATTTGTTACAGCTACATGACAGAAGAGAAGCTGAACTCAGGGCCAAGCGTGAGGAAGAGGAACGGAAACGGAGGGATGAGAAACGGAGAGAAGAACAGAAAAGGAGAGAGGAAGAGGAGCTTTATAGGCGCAAGCAGGTCTGCTGTTAGAAACTTTTTTTTATCCTTGTGAGAACACGCAGGGATTTTTGTTGACCTTGGATACATTTGGTTTTGTAGTCGTTTATTTATATCTCAGTTTGTCTTTCACAATCTCTCTTTCACAGCAGCAGGAATTACTGATGAAGTTGCTCCAGCAGGCTCCGCGTCAGGGCTCCTCAGGTTCTGGCCCAGGCTGGAACGGTGGACCCATTCCTGGCCTGGGGAAACAGAACAAGCCCCTCAACCTCCTGGAGGTCCAGCAGGAAGCTGAGAGAATGCACAAACAACAGCACAGAGTCCAGCAGCAGCAGCAGCGGGTAAGACACAAACACTGCTGCTGTACAGAGCACAACACGACTGCAGTGCAGTTTGAATGTCTGTCTTTTTCTTTCTCTCTCTCTCTCTGCAGTGGGGCGACGCATCTGTGATGTGGGGAGCCGGATCTTTGGATGGAAAGCTGGGTGGAGGTGTCAGCCCCTCAGGAGGAGGGATGGGCATCTGGGACGAAGCTCTCAAGAACCAGAGTGCTCTCCGCAACAACATGGGCCTGAAGAACAGCCGCAGCAGTCCGTCGCTGAGGTAAGCTGACTGTCATTCTCAGTGAGACGTCAGTGGTCTGTATCAACACCTGGAACTATGTTCATTCATCAGACCATCATTTTCAAACAGTTATGCTATGTGTTCTCCAGGGTTTTCTCTGAAATATTTAACTTTTGTAGCATTAAACCTGTAAAACAAAACAGAAGTAGAACCTTAAAATAAGGATTCTTAACCAATTAAAAATGGTAATGCTATTAATTTAAAAAAAGTTTAGTTTTGTTCAGAATGTGTTGTTGTTCAGCTCAGTGCGTTTGTGCGTGTGTGTGTGTGCGCGCGCGCAGTGAGCAGTACATGATGAGGGGCCGTAAGCGCACTGAGGAAGAAGAGCGGCTGCTGAAGCTTCTGCAGGGGATGAAGACTCAGGACGGCTTCACCACCTGGTGTGAACAGATGCTGCATGCTCTCAACACCTCTGCCAGCAGCTCCTCTTCCTCCCAGGATGGTGAGCTACATATACAGCAGCCTTTCTGAATATGAAGAGAATACTAAAGATTACAAGGGTTGAACTGAACTGTGGAATGATGATGGTAACCACAAAAACTGATTTTACGAGTGCATGTGATTTTAGTTCCCACCATCGTGGCGTATCTGAAGGAGGTGGAGTCTCCGTATGAGGTGCTGAACTTCATCTGCTCTTACCTGGGCGACACTGTCGAAGCCAAAGAGTTCGCCAGACAGTTTCTGGAGCGCCGTGCCAAGCAGAAGGCCAACCACCAGAGACAGCAGCAGCAGCAGGTGTGTATGAAGAGAGACTTAGGTCTGTGTGTGTGGTGTTTGTTTTTACTGAGGTTTTTTATTTCTTACAGCTCTCCAAAGAGATGGCTGGACTCACCATGAACAGCTTTCCTCTACAGGTATGAGTGTGTCAGTATGGGCTGGTTGATTTTAACCTAACAGTATTGTTTTTTTTAGTTTTGCATGATGATCTAGCAGATGTAATTTCACATCTCCTTCCTGCTCATGTTTTATCTACATTGTTTTATCTATCAGGATACTGTGCGAGGAATGAACCCCAGTGCCCTGCAGTCTATGTTTCAGGCAGTGAATTCTGGGAAAGGGGGTGTGGTCTATGATCAGACAGGAAAGCTGAAGAAAAAACAGCCCATGATGCTGCACTCTGACCCAAGCATCTTAGGTACTCCGTCTCTCTCTCTCTAAAAATCATCCAGTGCAGACACAGCTGCTCTTATATGTTGTTCACACCACCAGAAGCTCACAGTGACATGGTTTCATTCACCTTCAATGGGGGCTTGTTTCAGTGGGAGTACTTTAAGCGATTTGAGGTCAGTCGCATTTAAAATTAATGACTGGCTGCTTTACTGGAGGTGTGTAAGGCACTGCTCTTTCTTAAACTGCTTTTTTAAAATGTGGGGCAAAAACACTATAAAACCATTGAGTGAAGAAGCTTCTAAACACGCAGGGATAGTTTATCATGTCTTTCTGCGTGCTACACATTTAAACATTTAAATTTAACATGCTAAAAATGTAACTACTAATCTTAAATGTATACTTACACTAGTAGCATATGTTATTGTAATTATACTTATACTTCCATAAGATTCCCACTTAAATAAAATGCAAGTTAGAAAGATAAAGAAATGCAATAAATATTATAGAGAGAAATATTTTTGTGGTCATATGCCTGTGTGTAAATACACGTTTGTTCGAGTGCGTGCTCATTTTAAACACGAGTCTACACAGTGATTTTTATTTGCTTAGATGTTTAATCAAGAGGCAAATTTTATAAACAATATGTGGAGTAACACTTATACGATGTACAACACGGAAAGACATGAAACAACACAACATTCACGACTGCAACACCAGTGACTGTGTGTGGAAGAGAATTAAAGAAGGAAAAACTAGAATCTTTGTGATTATTAAAATTTAGCCACCAATACACAAAACATAGACCCAACCACGTGTACATTGTGGATCACTTTGTACACTCTTTGATCCCAGAGATTGCTGCTTGGAGCTGTATTTGACACTGTCCCTCTCTCTCTCCCATTTTCTCTCTCTTTCTGTCTCTCTCTCTAGGGTACTCATTCCACAGTGGTTCTGATCGGTATGGTCTGAACGACATGGAAATAGTTGAGGATTACTGAATCCACAGCAATAGCTACAAGAGGCCTTTAAACCCGCGGGTCCATCTAATCAGACTCCGCAAGTTGAATGTGCACTGCTTTGAGGGGACGGGGGGGACGGGTTGGAGGGGGTTATAAGCCAGAGAAGGGTATCAGTTTGGCGGGCAGGTGGTTTTTTTTGCTGGGAATAGAGGAATGTAATTTAACAGGGAGGGGAACAGGTGTGAATTTATTTTTTGTGTGTTTGAGGGACGGGGTTGATAAACTTCTGGCACTTACAGCATTAAGCACCTTACACTCAGACTAATGCACTTTATTAGGATGTCATTTGAATACAGTTCGTTTTCTTTTTGAACAGATTTACATGTGTATTTATGTGGTATGGCTTCAGAAAAAATTACCACATATACGTGTGTGTGTGTGTGTGTGTGTGTGTGTGTGTGTGTGTCTGTGTGTGTGTGATGAATCAGAACTGGAGTTTATACTGGGAGGTGACAGTGGTGAATGGGGGACCATTGCGTGTTTCAGTTCAGACATTATCAGAAAAACATCCTCTCTTTAAAGACAAACACTGTTGTTTTGTTAATATATATATATATATATATATATATATATATATATATATATATATATATATATATTTTTATATATATATATATATATATATATATATATATATATATATATATATATATATATATATATATTTATATATATAAATATATATATAAGTTTCTATAAAAAACATAAAGCTATTAAAAAAAACCCTTTGATTATAAAACTTGAAGATTTGCACTCACATAAAATGCAAGTTAAAAAGATAAAAAAAACAAATGCGTTAGATATAGAGAGAGAAATATTTTTGTGGTTGTGTGCCTGTGTGTAAATACATGCGTTTGTTTGAGATAGAAAGAATGAGTGTGTGTGCGCATTTAAAACATACGTGTCTGCACAATGTTTTTTTTAATTGCTTAGATGTATGATCAAAAGAGGCCATTTTGTCATTCAGAGTGAATTGTTTGTATTTTATAAAGAGAACGCGTGAATGTGAGCACTTCTGTTCAAGAGGAACTGTGTATTACTCCTCTTGTGTGTGCAGTATGTTTGTATGTGAATGAAAGGCAGAGGGGGGCAACGGCACAACACATCCTCTTTTACCAGCTCTTCATTCCCCATCAAAGAAAAACCTCTAGATTCAAACTCAAAAGCTTTAGCCCGTTTTACACCAACCAGCACTCTTATTTTTTGCGGCAGGGCACGAGTTTTCTCTTCCTGTCTCATCGTTGCCTCTGTGAGGTTCAAAAACATCATTAGCATCATTTTGTTTGTGTGTTGGAGAGTTAAGTTTGATATTCTGTACCTGTAGGATTTAATAACTTGTGGTACATAGTGTGTGTGTGTGTGTTTGTTCTTGTTTTGTCCCCACATGTGTGCCTAAGAACTGAAGGGGGAAGGATTAGACTTCATTGCTGCCATTGAGACATTATTTTTAACAGGGGGGGTGTGGTTATGTTTGTGGCTCCGCCCCCATACACCGCTCATGCTTGTGAACCAAGAGCCTCAGGCGCAGCGCGTCTTTATCTGTACAGTTCTAGTGTAGCCTGGGGATGCTTTGATAAAGAAATGTATGATATTAGGAGGATGTGACCTAACATTGCCTTTCTGTCCACTCTCTTGCTCTTGAGTGACTGAGGTTCTATTTCTGGCTGAAAAAAACATGATCGCATCAAACTGTGCAAGTGCACTCAGTAGTGCACGAAATGTTTATATATTTTGTTACTTGTTCATTATTGTTGTTAATGACAATGATGGTGATTTTTATTTTTAATGTTATATATATATATAGATATGAATCTATCAATATAAACAAAGTTAAAAGTATTGGACTATGAGGAAGAGCACTTGGGGCTGCTACTTTTTTTGTTTTGAAATATTTTCCTTGGATTTTTAGTTGCCACCATGTGAAGTGCATTTGTGTACTTTTTCTTTCTAAGAAACGTTGAATGTATTCCAAAAATGTAACAGTGAAGATGGAGTTGCTCAACACAGGATATGAAAGTGAAATCAAAAGTTGTTTTTCTTTCAAGAGTTCTTGAAGGGAACATTCGTGATGGCTACAGCAGAAACACACTGCCTCTACAATCCTGTTCATACAGAGTTTTGAAGACAAAAATGAAAACTAAAAAAAGCTGTTTTATTCCATACTGGAGTTTTGGTTGTTTACAAACCACACAGGCATTTGTGGGTGCTTTTTTCCTTCGTTTTTGTGGTGATTGAATATGCGATTCTAGAGTTTAGAATAATTTTGTTGGAGGGGATTTTAATGGCATGACATCATACCCTCATTTGCATGTTGATCTGGGTGCAGCCTATATAACTCGCTGACTGAAGCAAATTTGGATCGCTGGAACACAATGGAATGGATTCCTTTATGTACCTTTATATTATGGAGGGGGCGTATTTTAAAGTCAAATCAAAGGCAACCATTTTTTGTTTACTCAACTTCTGTTCTTGTTTACCTTCAACTAATCTTTGTGATAGAATCAGAACGATCATCAAGACAGAAGAAATGCTTTATGTTCCTGGAAGGAAGGCAAAATCAGCACAGATGACCGTTTGGTACTTTGAGATGCATAAATTCAATGCTTTAACATATTTTCTTTTCCCCATACTTTTCCCCAATCTTACTTTTGGTTTGTGGGTTATTTTGTGGTGTATTGAACAGAAACAAATGGACATATCTGTGATGGATGTAGATGAGAAGAACAGCAAAAGAACCTGATATATGAATGACCTCAAATCTGCCAGATAATTCCTTGGACAGTGTGAACACCTTTTATTATTTAGTATGATTGTATGTTTTTTTTCCCCCAGCCTTCTCTTTGAGGGTGGAAGGGTTGTCATGGTTACCATCTCACCATCAAGATATCAAAGGGACTAGTACTGCCCTGATACCCTCACTATGCACTTTTCATTTGCTTAAAACTGTGAGGAACTTTTCTTGGGCTCAGCGAGCACAGACAGATGTCTGCTGAGATGTCCACTGTATGCGAGCGGATGGACACTTCAGGACTTTTGCAGCCCATTTGAAAAACTAGCATGCGAAAGACAATGAGGATTTTTCTCGTTCTCATTGGTGGTTTTTCTTCACCAGACTAACTTAGCGTAGACTGATACGGAATGGTGCAGAAACATTGGGACATTGGAATTTTTCCATGCAGCATTTTCACTGAACAATGTTGATATTATATGAACAGTCTCCAAACTTGGTTAAAGTGTGGAGATTCAGAAGACTTTTACTCAAAACAGCATTCTCCGTTATGTAAAAAGGATTAAATTGCTTGGTCCAGGGTGCTGTTTTTTTTTTTGTGGACTTGAACTGATTATTGCATTGATGACTGAAAAAGACTTCAGAAAGCAGGACTGGAGGGCTGGAGCGCCCCGTCAACTCTGTCATCACCTCCTGCTGACTGCATGGCTGAACTTCACCTTTGGCTTGAAGAGATTACAGCGCTGCAGGACCGTCTGTTTGGTAATGACCCTGTTGTTTCATGCATCATACTCCAGATTGCTCTCTTTAGTGCTTATGTTTAGAGATCTGAACAAATGTGCTGGAGTCACGGGTTGGGAATAGCAGATATTTGTCAGGAATTGTAAAAGTCTAGGTTTTGATTTTCATGTTTACGTTTATTTCCTCTGTTATGTTAGATCTTTGCTGTTCCAGATCATGAGATGAAGATGCAGCTCTCCACTGCTTGGTTCATCTTCATCCTTTTTCTGCTCCTCTACTCACCCATCTGATGACTGCACAGAACTGAGAGCCCAGGAGGAAGTGAAACGTTGCAGTTACCTGGAACCACAGCACCCTTGTTGAGCTACACAGAGGAACGTATTTTGGTTTCCATGATGGGAGGAAGAGAACTGTGAATGGAACAGTTGAACTGTAAGATACCAGACCCGAACAGAATTGTTCTGCTCAAGTGCGGCCAGGGTTGACATTACACACGCTTGTGCACTCATGTCTATTAACTACCTGTAATACTTAATTCACACATACCTAAATCTGGATTTGCTTCACTGACAGCTCAACACAGTCCCACTTAATCCCTGGCCGCAGTGTAAATAATGTATATAAGCCTCTATCAGTACACTGTTGAGTTTTCTTGTTTGTTTTGAATTTTTCTTCTCTTATATGACATGCCTTAACAGTACATTCTGCCGATTAGGAAACACTTACAGATAAACAAAAACAGAGAGACTAGCTCTGACAGTAGAGTGTGTTTTATTTAAGGAATCCTTTCATCCAACATTGTGTTTATGAACCTGCTCTTCCCTCTTGATGATTATTTGAACATTACAGGGAAGAATCTTTGTTAGATCTCACAAAAAGAAGCTGTGTAATTGATCTCAGTTACTTATTGCTTGTAATTGGGCAGGGGTTTAAAAATACATTTCATAGACCGCTATCTGATGTCGAACCAGTTTTTGCCTTTTATTCTGATGTCACTATGGATTGAAAAGCTGTTCTTGGATCATCACTGTTGGTTGATAGTTTTGTGTATGTTATGACTCATTTTGTGGTAGAAGATTGTGTGAACAGAAGTGGAGTCTGAACCTAGAGTCGAGATGCTGTTTTACAATCAGCCACTTTCTGTCCATGTGTATCTTATTGGGATATAAAAGCAAAAACTGTTTCCAGGTCAGAATGTTCTGTCACATGCTTAACAAATGGATGTCATGATCTTCTGTCTTCTCTGATCTCAGAATAGAGGTGTCTGTTGAGAAATACTTCACTAACACAAGAGTCAGCTTCAGGAGGTTAGCAAGTTAAAGATTGAAAGAATATGATGTGGTGATGCAGATGTCATTGTCTTATGTTATTACCCTTAGGTAATTAGGAATAATATTGCATATCTTTACTAGATTGCAAACAACTATATTTTAAAATGTTAGTGATAATACAAATGTGTTTCTCATATTTATAGATCCTGTGTGAATAATAGTAACAATACTGTATTAGTAGCATGACGGACTAAGAGCTGATCTTGGATCTATATAATCTGCATAGTAATAGAGGCAAATACTGACCCTAGATCAGCACTTTCAGATTGAGAATTGGAGAGCTCTTTAACCAGTCTGGTCATCCTTACTATCACACACAACAGCTTGATTCTGGGTGTCTTTTGAAATGTTCTGTAATAAGTCCATTAGAGATCATTTTGAAATGAGGTTTGATTATTCAAAATGTAAATAGTTTTTGGGGTTTCTGGTTTGTTTGATGATTAAGAATAATAAACTACAAGAAGGAATTGTGTGGATTTGTGTCTCACGGTTAACAAGATTATTAAATTATTAAATTCTACATTAAATTGTACAGAATAGCAATGTATGTGATTAATAAACTGTTTTAATTCTCTATTAAAGAAAACAAAACATTAAGTATAGATTATTATAGTATATTACAATCTTTTTAAGGTTTTATTTTGACTTGTCCCAACTGAATTGCCTTTAGTGTTTGTTATACACATTTCATGTACTATAGTAAAATCAGTAAACTGAATAGTTACATGATGCGGCTAACCCTCATCCAAACCTCTTCTTGAGTTCTTCACAAGGTTTCTTGCTTTCTGCTTTAACATCTCGAGGTGTTTCTTAAGAGAAGTCCTTTATAAAGCCTTCAGAAAGCACTTGAGTGCTGATCATATTTCAGGTAATATGATAAATGTTTAAAACTGATGTTTGAACTGAAGGTATGATCTGCTATCAAATCACAAACCTGAGAGCCAGAGCACGCAGATCTCGCGCGTGGAATCTCGCGAGAGTCGGGTGATCTCGTGCAGCTCTGGCATGGCGGCGCACTGCGAATACAGACACGCCGCTCCTGTTGATTTAAACAACATCCACCAGAATTGAATAAAACACGCACAGTGAACACAGGACACAAGATCCGGATTACAGGACACAAGATCCGGAGCACAGGACACAAGATCCGGAGCACAGGACACGAACACGGTCACTAAAGGCTGAGCAGAAGCGACTGTTGTCAGAGAAGTCATTCACTTTGATTCTGGTGCGGTTATTTAGCTGCTGTTGGTATCGTTGCAGATCGTGTTTTATATTTATATTGTTTTATATATTCTCCCGCTTATAGTGACTTTCTGATGTGCATGTGTCAGGAAACCCTCGTTTGATTTACTCACGCATGATATTATGTTGACTTTACATGTGCATGAGTGTCATGTGGGCTGATCTATAGCTGAACGCAGACTGTCCGAGTCTCAGGCGTTGTATTCTGTTCATTACTACATCTGATGATCTGATCTCATCTGATCTGATCTCATCTGATCTCATCTGATCTGATCTGATCTCATCTCATCTCATCTGATCTCATCTCATCTGATCTCATCTCATCTGATCTCATCTCATCTGATCTCATCTGATCTGATCCACAGTTGTGCATACGCAGCTGAAGCGACCACGGCAGTATCGCTTCAGTTTCTTCCCTCCTGACGGTTCTGGATGTCAGGCGCGGGGCAGAGCAGCGATGCTGCGGCCGGGCAGGAGGCAGAGGCTGATGGAGAACCTCCTCACCTGGAGCAGGCGGAGGAAGATGAAGATGAAGAAACGGCACCAGCAGCTAAACAGCCTCGACTGGAGCACATGTGCCTTGATTTGCACATGACAGTGGAGCCCGCAGCAGACCCATGTGGAAGCCGACAGGAGGGTGAGCCCATGTGATGTACACTTGTGTTTGACTGCTGTCAGTATCACGTCTGATTGTGATATAAGAGCAAAGTCTGATTGTATGTGACGTCTTTAAATCATTCCAGGGATTTTGTCCCTTTTAGAGTTGCTTAATCTTTCATATTCATCCAATTTTAGCTTCAGAGCTCCAGGTATTTGGATGTGATGTTACTGGTCTTGGATCTGAAATGAAATGCAAGTGCAGAGTTTTTCATGGCTAGTTACATGCAGCTGCTATTCAGCTCAGGTCACTTGTGTGATATAACTGTGTGATATAATTGTGTGATATGTTTTTAATCACAGTCTGGTAATTTTGATGTAGAGATTTTTACAGTACAGATTGTTCCAAAGCAGCCTTACAGAGTTCCTCAAAGCCGTAACATGCTACACCGTGAGGAAAAGGTGTTTTAGATACAGTCCATAAGAAAATATATTATGGATAAATAATATTTGTAGAACATAATACTAATATGATGTAATATGTATTGTAAATATAGTGTGTAATATAAGTTTTTTTGCTCAGTCCATGTAAGTTACAATTGTGTTATTGCAGTTGTCCTTGTTCCAGATTATAGTTTTCATGAGCTGAAACATTATATGTGTGACACTTGTGTAATGTAAAGTGTGAACCGATTGTGCCTGTTTATTTGGTCCTCTCCGGTGCACCTCATCCAGATAATGAAACAGGAGGTGCTGTGGGAGGAGAGGTATTATGGCATGAAGGCGAGAACAGAGAAGCGCTCGCACATACTGAGGAAGAAAGAGCCGATGAACCTGAGGACAAGAAGAGTCCCGAGGATGTTTCTGCTGAGCAGCACTAGTGAGTGTGCTGCTTATTGTAAGCTGTGATGACAAATGTGATGTGACAGTGCTGCAGTACAGCAGCCAGCTGTTGTGTGACACTTCACTGCTGTTTATTTTACTGTATTTACAGTCATGGCCTCGACTTCAGGCAGAATCCACAGATGCTGACGGGCTCCTGGGCTGAGTACACTCACAGCACTGAGAACTACCTCAGAGGCTGCAAATGGTGATTATTCATGAAATCTGTATGCTTCTGATCGTTGTGTTGTCTAGACCGTATCACAGAGAGTCTGGCCAGGCATCTCTATAGCAGAGCAATAATAACACCAACATCATGGGTTTGATTTTGGGGGAATGCATGAACTTGGTTAAACAGATGCTGAATGTGCTGTAAGTCTCATTGGATAGAAACATTTGCCAAATGTCTGAATGTAAATGCTAATGCAATGTTTATTTCTTGCTCTTTTCTGTTCCTTGCCTCTCTCTGCAGGGCTCCAGATGGTTCCTGTATTGTCTCAAACAGTGCTGATAATGTCCTGCGTGTGTATAATCTTCCCCCGGAGCTGTACAGCAGCCGTTGGGACATGATCTCTGAGATGGTCAGCAGCCCTCCACATCTGACTTGCTGCTGTGTTTTTATCACAGTTTTACACAGTGAATAAGATTATTTAATGTAGACTGCTGATTGTAATCAGTTCTCGTCTGTGTAACTAATTCCAGACTTTGATTAGGATGAAACAGATTGTACTTCATAATTGCATCTCTATGTTGAGAGTTTGGAGCCAAAGGGGTATTTTTCACTTAAACCCCTTTGTTTCCAAACCCTCGATGTACTCAGAAATCATTTGATGCCACATTAGAAGAGCTGTGTAAATGTGTAGAAACTCTCCACACAGGATAACATCATTATGCTGTTGTGTCCACTCAGAGTCCAGTGCTGAAGATGGCAGAGGGAGACACCATCTATGACTACTGCTGGTTCCCAAAGATGAACTCCATGGATCCAGACACATGCTTGTGAGTTTCTCGAAATTCCAGGTTTTTCTCAATGATTGACAGTGTGGAGCAGCAGAGGAACGTCACACTAATATTTGCTTTGCCTTTCACCTTTTTTTTAATCTACTGTGATGCTTGTAATGTGATTTAAAGGATGTTTGGAAAAGGTTTAGGGATAATTCACCTCAACAGGAAACTCTGGAAGCTTTTTATCCATGGAGCTGAATGAGGATTTGCAGAATGTCCAAGCTGCTCTTTTGTATAGTGCGATAAATACAACCTGACAAACTCTCAAAAACAGTTCACATGATTTGTCTGCTATATGTACATGTACAGTTCAAACCATATGAGACCTTGCTAGAAACTAACCAGAACTTTCTTTTGTGCTAAAATCCCGCCCCTCTGATGATGTCATTTATATCTGTTAGTCATGAATCCCAAGAAAGAAGGAAAGTCATTCAGGTTTGGAAAGACTTCCGGCTGAATTACTGATGACAGAATTGTCAGCCTGGGGTGAGATATCGCTGATGATTAAATGGTGAAGTTTCTGTCAGTGGTTAACACTGCTGGTTCACATCTCATGATTAGTGCTGATGTATCTTGTCTTGTCTGTGCACAAAGTTGCTACAATTGCTTGGCAACCGTAAAAAGACAAAATCAGTGTGACAGATTCTCGTGACTTACTGCTTTAATACGTAGACCTCTGTGTGTATTAGAGCTGGAATTGTTTGGGTGGATACAGAGGATCTTATTCCAGCTCTCTGTGATTGTCTTTACTTTGATGGATAAAATCCAAAACAGAAATGAGTCCAAATCCATGGCAGGGGTCACAGATAACAGGCAGGTTAGTAGTGAGGGCTCTTTAAGTGTAACTCTTAATCTCTTTCAGAGAACCAGAGACCAGAACCAAATCATGAACCTCACAGAGAACCCAAAGACAGAAGGACTCTGTCACTGTCTCAGAGGAATCGGGAGTGTGCTCTGTAATGATTCGTTGTCTTCTGTCAGGCTTTAGACGTTATTGTTTACAGGTGTTTTTGTAATGCTGTTTCTAGAGCTTCGTCCTGTGCAGTCGTTCACAGCGTAACGCTGCAGCTGCAGAGCTGTTTGAATCACCACAGGGATTGATCATTAGCTCTGACTCTGGATTGGTTCTCTCTGGAGGAGGTGTTCAGTATTCAGGTCATTTACTTCATCTTGACTCAAGTCATTTGTAGTTTCTCATTATCCACTGTAGAGACAGAGCATTGAATCTGTTGTTAATGGGTCTTTTGTGTTGCTGGCTTGGAGAGAAGCCAGACTGACGGATGTTTCTGCAGTCTCTTGTATTCCCCACAACAATAATAAATTGGCTCTCAGGTTGTTTTTTAGATTATGAAATACAGTGCAGTAACACGTGCGTACATTCCTCTCTTCTTCAGCATTGCCAGCAGTAGTCGGGACAACCCAGTTCACATATGGGATGCGTTCTACGGGGCCCTCCGCGCTTCCTTCCGACCCTACAACCACCTGGACGAGCTGACTGCGGCTCATTCCCTGTGCTTCTCACCCGATGGCTCTCAGCTGTACTGCGGCTTTGATAAGATGGTCAGGGTCTTTCACACTGAGCGTCCCGGCAGAGATTGTGAGGAGAGGCCCACAGTGGGTGAGATGAGTAACACAGTCTCTCACGCTTCAGCTGCAGGTCATTAAGCCGACTGGCTGGTGTGGGTGTGGAGTGACTGTAATCTCATTTCACTGGCTTTTGTTTGTTTAAGTGGATTTCTTTCACACACACTCATGACAGTGAACACTTGAATTTGACTTGATTATGCTAACATGGCCTGCATGGCTCGGATCTGAACAGTCATTGTGGTTTAATTCTCTGTGTTTGGAGCCACTGACTCATCTGTCTTGTTTTAACACTGTTGTTGTAATTACTGGTTTTGATGTTTAAAAAAATTCTTCATTTACAACCGAGACTGATGACTGTCTGAATTGGTGTCAATTTGGACCTTCTTGGACACAAATCAAATGATAAGATTATACACAGCAAACGGAGACAACTGGCACCAATGCAAAAACAAAAAATAAATTGAATGGATTGTTCCGCCTTTAAATTCTGATTGGTTAAAAGTCCTTGCACACCACCCAATACCTGCACACCTTTGGCAGCATAATAATAATAATAATGCAAAATCATCACATATCATTACACCTTAATAAATAGGTTCCTTCTCATATTCACTTTTGCATTACACTGTATCGCAGTATAAACTTTTTATCAGAATTTGTTCCAGTTGACACATTACTACTGTCATTTACTGTCTTTTTACTATTTACAGTGCATTTACACTTATACACTGCCCTGTACTCCATTTACATTAACTGTAGAAAAACTGAACAGTTTAGCTACACTTTTACCCTTGTAAGAGAAATTTAAACCAAACTAATGAACACTTCTTTGTTCCTATTTCTCTTTCTCCTCATTTTTCTCTTTCTCTAATTGCTGTTGTGTTGTAAGTCAAGAAACAGGGTCAGGCAGGCATTATCTCCTGTATCGCCTTCAGTCCGTGTCAGTCCATGTACGCTTGTGGCTCGTATTCTCGCTCAGCTGCCGTTTACTCGTGTGATGATGGCTCTCTGCTGGCTCTGCTGCCCACCCGACACCATGGAGGTCTCACACACCTGATCTTCTCACCTGATGGAAATCATCTGTACACTGGCGGCCGTAAGGTCTGTCAGATCAAACATGATGTGCTGTGAGCCTCATTGAGATTAGATACCATGTTTAAAAAACACTGGGACAGGGATAGAGGTCCATTCAAGAGGTTGTACTCTGTTAAGGCATTTAATTGTTTTTTTTTACCATAGTAAAACATCGTACAACCCTCAGCCTTATTTTCATTCATGTCAAATATGTTGTCTGGGACAGTCCTTTGGTCTGGTGCAGGGTGTTCAGTAATTCAAAGGATATTTTTGATATGTTTTGAGATCTGAAGCATCTCTGCCTCTACCGTGTCACTGTCTTCAGGACTCAGAGATCCTGTGCTGGGACCTGAGAGATCCGGGGCAGGTTCTGTTCTCCTTGCACAGAAGCGTCAACACCAACCAGCGCATCTACTTTGACCTGGACCGGTAACATCACGATTACAACAGATGTGATTTAGATCCTAACCCATTTCTGCCTGTGTGTCTATTGATGTTTGTGTGTCTGAAATAGATCTGGCCGGTATCTGCTGAGTGGGGACACAAATGGAGTGGTGTCAGTGTGGGACACCCTCACAGCGCCACCTGATGGAAATGAGGAGATACTGCAGCCAGTGCAGCAGTTTCAGGCACACACCGATTGTTCCAATGGCATCAGGTACAGTCATGATTATTTCAATAACATTTACAGGGTAGTCACTTATAAAACAATGCTTGACTGTTTTTGGAGAAGTTCTTTTTTGTCTTAAGGTCCCCTTGTAGTCAATAATCAAGTATATTGAAAACATCACATGAACATAAACAACATTAGAAGCTTGATTTTTTTTTTTTTTTTTTTTAATACAAGGCTTAATACTCTCAGTTTCACATCAGTTCAGTACTGTAGCTGTTGTCATGATGCGGGTGATGGAACAGGTTACAGCATTATTAACTTTAATTGCTGAACTGCCCCTCCTCCATTCCTCAGCGTTCATCCTTTCATGCCATTGGTTGCATCCTCCAGTGGCCAGCGTCACTTCTGCTGGCCGTCTGACAGTGAGGAATCCGAGTCTGATTCAGAGGAACAGAACGTGATTTCATCAAATGGTGTCCGACAAGACAATGCTCTAGTGCTGTGGTGGGCTGGCCCAGTGGGCTCAACCAATGAGACGGGGCAGGAGGAGGAGCCAGCAGTACTCAAAAACCAGAACTTGTGATTGTAAAATGGCCCTCCTGACATCTGCAATCTACTGCCAGTCTTACAATAGTGACTATTTGCGAGATTGTAATTGTACATCTGTTTTAAATGTAGAACATTTTAAAAGTAATCTGTAGAAATCCATAAAAGTAAAGAAATTAGGATAGCTTAAATTGTATTTAAAATGCTTATGTTTAAATGGAGGTATTTTTCTGTCTCCACTGTTTTGCTTTGTTGCTGACTTTGTAAACCTCAATGATTGATAGAAATCCAAAATAAAAATGTAAATCTGTCGACAGTAAAATACAATTTGAGTTAGCTGAACCATTCATGAAACCTTGTAACATTCATGTGAAACTTGATCATTTGAAGTTTGAATTCACTCTTTTCTAAAATGTTCCGTAACTATTTCAGACAGTTTTTGCTGGTGATTCTGGAGTCCCGTCTTTACTGGAGTGGATTTGTTCTCAGGTTTACAGTTTAGCAGCACAGATCTTTCCATGTGTAATTCAAGCTGGAGTGTTTTTTCTCTTTCATCTGATAATGAACCTTATAGGATAATGAGTCCAGCACTGACTATATGAGAGTTCAGTGTAAAACCACCGTGAACAGGTTTGTGTTGGTATGAAAACTGAGGTTCATCTTTGTTAAATGTGCCATAGATTACAGTGAGCAGCTGTGAATATATTTTTGTAAGCCAGTAATCTGCCTCATTGTGAGTGAATGTTCTTGGCTTTAGCTGAGGCTGCGCATTCCTTTTCTAATAACCTGTTTATGTTTTTCTGTGTGATAGAGTTTGTGCATCTTCTGACGTTGGCTGATGTCCTGACACAATTGTGTGTGTGTTTACAAATGTACACTTTTTATAGCATTACCATAAGTGTGCATGTGTGTGTGTGTGTGCCTCACTGTACTGTTCTCTGTAAAGCAGTGAGTTTGAATGTTACAGGCCTGCTGTAGTCAGTGTGCTGAATATTACTGTCACATTACACACTGCAGAGGATTCACTTGTTACTTGTGCAAGTGTGTAACAGTGTTTTTTGTTCAGTTTGCTCTGGATTGTAAGACAGTCAGTTCAGGTCTGCTTGTACTTTTCTGCTTCTATCTTCTAACAGAAACTGTGTCCCATGTGGACACGGTGGCTGAAAAGATCAATAAACATTCACATCAAAAATACTGTCAGATGTTTTTGTGTCATTTGTGATGTATATTAAAGCAAGCGTCACCATTGTTGCCCATACTGATCTTCTCAAAACCAGTGGAGTGAGATCTCTTGACTAAGGCCAGTGTGAACCCACACAGAACACCCTACAAATCACTTAGCAACACACTAAAAAACAGTGAACATGTTTTCCTACAGGATGTTTAACACACTTATTCAGTGACTTTCTTTCACCTTCTGATATGCGACTGTTTTGTGAGCTGCAGTACTCAGATTAGGAGCCGTATCAGAATATGAGTAGCTTCTCTGATGAGACGAGGTCGGATCTTCAGGAAGGATGTGATGTCTTGACTGAGATTAGCATGTGGGATGCTGATGACAGGTAGTTCTCCAGAATGACACCAAAGCTCTTTGTTTTTCTGTGTGGATGTGCTGCAGCTGCTGGAAATAGTGATTCAACAACAGCTCCAATTTCAATCAATTCAGTGCAGATAATTGACCATCCAGAAGAGAAATGCCAGATAAACACGGATTTGTGAGGATACCTTGTTGTCAGAGAGTGGAAATGAGAATTAGTTAAGTATCATCTGCAAAACAGTGGTAGAAGATGCCATGACACCCTCTGACAAAGCAAGTGCCACACCAATGCGTTTTTTCTGGAAATGTAAAAATACTTTTTGCCATTGTATTTAAAAGATTCATTTTTGGATTGGTTTAATATTTCATTATCACTATTATTCCAGTTACATCTTGGATATTTTAAGGCACAAAATGTTGGCATTTCATTTCCATTTTGGCCTCTATATTTCGAGCAAAATATGACCCACAAATGAGCATGAACCCTAAAGCAAAACATCTCAAATGACTAGCACTGTGAGAGGCTGCTCATAAAACACTTCCACACACACACACACACACATGCTGGCAGGCATCTCGTCTCAAATCTCTCGGATCAAATCATTCTTGAATGCTAAGCAGCACAGTCTGTTGTTTTGTTGTCCATGTTGCTAAGCGACCATCAGAGAGTCAAAGACTGAGAGAAAAGACAAATCCCAGAAGAGAATGAGACGTGGCGGACGGCAGGAAATTGTGAGTTTTTAAGAGCCAATCTCTGGTGCTTCAGCAGTCCAAGACTCAGTGTTGTGGAGAAAAATGTGGGACACAAGATCTCTTGAGAAGATGGTGAACAGGACAACTCTGAGCACACAGCGGGTGCTCCACACAAACATTCTGGGTGAGTGCAATTTAAATAACACACAAACATGGTCTCTTCACACTTTCATTAGCACCAGATCACATGTAGGTTGACCTCTAGCCGTGTACTCTGGATTCTTGCCGGAAGGCAGCAGAGAATATGGGACAAGCAGAGCAGAACAGTGAACAATCAGTGCCACCCACCTCCCTACATCCAGACTACAGCATTTACCACCAGCGTCTGCTGCTGAAATACAGACTGAGAGACAGAAAATATAATAGTCAGGAAGTTCATGTCCCTATGGAAAAATATGTATATGAAAGAACTAAAAATCTATACTCACCCAGAGAAAGAAATTATTGGCTTGAAGTTGCTATTTTCAGGGCTTACAGCACGTAATTGAGTTCTTAGTTCATTCTTCCAAAGTTCTTATAGAGAAATAAATATAGACACAGATCCTGAAGTGTTGCAGTGCTAACAGAGAGCTATACAATAATAACATTACTGTATCTCAACTGGTAGAGCGTGATGCTGGAAACATTCAACCTACAAAAACACATTTTTAATGATTTTTTTTCATGATTTTTTTATACTATAACTAACAATAGTTGTAATCTGTTTCCACCTATTACACAACCAATACTTACTTTTGCAGAGATTGGGGAACAGTTGTGTCCATGGTCATCTCTCAGCACCACAACAGACAACCCTCTGAAATCAGCTCCAGTGTCAGTCTCTTCACGGCAGCCTGTGATTGGACGGGACGAGCCTGACATGCCCGCTGTGGAAGATTTGAAGCTATTGGCAGAGGAGAAACACACTGCTCTAAGACTGCAAGAAGAGGTTGATATTTGTAATCCTCAAGTGAACCGTGTCGAAAAGTAATTAATACAGACATGCTAGACTGTAACACTGTGTCTGCTGGAATTCAGAAAACCATACTTCAGTCTCCAGGGGAGCAGTCTGCAGAGATTTTTATTAAGACTTGATTAAAACTTTCTGATAAAGAGTCCAACTGTTTCTAATTCAACTTATTTCCTGTCCAACAGCAACATAATGCGTAAGTTCTTTCCGTGCTGCATCGGAGTGGCAGATTTAATGAATGGTCCAGTTGCTAGTAGCAGTCAGAGCTTTGCCATTGTGTCAGAGAAATGAGAAGAGCTTTTGTAATAGGGTGTAATTGCTTGTGTAATTGCTCTCCAGGGAAAGCAGGCAGCAGCCAAACCCAGAGACGCCTCTGCTCTTCAAAAGCCCAGTACAGTTGCCCTGCCAACAATGATCATTCATCCTTTTCTTTCTCTTGCTCCCTCATGCCCGCTGTCTCCTTGTGTTCTCTCTACCTTTCTGTCTAGCACATTTTGGTTTTAACCCAACAACTTCATCATCCACCAGTTCCTCCTGTTTTCCATCTTCCATCTTTCCATCTTTTTTCATCCATCACAATCCTCTCCTCACACTCTTGATCTGTTTTCTTCTCGCTGTCCCTCACCTTCCTCTTGACCTTTTACATCTTCTTCTATTCTTCTCCAGAGACTTCATGCTCAGTTTGAAGAGGTGCTGCGAGCGAGGGACAGGCTCGAGGCTGAGGTGAGGCTGGAGCTGCAGGAAGAGCTGCAGGCCAGGTTCAGAGCTCAGTGTGAGGGCCTGAGGGCTCAGATGGAGGAGAAGAAGGTTCAGGCCATAGAGGAGGCCTGCAGCAAGCTGAGAGGACAGCTTCAGAAAGAGACAGATGAGGACAGAGAGAGAATAATACAAGCTTTACGAGATGAACATCAGGTATTTGTTCACATTTATCTATCTCTGTTGGAGCATAATGAAGTAAATCCAGTACTAAATTGTATAAATCTACATTGTGGGGACCTTTATTTTTAATCAAATTACTAAAATAATGTCTTCATGTTTAAAAATGAACAAAATGTGTGTATAGACAGTTGGGTTACTATTACTTATATAATATATCACTCTCCATAATAGTCTCCACCATGGTATAAAACACGACATGCATGTCTCGGTCTGTCAGGAGCATGTGAGGAGGTGTGTGCGGGAGGCAGAGAAAAGTGTCTGTGAGGAGTGTGACATAAAGGCAGAGAGAGAGAGAAAAGTCCTACAGGACACGCATGCAGTGCAGATATCAGAACTACAAAACAGGTATAAACACAAAACTGCCTTCCTGCTCGTTCCAGCTTCCTGTTGCTGTATCGCTCTGTTATTCTCTTTCTTGCTGACCTCTTGGAATTTCATCACTTTCCTGCGTATTTCTGCCCTCTCCACAGACTTCTGGAATGTATTATTGTATTCTGTCATCACCATCGCTGCTTCACCTACACTTGTCCAGCTCTCTTCATTACCGAGTGTGTGTATGCGTCTGTGTGTTCCAGGCTGCAGCAGTTGCAGGACAGTCTGGAGCAGACCTGCAGGGAGCGCATTCAGTATGAAGCAGAGTTTAAGGTTAGCCCCCATAATAAGGTCATCATAAATAAATGAGCAGCTCTCAAATGGTGCTGCTTCATTCCAGCATCTGCAACACCCTGCAACAAAGTGATGGAATGCACTGACATCCGTCTGATGTTTGTTTTTTCCATTCAGCTGTGTATCAGTGCCTTAACAGATTTAACAGTATTGACCTTCGACCTTTTGCTTAAGGATGTATCTGGCATTTTCATCTTTGCTCATTGTTATGGCTCATGACTTTTTTAAATTTAATCAATGTTCTTTTTTACATGATTCAGTGCCTCTCTCTTTTTTAGAAGGTGCAGGCTAGCTACAGGCAGTTTGTGGACCTCACTGATTCCTCCCTCCACTCCGATTACCTCTTAAAACTACGCAGACTGGGAAGAGAGCCGGGTCTCACAGACACTGCGTCACAGACTGATGACATCACACTGTAACTGTGACCTTTGTGATGTCAGAATTCTCACATCGGTGTTTGCGTGGTTCACATGACATTACAGTAATGGCCGCAGTATTCTGCCATATGACACGCTATTCTTTATCTAACATTGTGTAAAACTGTGTTTTGCTGATGTGTTATAGAGACTATACGAATATTTTGTATTTAAAGCTGCAGTCCATAACTTTTTTGTTTAAATAAATCTGTTATTCAGCAAGTACATAACAGATCAGTATTCAAAACTGCTTATCTTAAGTTTATAATAATGATTTACAACATGAGCTGTGAGGTCCAATTTCCCAGGAAATGTCAGCTTGACATAATTTGACTTCAACATATGTAACGAAAAGCAGGTAAAGTACTCTGTGATTTTATGTTTCAAACAAAGATGGTGATAGAGAAGCAAAAGTTATAGACTGCAGCTCTAAGTTAATAAAGCCAAAAGGTAATAAAAGAAAACAGAAAAAAGCCCCAGAAATGTTAACCTCAAATTCTGAGAAACAATGTTTATGTGCATGTTTCTTGTCAATTACACATCTTAAAATGCCGTCTTTAAATGTCATTATAAAGTTTTTTGTTGATGAAATGAAATGTCACTTAAATATCAAATAGATTTGACGTGACTTTGGATTTAACTGCTGATTTGATTTGTTGTAATCACGTCAAAGTAATATTTTTGTCTCTTTAATCTGCATTGTGTTGCTTGTTGGTGGCTGCACAATAAATCTTCCTCATTTGAAGCGTCCTATGTGTACTGCAGGGGTGTGGTGTAGTACCGCGACTTCACCACCGGGTGTCAGTGTAGGCAAGGTTTTACTCCTCCCTGATGCCATCAGGTGCTTCGTACACAATACACTTCTTAAGATCCGTACAAATCTAATAAATGATCGCTGTTCACATACAGAGGACGCGGACAATCGTTCAGTGGCAGAGAGATTATCAGAGATATTAAACAACCTCTTTATGGACGCATTACACGCCCGTGTCGGCGAGCGCACCGGGGCGCTGCAGCTTGTGAACGCTCGACGGTAATCGGTGTGATCGACATCCAGGCCCGTTCAGTGATTGCAAACGCAAACGCAAACGGAGGTGCTTAAAAAACACGAACTATAAACTTTCGTACGTAAACTTAAGTGTGGCATGCCCAGACCTGGAGAATCATTGGGAACACGGGCTGAATGATGTATAGACGTGTTCAGGACTGATCTGGTTTTAATGCCACCTCTACATCCGACAGAAAACCCCCAAAGAGAAACCCGCTCCGTTAGTGCGCCCTCCAGGCGGAAGATGGTTTGTTATCCGAGCGCACACCTCCTCCTCTCCCCTCCTCTCCCCCCCTCACCGCGGCTCGGTCTGTCAGGGTGCGCATAGCGTCGGGAACTGGTCTCACTAGTCGGGTTTTCATCAGAGAGAGACACGTCGAGAAAGCCAAGCAGGACAGACCAGAAATGAACTCTCGAATGACTCGCCACATCCGAGCCCGTTCAGAACAAGCTGCGGTCGAGAGCCGTGAATAAGGATTGCATTTTTATTTTCGCACCCTGGCAGTAATTTGTCGTCTTTTCCTTTGCAATAACTGCTTTCGTTGCGCTCACCTTTTGCTTAACGATCTGGATGCGAAGTGCACCTCTCGGCATTGCGTGAAGGCGAAATCTGCGTGTGCGGAATTACTGCGAGCTCGATCAGGGAAAACCCAGCAGAAGAGGACGAGCTCTCCACCATCAACATGTTCTTCTGAAGATGGACTTTGCGAGGAGAAGAAAGGCTCTCCTGTTCTGAACCATCATCTGTCTGCAGCCGCGCTGTGACCACCATCTTCTCGCTCCAGATCGTCAAATTAAATGAACAACAAAAGTGGCGCTGAAAAGAAACGAGGAAGTTCAGCAGGACGGACAATAAGAACCGCACACACATCTCTGTAAAGTAAAGTGTCGCAGAAAACGTCTCCTGGAACTGAAATCGCAGCGGAGTCAGTAACGCAGACTTGGAGAAACAAATGCGTGTGAGCGACTGTCCCTGAATGTGCGTTTTGTGGATGTTTCTGCGGTAATCCACGTTGGTTGCACCTCCGTTTCATCGGTGGTCGTGCGGGTATTGGCAGACGTCAGTGCGGGTTCCCAAAACGCGTCGACTCCGCTTCCATTCACACAGTCCAGCGGCGCACACGCTTTGTTCCCAGTCCAGAGATCTCCAGCCTCTGGGCGAAGACCGGGCGTATCCTGATGGGAGTGAAAAGGCAGAATTCGGGATTTGAAATGGCAAGTCGTGGCTGTGAAAACGGATTGGCAATTCTGCTGATATTCTTAGTGGATTTACTCGGCATCGCCGCGACCAACATGGAGCCGATCTACTGGAATTCCCTGAACAAAAGGTAAGAGCCGCAACTAAGCGCATTGGGCACGGCGCGTCTTCTGCTTTATTGGAGAGGAGCTGGTGGTCAGAGCCTTCGTGTTTCACACGGATCGTCCCCTTTGTAACGGGGAAAGACGCTGTTAAACCCGGTTACACAGACGGGCGAGTGCGCAGAAGTTACGAGCGCCTCCTCGGCTCCTCTGCGCCACATTCATCGACGTGTTGAGGAGCTCCGGTGAATTTCTCAACGCGTTTCTGGTGAAATGGTTTTAAGCTATGAAACCTTTATATAAACGTGCGTGCAGTGCCGGCTGCTGTTTCCAGACGGAAAACACAAGACATCATGTCAACTTTGTCTCTTGCTCGACACTTTGCACGACTGTGTAAAACAGCTGAAGGTGTTTGCGCTGACAGAGAAGAGCCGGACGCGCAAGTGTGAACTTTACGCGCTCGTTTATTACTCCAGTCACGGAGCTTTCCTGATCTGGGATCATTTACTGCGAGATTCGTCTTATTATGTCCCTCTAAAGAAGTGGGAGGTTTCACCTCCAGCAACTGCGTTTATTTAGTGGGCAGTCAAAGCAGCCCGTGCGAAGTGCGTGTCCGGCAAATAAGCGGCGATTTATGGCCGAGCGCACCATAAACGGGCGCTTTTCTTTCCCTCGCCCTTCTGTCATTACTCGGCTTGTTTAAATGGACACCCGGCGTCGTGGGAGCACTTGTGTGCCCGGTCTAAATCGGTATGTGGGTTATGAGGGGCTATTAGTGGTGCCACGGGCTCTTCAAAGACGAATAGGATTTTAATGTGTCCATGTGGCGCATATAACGGCCCTGCGCTTCGACAGATGCTGCCGGGGGGATGGAGGAGGTTATTCCGCCCCTGTGGCCGCTGGCAGACGCTCTTAATGAGGGTTCTTGTCGGGGTTGGTGGTGTTAATTTAGAAGGGGTTTGTGGGGACCTCATTGAGCGTGGCAGCGCGGGGAGGCTGGACGTGACCTTTACCTGGACGTGAGAAAAGCAGCACCACTGACTGACCATCGCTGTTAATCTAGTCAATCACTTAACCCAGCTGAAATAGATTTAGTGGCCGCTGGTTTTCTCACGGATGTTTTTCACACTTTAAATTTTCCACATTTGTTACATTTCACACCAACACATACTGGGTCCAGTGAAAGGTGTGTACTTACAAAAAATGTCCTGTGTGAATTTTACTGCAGACCATGCCCACATAAATGACACAAGCTTGACCATTTTCTTCAGACCTGATCTGAAGAATTGATCTAGAATTGATCTAATTTATTTGGGCTGTGCGTGCAGACGTAAGCTTACAACACATCTGTGCCCCTGCCAACAGAAGTCCACAATGTTCACACTGAAAGTAGCCATATGACGGTTACATCGTTGGCAGTGCTGTATATTTAACAGGGATCAGTGAACTTCTGCTCCTCAGTGTTTGAAGATGAGGCCCCACACCTGCAGGATCTTTTATTCTCGCAATCTCCTCCATCACTCTCACTGTCAATTCTTTTCTTCATCTCATCTGCTCATGATGGTGCTGCCACTCTTTTCCTGTATGAAATGAGGAACACATGTAGCCTTCAGAAGAATGGGTAGATGCAGACCTGAGAAAAGATGGGGGCTCAGATGGCGGTCAATATCTTCTGAGCCATAATGTCAGTTTGAGTTTAGGAAAATGCACATACAGCACAAAGATCGCCTTGAAATAGTCTGCTTAGTGTAGAAAAATCTATAAAACAAAAACTGTATCTGCTCATGGACGCAGTAATTTACTGTCATTTTAAAATGAATGTTCAGTAGTGTGGACATAAATGAAGAATTGTCTTAGCGCTTAGAAAAGACACAAGGCAGAACTCTGTCACCTTGTGTTTACTAAACATTTGCATCGTTTCACACAACCATGCTCATCTGGGAAATGTCCTTCACTTTATGACATTTGCACCGTGATACATTGTTTACACACAAGAAAGACTGAAGTGCATATGTGTGCGTCCTCGGGAACATTTTGCATGAGCGAACACCATCTGTGACTGATGTTCTGCAGGTCAGACAGGACTCTGTAATTCTTACAATTGACTATGTTAAGATGCTGGAGGGGAAATTTGATCCCAAATGGGCACAAATGGTGATCAGTGATTTGGGTACAGCTCAGAGCAGTGGGGTTATTCAGTAATGAATTCAGACAAGCGTTGTGGGTAACTGTTATGATTTATGTGTTATCATAAATGTCACAGGATCTGTGAGCATGTGTGAGAGAGATGGGCCCATTGTACCACTGTTCACTCTCAAAGACATTAAAATCTTACCCCCACTGGATTCTTAATAATTAATTTATCGCAGGCTAATTGCCTTAGATAAAAGCGCTGGTTAACCAGTCTCAGGGTTTTCAAAGGCACAATAAGAGGGAGGCTGTTAGGAAATTTGGGTAGGGAGGACAACATATTGATATTGAACTGCTGTGAAAAAATCATACTCAAAAGTGAGTTTACAAACTCCCAATATTTGCTTTGGATACAAGCATCTTCTAAACGAATAAGCGTGCATGCTAAAACAGTCGTTTTGATGCAGTTGTCAGTGGATTAGAGTTTTGAAGCTGTGTTCATTTCCTAAACTCAGTTGTATTTATCGATCCACTGCTAGTAACAGATGCTGATCAAATTAAATATTTAAAATGTTATTGGTGGTGGTAAATGGATGTCTTTTATTTTGTCACACTGAAGGTGTCTGTTGAGCGTTGGACAATCAAAGGTGTTTAAATTAGTCACTGGTGTGGAAGAATGGTAAAAATGTCCCTGGAAATCTGCTCCAGGGGGCAAATGTTGCCCCTTAATGAAAATTAATTTCTTACCCTGTAGCACAAGTGTGTATGTTGGTGTGTGTGAAAGTGATGTTTCAGTCTTCACTTGTATGATGCCTGCTCAGGACCCTGCAGTGAGAAATTGTGAAAATTGTATGTGTGGTTGTGTGTGTGTGGTGAGGGGCTGCTGGAAGCTTTACAAGCGCTCAGCAACAGGAGCTGTGAAAATGGCTCTCAGCTGATGTGGCAGAATAACTGCAGCCTGCCTGCAGACCAGACACACAAACACACAAAGCAATAGAATAGGGAAACAAAGGCACCTTCCCTGTGGAGACAGTCAGAAGTGTGTTCATGGGCTGTGTGATGCAAATATAGTGAACACATGTTTACACAAACACACCTCTGTGCACAGAAACACATCCAGACCTTTGTTAGGTGGTAATTTAAGTTTCTTAGAAATAATTGAAAGGATGTAGATCGTCTCACACACGGTTTGATTGTTAAACTCATGCTGATATGCAGGGAACAGTGTGTTCCTTAAAGCGGGCCCCCGGGGCCGGGCCTCCTAAATGCTTACAGCGTTGTACAACCGTGTGTGTATGTGTGTGTGTGTGTGTGTGGTCTCGTCTAAACGTCTCTCGTCACCTCTGTGTTTGTTTGAGTCTGTGTGTATTTGTGTGTATGGGTATGTGACGACAGTTCTCGGAAACCGGGCCTCCTCACTTTAAGACATAATACTGAAACACAGATGGACAAAGCACATATATAAAACAGTATCAGTTAAAGTCACGGTCCATACTCATCTCTCATTCTCCTTCTGTTTTTGTCTTTTAAGACTCGGTAATAAAGCTGATCAGGGTCTGTGCCCACCTGCTGCTACAGATGTTAAGACTTACTTCTGTTCAATCTCTTTCTCTCTCTCTTTCTCTCTCTCTTTCTCTCTCTCTTTCTTTCTTTCTCTCGGTTATTCAAGATCATTCTTTCCTTTGGCAAAAAACTCCAGCCTGGGTCAAACACACACACACACACACACACACACACACACACACACACACACACACACACACACACTGGGCTGGGTCTGGGTCTGGGAAATGACAGGGTGAAGTTGGGATGAATAGAATGATAAGGATAGGTGAAGACATTGTACTGGACATGAATGGTACCTCAAATTGTGGGTTGTTGAGAAAAGCTATGCTGTTACTTTTATAACAATCAGACTTATTTTTATCTTGTGTGATAAAAAACAAAAATATCCCATAGACTTGGAATAAAGGCCTGGCACATATCTAGGGATGGGCTATGTTGACTTAGTTGACTATGTTGAGGGTTTCTGGTGACCCATTGTGGTGTTGAAGTTTGAACAGGTAAGCGGGACTCACATTTGTACAAATTTAGTTTTTCATTTTTTTCTGTTTTTCCTTCTTGTTTTTCTCCGGGTCCCCTTTTCTTATCAGTTTATTAGCAATGAATCGCAAACGTAATCAGTCTGAGACGCACCGCCCCTGTGCAGACAAGCCTTATTACTGTAGATTAGAGCATATCAACCAGCCCCACTTTCATTGACTCTAATTCCTCTGCCTCTCTGTCTGTCCTCGGCTCTACACTCTGATCTGGGATCAGCTCTCATATGTAAAACAAAAAGAATGCAAGTTTACATGATTGCTGATTCTGAATCTGTGGGTAACTGCAGTTTGTGGGCTTCTCATGAGGTAGCACTGTTTACTGAGATGATTGAAATGTGAACACGTGGTCATTTGTGCTTTATCTCTGATGGGTTTCTAGGGGTGAAATCAGTAGCTTTACCAGAGAAAAGACTCTGAGATCTTAAAACTCTGAGATCTTTTGCCCATGGAAATGAGATCTGTGAAATACATACATTTTTTAAAAATTTAGGCAAATGTGGCAAATATTCTGCAAATATTCTGTCTGGGTGGCCAAACTGATTCCAGACCTGTAGGTATGTCCAGTTGAGTCGGGCTGGTCTATGACTGCTGTAAGATGTAAGATGAGATAGGACTCTGATATCTTGTTTGTTCTGGAGTCAGTCTGTGGGTCTGTTAATGGGGTCAGTGTCACAGCTGAGGTTGAAGGTGACTGATCTCAGAGCTGTAAACGGGAACGGCAGACAGACACATGGAGCCAGACTTCATTTGCATTGTCGTCTACAGTAAAGAACAGGAGCAGTCAGAAGACAGGAGAGGAACAAACTGTTATCAACGGAAACTGGGACTTCTGCAGTTGTATTCAAAGTGTGTAAATGCACAAACCATTCCTTTGTCATTCTGCTGTGTTGTTAAATGTTGTCTGATTCTGACTGACGCTTCGTTATTGATGTTATTGCCTGTACTAAAAAAGGTCACGTGTGTGCGTGTACGTGTGTGTTTTAGGAGCAGCCAGGGCCTCTATCTTTTGAAATGTCAGTGACAACTTAAATTTGAGCACAAATTTGAAAATGTCCAGACAGAAATAAGTGAAATATTTGAAACACTCATAAATCAAACAGATCATGTTTTGTTTTAATCTAGTAATGTCAACCGGTTTGTGTGAGGGTTAGGTTTAGGGGTGGGGTATAGTAAATATTATCTTAGTATGAATACCATTGTGTCTATGACAAGTCCTCACTAATAAAGCCTCTAAGTGTGTGTCTGTGTGTGTAATGTGTGTGTGGGTGTATGTGTGTGACAGTTTGTAACTGTCAGTGAGGAGGCCTGGGGTTTGATGTGACCTACTTACAGAGTGTGAGAGATGGTCAGTGGATCACGACCCTGAAGGCTTCCTGCCACACACACTCGCACACACACACACACACACACACACACACACACACAAAAAAAAAAAAAAAAAAAAAAAAAAAAAAAAAAAAAAAAAAAAAAAAAACACACACACACAAACACACAGGCGTCTCCTATAGAAAGCAGAGTACAGTACTCACAGTTGGTGACTCCTCTGCATCTCAAAGACTCCATCATGTTAGGAAACATAAACCAGTCGGCCCAGCAGCACTATTTCCGGCTGTTGTCACTGATCAGTTTTACATGGAAAAAACGAATTAGCTGCCAGTCAGCAGTTGTAATCAGAGCTCTATCAGTTCTCTTAAAAGAGTAGTTCAGACAATACTCAAAACCCTGCCATCATTACTGAGTGTCTGAACCAGCCTGACTTCAGAAGTTCTGCAGAACGGCCAGATTGTTCCTTCACTTTTATAATGAGGACAAGAGCTTTCAAACTTTAAAAATGGCAAAAGAGCAACGTAAAAAAAGAGCAAAACGTAAGGAGTGAGCGTGAGTTGTGCGCTATATTTCAAGTGTTTTGAAGACATTTGATAGCTTTGTGGATTGTTAATATTTGTCAAAACTCATTCAATTTAAATCTGCCGCCTTGTGAGCAGTGATGTGTGATGTCATTCGCATCAACCCTGTTACAGTCTGTCTTGACGCACAGCATGTTGGAATTGACTGAAATCTGGGATCCAGAGCAAAGCAAAAGATTTCCAGAGAAGAAACAAGTGAATAAATGAATGTTTTATATTTGGGTAAATATTCCTTTAGATGAGTTTAGGTGCGGCTGCTGTTGTTTTCAGGTCCTGCAGCACACTTCACATGTGTTTTCTCAGCAGAAAGTGTTTGTGAGTGTTTGTGAGCATGTTCGTGTGTGTTGGTGCCGCAGGCGGGGTGAACCCTGTATTCATGAGCTGGGCGGCAGATACGGTTTGGCCTCTGGAGCCTGTGACATGTTTTAATATCGCACCAGCATTTCTGCTGCGTTTCTTATAATTCAGCCCAGCCTTGAGACACACTTCTGAGTGCAGTCAGCTTTGAGTTTCACCCCCCTCGTTTCTTTCCTTTCTGCAGAAAAGCTTTAGCGCATATGTCTGTTAAAACAAATGTTATAGCTCAGAGCGCTGGAGAAAATCCAACTTTTCAGGGGTTAAATTTCTGTGAGGCCAGACTCTCTCTTCGTTCCTCAGTAGCGTATTACTTGCTTTTAGCGTCTCTCCTCCTCTCCTGCTCTCCCTCTCCTCCCCTCAGAACAAAAGAGGTCTCCACTGAGCCTTGCTGAAAGACCTCAAACACACACACACTCCCGTTTAAACACTGCATCACTCTCCAGAAATGATTCTCCTCTCTCCACCTTTCCCCTCGTTCTGTCACTTTCTCTTTCTATTAGTTTTTCTGTCTCCTAATCCAGTCTGTGTCTCTTATTACACATGTTTGACTCTGTGTGTGTGTGTTGGGTTTAAATAGTTGCTTGTGTTTCTGCACTCTGTTGCCTGTCTTTTCAAAGTGGGTGGTTTGACGGGTTTGTGCCAGTCCGGACACACACACACACATTCTCTTTTGAATACTAAAGGCACAGTGATTAGCTATCAGCAGGCCACACAGAATCTGCACACACTGAACGCTGAAGGAAGCACTGACATCTTCCACAAAAATCTGTCCACAAAAATCATTCACAAATTTCTGTTTTTTGGCTTTTTGTGAGTTTGTTTATTAAATATTTTGGCTAATTTAATTATGCTTTTAGCTACCAAAGTGCAGTCTCTCACTCTGTGTAAATCATTTAAACGCATTTTCTTCAGAGAGTTTCCCTCACATAAGTGCAGAAAGTGTTCGGAGATTCTGGCTATCAGAGTATCTGAGTAATTCAGCTGCATTTGTGAAGGATCATGTGACCTTCTCAGTGCTTTACTGCCGAACAACAAGAAAATCAATCCGTCCTTACCTTTTGCCTACCCTGTCTGTCTGCACTTTTCTTTTTTTCTCTCTCTGGCTTTTTCCTCTCATTTTCCAGTGGTGAGTTTTCTTGCGTCTCTCTCTCTCTCTCTCTCTTTGTTGAGTCCTGCTCTAGTATAACTCCAGATCCACAGGAGGTAGAACAGATGGAGGTTTTTCTACCTAAAGAAAGGGAGGTTAAAAACGGCAGGCATAAGGGTGTGGGGGGTTTATGGTGTGCTGGTAGAGGACAAAGACTTCCAACAATCCCCTTTTCACTTGCCCAGACGTTTAATGCACAGATGTGATGGATCTGTGTGTTGGATTGGGTGTATAACTCGTCTTTTGTGTGTCTTGGTTTAACTCATACTTGTGAGTAGTTTGTTTTTTAAAGGTGCTTATTGGTGCAGATGGTCAAAATATTACAGAGACTTGAGGGTGGGCTGTGATATAAGCAGTGACCTAGCAACCAACTAAAACACCATGGAAACCACATACACTAATCACTTAGAACACCTTAGCAACTGCATAGCAACACCCTGCTAACCACCCACAGTACTCTAGCATTGTGATGGTAAGATTTTCATAGGCAAGCACCTCTCATATTTTCTTCAGAAAATGTGGAAATGTTGTTGGTTTGGAGATATTTATATGCTGTGTGTAGGTTGTTTTTGACAGGTCCATATGTTTTTCTTTGTGTGTGTTTGTGCATGTCATGAGGCCTGCTGAGGTTGTCCGATATATTCTTTCCTTTCTACTGCCAAATCAGCAGTTACACACAAACCCCCAGTCATAAAATGCAATCAAACACACAGATCAGCAACTTTTGTACATTAACTGGAAATTCGGACGTGTGTGGCCCCAGTCATACATGACAGCTGAATACATGCTATCAAACACACTCAGACCTGTGTGTTCAGAATGAGAGAGACTGTGTATTTTGTTTCGTATACTGTAACACACACTTTATCAATTACCTCTGCCTAGAATTCCAGAGTTTTCATCTGTGCATGTATCCATACCCACCTGGTTCGTGTTAGTCTCTCTCTCTCTCTCTCTCTCTCTCTCTCTCTCTCTCCATGAATAAGTGCCCAGATCTGGGCTGAATAGACTCTGATAGGCTTCGTCAAACAGCAGTGTTCCCTGTGTGCATCTCTCACTCAGTAGGAGTCGGGATATTGAGTTTCGTTTGGATTTGGGGTGCAGATGAATCTGTTCTGTCCTCACCCTGCATGCAGCCCCTCTCTCTTACCCACACATCTTGGGTACAGGGTGCTGCTGTTTCTTCGGAGGGAAATATCACATTGTGAAGAAAAACCCTCTATCAGTCCCTCTGTTGCAGATCTTTATTCATTCTTTACATCAAAACTGGACAGAGAGGTCAGTTTATAAAGCCCTCCTTTAAGATCTGGAAATATGATTGCTTGGAATGAAACTTTTTTGATTTTCACAATTAATACGTTTTCTTGACTTAAAACTGGTGGATATTTTCAGTGTTTTATTAGTTAAATGATAAACATCCAGGTTCAGTCTAGACTGTAAAGTTCACAGCCTTATTTATGTGTGTGTCAAAGAATGCGTCTGCTCCTACTGAAGTCCGACTGTTTATATAATTGATATCATCATCAGAAAGGCTGTCAGTGTTGCTGTGAAAGTTCTTGTTTAAACTGAAATGTAATATGTCTATAGACTTTGTTTCAAAACTTCTCTGGTGTGTCAGATAGGCTGAGTGAAGCTGTCTTTTAAAAACAGAATTATGACGGCATGCTGAAAGCAGTGCGAGGGGAGGGGGTGTTCTGATTTATTCCTCCATATTAAGGCAACATTTGCAAACCCAAACCATAAACAAAGCAGAGTACGAGCACCTAATGTGTGAAAGTGAGTGAGAGAACAGGAGCAAACTCACTGTTTCACCTGACCCTGTCTCAGGGCTGGATGAGTGATGGCTGGGTAATCTCTGTACACTCACACCCTCCAGTGAAGCACACTGGGCTGTCAGTCACCCCACAGAGCTGCTGTTAGGGGATTAGGACCCTCTCCTCCTCCATTCCTTCTCCTCTGTGTCTCCATCTCATTCACTCATTCCCTTCACTGCCTGCTGTCTTTAAAGCAGTTCATTTTCTGCTGTTCTGATTCCACACATCCCATCATTTAGTTCTGCCTCATTCCTCTTTTCTTTTAACGTTTAGCTGTAATCTTCTAACCTGGCTTTCCTGTAAAGCTGCTTCTTTCCCTCTGGTCTGTCCGCTCTATCTTTCCAGTCAGTCCTCTGGTTTCTGCAGGAGAGACTGGGGGCCGTCTGGCAGGATTCTGTCACTCAGCTGTGCCAGGAGCCACAGTTACAGACTGAAAAAAGACACACCAGACATCAACCTGACATCTCACAAACATCAGCACACAAGCCACAGAAACACAAATCACAGAGATCTCCTTAATATCTCTATAAATGTGTTTTCTAGACAGCTGTGAGATTAAATACAGATCAAATGGAGACTTTGGCCTAAATCCTGTGCTACTCAGATTTCTTTTTCTTGAGAAAAAGATTTTTGAGAAACAAAAGTCTTCAATCTAGGGTCAATAATGAATTCAAATATTGCTCATCTAATTCTTCCAGTGATATTGGCTATACTGTCCACATCTCTTTGTCAACATTGTCTCATTTGTATCTATTTTCTTTTCTTTGAATAAAATTACAGGCAAATTTTACCAGAAATTTCCCTAAGGGATTTTTAAAGTTTGACTTTGAGAAAGTTCAGTGAGATACAGCTGAGAACTCTCTAAAGTCTCATGAGCTTTGGGAGTGCACTATGTTTGTCTCTAACATATATAGGTTCTCTTGTCCTGGGTAATATCTTTAATGGGAATGTGTGGAGTTCTTTCCTCGAGGTTAATGTGATAATCTGATAAAATACCAGGAATAATCAGAGTCTGTAATCCCTCACGATTATAACTCTCAGAGAGAGAGAGAGAGAGAGAGAGAAAATATCTTTCAGTTATTGCAAAGATGGAGAGAAATGTGTGTGTGTGTGTTTGTGTGTGAGGGTGATTTAATGTGGTTGTCTGTAGCGTTATCTCAGTGGTTAATTCATCTTCTGAATGATCTGATGTAATTAGATTTGTTTTTTATTCTCCTCATCTGTGCTCGAGATTGATGCTCTGATTAAACTCATAGAACAACTGAAGTTAAGCACACTCTCTTTCTCTCTCTCTCTCTCTCTCTCTCTCTCTCCCTCTTCCTCCCCCCCTTTTCTTTTCTAAACAAGTGCAGCACAGCCTAAACAAGTTCAACTGTGTCAGAAAAAACGCTGCAGTGAAAATGACCCTACTCATTAACATGAGAATAAATGAATCTACAGCCGGTGTGTGTATTTATTTACGTGAAGCTTTTCTGCTCGTCACCTCTCAGGTTTAGCTGTGACAGTAGTGCAGGGCTGTGCTCCTGCTATACTCCATCTCTTCATTCTCTACTCAAACTGCCTTTTTCCCATTTTTGAACAATCATTACACATGCAGTTTTTAATACCTTGTATTATTTTTAATCATTTTAAAAATCCATTTGTCAGGATTAAGTAAAGAGATAAAAAATGATTCAAATAGTGAAAAATTCAATGACGATTACTACTTACAGCTTCTGAATATAAACACTGTCACTTCAGATCAAATCGTGTTTATTGATACATCAAATTCCAGTGTGTGCTGGTGTTATTTTAAATTTGTATTTTATTTCTGAGTTGATCACATGGCTCTTTCCCCCTTTAATGCACACACACACACACACACACACACACACACACACACACACACACACACACACACACACACACACACACACACACACACACACACAGAATACACTCACAGTGGAATGTGAGAGTAAAGAAGGAGAGGTGGAGAGAATAAAGGAGATGTATAGAGGACTGGAGCAGATGGATATGCTTGTGTTATTAATGATGTGTGCTCTGGACAATGGCAGCTCAGCTCACTACAGTTCTATAGTCTAACACAATCAGACAAAAGCCAGTAAAGGAACGAGAGAGGAGAGATTATCCATCCTGCCGTAAGCTCCGTCATTAACCCTTTCACAGTGCCATGTCATGTCGAGCTGCCGACTGCGTCTTTGTGTCAAATTATTCTCTCTCTCTCTCTTTAGTGTTACTGAAAACATTGTTTTGACAGTGATCATTTCCTGGTGACTTAAAGATCTTAAGTAACATTTTTCCACTGTAAAAAGTTTACCATATGACTAAAAGCATGTCATTAACACATTGAAATGGAATTGGTTGTATTATAATAAACACTTGCAGTTTATCTTTGGTAATTATAATTTTAATGACATTTCATCACATGATTCATCTGCAGTGTTGACACTGAGGATATTTCAGGATCTTGTGTGTGTTGGTGGATGTGCGACTCTTGTCTTTGGCAGAATGTTGTGAAAGCAATGCTGTTGGGTAAATTTGCTGTCACAGTGAGTAATAAGTTATATTTCAGACAACCTTAGTGAGTCCCCATCACAGAATCCCTCTCACCACAGCCCTCATAGTAATAAAAACAATAATTAACAAAAATTACCAGCTGAATGTGTTTGTGTGTGTGCGTGTGACAGGAGAGCCTGATGGAGTGTGTCTAACTGATAGCTGTGTGTGCATGTGCGGTGCGTGTACATACATATACACATACACACACGCACACACACACACAAACGCACACACACACACTCACACACACACACGCACACACTCACACACACACACACACACACACTCACACACACGCACACACACACACTCACACACACACACACACACACACACGCACACACACTCACACACACGCACACACACACACACACACACACACACACACACACTCACACACACGCACACACACACACTCACACACACGCACACACACACACACTCACACACACGCACACACACACACACACACACACACACACACACACACACACACACACACACACACACACACACACACACACACACACACACACGCACACACACACACTCACACACATGCACACACACACACTCACACACACGCACACACACACAGGGCCTGTAGATGGAAAACCTAATTCTGTCTTTGCTGTCTTTCCTTTTCCAAAAGCCACCAATTACATCCACTTCTCTCTCTCTCTTCCCCTCATGCTCTCTCTCTCTTCCTTTCTCTCGTTCCCCTGCTTTAACGAGCTATCTTGTTAACGTCAGAGCCTCTCTTACTCTCTACCTTTCTCCCCTTCTCGTCGTCTCGAGCCTCTGCTCCCCCACTCTCGCTCTCTCTCTCGCTCTCTCTCTCTTTTGTTCCATTCTTGTAGATGGAGTTGTACACTGAAAAGCTTCTTGCCTGATGAGACAGAAAAATGAGGGAAGGAGAGGAAAGTGCTCTTGCTTTCAGACAGAGGGATATAGCGAGATGGAATCGAGATGGTGAAGGGAGAAATGGATGGAGAGATTTGGAAAAGCAAAAATAGCTGAAGAAGTGACAAAGATTAGACGCTGTCTGACAGGGGAAGTAACTGTGCTGCACATGTGACAGAAGGATGTTTTACAACACACTGCTTTCTGGAGGGGATTCTGTTCCTCACAGAGAAATGGGCGTGAATGCATTTACAGAAAGAGCACCACCAAAAGAAGAGAAGAATCACAGCTACAATCTGTTTACTGCAATATCTCGATTCTTTCTCCTGGACAGCAGTGAGATCAGATAGAGAGAAAAGGGAGTTTTGATTAGGAGTTCACAGATGTGATAAACACACGGTCAGTAAGCGTTTATAGCCAGTGTCAGATATTTGCCCTACAACACAACATTTAAGAATGCTGGCTAAATGTCACACAGGTCATTCATATTCATGAGCAAAACTGAGATTGCGTCCCTCTGCTTCAGATGCGATCTTCATGCCCCGTCTATCCACATTAATTTTATAATTATATATTCTTATTTTATGTAAATCTTATTTGTTTCTGTTTGTAAGTGTGTAAATATGATTCGCTTACCCCATATCCCACATTTATTGGTGGCACAAATAGATTGCACCATCCCTAAGTCATACCTTTGGTTGAGCCATTGTTGTTGTGTCTGATTGGTTGACACTCAAACATTGTGATGTTTAAAAACTTTAGCTTTGAGATTGTTATAGATATTTCTTTCTTAAATTTAAATCCCTCCATCAAAAAAGCAAAGAAAAATAAATAAAGAGAGCTGGAGAAAGAGAACATAAGTTGACTGGAGACAGCAGCAGCAGTGAGATGGGAGGGGCGAGTACAGCTCTCACAGGCAGTGTTGGCTATGCCTGAACTGATGTGCTAATGAACGACCTCAGCGCATAGATAATTAATAAAACTCTTGATTAATTACACTGAGATGAGCTGCTATACATGCAGAAGCAGAGAGAGCGGAAGAACGAGTGAGAGGGAGGGGGAGAAATAAGAAGTGATATGAATGTAAAAGATCATTTAGTTCTCTGTGTTGATCAAGAGTGTGTGTGTGTGTTAGTGTGTATTTATGTCCTGTTGTGACCTTTAGAGAGAAGTCAGTGTTTGGAGTGGAAGTGTATCTGAATGATGGGTGGAACTTAGCTGTACGTGCATGTGTGTGCCAGTTTTGTGGCCCCTTCATTGTGCCGCAGACCCTTTAATACCTGTCTAGAGGCATCAGGCCACAAACTCTGCAAAAACAAGACACGACCTTTGGCTCTGGACCAAACACACACATGCTGGATCTGAAGATCGAATGGCAAACTGTTAAATGAAACCCGCAGGGACCTGAGAGTGAAGACGGAGGAGCTTTCATTGAGTTACACTCTTTAGAGTGAATACAACAGTTTCTTTAGTCAACAGAGAAAAAACGTGTTCATTTTTAGTCATAAATGAAACTGCACACAGTTACTGTTTTATTTTACTGCTGATTCTGTTTGTACAGAACATTAGTGATAACCTTCATGACTGATGATGGTAATGTTTTATAGAAACATAAAACGCTGTCATTTTTTTAGTTTAGAAATTAGTGCTGTAAAAATGTTTTGTCTGTTGACCTAAAAATATACTTTATTACAATTTAAATCAAACAAATTGAATACTAAACAAGCCATTTGCATTAGAGTGATGAAAGAATGTAATAAAATGTGATGATTAGATTGGATACAAGGCAATAAATGTTTTCAGGTACTGTAAAAGTGCTTTATGAAGCAACATCTAAAAGAACTGATATTATAGGACATCTGATGGCAACATGGTTGTTTGGTTAAAGTGGTGAGAGAGACACACAGTTTAGAGGTGTTTTCTAAGGGCAGATGAGTTTTGGCGGTGTGTTTAGTTCACTATAGCAGCACTGAGCTGAACTGATGGATGGACAGATGCTCATTGTTGTCTGAGGAGGAGCTGGGGTCACGCATTTCTCTCTCATTTTGTCTCCTTTTGTCATCCGCCCTTTTGTAAAATGATGACAAAGGACATTTTTCAAACTTTCTCTCTTGCCACCCCCAACAGTCTCTCCTCATTTCTCTTCTTTCAGTCTTTCATCCGTTCATCCACTCTCATTTTCACACTCTGTCCATCCATAGTGTCTGGATTTGAGCCTCTTTACCTCACCCTTCTCTCTCTCTTTCTCTCTCTTTCTTTAGCTGTCAGGTGGCTCTGCTGGAGGCCTGACTAATTATTCTCCTCTCATTCTCTCTCTCTCTCCTCTCCTGAAGACACCTGGCTTAACTCAGCAGGACAACTCTGCGTCCGTCTTTTCTCTCTGCCTCCGCTCAGCTCCTCCCCTCCTGCTGCTGATGTCTGGCTTCACCACTGGGGCTGATATATTCCTGCTTATTTTCATTTTTAGTCACTTTGTCATTCTTTCTTTCGTGTACCAGACTTCATTGTTCTCTCAGTCATTCTCAGTTTTGTCTTTTTTACACTTCACAGAATCTGGATGGGAAAGTCCAGTGACGGGACATTTTTTCCAATACAATTTAAGTAAACCTATAATTATTACAAAATATAGTATGGCTATTCATTAGCAATATCACTAGAATTTAAAAAGAATAAAAATCTTTAAAGAATTTGATTCAGGAATTGATTACACAGTCATAGAAAACCTATTTAACAAGTACGTATAAGAAATAGAAATAAAAATCATTTGTAATGAATGCAGATCTATACTTATAGCTGTAGTTCCTTCTCAGTTTAGTGTCTATAAAACATTTTTAAATCTGCCTACAGTGTAATTCAGAATGACTGGAGGAGTGATGGAAATTTAATTCTGCCCTTATTTAATCTCATCTGGATTCTTCAGGATCGGTTCGGTTCTGCTTCATGACAGAAATCCTGAATACATCCTGAGTACAGGAAGTAAATGTATTGCCCCACACCCAATCTGCTAACCGAGTCAGCACGTTGATGTGAACTTTCTTTCTCTGTTACTTCGAAAGGAATAATGTTCAGTGTGTTTCACTCTTTCTCTTGAGAGATCGAGTAGCAGGGCGTGTTGAGAGAGACAGAGAGATTCAGGAAAGTGGGGATAGGGAATTCCTATTTTCCCTTTTCCACTGTTTTCGTGTTCACTCTTTTTGTGAATGGTCTCTCCAGAATTTCACAACACAAAGGAGAGAAACATGGTATTTTTAAATCTTTTCATATTTTCATAATCATTTGGGATTTACTGAATCTTTTCAGAATGAGTGTGTATATGGAGCTCTTCCTGTGTGTAACAGTGTAGTTTTGGGTTGTCTTGTTGTTTTCTTTCTCTGAATGTGTGTGTATAAAGTGGTTGTCGTGGTATTTCTCTAGCGGTTTACACATCACCACATTCTCGAAAATCTGCCTTTTCCCACTGAGATCCTTCACTTCCAAATTCATTTGCCCTCCTGTTTATCCAGCATCTCTCGTTCATGCAGATGAAAGGGCTTCGTGGCAGCAGCCTTGCCTGTGGACTACCGCACAGCTCTGAAGTGTGCGAGCCGTCTCTCGCCAGACGCCTGCCAGTCATCCTCTTAGCTGTCAATCTCCCCCCGACAGGAAGTGCTCTTGAGAACATGGTTTGAAAGGCTGCTTTCTGATTGGCTGGGTGGATGGGAATTTGTCACAAAGTGCTTGAGAATTTGACCCTGTGTGAGTTGAGATGAAAGTTCTGTGTGCTGAAGAGATGCCCTTCAGCTCTGAGCAAGAGATCAGATGAATGTAGTTCATAGTACAGCGCACACACACACTCAGAACAGGGATGCCATGACATACATCAGTATCCTGTCAGGATGGAAGCAGCGGTGAATGGAAGCAGGAATTGCTCTCCTGTCTGTTCTACTTTCAGACAGTCTGTCTCTCTGTCTTTCTCACCTCTTGTCGGCTAGCTGTTGATTTTACCTCGGAGCTTCTCAGCTGTGGAGTTTGTCTTTCTTGTGCACACATGCAGGGGAGAGAGCGGTGGTTTCGTTCAAGTTTTAGACAGAGGATAAAGCTTTCACTGTTAAAGAGAATTGCTGAACTAATATAAAAAATCAAGGCAACGTGATGCTCTGAGATTTCTGAGTTCTCTCAACAGCTGTATTTATGATTGTTCCCCTGAACAGCACTTTGTTTTGCTCATTTGAATTGGTCTGTTTTCTTCACAATATTTAATTGTTGTCAAGGCAACTGTGGATTTCCTGTTTAGCAAACTTTCATTTAACAATACAAAAAATAATTTTTAATTAACAGTGTTTTTTTTTTCAAAGGCATTGTGTTTTGTACATAAATGCTCATAGACCATCAACAAATATCATTAGTTGTAATAACCTCACAGCACAACAAATAACTAACAATGACAACAAACCAACAACAACATAAATAAAGTCAGCGGACAGCAACACAATCAACCTAAAATACTGATTGCATTATTTATTCATGCTGCAATGCATGCTGGGAATCAGAAACATTGTTCAATATGAAATCATTTGTTCAGACAACTCTGTTAGGTTATTTGAAAAAATGTTGCTGGTCTCATGTTTTTATGCATATCTGAAGTATTTAAGAATGTGTGATTTTAAAAGGTCCTAATGCTGACTAAAATTGTTTTTAACAGTGTTGTACCAAATAGAGAAAATCAGTAAAGGAATCAGTAGAGGAAATAGCCCAGCTGTTCATGGCATGTTTATGTAGCTAAAGCTATTCTTACCAAGAAATATTATCAAATGAACTTTGTATTAAAAAGTTTCTTCTGCTGAGCTTTCTGTGAGTGTGCAGTACCCACAACACAAACTGAATCCTGACCACATCCAACAGCGATAAGAGAACAGAAGTAGAAATGAAGAGAGCCAGAGAGAGAAAAAATGTGAGAAAGAGAAAACAGAAGCAGGAGGAGAGGATTATGGAGACGTAAAGAGTGAGAGAAAAACACTGGAGATGGTGAGATGTTGTGGAGATGTTGGCGTGGTGTGGAGCTCTAGGCTTCAGGGTGTGGAACAGCAGTCTGTCATCACTTCTCACTGGCTCTGATTCTCCACACACGGGCCTGTTACACCAGAGCTTACAGACCTCCACACATTCAGTACCTCCACAAATGGGTTTTTGGCTGGCAAACCACTCTGAAATAAAATGTTTACAGCTCACAGATTTAAGGATACCTATAAAGTTAAGTGGTATACTAACACAGTTTAATAGTTATACGTGCTTTATTACTATAATACACAGTGTATTGACAGAACAGTGTTAGGTTCCACTACACAGTTAAACTTTTCTTCTCACCACTGTATATCTATAAAAATAAAACTTTTCAGTGGTTCTTTGTAGCACTCTAGTTTTATCCCCAAACAACTTTTTGTCAAGAACCATTTTTCTTTGTAAAGGGTTTTTAAATTGACTATATGGTTGTTTTAATTGTTTTCTGTTTTTTTAAACACTTTAAGTACATCTGAAGAAGTTCTTTGTGGAAACCAAATTGAACATAAAGCTGCAAAATCACTGATTTGCTTGTTCTAAAATTGATTAGATCATGAAAGTGGGTGTTTCAAAACAGAATGATGAAAAAAGTCTGTCTGACTGCTGGATAACCGTGTCTAAAAACCCATGTGGACTAGATGATGTCAGTGGACAAAAAGTTATTTCAGTGGCAGCGCAATTTATCACGCCTTGATGAAAGATTACAAAGACTTTTCTTTGTGCAACAAAAATGTTTATAAAAAAGTAAATATGATTCACTTTGGTTTCATGTTGGCAGTGATTCTCTATGGCAACAGGCTGTAAAACCCTTTTGTAGGTAACTAGAAAATTTTAAATGAAATGTTTGGAGGTTGAGAGCTGAAAGCACATTGTTTAAAGTGTTCTGTGTCAGGGTTTGAAATGTGTTCCTCAGTGCAGCTTACACCTGATATGAATTGTATGTAGTAGCCAGTAATGGTTGCACACCCACAGTCAGCTGAACCTTTGAGTAACAGTTTCCTGAGGCCCGAAGACATTTGAGACCCCTGTAAGGGGTGTTTATAGGCCGTATGGATGCTCTGGACTCTGTGAGGTGGACTGTGGGGCGGTACCGGCTCTGACCCAGGACTTCACAGGGCCCCTCAGTATGTGGCCCCTCTGTCTACCTCTGACCCCTGCTGACTCTGTCTAATCAAACCGTTACGTTTGAGAGAGTGAGTTTAACCTGGAGTCGTCTCCCTTGAGAAACAGACCTCCACACACACACTGCTGTATTCACACATTGAAGAGTAACCCACACACAAATTTCACACAGAATAACACACACATTGACACAGAGACCCGTGGTCACACACCAGCTGGGCTGAAAGACTCATTTTACTCTCTGACAAACCCTCACTCATCTACACCTACAGCATGAGTGTGTGTGTGTGTTCTGATCGGGTCACCTCTTCAGCTGCATTATGATTCATTATGCTGTGAATCATATTCATGTACACATACAGAGGCACACACACATGTTAATCTTTGTGAACAGAGAGCTCTGAGAACATACGGCTGCATAAATACATGGGCCTGATCTGAGGATTTGAGATGGAGGGAAAGCACATGTCAGTTCTCTCGTTTCTTTTCTGTCGGCTTTGATAGATTTTGATTTCAGTTTTTGGCCGGTTGGACGTTCATTAGCATTTCTTTTACCTGTGATTAGTGCTAAACTTCTCAGGCTGTTTTCAGAGGGAATGCAAATACTCACGGTGTTGGAAAAGAACTTTCTGAAACTGCTGTCTGGTGATAGAGCGTGTAGTGTGGAGGGATATGAGACCAGTGCTGGAGAGCTGTAAACCACCTTCTGTCAGGAAAGAACACAACAACAGAGCTGACAAGGACACACTTACCTTCACAGAGCCAACGAGGGAGGGACACACACACACACATTCACCTGCTGTGAATGTGTTACAGACACACTGCTTTTTCATACCTCCTGTCTTTTATTTGCATCTTTTTCCACTTTTTACCACTGTCAAGCTATTTGACTTAATTCACACAGTCTACACAGAATTGTTTGCCATTATCTGGGTTAGAATAACACAAGGGGAACTGTTATTTTAAAACCAGATCACCAGTTTTTCAGTGGAACACAAAAAGAAAAAAACAGAAGCGTTGTGCTGGTCACTTCTTCCATGTAATCACAACAAATGGGAACTGAAGTTTTAAAATGTATGTATAAAAACTTAAAGTATCATAAATATAGTTCATACAGCTTGTGTGCTGTATGGCTGAATGATTTGTCACAGCCGTTAACTGAGCAGAAAGGTTTTTAGTTAATAGTGATTTAAATTTCTGTTTCTCATGGTACGACTGCAGAAGAATTCATATGGAGTGCTCCAGTATACGTGTATGGTGCTATACTGTCTCCATTCATGGCAGCACAGAGTTCTGAATTTCTTCTTTTGTGTTCCGTCATGTTTGTTCAGAACAACATGAGAGTGAGAAAATGTTGTGAGTTTGTATTTATGGCTGGATTTTTTCTTTGTTTTCCTCTCTGTTTCTCCTCTCTTTCACTCTCTCTCGCTCTCTCCCGTCAGGAGCAGCCATATGGAAGCCATTACAACCGCTGTTGCTCTCACCACAAACATTCCAGCACTGCCTCCAGCTCTCTCTCTCTCTCTCTCTCCCCCTCCCTCTCTCTACACAGCAGCTTCTCTCGCTCTCTCTCTCCCCCTCCTCCTCTTTTATCTTTCACCTGTTTTCATTGTCCTCATTTCCATCATTTTCAGAGTTTGTCTGCTGAGGTCATGTGATAATTGGCCACATATGTCCTGCTGACTGTCAGATAATTTGGTCACATTGTAACATCACAGGGCAGTGTGTCTTATTTACATTCTGCTCTATAGTGATTATTTAGTGTCTGTAAACAGTCACGTATCGTGTGTGTTGTAATTGTCTGTGGATGTTAGATGATAATCAGTGTAATATAACCCTGTTTTTCGGTGTGCTTTCTAAAACGCTTTTATTTTGTGTTTGCACACACATGATTTAAATAAAACTGAAGATGGTTAAATATTTGTGTCTTCTGGCGAGACACAAATGGGTGCAATGGGATGGTTCTTCTAAATAAACATCTTCCACGTCACAAAGGTTCTGTTTGGGTCGGAGACTCAGACCACGAAATGTTTGGGAACAGATTTGTGTTGCTCACTGTGTAATCGATCAGAAAAAGCAGGTGAAGACAGTGTAAATAAAAGAGCTGCATATCATTGAATTTCATTTAGACTTTTATTGGTAAACAAACACACACACACACACACACACACAGCTTCTGATTTATTAAAGCAATAAGGCACTTGTGTTACTGGTTGCAGTGTTTTTATGCAGTACTATATAAAGCTACTATAGTAAAACCACTGTAAAATTCAGCCGTGTATGTCTTATTGTTTAAATGAAACAGCAGCAACAGCATTGTGATGAAAGACATTCAATACAGAGTTTAATTACATGACGCCCCAGAACATGTGATTTATCACAACACAAATAACAGTTATATAGTTTACAGCTTCAGTGTAGAATGTGCATCACATGACGCATCCAATCAGAATTCAGACTCCATTTTGGTTCCTTTTTTTGTCCCACATTTTCTCTGCAGTTTAAGATATATTGATAAATTGTGACAATGCTGTTATAATTGTGGATAGGTAGATTGTCTCTCTGTTTCTCTGGTGTCTGGGCTGTGTGATAAGGACTTGAATGTTTAACCGGTGTAATGTTGTTTGGTCTGGTCAATGGAGACCCAGTTCAGGGTTTTGTAAGGGTTCCTCTGAGAGCCTGATATCTCCAGCCCACCCTGGTTTGCTTTATTCCAGCCTCTTCACGACACAGATCAGATCAGATCAGCACACTGAAGGTAAAATCAGTTGAGTGATGTTGAATCTGAGCAGAAAATGAAGTGAAAATTAATTCTGGAAGCATATGGAGGTGATTTGAGTGGAAAGATCTGGAGTTTAATTGATGGCTCATTATCACATGCGATCAGCATCTCAACAGATTTACAGGTTCTTTGAAATGTGGAAAGACTGTGTGTCCAGCAGGATGTACTGTGTTCTGTGTGCTGGAGGACATTAGCAGTGATTGCTACAGTAAGTCAAGCAGTTCAGATTGCAGTAGAAGTATTAAACTTCAGCTTGTAACTTGTACTAACCACCAGTCATCTAGTTTAATGAATTCTGTGCCGACAAGCACCACCTGTAATAATTTTAAAACAATGTAGAAATGTAGTTTTCTGGTTTCACTTCATATGCTATTTTTATATACTTTTAGACACAGTACATATTCATGGCAGATCTGCAGATGATGTCCTCATCAAGACACTGTTGAAACCTTCACATGAATCATGTCTTGAGTCTATCACAGATACGCGGCTATTTCTGACATTCCATTCTTTATGTACACACATACACACACACACACACACACACACACACACACACAAAGGTCCACCTCACTGCACCTGTGCCCTGAGCTTGTTTTTGGACACAGCTCGAGTTTCGCGTGTGGAATCCTTGTAATGCAAGACTGATGAACAGGAGGGTGGGTGCTTATGTACAGGAGATGGTGGGGTTGGGTGGATGAGGGGGGTCGGGGGGCGAGGGTCAGTGCTGTTGGGGCGGGACAGGGTGAAACTAACACTTGGCTCTTTTCAAGAGCTGTCAGGGTCAGGGTAGGGCGTCGGGGAAGTTTGACAAAATGATGTTTCTGCCCTCATAAACGAGAACCCCCCCCCCACACACACACACTCCTGTAACCTCTGCCCCCCCTCCACCCCCCACTCCTTGTTTCACTGTGTGACCATGAATATCACCTTTGTTGCAGAAAGAGAGAGAAAGCGAGAGAGTCTTTGGCTGGAGCGGTGTATTATCATGTTTATATTTAGAGTAAACAGAGATGTCGATATAATTTCATTTTAATCTACGCTTTGAACACTTGCCCTGTCTGTGTGGTTAGCTTTTGTTGAGCTTTGCGAACACAAACACACACATGCCTCTTCAACAAACTGTCTCAGTTTATAGAAGTCTGGTATTTTCATCCCATTTTAATTCTATAATCACAATACCGACATTGTGTCTGCATTTTCATGCGCTCCCCTTTTCCGTTTCAGGTCAAAAATTCTTTGCGGAGGTTCTGCAAACGTTCAGTAATTATCTGCAGAGAGCTTGTTTAACCCTGAGTTTGCTCATTAGACGCTGCTGCCTGACAGCGGTTCAGTCACGGAGGTAATGCGGTCCAATGCTGAAACATGTGTAACTGCACAGGCTGAGCCACACACATTGGATCAGAATGATTGCTGTACTGGCCCATTTGACCGTGTGTAAACTTTTAAAGTCACACAAGAAAAGCAACAAAAAGTTTGTAGTGCACAAAAAGTTGTCTGACAAACCTAGAAGGATCCTGTTAAGCCAGAAACATTTTACGCCAATACGCCAACGTAGATGTAAATGTTTATCCAACACATTACAAGTTTGTTGTTAACGTATCTGTGGCAAACTGTTATGACGCCTCGACTGCCTTTACAAAAAAGTAGTTGTAATTTTATTAAGAAACTTAACTAATTTAAGCAAAGTACACACATATTTTAATTATACTTTACACAGTAAAAAATCAATACACTTTAGACTACATTGGCATAAAAAAGCATACTTTTAAATATACATTAAGTGTGACAGTTGTAATGTTAGAGTACAGTTTACAGCAGTTTTCTGAGAAGTATGTAAAGTATATTTCTGAGACTGAAAGTATGCATCCGTACCTTTACTATTAGCACACTTGAATAAACCTCTTTTTGTACGGGAGCGTGTTCAGTCACACTGACACAGAGGGCGTGAGAGGGAGGGAGAGAGAGACGGTGTGAATGTGGTGATAATGGAGAGTTTTCTTCTGCTTCTCTCTGGGTCTCAGCAGACAGTTCAGTGGGTTACAACCGACCGGCATGAGTGTCAACAACAACACACCATTATTGCTCCAGCAGATCTCCTGCATCATCCGTGTTCTTTCTCTCTTGCCTTCTTTCTCCCTCCACCTGTTTTTCCTTTCATCATTGTTGTTCCCTGTTTACTCTTTCCTCTCAGCTTTGTAAGCTATTTTATCTCTCATTTATCCCTTTCATTCTGTCCTCTGATCCGCAACACCTCTCTCTCTCTCTCTCTCTCTTTCCATTCTCTGAATCAAGTCTTCTGTGACTGGGTCTGCCATCAAACAACAGACAAAAATCTACCTAACAGAAAAAACGTGTTTATGCAAAAGCGTCTTTTGCATCTGCAGGATGTTTTGGAATTGTTTGTTCATGGGTTTCCTTGTGTGTATTTTCCACTCGGATTGTCTGCCTGGCAAAAACAGCCCTTAGCAACGGTGTGTGTCTGTTTTGTTTTGGGTAAATGTCCACAGATTTGTGCATGTTACAGCCGTGTGTGTGCATGTGTGTGTGTGTTAAGTATCGGTCAGTCTAATTGTGGTAAGTGAAGTGTGTGTTGAGTATCTCTCCTCCTCACTGTAAGAGCTGCTGATAACCTTCCGAACCTGTGCAACAAGGAGAGGAAACAGTTTCCCCATAGGAATGCCACACACACACACATTCACAGTAACCTTTGTCCTCATGCATGGTTTCACACATTTTGCTTCAGTTTCTGCAAAGGAAGAGTGACTAGCATTAATAAACATGCCCTAGGTTAGCATGCTACTGTAAAAGACGTGATTCGTGAATGGATCCACCCGTCGTTTCATGACTGTTTGGGCATTTCTATTCACATGTAAACATGAAGCCTTAAAAAAACAAGCCCAGCTGCCTTCATTTGTTTACATATAAATAGCCGTTGGTGTGGCTGGCTGTTCGGAGATGATCATTAAATGGTAATTAGTGTCTGTGGGTCCTTCAGTCATTTGTTTACACAGAGAGAATTCAGAGGAAACTCCCCGAGATTCTGCGACAGCCAAATAATCCTGGAAACGACAAGCTTTAGACGCGGCCTCTGAATCGCTTTGATCTGACTCAGTTTCCCTGTAGAAACATGGGTCTCCATTCATTCTCATTAGAGACACTTGTTGAAGATACAAGAAATTTCTGGAAAGTTAGCCCTCAAAACACTGGTGTCTCAGATGATTTACACAGCAGAAGGAAACATATTCATTAGATAGTTGAATAAACAGGAAGAGAGGTGATCTTGACAGATGAGCGAACACAAACGAAGAGCGTGAGTTTATGCCCGTGGAGAAGCTAAACATGATTTATTGCTGTGATCACAATCAGGTTACGCAAACCTCAGGAGAACTTAAGTAGGTTCCAGGTACTTGGAAAGATTTCGATTTTGCTTTGTTAAATCCATAAATCAGAAATTACGACTGTAAAAATTCAGGGCTGTCAGGGCTGGATTACAATAATGCATCACACATAATCTTCTGCACTCCTCTCTGCTTCACAACAATACAATAGCAGAGAAAACTGCCTGAAGTGTCAAAACATGTGAAACACACAAGCTCAAGAGTCTCATTAAAGAGCTTCCTGCTGAATCTGAATCTTTTTATCCACAGCATTGATTGTTTCAGTACAAAAGAGAATCGCTGTAATAATGGTCACTTAAATAAAATTATTAGTAATGTTAAATATCCACAGCAGAGTCATAACTTTTGATCTGTGGGGCTATATTTTCTGGGGCATTTTTTTACCTTTATGAGGGCATATTTGTGTTGTCCTTATACTAAATACTCCGTAATAAAATAAAATAAAATAAAAAAATACTATGTAATGAATTCATTTCATGTATAATATGTGTAACTTGACTAGAATTCAATATTGAGAATGATATCAGTGTTGTAAAACATTTTAAAAAGTCACTTTTATTAGTGGTTGTAAAATATTATATTTTAAGTATATGTATTAATTTTTGTTTCTTGTTCCCCTCTATGTTTGCAGGTTTAGTGATGATCAGGGCTATGTCCTCTACCCTCAGATTGGCGATCGTCTGGATCTCATTTGTCCAGCATCAGAGCCCCCCAGCCCCCGGGCCCCTGCCGAGTATGAGTACTACAAACTATACCTGGTGTCGTCACGGGAACAGGCAGACAGGTGTGAAGTGATTGGGGCTCCAAACCTGCTTCTCACCTGCGATAAACCCAACAGTGACATGCGGTTCACCATCAAGTTTCAGGAGTACTCACCCAACCTGTGGGGCCATGAATTTAAAACCAATCACGACTACTTCATCATTGGTGAGTGTTCGTATGTGTGTGTGATTGTGACTCAATGTGTGTCTGCCCACAAACATCCAAACATCTGATTATTTTGACTAGCAACTTCTCATTTCTGGTAAGATGTTTGGTTTGAAACATGCTGAAAGACATGTGAGTGTGTTTTCGGTCTTTCGTTTATTCGCTGCCTCACTTGTTTATTGTTTTAATTGGTTCTTCCGCGTGGTGGGAAGGGATTTCATGATGGTATTTCACCGGGGGGGTTATTTTGGGTTTGTTTTTAATTCAGGCTAGTGCGTTCTCAATGAAGTGATGATCTTCTTGCGGGATTTGGCTGATTGTGAGTTTATCAAATGGAACCATCTTGCTTTGGGTCGTGTTACTGGGGGTTGGTTTAAAAACAGCGCACGGTAGCATGGAGGGAATGAAGCCAACACAAACAAAATCCCGTCAACATCAACACTTAACAAAGCAGATTTGACACAGGGAATTACAGGACAGAACACGCAATAGATTTCAGACATTTTTCATATATTTTCCCAGAGTTCCCATCATCATGGAAAACCTGGAATTATCAGGGAATTCTGTTTTCCAAGGAGACACATTTGTTTTCTTTAGAAATAACATTTAGTGACGAATCATACACAGTAAGACTACGAATGTGTATTCAAATTTTGTACAATATGGATGAATAAATGTTTAATTTGTGTTTAGTTCCAAGGATGGGTACCTGACATACAAATCAAAATTTGTCTCAGCTGTTTGTGTAAAAAAAATGGAGAAAACATAACCAGTACTCATAAGTGTGGGAACTTTTCTCTCTGGTTCTTTTTGGTTGGTCAAGTTCTACACATCTCTTTAACAGTTAAACGTGTCTTATCACAGGCATTTCAAACACAACAAGCATTCATGACCCCGAGTATTATTTTTGTGTGTGTATCTGGCATGTAACGAGAGTGTGTGTGTCTGATTGTGATGAGTGTGTGAAAGTATGATATTAGCAGTCGCAGGTCTCAGACTCTGTGTCTCCATGATAAGAATCAAACCATGAGTTTCTTCACCTTCTGCTGGCTTCTTAATGGGCAAACAGCAAACAAAAAAAAAGTGAGTTTCCTGGTATGTGGATGTCAGGTGGAACACACACACACACACACACACACACACACACACACACACACACACACACACACACACACACACACACACAGCTGCAAGCTTTATCACTGCTCCACCAGCCCAGACAAATTTATTGACAGCCTGCACCAGTCCTCAAACACAAGGTTAGAGGCTCTCTCAAACACACACACTCAAACTCACACACGTTTACTTATTTATATAAAAAGGGCATTCCATAGACTTCTGTTGTTTTTATACACAACTAGTTAATTTGTCCCCAATATATGGTGAACACACAGCAAAACAGAGAAAGAGAAATCAACACACTCTGCTGACACAGAGGCAGAGGAGGGCTGGTTCATGGAAAATGATTTTAAGAGTCATTGAAGATTTAATTTAGCGTTTAAGTGTGCGTGTACATGTTTGCTTTACACTGCAGTTTGTGTGTGTGTGTGTACAGCCTCTGTGATGACCAGCTGATGTTCGATTTTACAGCAGAGTGCACATTTGATTTCTTATGTGTGTGATGGATTCTGACACCGTCATGCCCATGTGTCGAAGTGTGCGTGTGTGTGTACATTGGAGACTGCTACCTTAGGGAGAATGGTAGTAATTAACCTACCTTAACATGTTAATTTATTCAGAGTAACTCAAATGAGCTGAAACAAGACTGATTTATGAAGAGCGAGAGAGATTTATGTGAACTAGTGCATTGACAGGTCATTATGTCTGCTCCAGTCTTGTTGTCTAATTATAAGAGAGGTCATAAAGACACCATCAGGTCACCGACTATCGGTGTTTACACTCACACACGTTTCAGAAGGAATAACTTACCCCAGTTTTTTATCACTTGCTCAAACTCATATCCTTATGATTTTCTTCTCAGAAACAAAAATGAGATGTTTTGAAGAACATCCACTGTAGCTTTCAGATATAATTCTGGCGCACACATTCATACTTGTCATATTCAGTTATGGGATATTTGGTTAGATTTTGTCATACAGGTTTGGAATGACATGAGGGCAAGTAAAGGGTGACAGTATTTTCAATTTGACTGAGATGTTCTTTAAATAAAGACTCTCTTTGGCTTTGTAGAGATTCAGGTATGTATCCTGCACCAGAGTTGCTCATAAACACACACACACACACACACACATCACACACACACACACACACACACACACACACACACAAACACACTCAACACACACACCACGCAACACACACACACACACACACACACACACGCACACACACACACAAAACACACAACACTCACACACATGCACACACGCTGCTGTCAGTCAGCATGAGGGATTTGGGGTTCCTGACTGCGGAGCTTCTTATCGGCGTGACATTGCTGCTGCAGTGGACAGAGACAGATGGCTAACTGTCACTCAAACTGAGAGAGGAGAACCGCAGAGGAAAAGAGGATGAAAGTGAGGAAGAAAGAACCAGATGGACAGTCAAGTCTTACCGGGTTTTACCATGTTTCTTTACAAACAGCAGCTCCAACTTACACACAGATGCTGAAAGTCTCTGCGGTCTGTTTCACCATTTTCTGAATCATCTCCACATGCGTGTGACACGTCTTGTGTGTTTTATACTACATATAGATTTTTTTGTGGTATTAATTGTCTTTTACCGAAACTGTTTGAGATTTGAGTGAAAGAAAAAATGACAGGAAGAAAATAGAAGGAGAGTGAGGAAACAGAAAGAGATGGAGAGGCGGTCGAAGAGCAAAGAGAGCGAGGGATTCGGAGAGATCTATGTTTGATGAATATCTGAACGTTTTAAAGCCCCCAAACTGACATTTTCTCTTCTTACTGAGACAAAAGCTAACCACAAACACCAGGGAGAGATGAGAAATAAACGAGAGACAGAGAGAGAGACTGACTGATAGTAGTTTTTTTTATCAGCGCACATATGGCTCCTGCAATCTAATTGGATCAGAAGAAGTTCATTTCACAGTTTTATCCAATCAGAACATTTTGGTGCCATTTGATGAGCAAATCCATTCCCAGGTTGCTGACAGGGACCAGAATAAAAACGTACTCACACGGGCCTGTACAGATGAACATGCAATGCCATGTTGAGCGACCCTGACAGAGTGACTGATCAAATCATGTTGAGCAGAAGTGATGTGACATCACACACTCGCACACAAACAAGGATGGGACTACGAGTGTGTGTGTGCAGGTTTGCTAAACACGAAACGTTGTAACACATGTAACACATTGTGGGAGGGATAAAGATGTTTTGCAGCAAATTAAAAGTGAAACAGTGTTTGTTGGGTGTGAGTAAGAGAATGTGACAGTCTCGTGCAGTTTGGGTCAGGAATCAGAGCTGTGCGGCTGTGAGTGCAGCATGTGATTTAAATATTTACAGTGCTGCTCTTTTGGTGTAATGAGGCATTTACAGTATGCTTCTGTGCGTGTGGATGGATGGATGGCTAGGACAGATACTCCTTAAATGTCAGAAAAAACACACTAATTGGATTCCAACTAGTTAGAATTGTGTGATTCATTTAAAACACACACACACACAGCCTCTGCTCTCTCTCTCTCTCTCTCTGCCTGTGCAGTAGCACACAAAGCCGACATTGTGCTCGTTGTGCTGGGATGTGTTTCCCGGGACGGGTGGTGGGGGGTGATGACCCCTGACATCTCCTCATTGAGTCAAACGCAGAAACATGATGACATGGACGCAGTTTAGTGTGCAGGATCACGCAAACATGACCTGTTAATAGCAGTAATAAACAGAATGTGTGTGTGTGTGAGAGAGAGAGAGTGAATTAACCCTCTGGCATTCATTCTCAGCAGACACACACACGTGAAACAGTGATCCTATCATCCAATAACTACACACCCAAAAAAAATCACACACAGGCTTATGCTAGATCATCTGTTCATCAAACACACACCCGCACACACACTCGCACACACACTCACACTCACCCACACACACACACTCACAGGACTTTAGACTGCAGAGAGGATGTTTACTGTGTGTGGAGGGAGATTAAAGAGTTTAGGTGGGATTGGGGTTGACCAGTCATCCACAAGAGAGAGAGAGACAGACAGACAGAGAGAATGAGTGAGTGAGAGAGACAGAAAGAGAGCGACCTAATGAGTGAGAGTGCTACAGAAAAGCGAGCTGAAAAAGTTACAAAAAGTAGTTAAACGATGCAAAAATGGCTTAAAAGAGGGTTTTCAAATAAGAAAGTAAACACACTGAAGAGGAGAACAGGAAGAAATAACAATTCTTCTTCACATTCCACTTAAGAATTCCAGTAATAATTCTTCCAGTTGTTCTGAGGGATCTGATTCATTCTCCTGATCATGACAGCCCTTCATTCCTGAATCAGCTACACTCTTCATGGGTGTCACTTTGTGATGTCAGATTATGAAAATTAGATATGAATAAATAGTTTTAAGCATTCTTTTACAGTTTGTCTGTGTAATGTAATATATTGATATGGGTATTTGCTCATGTGTTTATTCCAAGTCAAAACAAAAATGCAGAAAAATAAAACAAAAACTAAAACTGCGGTAAACAATAATATTATAATCAGAATTCTCAGTAGCTCATTGATATGTGTGCTGGAGAGAAACATAATTTCATTCAGAAGACAACCACAAGAAGCCCTCAGAAAAAACATGAATAATGATAAATTTCACTGCTGGATTGACACTCATTATAACACACACACAAAATTCCTGTCTGACAATTGCAGATGTTTCTCTGTATTAGATTCCACCATACGTGACGTCTACACTGGCTGTGGGGTAGGACTTGCCTGGACAACACAACAGAAGGATGAGCTATCTGTTTCTCTAGCTGTTATTTTGTGTTTGTTTGCCATGGGCCTGATTCTGTAGTTGAGGAGCACCACTGCTGCAGAAGATCCTGTCACTGTGTTCTGTCCTCATCTGCAGAAGAATGGAGACGTTCAAGAACCATTAACAGCATCAAACATCAATATGTTCTCATAATATTACATTTTAGTTATGCTTTATACTAAAGTGTCCATGTTACAGAGTAAACATGCATTACGGTACTGGGTAATGTTAAAAAATAACAGCATATTCTTACTCTAGAGTTTAGGTTAGGATTAGTGTTTAGTTTGGTTTAGTCTTTTTGCATAAATGTTATACATAAATATGCATAATTTACTGTTATTATTACAGAATCCCTAACAACTGTATAAAACACTGTATAAAATGTGATCACAATTTTTTAATAATTTCAATCATTTTAAATGTTCGTAATTTTAAAAAAAACAAAATATAGCAATTTTTTAATAATTTTAATAATTATTTTTTAAACTGTTACTAAATAGAAACCAAACCTAACACACACACACTCTCTCTCTCTGTGGATGTATTAATCTAACCGTTCATTTGATTGTCTTCTATCTGCTCTCATTAGTTCTTCCATCTCCTTCCAGATCTTCATCCACTTATATGTCACTCAGATAAATCTTTTAATCTCAGTTTATTTTCTTTAATGCTAGTATATCAATCCAGCACAGAGGAGATTCTTCCCTCGTCTGACCTCTGCTTCTCTTTTCTCCGTTTTGGTCCTTTTTCATTTTGGCAGATTTTTCATTCTGCTTTGCTTGATGCCAAAGCCATAATTCACTGAGCACACCGAGTGCCATGCCAAGATTTTAATAATCGTTAAAAATGCAAAACCACACTGACATTTTGGAGTATGTTTGTGTGTTTGTGTCTGTAACAAAACGTTTCTGCAGTTCAGCAAAGGTCACTGCATCAGTTAAACAGGTCCAGAGTTCTCTAGCAGTGGTAAACTCCGTCTACACTGAGAGCAAGTGATGTGAGATAACTTGAAGTGTAACATTATAATCACGTGTGGGCAGTCACTCCCGTTTGATCATAACTGTCATGTAAGTCAGTCCTGTTGCCAGACTTTTGACTATTAGCATAAAGTCTGTCTTTGTGTCTTATTCTGGCCAAGAACCACCCACTTAGACAGGAAGTGAATCATATATAAGCCAAAACAGAGCAAAACAGACTGTACAGATGTGTTCAATAACATCTCTTTTATCTGTTAATAACTTTAAAGGATTTGCTGGTTTGAACCCTTGTAAACTTTGGCTAATCCAGTAAGTAGTTTGTTCACAGAAGCTCATTGTAGCCAGTTGGGAATGTGTAAATATGAGATTAAGAAAACCTGCTCACCCTGAATCTTACATTTTTTAAGACAGCCATTCAGATTGGAGCTTGCCAGTTTGAAAAAGGTCTTGCCATCTGAACCCGAGACATGGAACCCTAAAGTCACCATAGTTGGGGCAGATTAAATCAGCAAGATGTTTAAAAACAAGATGTTTCTGCAGTATGTTCAGTCCTGTGAGTTGATATGCTCTTCTACCGACTAATGAGCTGTTTTGAGTGCTGATATTCCATCCATATATTTACAGCTGTGAACAAGCTTATTAATATGGAGTGGAAGATGCATGTCTCAGCTGGGTTTGAGCCATCACACCTTCTGCTCAATGTGTGTGGAGTCTGTTCCTCCCCTCTGAAACCAGAAATGTAATGCATGCAATTAAAGAGTCTAATGAGGGTAATTAATTCTGTGGGAGAGAGAACCCAACACTCCTCCATTCACGGTAAGAGATCTGACTTAATCCCTGTGCCCTACACTCCAAACACAAAGCTGTCTCAGATAATGGAGGCCAGGGACTGTGTGTGTGTGTGTGTGTGTGTACAGGCAGTGTCTTCTCACAGCTAACAGCCTGCTCTCATGCTCCTCAGGCGAGGAAAATGAATAGAAAGAGGAAAGGTATAACAGACCGGTGCCAGAACCAGTTTCACAGGATGTGGGTGGATTCTTTAGTCATTTGGTGAAGTTAAATATATATAAGAAAGCCTGTTTTGGAAGTTGACTCTTTTAATGATTTAGTTAAACCGATTCACAAAGCATTTGTAAGTCAGTCAGCTGTAAAAGAGAATTTAGTTTGAGGTAAACTGTGACATGAGTGAGGTGTGAGTCCAGTAACATCACATGAGTAGTTATATCATTTTGTCTGGTTGTGTGTGTGTAGGGAGAGAGAGAGAGAGAAATTTTATGTTTTATATATATGTGTGTCCTTACAGGGAGGTGTGCTTCAGAAAGAGCAACTTACTGCTACCAACAACAAAAAAGAACAGTGTGCTCTTGTATGTTTGTGTGTATTTGTAGGAAAATGAGATATTCTTACCACAAGCCCCCATTTTTTTCTATAAAATATTCTCTGTCTCTCTCTCTCACTCACTCACTCACACACACACACACACACACACACACACACACACACACACATTAGGGCCAAACACTTTCATACATTTAACACATGCTGTCATGTTAGAGAAAGCAGCACACTCTGTCACAGCTAAAAACAATGTGGCTTCAGAAAGTTTGAATAAATCATTTAACATAAACCAAAAAAACATCTCTCTCTCTTTCTCATTTTCTCTCTGTCTTTGGTTCTTTTTCTCACACACTCAAACTCATCCAAGAGGTCCTCCTTTCAGCCATCAAAACCTCGTCCTTATTTCTGCTCCAGTCCTGAAATCCACAGAGAACAGATGGACAACAGAAAGAAACAAATGAAACCTCACACACACTGATCTGCAAATCATACAAACATGGCCCATTTCAACATGTTTCACTTGCACAGTCATACACACACACATCACCTATCACCTTCTTTCTCTTACACACAAATCTTCATCTGTATTTCCTCTGATTTTTCTGTCCATCTCCCTCTTCTTCATTCCCTCTCTCTCGCTCCCTCGAGCTCTGTGCCGGCACAGATGTCACGATGTATTATTTCTGCTTGTGTTTCTCCTGTATCACCTTCTCTGTCTGTCTCTCCTACTTTTTCCATCTAATTCTCCCTCTTCTCTCTTTCTCTCCAGGTTATGTTAATATTTGGTGTTTTTAACATTTTAGACATTCAGATTTTGAAAGAAAACCTAAAGCTGAATCTACCACAGAAGGCGACCATTTTGTCCCCAGTTGGTCTGTCTCCCCAAACACACACACATACACACACAGTCAGTGAATTATGGTTGGCTCTTGAATCTGTCCAGCCTTAAAGAACTCCAGATGTTGGAGTGTGTGCGTGTATGTGTAGCTCTGGCTGCTCTAACAGAAGGGCCAAAGTGACTTGAGGACTTGCAAAAGTGTTTTCTTTCAGTGTGCGTTTAGAGACCTTGTTTTGTGTTTGGCATATAGTCACACACACATGTTGCTGTCAGTGTATCTGCAGAGTTCTGCTTCCTTTCATTAGAACCTGTAATTAAAATGGCATTGAAATGTGATTACAGTCTTTAAGATGTTCAGCACACACTGAAACCACTTTAGCTGTCTCCACATGTGTGTTTGGCCAAACTCTCTCTTGTTTGCCATTTGGCTTTGATGTGACCCAGAAATGAAGAGTCCGCAAGAATTCTTCTCCTGAACTCTCTGCTCCTCTGTTTCTCTCCTGTTTTTTCTGTCTTTCGCTCTCCGGCATCTTTCTTTATATAGCAACCCCCTCCTCCTCTCTTTCTCCATCTCTTTATCTCACCATCTTTCTCTCTCTCACTTTCTTTCACTGAATGCCATCTTCCTCCCTTTAGAGCAGTGACCCACTTCCCTCTTTTACTGCATCCCTCTCTCTCCCTCTCTCTCTCTCTCTCTCTCTCTCTCTCTCTCTCTCTCTCTCTCTTTACACACTTTTGTCCTTCACCTTAACAAATTCTCTGTCTCCGTTCTTCAAGTGAAAGTTGTCCAGAGGGCAAACAAATGTTGTGGCAGCGTTGCATCAGCAACGTTTCGTTTCGTGTGTGAGGGTGTGGAGGTGGGTCAGGGTGGAGCGGAGGTTGAGTGTCGCCAGCCCTTTTCCTCCTAGATAGAGTGAAGAAAAAGAAGAGAGGGAGAGAGATTTGTACTCAAGGGATGACTTCTGAATGTAAGAGAGAATAAAACAGAGAGGTTTGTGTGTGTGTGTCTTCCCTTGGGTGGCGGGAGGCTAAACTAAAGCAACTTCAAAATGGACACTGAGCTAAAAGGGGCATCCACTGAAAAACAGATAAAAAGAACGCGTGAAGTGGAGAACCAGAGACATTTGAGTATGGGTGCAGAGGGCATGGACAGACAGACAGCGTAAATGTTTTTTTTTACTAATTTTATAGCTAACACAATTACAATTAATTATCATTTTAAAGATCAATACTGTACAACACACACTTTCTCTCTCTGCAGGGATTTTACAGAGATATTGATGGACAGAAGCAAGTGTGGAGTGTTAAATGATCTCCACCAATCCTCTCTCACTCTTTCTTTCTCATTTCTTTAATTAAAATTCACTGGATGTTTAGGCTCATGCACACATGACTCATTCAGTTTAAGTTGAACCCACACAGTTTAAATAGCGATATCCAGACACAAATTACAGTATTCAAAAATGTACCTTCATACACACACACTCCTTAGAGATGTGCACACAAACACTATTGCCTACAGACATGACCCAGTTAGGTTGGATGTCCTTCCTGTATTGTGACCCACATCTCATCACGGACGTCAGCCCGTCGCTGTATTGAAGTTAGGAAAGTCGCGACGCTCTTTCTGCCCCTGTAACCTGCAGCGAAACCCTGTGTGATCAGTGGTCCTACACTCATGACTCTGAGATGGAGAGATGGGGATGCTTTAGAAAGCTGTATGTATAAAACATAGCAAAGATATACTTAAAGAAACAGTACCCAAAAATAACAGTCCACCATCATTTACTTGTGTCGTCCCAAACCTGTATGACTTTCAAAAGGAGATGATTTCATGAGTATCCATTTGGGTGAATTTATTATGGTAGCAGAACATTATTCACTTTACGCATAATACAGCACCCGAGAGTGTCAGCAAGATATTTCCCAACTATCACCACTGGTTTTGTTAGAACAGCAAAACAGACCAATATTTTAGCAATTTCCAGACTATTATAGTAGACTTGTTATAGCTGTAATGTTTTATCTGTTCCCCTGTGCAGTTGTTCTTTGCCATTTCATCATTGCTGGCTTTTAATCTTGTATTGTTTTATATTAAATAGATTTGTAGTGGAAAGTGACAGAACAGTAAATAAATTGTAAAATATGGTGAAAAGCAGAGTTGGATCAACATATGTTGCAGGCTAGACTTAAACTCGTACTGTCCATATAAACGCCAAGGCTCAGCTGATGCACAATGGTTCTCTATTATACACAGCAGTGTTCTCTAAGCTGTAAACTTTACTGTATTCCACATTTGAATACAGAAATGTGGAAATTTGACATTCGGTACAGTAGATCTCACAGCTGATTTAAATTCCAGCTGGATTTTCCGTCTAAATAGGATTACAGCTGTCTGATCTCATTACATCAGCCAGCAGATGTTTTATTTGTTTACATGCTTATTTATAGAATCATTTAAAGTCATTTTAGAAAAGGACGAGAGCTTTCTCAGATAATCTCTCTCTCTCTGTAAGCTGCTTTCTCCTGGACTCTTGCTCTGTGGAGTTTTAATTTGGGTTGTATGTTTACTCACACAGACTGATGAGTTGGCAGCTGCAGCAGTATTAGAGATGGAATGGTTATTAGGTCAGATGAGTTAAACTATCTGTAGTACTTTATTAGCTATTCAACTACATTTGCAGATCTGTTGTGTCACAGCGATAGTTTGCAAAAGGACATCATCTAAAATGAACAAATCAACTAGTGGGTTGTCTAAATGATTAGTCAACTAACTTGTCTAAACCCGGAAGCCCTCTGTAATAATGCTAATTTGGGTTCTGCTGAACCTCATCGGATGTGTTTGTTAGGGGGCCTGTATGTGAGGATTGTTTTTATGTTCAGAAAAAGCTACTGACTGAAACAGAAAGAGGTATTTGAAGTTGGTCTAATTTTAATCTGACATTAATCTTAAAACTTGTGTCACTCAAAAAACAGCTAAAACACACCACAATGCATATGCTAAGTAAATCTGCACAAAATAAGATGAATTAGTCAACCTCACCAATCAGCTAGTTGATTGTTGGAGACTAGTAGACCGTCCCTAGTGTGTGTATGCAGTGGCTGGTGACATGCATTTTTCAGACTGAGCTTTGTGACGGTGAGTGTTATTTGTGTATGTGAAAGGCAGTGTGTGTTTGTGTGTGTTTCTTGCGTGTCTGTGGTCTCGTCCCTCAGAAGACAACTGGCAGCCCTGTGCCGGCCCCAGGGGTCAATCGAAACAGAGAGAGAGAGAGAGAGAGAGAGAGAGAGGGACCATAATCTGTTTGCATGAATAGAAACTGAATAACTGGCTAAAAAAATGAAAATGTCATTGAGAAGTGCACAGAGTGCTTGCATCTGTGTGTGTGTGGGGGGTTATTAAATATACATTCTCATATGTCATTTATGTTTTAAACATGTTCTGTTTTGACGTCTGTATTCTAGTGTTACTGCGTGCGTGTGTGTGTGTGTGTATATCTTCTGGGACATTATGAGCTGCAATTATGCACCATTGCCAAGACTGTCAGTGTGATATACTCACACCTGCCTCACGAGGGTGTTTAATCTCTTCTGCACACACACACACACTGATGTTAGCCTGTGAGCTATGTGCTCCTATATTACACATACACACACAGGGAGGTTCGTAATGAGTCTTGCAGGACACATTAGGTTGTGAATTGTCTACAGTGAACGTTGTCTTCAATCTGTTGTGCCGTTACATTTCACATCGCTTCACAGTGGACATCATAAACAGTCCAATCAGAAGTCAGACTGCTCCGCCTAGCAGCATTAATGAAATATTAAGCAGAGAGCCATCAAAATCTACATCCATTTTCCCATCAGCAGCTATTTTTCCTCATAAATATTTACTGTTTCGTGGGTAATGGCATAAATTGTGCCTCATAAGAATGTTGTGGTGTTCTTCTTTCTTTAAAACTTAATGAAAACTGTATGATTGTGTGTCAGCTATGAGTTTAATATCTCTTCCTCTCTCCTATAGCTGTCAGCACTCTCTTAATTGCTTACGAGGGCTTCGTTAATGGCTTAAATCAACCGTACGAACATGTTACTCCTGATTTATTGACTCCTATTCAGTTACAGGAAATGTGAAGTGTGAGCCAAAGGTGGAAATAGTTGGCTGAGGAGAGTCCAGCCCTCAGTTCACAGTTCAGTACTGTACTGGAAAAACATTGCATTTCTCCAACACTCCACACACTGAGTTCTTACTTACTGTCTGTATTTTGCAGCTCAGTCATGGATGTGTTTTCTGATTTAGACGGACGTGTGTTTATGGTGTATTCTGGGTTATTTTCAGTGTAATATCTATGGGCAGCACCTGTGAAATGCTGTCTGTTACCACAGATAATAACTTTGACTTGTCCCTCAGTGTCACGAGCGGGAAATGGACTGTCTTATGATACTTTTATAGTACATTTAGACAATTATAGTGGAAGCTTAAGTGAGTCAGAGAGTTTAAAAACAGAAACATGCAGCTCTTGGTTTCATATTTAGTTTTCCTGTAATTCATCATACAACAGCAGGGTCATGGGTTCAGTTACAGGGAACACACACACTGATCAAATGTTGACCACTGTAAGTCAATTTTATATTCATTGTATTCTATTTTTTCCGGAAACATTATTGTAAAATAAATGTAAACACTCTGAGGGACAAGCTAAAATTTTGTATGTGGAAATAATCAGAATTCTACATGTCATAAATAGACATTAGTCTGAATATAAGACATTGCTTTACCTGTTATCTGGGATTTTAATATTTATGATGCATTGTTTTCTGCCATGAAAAATATATGTAATGTGAATGCTACACAAATACATCAAATACACACACACACTGCCTCACACAGCCTTATTTTCATAAACACGCACACAAATGTGCTGCCACAGTAATAGCCGTGGGATAACACCCACACACATATACACACACACACAACACACACACACGTATGACTGACGTTCGCTTTATCACCATCATTAGTACGACAAGAGGCTTCCCAGAACCCTTTACATAAACACATGCGTGGGAGACACACACACACACACAGTCTCCTCAGCTCCATTTGTTTGCTGTTTTGTTCACTAAATCGCTCTTTTGGCCCAGATACTTCTGTCTGTTTTATGAGGTATTCTCTCTTGAATCTTTTTGACACTCACCGGCTCACTCTATCTTTACACATGAGCAGTACAAGTTTTTACTCTTATCCTGGGCAAAGAGTCCAAACACACACAAACACACACACACACCACAGACTTCTGTTGTTTTCATACACAGCTTTTTTGGGGAGAGAGACACTCCCTCTGTGAATGCCCCATCACTGCTTATCATTGTCTCAATTTCTGATTGTGGCATCTCTCACTCTCTCTCTCTCTGTAAGGAAAGCTGATAGTATAGCACAGATACTTATACAGCATTTTTCTTCTTTGTCCTTCCTTGTCTTTTTCCACTGCAAGACCTTGCAGTATTTCAGCATTTTAAGACACTCTCTCTCTCTCGTCCACTCACACATTAGGTCTTTCCATCAGTTCTTATCGCCTCTCTTCTTAGTCACGTGAACAACAGCTTGTCAAAGAGCATCAGTGTCTCGCACTCACTCTATCTCTCTCTTCTGCTGTCTTGCTCTTTTTCTCTCTGTCTTTTAAAATGTCTCTGAATATGTTGATGGTTGAGTGTTTCCTTTTTTAAGATTGTTTTTACTCCCTGTTTACTGCAGAAAAATAGGTCACATAATTTTGCTTTTAAGGTAAATGTATCTTCTTTTACGGGATAAAATAAGTCAGAAATATGGATTATGAAAATGACGTTTTGCATTTTATTAACACAAAGCGAAAAGAAGTGTTGTTAATAAAAATAGTGCCAGCAGTGCTACTTAACATAATGAACAAACAATAAAACAATAATCTGTAAGTAGAAAATAATCCAATAAATAGAGATATTTCTATAGACATTATCTGTCTACCCTTCAGGGCTCCTTTGAGAGAGAGCGAAAAAAAGAAAGAGTGAGAGAGAGAGATGAAGGTGTGAAAAAAGTCCACTTGAGACTGACAGAGAGTGACACATTGTAATAAATGAATCAGAATAGAGAGATATTGAAGGGCAGGATGTAAGATTACAGGAGGGATGAACCGGAGGTGTGTCTCTCTTCCATTTCATTTCTGTCTCTCACTTCATTCGTCAGTGAATGAGATCTGGCGCTCACTTACATCAGCTCATTATCTCTCTCTCTCGCTCACACTCTCATTTAAGATGGCCAGAACTTATTACCAAGGACAAGCTGTCCTGTTCTGTCTTTGGCCCCTGCGTCTGGCCCACATGCACCCAGTGGTCAACCGGTCTCAGATGACTCTCGCCCACTTGCATCTCACATGATGTCCACCTGTAGCCCACCTTATATCAGGAGTGCCGTCGCTGGTGTAACTCATTTATCAGGATCCTGTCATTATCTGTGGAAGGAACAGAGTGTTTAGAGTGTGTGTGTGTGTGTATGTGTGTGAGTGATGGATGCAGTTTGAGGAGTTTCAGGGTGTTAGATGACCTCCTCTGGGACTGGAAATTAGACCTCATTAGGGCTGTACCATGATGCAGAGTGACATTAGATCAAATGTCTGTGCAGAATGTCAGTGGGAATTAGTTTTGCTGTGGGAGTGTGTGGGTACATTCACAGTAGCCTTGCTACTAAAATACATTGTTGCATTATACAGTATGTGTACTGGGAACAGTATGCAACTTTTCTGTATGTATCAAATGCTTGGATGATATTACTACTCTACCAAACTGACATGTACTAGGAAATACTTTAAGAGATTCTGTATCCCACAATGCAATGCACTCAACCTGACATTCATTTTCTATTTAAACCACAATGTTGAACATCTTGCATCTCATTATTTCATTGGATGGCTAACATTAAAGCTGTTTCTACACATGACTGGACGTCACTCTGAATTTACTATGCAAAGTGATGCGGGCATCTGGCCACAGTGTTGCAAATGCGGTGTTTAAAACCTTCAGTGTTTTATTCTGCATACTGTTTCACATACTATGTTAAAGAAAATAGCAGTATATACTACACAGTACACATTAAACTAGTATTCCTTGCAAACAAGGCATGTTTAGGCCATGTTGAGAGATTAGGGAGGGTCAAAAATGAGTTCCCACATGAGCACCAAAGCTTAATATGCTGAAGTATGTCCTCTAACCACTAGGTCAAGGCTCTGATCTGAACTGAGTTTTATATGTGTTAGCACTCACTGTCATGAACAGCTCTGTGGTGATATCAGACTGATACACTGATATGTGTATGAAATAAGTAACACGTCTATGGTTTTCTCTTATAGCTACATCAGACGGGACTCGTCTGGGGCTGGAGAGCATGAGAGGAGGGGTGTGTGCTACACAGGGCATGAAGGTGGTGCTGAAAGTAGGCCAGAGTGAGTAACGCACACACACACACACACACACACACACACTTATGGGAGCGTATCGGCAGACTATGCCAGAGGATTGGTCACCTGAAACAGTTACGGATGCTGGATTTGGTAAAACAGGCTCAGTAAAGAGTTTCAGTGGCACACATGACCAGTAGCTTTTGTTTACACACAAACACAAACTCTGTCGAGCCCTGTTAGTTTTCATTATTAAACTGGGGAAAACAGCGGTGAGTGAATCTCAACAGACTGTGGACACACACATAACTCTCTGTGGAGCTGTACAGTCTTTACTAGTTCTACTGATCACGGTCACTTCTTCACTGGTGAATAAGAGAGGATTCAACACAGCTCAAAGACTATAAAACATTTTATTTTTCTTTCCCTCGTTTGGGCCTTTTACCCATTTTGAGTTATAAATTAGAATTTTTTTCACACAACTTTTATTGACTTTACTAAAAAACATTGAAATAACCCTTTCTGTCTCTCTTACTCTTTCACTCACTTTCTCTCTCTCACTCTCTGGCTGTCTCTCACTCTAGTTGTTATCTTCTGTGTGGCTGAAAGGTCACGTCTGTTTTGTTTGTCATCTAAATAAAAGCCGTTTCGGTTGGAGATTTCTGATGAGATACGTCTGCATGCATGCACGCGCGCACACGCACACAGGCTGTCATGGCTTTCTGACAGGCTTGACAGCTCAGCGATGACTCTGTATGAAACATCTCTCTGCTGTATACAGTCAGTGTAATGGTTACATCACCTCAGCAGAAGGCCCTTGACAACACCAGTGAGGGCCTTATAGTCTGAATCATCTTATAGGGCCCATATGTGACGCTTTTAAAACATTTCAGATTTTCCCAGATTTCCCAGATTTTCTGAAGTTCACTTTCTTGCACAAAAAAGACTTTTTCATGACAGTGTTGCACCCTTCTTTGACCTTAAAACCACCATTAAGACTTCTGTATGTAAATGAGCTCTGTTATGACTAGTTAATCTCTTTGCATGTGAACGTGCATGTGATGAGTAAAAACTCCTCTGCAAGATTGCGGAATACTGAATCGATAAATAACCAATAGGCTTTAGTTACATGACAATCTGGAACTTTATTTGCTGGTTGGTTGCAGGTGTTAATAGGGGGAGGGTCATTCTCTTTCTAGCAGGCATTTGACTGGACAAAAATCAGTGTAAGATGAGACATCAGTATTTTTGGTACATTTTCAAAAGAGAAAGTCTCTAAATTTTATATGCATACACCTGCATAATATGTATATGTCTACATTGTGTCTATTCTTAGTACAAAAAATGAACTAGCACACTAGTGCATGGATACCTTTAAAGTTGAAAAACACAAAACTAAAAAAACTAAAAAAAAATTATTTCATGGAGTCATTTTTGTTACAACATCATACACATTACTGTTTGATATCATATTATTGTACTTATAAAGTTGCATAACAAGAGTTTATTAGTTATTCGTTTGTTGTGTGCAGGTGGACTGAACCATCATTATCAGTAAACTGTTCCTCACTCTGTTGTTTGTTTGTAGGTCCATATGGCCTCCCAGCCAAGTCCCCCAAACCCGACCCAGCCGGCCGTATCAACAACCCAAACCCAGGTAAACACAGCTGCCCACAGTCTCAGCTGAGGACATGTTGAAATGTTACATCCCAAACAGACAGAACATTAAAGACAGAACAGAACTAACTGAAGGACCGACAGATGGATGGAGAGAAACAGACGCTCTGGTTCTTTTTGATATATTCCACCCTTCTGTTTGTTTTCTCCTCCTCATGCTTCCTCTGGTTCTTGCTTGTTTCTCCCGTTGGAGGCCCGAGCGCCGTGAGCTGGAGGCAGTGTGGTGGTAATGGTCGCACAGGGAAAGATAAAGGATGAGAGGAGGAGAGAGCTGTCGTTTCAGAGACTTATTAACACCATTAGTTTAGCGGCCTGGGTTTAGTTGGTCCTGAGAGGAAGAAAGACACAGAAAATTGGGGGGGAGAGGAGCATGATCAGTGTAGCGTGATAGAATGAGAAAATGACTTAGGCTGTCTGTTTGCTCGGAATTTGACGTCTGGGAGTGTGAGACGGGTGGCTGGTGTCATTTCTTACATTCATTGCATACACAAAATAGAGCCAAACACGAAGACAGCGAGTGTGAGGGAGAGAGAGCCCATCCGAAAGAGAGAATTAAAAATAGGGATATTCATATACTGTCTGTCTCTCTATCTGTCTGTCTGTCTGTCATCAGTTGGGGTGAGGCAGGTGGAGGTGAGGTGGGCATGGGGGGTCATTACAAGCACAATAACACAGACAGTCACAGAGACATGTAGCGCAGGAGGAGAGGAGTGAGGGAAGGAGAGAGAAAATGAGTGGAATTGTGTTTAGAATAATGATAGGCCAGTTGAGAAGGCCTGCAGTCATATGCCTGCATTTCCGGCTGTTTCTGAGCTCTGCAGGGGCTCTCGTGTCTCCTGTAGAGATCACAACCGCACAGAAACATCAGCTACATCTGCTGAGTTAGCACAGTGCTCATTTGTTTCGCGTCTTGTATGTAATGTGCGTGTAATCAAACCCTTACACATTTTTCTCATCACCAATGAGTTTGTCTTAAAGGAGCAGTGCTTTGAAAAATTCAGTCTTCGTTTACTTACAACCAAACCCTTATGATGAACTTTCTTCTGTGAAATGAATTTGAAGGATGTTCACACTCTTCTTTCTTCTCCAGTAAAACATACTGTGACCAGTCACTGTCAGTTCAGTTAGTCCATATAACACGTGCTACAGTTCATGTCTAATGCCATATATCATATCATATATATGATCTGTACGTGGAAAAACCTGAAACTAAAATGATTCACTGAAAACCAGAGTTATAAGTTTCATGTCAGTGACAGAAAGTGCTAATGTTTTGTTTAAATGAATTCAGCAGTGTGAACATTCCTCAAACATTCTGTTTTTGTTTCATATGGTGGTCTGGATCGACATGTGAAAAAGTGAGTAAATGATGAGAGAGTTTTAATTACTGGGTGAACTGTTGCTTTAATATAAAGTATTAGGGTATGATAAACCACTCCTGATACTGACCATGCTGTGCTTACCAAGTGCATCTATATTGTGAGGTTTCGTACAGCTTTGAATTCTCCTGTTTAAAAAGCCCAACCAGACCACAGCGTTTAGATTGGCTTTCATTTCCCCTGTGAAACGCCTCCCACACTCCATAATCCAGTTATGTAAAGATAAATGACTAATATAGTCTCACAGATCCCACATCTATTAAAATGCTCTTTCTGTTCTGCTGTTGTTCATATAAGAGGCTAAAATACCTGATTCCGGTATGTAACACTGCAGCATATTAACCGCATTTACTATAGCTCATGTTTACATGTGTTAAAAGTGTTATTTATTACAATGTTTATTACAGTAAAAAAGAGACATTTAGAACTGATGCTGCCTGTTTGTCCTTAGAGTGTTTAACAGATTTTAAAGCCAAAATATGAACTGATAAACAACGTAAAAGCTAGCAGGACAATAAGAAACAAAGAACAAAAAGAAAGCTATATTAAATGCTCTGTGTGTCAGGTTATTCATAGCTTAAAAGGGTGTGACCACTGAGGTTCTGTGGTACTAATAAAACTCTGTTTGCTTGTGTTCCAGATAGTCCAACACAGCATTATAGACTTAAGCTTACCTGTTACAACCAATAGTGCCAGTTTGGGTGGGACCAATGGATTTACACTTATTCTGCAAATATTTGATGATCTCTTGCTGTGAATTGACATTTGTCTGCACTGTTAAAACAGCAAATAGTGAAATATTAATAGCAAATAACAGCAAAAAGAAAATCTTTTATTTTTTGTATGTAAAAAGTATTTTACATTAAAGTCAAAAATTCTATAAATCTAGCTAACAAATCCAATGAACGTATAAAATCTGTGGAAAACTTTACTGAATAATAAATTGTTAAAATGATTCCTTTTCATGTTGTTCTTAGCGTGAACAGGCTTTAATGCTGTCCAAAACATCTTCTCTCTCTTCTAATTTTTATTTCTTTACGGTTTGCTGATTGTGGTTCACGTCTCCATTGCCAGACCACAGTGTCCACTCAGGTGGCCGACCACAGCATTAAACCGTGTGTGTTTTACACCTGTGTCAACGCATGCATGTTTACAGAAACCTAATCCAGCTTGACTAGTGTGTTTGAAGCCAGTGTGATCTGGTCAGTGAGTTCAGAGAGAAGTCCACCAGCCTGCAACTTTACATTCAGGTTTCTGACAGTTTTACTGAACACGGCAAAGCTCTAATTGGTTCACTTTGATCTGTTAAGGACATGAACAGGCCAATCAAATTGTTAGATGACTGGCCCCATTTCATTTGTTCCATTTGATTGGTTAAAGGCATTAACTAGGCCATCAGATGGAAAGGTGATGTTAGAAGACAGGATGTGGCAGCACTAATGAACTCACTGCATTAGACACTCATGTAAGTGTCAAAGGCCACCCGTCTCCAATACATGAATGGGTTAAAGGTGGTCATCTCACTAATGGGTGTCATCACCAAGTGCAAGCCAGAAAAACTTTGAAAAGTTTCCCTAATAAAATGCATTGGACTTCTAAAATATGTGCTAAGCCACCAAGAGTCTCCAGTGTAATGGATTTCATTAAACTGAATCATACATCAACACTGGTGTAAGAGGCAATATTGAGTGTCTTTATATATTTATTAAAAGTTTAATGGTCTAATTTTGCTATTTCATAAATAGGAAACTTTTCAGTTTGTAAATCAAAATTGTCTCTCTGTTTTGCAGGCAGTGGAAACAACACACATCCCAGAATTCCCTCTAGAGGACCGGGTGGAGAAAACGGCCCTCTTCCTCCCTCCAACATTGCAGTTATCGCAGGTGCAGCTGGAGGCTCCGCCTTCCTTCTTCTGGTCACCGCTGTGATCTGTGTTGTGTGTTACCGACGGCGACATGCCAAACATTCTGAATCGCACCACCCTCCCCTCTCTCTCTCATCTCTGACCTCACCCAAACGAGGCTGTGGAGGGGGCGGAGGAGGTGCCAACAACAACGGATCAGAGCCTAGTGACATCATCATCCCGCTGCGGACTTCTGACTCCGCCTACTGCCCGCACTACGAGAAAGTCAGCGGAGACTACGGCCATCCCGTTTACATCGTACAGGAGATGCCCCCTCAGAGTCCCGCCAACATCTACTACAAAGTATGAGAACCGGAGACGACCTTACCGTCATCTGCTATGACCACACCTACCTTAACGACTACCTAAATCCCACCCCCAACCCCACTCCCCAGGACTGCGGTATTCTGAGTCCCTGTAGATCAGATCCTTTTACCTTCACACACATTTCTCCAAAAAAACTGACTGTTTGGGGTCGGGCGTGTGTGTTTTTATTCCTCACAACTCCCCCCAACTTTGGCCTTTTGTTAGAGTGAGGATGTCCTGATGTGAGGGCCTCCTTTTCTCTGACGTCCCACAGGGAAATGTTCTTAAAGCTAGAGAAAACCTCCTGGAGTGATTCAGCCAACTGAAAAATTATGAAAACTCCTGGTTTTATTGAGGTTTTTTTGGAGCACAAGCATCAAAACAGTCTTTTTTTTGATGTACTTGCAAAAACGAGAAAATTAACAAACAAAAAAGAAAACTCAACGTGTCCAAATCTAAAAAAACGTGAAAGTTCATGTAAACTTTGACTTTGAATGCCACATTTACTCACAAATAGCAGTCTAGTTTGTGTTACTACTCCTTTGTAAGAGGGAGGAGCCATTAATTCAGCCAATCAGCACACAGGGCTGCAGTCACAAGATCTAAGACCCATGTGTTTGATTGGTGGAGTTTTAATGGTGTGGAGAATCTTGTATATTTTAATGATGTGTGTATTTTGTGAGTGTGTAGGATAAATATTCCAACACTGCTGTTGCACACACATCTGTGTGCAGCCGGTGAGCTTCAGTAAAACTTGCGAGTGTTCATGTGGGTGTGAATGAGTGTGTGTCTGAGTACAGTTACAGTGTTAGTGTGAACATGGGCGTGTGTGTTAGACTGTTTTAAAACCAAAACACAAAATATGAGCAAGCATCAAAAAAGTTTTTTTTATCGCTTTCAAACACATAGATTATAAATATATATGAATACTCAGTAAAATAATTTTTAGAATGTTTTTCATGTAAAGTTATACAGTTCCTTTTGCTAGGCCTAATTTGTTTCTTCATTTTTAGTGACATGCTGACCTTGTCTTTTCTTTTTGAGTTGTAAATTAATTTAATACTTTCATTCTGTCGCAGAAACCGAGTTTGTTTGGTTGTGTTTTCCACCTCATTTTCGTTTTTCCCAGGAGTCTCCTCCGCTCTACACATATATTTTTATAGCTCCTTGTACTCTGATGTAGTGTTGAAGCTAGACCTCGTTTGTGAACGTGTTGAGGTAGAACAATCTGAGAGTTTTTTTATTATTTTTTAAGAAGCTTTTTGAACAAAAAAGGAAAAACTAAAAGGAGGGAAAAAATGGATAGGAGTTAAATGAAAAGGATATGAACACCGTCTGATAGCAAAAAAAAGGATGAGCAAGAAACTTCTAGAAAGAGTAAAACTATAAAAGAGTCGCACATTAAAAGACAAAAACAAGGGAGGGTGAAATGGGAGGGGGATGAAAGATACTTGGAGGATAGAGAGAGAGAGCGAGAGAAAGAGAGAGCAAGAAATAGGAAAGGTTTTTAATAAACTTTCAGAAAAGCTCGTCTGAAGCTGAAGGAGACAGATGTGAGCGCACGGCTGTTTTCTGAGGTAAAGAGAGATTCAGATGAAGGGAGGAAGGAACCGATTCCCTCAGATGGACGACAGGATAGATGGACACACAGAATTACTCTTACAGACACACAGTGCTCTTATTTTGTTCACATGAAGTGAAGTGGAAATATTTCAAGACTCATTTCTAATTCTTGAGTATCTCAAAAACGTCTCAATATAACACAGACGCGCACACACATATGTGATCGGAGAGAGATTCAATGGCCAAGACATACAAAAAAACTCTTGTATAGAGATGGCTTTTCATCTCACGCACACACGTGTGCACAGATCAAATACACAATATAAAGCCATTCTGATTGGACATATATGCTAGTTTCCTTCTATAAACTGTAATTAACATAACTCTTTCACTCTCTCTCTCTCTCTCTCACACACACACAGTTATGCAGCTCTGAAACTGGCTGTGTGTCTCTGTTATTGCCAATGAAAATTGTTTTTGGGCCTGAAACATGCTCTCTGCAAGTACATAAACACAAACGCTTCTTACTCCACAAGCTCGGTTTTTAAGTGTTCTTGTGTTTCAAAATGTTGCATTTCTGACAGAGGTGGCGCTATAGCAGATGCAAGTGAAAACTGTATTTTTCTGCTGAATGTTTATTCAGATCAGCCATTGTCCGAACATTAGTTTAAAGGGTATTAGTTCAACTTTTGACATGTTTATAGTTAGCCACCTTTATACACAGTTATACACAGTTTAATGGCAAACACTTCGTAGGTAACTTCCCCCTAGGTTTTCAAATTTGTTCCACTCACATTACACAAGAACACACATAAAATAAGTTCAACAGGACCACATACTTACAATACAAGCATTTCCATCTGCGTTTCTGTAGTTGTATGAGTATGTTTTTGGCCTCAAGAGTTCAGACTGTGTTCTCTTGCACTGCCAGTGTCACGGTATGTGTTTGTATGCCTTATCATAGAAAAATACAGTGCATAGAAACACAATGTATAACAAGCCATTCATACCAGAAATGTTGGTACTCTTACTTTGCAGATGTGTTTTTGTGACCGATGTTTGGACTGAACAATCGATTAATGTTTTCAACCTGCCTATAGAAAGCTTAAATATTTGTCTCTCAAAAACATTTAGTTTTGTATCACTCTGGTGCATAAAGACTGTGAGAAGTTGTTTTTTCCTGTCACGTTGATGTTTTCTCTTACACAACAATTTGGATTTTGTTACTTCAATTCAAGTTGCCTAAAATGTGGAGGTGTTGCGTTTGTTCGGCACTGTTGTGTTTGTGGGCTGTTTAATACATATTTAAGTGTTCAATTTTCATTCACTTTCTGTTAAAACGACTTAATCTGTGTAAGCCATGTCTCCGACCCTGTACACATGGACTTGGATTCGTGTGCGTATGCGTGTAGCCGCGTGCGTGTTCGTTCACGTATGTCCAAAAAACACACGACTGGAAAGCCGCGGACATTGTTCATTGACAGAGCGAAGTGAAGGGAAGTGTTTGCAGGTGCTGTTGTGATGAAACCGCAACACACTCTCTGCCCACCACCGACTCTTTTTTAGGTCCTGCTTATCGAACCTCTGGCCTCAAAACGCTTCATCTTCTGTCATTTACATTGAACAGTCTTTTGTGCACTTGCTTTCGCCATGAACGCTGGGCCCAGTAATCTGTACGCAGACAAAAGCGGAGACGGACCACAAAGTGCGTATTTTTGTAGAGAACGCTTCAGTGTGTGTACGTGTTTCTCTGTGCCAATAGCCAGCGGGTGGCGGCCATTTTAAAGACCTCCATTCCTCTCCAGTGATGTGTTCAGACGTTTGTAAAACACCATGTTTGTGTGTGATGTTTTCTTTTACGTGTCCATCCCTCCACCCCCCTCACAATGCCTATCTTGATTTCCCTCCTGCATACATGCCTTTAAAAGGGTTAAACAACTAATACATTCCTTTGAAGAAATGTTGATTAAAAAACATACAAAAAATGTTTAGGCTGTATTCTTTGAGATGCCCTTTCCCTGTTTGTGTCTGTCTGTCTGTTTGTTTCTTAGAATAATGTGGTCCATAGACAATGCAACAGAACGAGACTGATAAACCTTCATATTATGTTGCTTTATATTTCTTTCCACCCCAGTGACACTCACTTCTGCCACATTTTTCATCTTTAAAGAAACACTGATGTTTAGTTTTGCCAATACAGCAATGAATGTGTTCCTTAAACACACAGAAACACCTCCAAGTTTCCCTGTTATTTATTCCATACTGCACGTCTCGCTCTTTTATTGCTTTCCTTTAGATCATTCTGTATGTTTCTGAAGTATCATTCTGTTGCCAAAGCAACCGTTTTGTTCTGGCAACAATTTCCTTCAGAAGTAGCAAAATCTGGTACTGATGGTCACTGTGAGGTTGCCACATGGATGCATGTGGAGGTTAATATTGCCCAGGGAGCACTTATGAAGGTCTCCATCTTCTCATTGGTGTAACATAATTTAGATGGACAGGAGAAGATCAGAACACGGGGAAAAAAACAAGATTTAAAAATATCCTCATAAGCTTCTGTGCTCACCTTTATTGTGTAATCATTTTTCTAAAATGTGCTTGTATTCCAATAATTACTCAAGGAAAACTGTATTGCCCAGAGGTTTTTCTTTCATAGCTCTGGAAATTTAATGGAATTCTTAACTGTCTTATTTTTCTTTTTCAGTTTTCGGGAGACATAAAATGGAAACAAATTATTTGAATGAAAATGGTTGAAATACAGTAAGTGTAGGAAGTCAAAAGATGAATGTAGAGAGAATACTGTGTCTCAAATAATACTATTTTAAGTATTTTATAAATTTGTAAAGAGACATTGTGAAAAATCTATCAAATCTCCAGAGGAGACTCGTGTGAGATCACGATGTGTGAGGCGTTTCAGGAGAGCAATCTAAGAATAAAACACATCCAAAATTATTTACTATATACGTTTGTTTTTGTCAGCCAAACTCATGACCTAAATGTTTCTCCAGTTATTTGTAGCAATGAAAAAGCAATTTAATATAAGCGTTGAAACGTAATTTCATATCGGTCTGTATATGAACATGTACGTCACGTTCCGGCTCGTTTCGTGTGATATCACTCCGCTGTATAGTTTATAATGGGCGTGGTCGTCATCAGGTTAATAAGCCTCCGCCATGTCGAGGGTAGTGCGGCAGGTGACGCGGGCGTCGGTCGCCTGCGTCGCGTCGCCTGCGTCGCGTCGCCTGTGTGTCTCTGTGGCGCTGTCACAGAGCACAGTAGTCAATCAGAGAGATGACAAATGTCGATTAGTTTGTCATGGTCTATACATACATGAAGCGAGGGCAAGTTCAGAGTATTAAGACGACGTGGAGAAAACTCATCCAACACATTCATTCAGATTATGTGAAGCTTATAAACACAAACAGGTGAGTAATGTCTGTTTATATATATATATGTATATATATATATATAAACAGAGAGAGAGAGAGAGAGAGAGATTCTTTGCTGGATATATAGATATAGAAGAATCTATATATCACAGTTGTTTTAGTCATAAAGTGAAATATATAGATATGATATAGCAAATGCAGCATATTGCAGATTATATAAAAGCATGATGCAGGAGAACAGAACCATATATGTTTGTAGTTTCTGTCATGTGCATGAAAACATACACATACACACCTGATGATTTTTTGTCATCAGTAACAATGACTGCGCTGTGTTGTAGCGTGCAGTTTCTCCTGCGTTATTAAAAAAGAAAAAAACCTCAAACTTGGCCTGGAGTGAAATCAATTAGGAGATAATCCTCCATAATCAGATTTGAACAGGTTTTGGCGACAAGGCTGAAAATCCAGAAGACCAGCTCGCTTGACTTGAATGTCGCCACGGGAACCTTAAGACTGCGTTGCTATGGGGACCCTGCTGAAGGTCAGAGAGAGCGAGATATCTTTCGTGGTCGCCTGCAATTTACCCGTTTGAAAAGCTGGTCAGTCATCTGCATATCAAATGTGCAAAATGAACGAGGGCGAGCTGCAGAGAAACAGGCCGAGAAGAATGGAGTGCAGGCCACCTCCTCTGCGTTTCCTTTCTAAAGGATAAGGTGAGGAGAGGTGAGGGCTGAAAGTCAAGTGTCTCTCTCTCTCTTTCTCTGATTGCACCTGTAGGCAGCGTCGACTGAAAGCGGCTGATGAAAAGACGGGTCTTTAAGTCGTCACCAAGGAACCCCCTCTGCCTTAATCTCTTCTGCAGCCTCACAGCCACTGCGGCTTAGATCTCTGACAGGGGCGTTCTCTCTCTTTCTCTCTCCATCCAAATTGCTTTCTTCTCTCTCTTTCGACATGTTCTCCTCCCTCTCTCGTTCCCTCGCTCAAGTCTTGCGTTCTTTATGTTCTAGGAGAGAGAAAAACAAACTGCTACAGTTAATAATGGGGCTGATGACAAGTACAGCTGGGCTGGTTAAACTGAAGCTGATAAAGCGGCAGACGGGTGTGGGGGGGCTGGTGGTTGAAGGAAGGGAGAGAGTGAGCTTTTTGAGTCATTACCCGACAAGAATCAGGGTGTTAATTTCAGATGATTAATTTATTGCCATGACACAATGATACCAGCCGACTATCTGGTTACAATAGAGTTCTTACACCCACACGGTGTCATGTTCTCTCGTCCAATTTACACACACTTACAGGCCCTCAGATCTGTATGACATTGTCCGGAAACATCGCCGTGAGTTATGGGTTATATTTTAGCCTTTGGATATTCACTGCATGGTGGTCCAGTGACCTCATCATATATTCAATCAAGAATATCGCTTTGATATTCATCTTTGATTTCTTTGGTTTCTCTTGTTTATGTCAGTAACAGATCAGAATTCATCAGAAAATAATGTTTGTCTCTCTAATCCTACAGCAAAATGCAGTAACTTGTTTAGCCTCTGCAACAACTTTCCTTTTAGGCTAGTGTCACCTAATGTTTAATGTTAACCAATAGCCAGTTAGCTTGTTAAGCTGTTAGTTTTATGCTACTGTGTAAAATCTTGACAAAGGTAACACTGAAATTTAATGCTGGTTAATGTAATTAAAATTATGGCAAATATCAATAGTATTTAGAAACTCGATATGACCTGATTGTTTGGACAAAGGGTTAATTTTTACCAAAATTAACTATACACTCACATTTAGGTCTGTCTCTGTTTTATTATAGAATGCCCACTTTTCACAATACAAATAAATTCCAGATAAATAAGAAGGCTTGTGAGCACTGTTTCATATTGATTTGGCTCTCATTTACGCATTGAGTCATCAAAAATTTCTCACACTGGATCAAAAGAGATCAAAATTTGAAAAGTTAACAAAATAACTTTGCTGAAGATCTGTCAGCCAGTAGCCCTTCCAAGCCAGGCCATGTTCACATGATCTTAAACCTTTTATCAAATATCTTTAAATGAATGAAAAGCGGGGCACTGCCTCTATACTATCTGCTTCTAAACTGTCCATCTTCAAATTATTTTGATGTCCACTGACCTAAGGTCAGTCTCACCCCGCTTCAACACTTCAACACCCTGAGATAGCACAACAATAACAACAACAACAAAAATCAATACAGTCTTCGACTGGAGGGATTTTACTTTTTATTCCTAAAGGGAAAACTGGTCTGTTCTGTCAGGGGTTTCAGCAACACTGAGGATGTTAAAGTGTCACAGGGGAACAAGACAAACTCTTTAGGCACATACGCACACACAGACGTACACAGGAGCACACAAACGCACACTCTCACACAAACAATAGAGACAATCACGGACTTCACAAAGCCTGAGAATTCATTTGAGAAGTTTTTTTTTCACAAAAATTCCCAAAATGACAAGAGTCCTTCACAGCCAGAATAGCTGCCCTGTGTCCCTTCTCACCACCCTCACGCTTTCAGCCCAGAAAAAAGTAAAAATGAATCAGCCACTGCCCTCACCCCAGCCCCCCCACTTCAACTCACCCTCTTTTTAACACACACGCCCGATGCTTTATTGAGGCAGCTGCACCCTTTGACCTCTGTGCTTGTGGAATGTGTGGGTGTGAGTGTGTGTGTGTGAAAGAGAGAGACGGCAGGGGTTTCTTTTTCTCCACACAACAAAGGCTGTCGGATGGACAATAGAGTGGCAGAATAGAGTGTGTCCGGAGGGCCAATGAGTCGTGCTAGCATGCTAAACCAGTGAGCGATGGAGAGATGGAGAAAAGAGCGAGCATTTAAATTAAACGAAGGAGAAGAACAGAAAAAAGATGAGGGATATTTGCTTTCTCTGAGCACACTCATAAATATGACTTCCGATGCCAAGAGAAGCAGAGATCGGCCCATGTTTGTTCTGTGTGTGTGTGAGTGAGTGAGTAAGGGGCCCAGTACACACAGCAGGAGTGTGGGCCCAGTGACTCACTGCTGCAAATGACATCAGCAGTGTTAGCCTCAAATACTGCCACATTCTGCATTCAGAGAAAGAATGTGTGTGTTCAGAATCTGCAGCTGGGCCACAGAAACACAAAGGTGTTCCGTCACGCTTTGCCTCAGAATGTGTGTTTTTGAGATGAGGGGGCAGATCTGTGATTTTCCTCACACACACACACCCTTGGCTCTATCGATCTCACTGTGTTACACTTATATATGTGCAGTTTAGTGACAACCAGGAATATGGGATGTAATTCACTTTAACTCCTGAATCTCTTCAGCCTAGCTGAACTGAGCTTGGATTTTTCTGTCAGACTCTGTATACACTGCTGGTGACCCAGCAGTCTCTGACCCCTGCAGAGACTACCCACACGCATATACAAACACTCTGATAAGAAAATACACAAAACACTTTTAATTAAGATTTTTCATTTTTAATAATATTTTTTGTTTTCTTTAAATAATGTTGGTTGTGTTTGGTCCCTAAATATGACACCCTCAGTGTAAGTCTATGTGATCATGTTGATCAGATATTATAAAACTGATAACACTCTCCTCGGCATGTCTTCAGATTCATTTATGTCTGCAGCACAAATGGTGTGGTAAAGTAAAGCTAACAGTATCACTAACAGTGATACTTGCCTTAGCCAACAGTGCTAATAATTCATCTTCTTTGGTAACAGTGTCCGTATCATTTATCAGTTTAAATCATTGGTATGTTTTTGTTTGTTTCTTTAGCAAAACAGGTGGTCTTTGTATAGCACCCCCAAATGTCAGTCTTTCATTTTTTCCACTTCATTCCCTCCTCCTCTCCCTCCTTCCCTTCTTCCTCCAGACAATGCTTGAATGCTTAGAAGACAGTTTCTTTCGTACACAAGCACAAACTCACCCAAACTCAGCTGAAGCAGCAGCTGCCAGGGAAAATGATGCGTGTCCAAAAACAACTGATCACACTTTTTCCTCTGCTTTCTCAATCGCAACTCTATCGCTCGTACACCTCCATCCACTCCTAATTTGTTCATTTTCTGCATTCCACTCTGCAGAGGTCTGGGCCTGTGCTGCGTCCCTGAGCAGTATAATATGTCTCTCTGTCTCTTTCATATATAACAGTGATGCTAAACTGGGCTTCAGTGCTGTGTGCTGACAGACAGAGAGATCAGGAGGGAGGCTGAGCATTACCATTTATGAGACAGCCATGCAGAAAGAGAGAGAAACTCACAGGAGAGAAAAATCACAAAGGTCTTTTTTAATATCTCAATTGTTTCTGAAGAGTTGATGAAGAGTTTTGTTTCCCAGATTTTCTCAGAAACAGATCACTAAGCTCTCCTGTCATCTGTGGAGTTTTAGAAGAGTTTGCGACATTGTCTCATACACCAGCATGTAAAATCAAAAGTGAGAGGTGTGTAACATTCGATTTATCTAATTATTTAAAGACCAAATTATCTTCAGCTATACTACCTACACAAATTGTGTAGCTCTGCTTTCTTTCTGTATGTGAACAGTTGTCTAGTTTGTATGTGTTGTTTCTTCTAAGGAATTTTAAAAGAATTGCCATTGGTTGGTTGGTTCTTAAATGAAACATAGCTAAGGGCACAATAAAGTCTCCTGAGCCATAAAAGAGCAACCTCTGAGCACTAAAACTGCCGTGTAGGGAGAGACAGATGAAGTCAGAGAGCGAGAGCTTGGAGAAATACTAAACACTCCAAGATGTTTGAACACATTTCTGAAGACGCATAATATTCAGGGGTACATGGTTTCATAGTGTGTAGCTACACACAGACACACAGACAGATTTGCCGTCACACAAGGGAATCCCCTTTGAGACTCAAAGCTTCATTATGATCTGGCTTACCTCAGCACAGACCCCAGTGTGAGCTCTTTGTTGGCTCTGTCATACAGCAAGAAAAGAAGAGAGAGAGTGAGAATGATAGAGAAAGCTCACTGCCGTGTCAGTACTGAACATTCAGGCCTGTCTGTGAGACCTGTCCCATCTCTCTGTCCACCCTTTTTTAGCTGCACTACTGGAGTTAAACCCTTTTTGTTTTCATTAATGAATGCCTTGCTGTCAACCGTCTGCTGACACATGTAATACTCATGTACTGGATGGGCAGGGAACGCACACACACAAACACACATGCCCCCCTGTGTGGAGGTGACCTCATAACCTTGTCGTCCTGCAGTATCCATCTGCCATCAGGACTTAACAGGACAGAGGGAGAGTGGAAGACTGTCAAATGTCAGACCCTCCCTCTGTTCTTACTTCTGAAAAACACTAATGACTTTTCCTTTCTCCTCCCCAGCCAACACTTTTCATTAGGACAGCCATTACTGCCTCATACTCCATCAAGGCTCACTGCAGTCACCTTATTGGCCAATTTATGCTGCAGTGGTTTAAAAGCATGTTTTAACTTTTACAAAAGTTGTGTGGCTAAGTAATTAGAAGGCCACAGAGATTGTAAGTTTACGAAGGAATAATTCAACCAAAAATGAAAATCCTGTGTTCATTTAATCACTGTCATTTGTTTTCGGACATATGCTGGCTTTATTTCTGCTGTAAAATGTAAGAGGAGCTAGAGCATATAAGCTTAAAAAATGACAGAAATAAGCATAAAACTGTCATAAACATAGTTCATATGTTTCATATTCTATACTCACTTTACAAAATACACTACATAACTAATCTTGCATGATAGTCTTGTGTGGAGGACAGACCACATTAAAGTTGGTGTTTACTGAAAAGTGTGCCTTATTCCAAATCTTATTCATCTTACTTTTGTGTCTTCCACAGATTAAAGAAAGTCTGGAATCATGGATTATGGACCAGGCCAGTGAGGTCAGTGCCCTGAGACCTCAGACTGCCACTATGGTCACACAGCTGAGACTGAGAAGCTGAACACCAGAGCTCTTGCTGTATATAAGTGAGCTGACCAGTAGGACCTACTGACCCCCTAACGCTTACACCTTAACATACAGCCACTTAACCTGCAGTTATCTGATTTTTCTAACCTGTTAAAGCTGCCAGTTTGAGTGGTTATTTTCCAACTTGAGCTGCAAAGTAATGTGTCAAACAACACATCTCAGCTCATTGTCTAAAATCAGTCAGACAGCTAGACTGTGACAAACTAGGAAGTTTTGCAAGAAGGTAAAGAAAGACATAAACTATATCCAGGAAATGGAGATGGAACTGTCACTTCCAAAATTCTATTCCTTAAGATAAGACAATTTTCAGCTTGTTTTCAGAGATACTTGACTGTTCCAGTCAAAACACTTATTTCTTACCCAAGGAATGAGGTTCTGTTTCATTTCAAATGGAAGGTCCTAATAAAAGCTTGAAGGTTAAATTTCACTCTTCACATACTATTCCAAAAATGTGTTCCCAAGAGATCATGATTGGCTCTGGACATAAGGGCAAGTAAAGACAATTTTCCATTAAAATTGGATTTCAGGTAAACATCTACAGGAATTGAGGTGGTAATGAAGAGGCTGCTAAAATTCTGAGTGCAGGATCTCATATGTATTTGTGTAAGCCAGCAGAGCGTTTAAAACGGGCAGATGTGTCATAGATAGTCTGACAGTCTGAGCAGCGGAGTTGGATATGAAGAGTTACTCTAAACAGTGTGCCAGTAACAGAGGACATAAATAACTGCATGTCCCTCCCGTGACACATTTATTTGTTGAAATTTGTGTGATTCATAATGGGAAAACAGAGTGTTTGTAATGAACTGCCTTTTGATAAATTTTAATTAAATCCTATTAAAGGCAGCGCTTTGTTGCATGCGGAAAAGACTGCTGACAGTAGTTCATTAGCCTGTTTAAGCGCAGCCGCTTTTAGAACCTGTTTCGCTTTGTCATCATCCCTCTTTTTCCTGTAATTAGGCGTGACAGCAGCAGAGCGGGACGTGGAGGGCGGGAAGCGTGAGTGCTGTACGAGACAGGTACTGTATGTGTGAGGAGAATGAGTGTGTGTGAATCAGGCAGGGTTTTTTATATGGCACCGAGTGATTACCTTACTGAGTACATACTCCCATACCACACATTATATTTCCTCCTCCAAGCATAACCCCCACCGCCTCCCTAATCCGGCTGAACCCCGCTCTCCTCCCGTCTCCCCACACCTTCTCCGCCACACTCCACTCCTCCCCATGCTGAAAAACTCATTTCCTCAAGTGCCCTAAAGCAATGTGTGCCACACTAATTGAGCGAAGGTGGAGTGGCGCTTTGGTTTGCATTCACGCGCGTAATGCGTTGCGTTTACTGTATGGTTAATGTGTGTGTCAGCTCGGTTAGGCGTGGTTTCAGGGCTTCCTGTGCCACCTGGGCATGTTAAGTCTGCCGGTCTGTCAGTACAGGAAACTAGCTAGACCAAGGGCTATGAGGGTGTGTGCTGGTGGAATCCGTAATGACGATTTAATGCCAAGAGCATTAGCCGTCTTGAGCTTCATGCCCACCAAAGACCCTCAGAGAGCTCAGCCTTGAACCTGTTGCCCTCTAAGTGTGTGTGCATGTCTCCAGCGGACGAAGAGATACATTTCTGCGCATGTAGAAACTTGTTTTTGTTATAACAAATGTTTACGTAGGTCCCTGAGATTGGTCTTTGTGCTTGTGGAAGAATTCCCATCCTTACTAAAATATCTAATTATTGTGTATAAAGACTCATTCACGTTATTAGCAACACATGTTCTTAATAAAGTTATGTGGTGCGTTTCTGAATGCGTTATGCTGTGTGAAGGTGCTCTGCAAACAAACAAACTAAACAATTCCAGACTCGCTGCCAGTGGAATTCTGGAGTTCTCAGCTTCTGGCATAAAAAAACCAAATACAAATAAATCTGTTTTTTTAGGGAGTGAAACACCCTCTACTGCTTACTGCACAATGTATAATGTGTACTAAAACAGAATGCATTATACTACAGTAAACAATTAAAACAATAGTATGCTACAATATAAACACATAACTGCGGCGTGCTTCATGTAAAATTTCACAAATGGCACCCATTTATCACAAAAACCTGTTTACTTTTGGCAGTCCAGTCATATAATGATCTCGCAGAATTCTAGAACAGCTAACTGAATATTGGTCTATTTTCTGCTTTGAGGGCAGTGTGTAAACTCCATAAGAGACTCTTTAAACTTGAGCTGGTATGATGATTCCTGTTGGTGATTTTACAACTGGTACCCATGAATGTAGTGTTATCATTAGCCATTAGACTGTGTGTGTGTATATGTGTGTGTATATGTGTGTGTATATGTGTGTGTTGTCTGGAGACGTGATCTTCCCCAGAGGCTGATTAGTAAACCCACCAAATGGCATTAGGGTGAAATGAATCCAGCCGCAGTTCTTGTCATGTGTAATGAAGTGGATGGACTGTAATGTTTTTACAGTACAGAGCAGACTCTGATATCAGTGGTCTTGGACTCATACACTCATCATAACATAATAAACTCCCCACACTCACACACTTTCTCCTTTAACAGAGCACAATATAAAAATAGTGACTGTTGGTCACTATAGACTGGGGTGAGGTAACATTATGACATATATGTGTGGTGAAGACTAAACCAAAGCATTAAACCACTAAAAGAGGCCCATGTGACCTTTTTTTTGCCTGTAATAGACCACAATTTTTCCATAATATTAGCAGGGCTACGTATATGACTTGCTAGTCAGATATGTATTCTGTACTATTATATGAGAGTGAGATACTAATTCATATACCCCTTACTGTATGGATGGGTGTGATGCAGCAGATAAAGAGCCGTTTCCTAAACGGCATGTAACAATACTACATCCCTGCGACGTACTGTCACTGCAGCCCTCACACACATGCACACACACATATTTAATTAACTGCCAAATGAATAATTCATAGTTTAGCCTCAGGGCAGTCGATAATTATAACGATGAGGGTTATTCTGTTTATTTTGCTTTGTATTTTGTTAAGATGTCAATTTCTGTTTCTGCATTTTGTGCATATTTGAGAAGGAAATGTCTCTGTCCGTCCCTTTTTTGTCCATTTTTAGAAGAGGAGATGGACTAGTAGGATACAAAAGAAGAAAGACAGAAAGGTTGAATTTCCTTTAATTTCAATTCTTTTTTTTGGATGAAACTGAAGTAAAGAGACTGATGAAGGGCTGAAATACATTAATGAGAAACATCTATGAACAGGTTCAGTTATTCGTAATCACTGAAGTGTCTTTCAGTAACACAGAGATTAGTCAGTTTCTGTCTCAGATGAAGTCCCTTTACCTTATCTTCTCATTTTTCCAATAATATTCAGCTTATTCAGCTTAAGAGCCAAAATGATGTTCCGTCTTCATTGCATTATTCATTTTGTCAGTTCTGTTAAATGGTCTTATTCATGCGACACAAACAGAACAATTTTCACACAAAAACCTGATTTTGTAAATTGTTCCATGTGTCAGTTTATGTAAGAATATAAAAGATCTCCACTAAGATTTGCTCTGCCCGTGTTTCATGAATGAGATCTAGTGTTTCTGTCTTTATACGGTGATTGGCTCATTCAGTGTGGATCTTGTGTGTTATTCCTGCCCTGGATTGGCTGGTAGATTATTACCTGACTAATTGTGGTTTGATAAATCATTCTGATTGGCTGACATTAAACATACCCAGGTCTGATTGGTTGATAAATCTGTCTATTTGGAGCTAACATACATTATGCATATGTGACCATTGGAGCATCCCAGCAGAGATCAAGGCAGAGAAAATGAATGGGTGATGTTGGGCTTTTAACAGGCCATCAATATGTGATTGATTGCTTAAGTAGATGTTATGGCTCCATGAGTGACCTTAGAGACCTCGGAGGAACCAAATGAGCTGGTAGGAGACCCTCATCATCCTCTTCACCACAACTGGCCATTGATTAGTGGTTGTATGTCTACTGATCAATGAAGCAGGACTGTTCTATAACTCATTTAAACAAGACATCAGTCAGTCCTGATCCAATGACTGACAGGGGAGCAGGAGGGGATCTTTCCTGTCCGTGTGTCCGTGTGGGAGTGGAGAGTGACAGGCATGCGTGTTGTGGCCATTAGGCTTGTCCAAACTAAACAGGAGCAGCATGTGGGACATGAAGCCGTCCACCTACACACACATACACTGCCACTTAAAGACAACATTCCACCAATCAGTGTGTCAATGAGCTCTTGCCACCCAGCAGTCTTTAACATGTCTGGGCCTGACCGCAGCCTACGCAGCTGTCTGTCAAGCACTAAGGCCCCGCCCCTCTTCACCCACTGTTTATAGAGCAGAGAAACACAGAGAGCGAGACAGGCGGAAGTGTGGTGCTATACGGGGGGCATATGTTTGAACAGAGCCACCCACTCCGAAGGGGCCTGATGCATGCTGGGAAAACGTGGGTGTGGGAATGCAGGATAGACACATGTCTGGCAGGAAAGACTAAACGCAAGATGGTTGGGTGGAAAGGAATGGAGACAAGAGGACGGAAGACAAACATGTCATGGCTTGAAGTGTATTCAGAGCCACATGATGTTTATTTAAGGCAAAGAAACAGGAACAGAACAGAAAGAAGCTTTATTGAAATTAAACAATGAAATACACAGAGTGGCTGTGTATGCTTCTGCGACTTGACCAGATTTTTGACAACTGACTGTTTGATCCAATTAGTTTGACCCAATTTTTAGCTTATTGTGGACAAGAAGCGCACATTTAGAAAGGAAGAGGCAATCTGGCTGACATCAAAACTAACCAACCACATTTCTTTCTGATGTGTTATTTAGAAGGTAAATCTGCTGAGGTTCTGTGGAACCAGCCTCTCCTTCAAATCTTCATCCACTTCTTCAGCTAAACCTCAGAATGGTCCAGAAGACAGATACAACTTCTGTTACTGCTTTATTCGTGTGTACTGGTCTGAGAATGATAGATAGCACTGGTGAGGTGCTGTCAGGGTATGTCCAGCAGGCACATGGTATAAAAACTGGCTTCACACACACATTGTCCACACAACGTTATGGGAGTTTTCTCTTGAGTCTCACTTTCTGATATGTGACAGTGACAGACTGCGACACGAGCATGATGGATTTATCTCCCACTGATTTTTTTGTAGAGAGAAACACACACCAACATCACATCACAGGATTTCAGCAATACACCTTAGTTCTCTAACCCTAGTTAAGTGCTGTTAAGGACACAGGTAACTTTACACAGGTGAATATAAACCGCCAGGTGTCTGTTACCAGGGTAACATTACCATGCCTAATGGAAAACAAGAGAATGCAGTCGCACATCTAGAATATCTGCTATTCTAGACGTGTGTGTGTTTATACCTGTGTGTGAGTGTATTCATAAGAGATATCTCAATAGGACAGATGAAATGTATATTTAAAAGCTTTAATCAAGGAAACAGTGTAATGAGAGGTTTTGGGCCTTGGGCTGTTTTATAACTTACTGAACTACTTACCTATAAAGTATTTTGGACACCAACCTATGAGGCACAGTCTTAGTGAGTCTTGACTCTGTTACGTGATGTGTTGTACATATTCAGTACAACCTCAGAGTAAATGCATGTGTTCAGATGGCCATTTGAAATCTCTTTGACACAGTCCACACTACTGCATGACTTTCATTTCTCTATGTGAGGGAAAAACAGTTTGATAAACAAGTGAATAAATTAAAAGGGGGAGGAGGAGAAAGGATGACAAGTTTTTCATCAGAAAAATTTAATTTCTCACTTGATCACACACGACAGAGAGTGAGTGGTATGTTTGTGTTTGTACGTCTTCTCTCATTTTTTGTGTGTGTGTGTGTAAGTGCACCTGTGAGAGAGTTTGTGTGAAGGATTATTATCTGTGTTTTCTTTGAAGCATTCATCCTTGAATACGCACGCATTAAAAAATTATTTCTCTCCTTCATTTTCTTTTGGCCTCATCTTTTTCTTACATTACATAGTTTCATTTCTTAAACATTTACTCTTTTACATACCCATTTACACACACACATATGCACACACACACTGCAGACTTCAACGTGTGCTTTGAACCTCCATACTGTGTGAACAGGTTATACTTGGGAATCAGAGAAAACCAGCTGAGAAAGATTTTTACTCTTCCTAAATCTCTCTGTCTCTCTCTCTCCTCCTGTCCTCTGGGAGTGATGCCCCTGGCAGCAGGGTGGATCTCGTTTTAAAGGGCTTTAATTTTTAATTGAGCTCTATTCTCACCCCCCCCTTCCAGACACCCCCCTCCCATCATTTCTCTCTCCTCCACTTCACCCCCCCCACCCCATCTTCGCTTCAGGCTGGCTCTGAGGGCTACCAGATTTCACTCAGTTGTAATAAATAATTCTGATATTCCCTTCTGCACACACACACACACACACATACACATACATATGTCGACAAACACGCCCAGTTTCCGCCTTTTTCCTCAGAATAAGGCAGCTGTCAGTGTGCTGTGAGTGCAGTAGTTCAGATAAAGCTGCTCTTTCTCTTCTCAATAATAAAATATGCCAGTGAAATGTCACTTTCTCCCGTAAGAGTGCGGCAGAGGAAACTGATCGATTCACATTAGTTGTTCAATTGACTTTGGTTTTAACCCCCTTTGCTGTCTTTCTTCATTGTCATTGCAGGGAACGTTGAACATTTTGACTAACATCTATTATGTTCCACTCAAGAAAGATCTTACAGGTTCAGATCAACACGGCGGTGATGCAGTCATAAACAAATGTTCTTTTTTTGGTGAACTAACCCTGGAAATGTCCTGTGGTTGGGCTGTACTGTATATAAGTCTCTCTCTCTTGTTCTCAGTCTCTCCTGTGGCGTTGACTTGATTATGCTGCCTGTTCTAATTCACACCTTCTTTCCTGTGATTGCCATTAAGTCCCTTTAACAGTTTTTCCCTTTTTGTGCGCACACACAAGGTACAAACGTACGCTCACACACATATTATCGTTGTGCTACATTGATGCATTCATCAGTTTTAAAAGTACTCCACTTCTTCAGCGTTTGCTTCTTTATCTGGTTAAAAAATGTTTAGATCAGCAAGATTCCACCCTGATGCCGTACGTTAAGCAAACATTTGTGTGGTCTGCAATTGTTACCTTATCTGCATTTACGCTGCACACAGCTGGCTATCTACAGCATTGTATCAACGCTAAATCAACGCTGAATCAATGTACTGTTGCGGCAACACTCAGGGCTGTTAAACGGTGTTATCTGAACACCCTGTTTTTTCAGATGGTTTGCCAGTTTGGGCTTTTGCAGTGGAGAGGATAAAAACAAGAGGATGTGTGTGTGTGCACATGGGGGGGGGGGTGGAGTCAAAGGTCAGAGGTCGTTGTAAGAGAAACTGATGGCATAAGGTCATGGGGGAGGTTTGTTGAGGTTAAAGTGGGATTTGGTTAGCGGGGGGTTTAGGGGTTAAGCCTCTATAGGATTGAGTCTAAAGTTAATATCCAGGTGTCCCACCAGCTCTAGGCCAAGCAAAAACCACTTTCACCCAAGTCTATGAATCAACAACAGACTCTTTGACTCTGACCCCACAGCTAAAGTGTTTGTGAGTGAGTTGCGAATGTGTGTGACTTGAGATTCAAAAATCCTGGTTTTCACTAGCTGGGAGTTTCCCACTTCATTTTATATCCCTTTAAAAGAAATCCATTGCCCCCTTCCTGTAGGGAGTCATGCCACAGCCTGATCCTGTCACTGCTGTGAGTGGCATTCTGTGGGTGTATTTCTGTCCGGATGGCGTCTTTTACCAGCCTTTGTGGTCGTTCCCTTGATGTCACACCTCCTTGTTAGACGTACACACACCCTTGCATGTGGCTCTTTAAAACAGGAAACCAGTGCGCCACATTTCACACACGGTGATATACAGCACATGGCAGCATTTATCTGAAACCTTCATTTCTGTCTAATTAACAAAAATGTGATTTACAACCGGCTTAATTGAAACCACTGTTACACATGCTACACACATGTGCGTTTATCTGGAGCTGTGTGTGTGCAACAAAGCAAAAGAAAAACGTAAATTCTCATCAGTGTTGCTGCAGTCGCATTAATTAATGTCGACTGTCGAGTGAAAGCGTGTCTGCATGTGTTTACGTTTCTTTTACGTCATCATTACTGAGCTAACAATTTTAGGTTGTAAGTTTTTGTAACATTTTCATTAAGTAAAAACAAAATGTCCAGTTTTTTAGACATTGTATTAACATTATTTCTTGATTATGAAAACATTCAAACAATGTTTTAATTCTGTAATATTTTTAAAACATTACATTAACAACTTAAAAACAATGTTTTTGATATGATATACCATGTAAAAAAAGTTCTAGTAATGTTACTGCAAGACTGTTTTTTTGATAACGTTGAGAGAACTTTTAGAGAATGTTATCTAATGTTCTGAGAATGTTCCCTGGTAGCTGGGAAGCTTCTTTGGTTGATTGTTCAAGCATGTACTGCAGATGTGTGTGTGGCCTCATTATGAGAGGAGGAAAAAGCAATAGCTGACATGAGCTCTAATCTCTCATAAGACCTTATCAGACATATATCCCCACCACACTATCTGTGGCCTTTAAAAATACTCACCTCTATAAAATGAAGGGATGAGGAGTTTGAATGACCGAGAGAGGGAGAGGGAGAGATTGTGTGTTATTAGTTGAAAATCCAGCAGAGGGAAGAAAGGAAGGAGTGATAGTGTGAGGCAGAAGAAGAGAGGAGAGGTGTGTGTGTACTGACAGCTCCTGCAGTCTCTGTGGGGTTGGTGTCTCATCCCTGACATTTAGAGCAATATTGGGCTAGTATGAGTCTACAACACACACACACACACACACACACACACACACTGTCCTGCAGTGTGTGTGAGGAGGCAGAATGGTCTCAGTAAGCAATGGATTGTTCTAACACAGAGAGTAAGAATGATATACGGCTGTTCTTCTGTAGTTTAACAGGTATAATGTTTTCCTTTCTCCTGAGGAAAAGGTGTGGTTTTATTGAGTGTTGTGTCCATATGGGTACAGTGTAGACGGTGAGGGTTACACGAGCATGAAAACCACTGACACACACACACGCACAGATGAAGATTTATAGAGTGGGTGTGTGTTTCAGTCATATGTTATTATAATTTGCAGGTTTGATTGCTTTGGGAGTCAATACAGTGATGCTGTCTCACATCACAGTAATTACACAGTGATTTTTACACTTGCACATGCATTAGTGTAAAGAACGACTGCTACACAATACAATTTCTGCTGAAACCAAGTGAAAACAATCTGCTAATGGAAGCAGACAAAATGTACTTGCATTGAACACACATTGCCTGAAAACAAGTCATATATTATGCAGTTTCTACGGTAACCTTCGGTAAACATGTTTGATATTTTCACTGGATCACAAGATGCTTATTAAGAAAAGGAATTTAGCAGTCCCCAAGATGTTAAATCTGACAAAAGCACCTTTTGGAAACATTTATGGATGTCCTCAAAGAGAATGTTCTTCATCAATAAACTACACAGTTTTCCTTTTTATCATTTTACTTTTTGTTTTAAATGCAAATGTTTTAATTAGAAGAAGGTTTAAGATTAAAGATTGAATTTAAATCTTTAATAATCTTTATAAACTTTAAAAGTTTATTTTTAAATAATATACTGCTTTATTTAAAAGCATAAGTTTGTGTGTGACTACAGATTAACACACACAACTGCAAACAACTGTTACACAAATTTAACAACTGCAAACAACAGTTTACAAGCTTAGTCAAACATTAAAAGAGTCATTTTTGAAGTGTCACTTTTTACCTTTTACAGTGAAATAATTAAGGAGCCCGTGAAATCTAATCCAAGCCTAAACTGAATGAATTGAGGGCAGTTTTAATTATGCAGATATGTACCTGAAAATGTGCTCGGTCTCATTGCACACACTGTGGAGTAAGAGAGTTTGTTCAGCTAGTTGAGTGTACTCAACTAATTACAGCTGTGAGCATCACAGCACTAAAGTGCTCACATTCTTCCACATGACTGTGAGTGTGTGTGTGTGACATTAATTCATACAGTGCTACTAAATAACTCTGTTTAATTAACATAGAATGAAAGTACATGTTCACCAGAATGCAAAAGCCATCAATCGTACACACACACACACACACAGAAAATACACATACGTTCTTTCTACGGAAAATATGGTTTCCATTAGAAGTGAATATTGGAAAGCTTTCCTGTTTCTTTTCTGGCCTGTGTACTACTGTATGACTCTGTGTGTTTGTGTGCATGACTTTTGAGTAGAGCGGTGAGCCGCCATGCCCTGCAGGCAGTGTGTGTGTGTTAGTGTGTATGTGTGTGTGTGTGTGTGTACCACTGGGCCCTGCGCATCCCACTCTGCGTGCCTTTGCTTCATAAAAACGCCACTCAACTTTCTTATTCCCCACAATCAAAAGCAGCTGCAGAGACTTTAACTCATACACACATCCAGAGGGAGAGTTTCATCACACACACACACACACACACACACACACTGGGTAACGGGTTTCAGTCTAAACTGTGCCCTCTGCCAGCTCTGATCTATGCCCACAGAACATAATGAATTACTGTATGGTCCAGTAACTGTGTGAATTATTGGTTTTGTGTTACGAGCACAAGTACTCACCATGTCTTTGATTTTTTTGCTGGAGAGTGTTTTCTTGTGTCCATGTTTTTTGGAGTTTTGTCTTTGGCTGACATCATAGTGGGCGGCTCTTGTGCTCTCTCTACTGTCAGAGAGTGGAACTGCAACCACCACTTGTTGCCTCAGCAGCTGATGCTGGGTCAGTTCTTAGGGAGTTATTTATATATTTCTGTATTGATCCCTCTCTCAGCCTGATGCCTCTCTAATCCTACACTGATGAATGTGGTGAGGTTTGCCAGGGGACACAGAAGATAAATCAGCGTGTGTATGTGTGTGCGATTAAATACGTACAGTACATAATACACACTGATATACAACAGAGAGCCTGTCATAATTATGGTGCATCAATGAAAAAGCCTGCTGGGGGAATGTGACACACACGCTATACACAAGAAAGATGCAGTCCAGAAGATGAGCCCCATCCATCTATACATGTTTTCATCTTATTCTCTCTCTTTCTGTGGTGGTAAATGTATTCAGCCACTGTCCCATTTCCATTCATTGTTTCTGGGTTTGTCTCCCGAGATTCAACACCACCTTCTGTTGGAGAGTAAAGGAAACAGGGTCACTACAGATGGAGAAAGAGAGAGAGAGGAGAGAGAAGATAGGGGGAGTGTAGTGCATAAGTGTGAGTGAGGAAAAGGAGAAAAACAGAAATGAGAATGCAGAGGAAAAATAAAACCAAAGATGGACAGTCCAGTAACAGATGATGGATAATGAAAAGAAGAAAGCAAAGATGGATAAACCGTAGCCCTTCAGAGAAGAGGTTTGTGAGACAGATAGCTGTGAGTGTGCGTGAGTGAGTTTTAAAAGGAGCTCTAGTTTTACAAGCTCTCTCTAACATAATGTGTCCTACTCTGCCAACACTTTGCTCTGGTGACTGTCAGGGTAAGTCCCTTAACACCACCGGCCCGTAACACATGACAGTTCTCTCTCATACACACATGTACAGCAGTAACATCACATCTCTGGCTCCTGTCCCACTAAAAACATCAATTTCAGTGTGTGAAGCACCAGAAGCTTAGATCCAAAATGACATCACTCAACTTTAAAGTAAACGGCTGTGATGACAGAAGTTATGAACAGCATGAAGCTCCAGTGTGCTTCCAAACAAACATCAGTCTGGGAAGATTCAGGTTAGGATTTCAGTTTTAATTCGTTTTATTGGCATAACAAATATTTGTACATTTGTGTTGCCGAAGTGTTTTGACAAAGTATGACATAGTAGTCAAAACAGCATACTGAAACATGGCAAATAACAACAGACCAAATATATTATAAACACAAAATACACAAAAATGTATTATGATTTCATTAATGCTTCTTATAAATCTGTCTGCCTGTCTGAATATTGAACAGAAATCTGGTGAGAGGAGGAGACAGACAGATCACTGACTGATTCACTCAACATGAGTCATAAGGCATGAATAGTTCTGTTTTAGGAACAAGAAAACCCTGAATGGAAAAGTCACAATGCAGAAGATACTATATGAAACTATTTATCAGGAATGTACAGTTTCTATCCAGAATTCCTTTCTCCTGTTCTTCAGGTTAGTCATTTGAAGAGGCGCAGGTGCTGTGCTGAGGGTCAAGATGCTGATTCAATCTCAGCCCTCGAGAGAGAGAGAAGATGAGTGTGAGAATCAGGCCGACAGAGAGAGCAAATGCTGCAGATGAACACGAGGTGGGAGGCTGTCATCTCACAGGTGGAGAGGAGGAGACAGACACATAGACAGATAGACAGACAGGCACCATAAGGTGTTTATTTGGTTGCCGGAAGATAGTCGATATTCCCCTCGGACTCAGACTTTGTAAATAGCTCACTCCAGGGATGGAGGATGAGAGATATGTTATCCGAAGGGAGTCTGTGTATTTGAGCGTATAGCACCTTGTCTCGCACATGCAACACATAAATAATGATGGTAAGATTGGATTTAAGGACATCCATACTTCTCCTCACACATGCAGTATACAGGTGAGCAGACTTCCATTAACACATACATTCATCAGACATTAGTGACCAGCGACACTCACGTCTCCACACACTTGAATGGTGACTGATCTCTCTCTCCTTCATTCGTTCTCTCTCTTTATTTCTGATGTTCAGATGAAACAGGACCTGCTGTGTGAACAGGCGGTATTACCATACAGATCAGCAGAGCTTTCCTGACGTCTGTGCTGCACACACACAGATACAAACTCTATCACACGCTGATTTCAGATTCAAACATCAGCTGCAAACTTCATTCTCTTCTGCTCTCACCGTGCAGGCCAGCTTTGGTTATCATTATCATCACACACAGACCTGACATCACTGATACACGCTCACCAGAGAGCCATCGTGTGTGCTGTAACCCGAGGTTTCCCCCCAGTGCATTAGGAGACAGAATAAAATGAGATGAAAACTGTGTGTGTGTGCAATATTAACTAAATGTAGATGCTTCCGTTTTTTAAAGAAATTGTGAGCAGCGTGTTTACTGTGACAGTGCTGGAGTTAGTGTTGTGGATGGTTGCTTGAGCATTGCTGTGTATTCAATCAAGTGCTCTCAATGTTTTTGATCATGTTGCTATGTGGTTTCTAGGGTACATTGGATGTTTGCTAGGGTGTTTCTAGGTGGCTGATAACAGTACACATCATTTGAAAGCAGTTTTGCAGTTGTCATTTTCTTGCATGATTGTATAACATATTTTTTGCATGACACACCAGCCAGGTTTAGATAAAATGTTGCCTGAAGCCATTTCCTTACGTTGGCTTTAATATGACATCCGTTTGTAATGAGTGGGTTTTGGTTTAATGCTGATTTGAGGGATAATTCTGTGTAGTTGTTAGGACATTTCTCTGTGGTTGTTAGGGTGTTCTGAGTGGTTGTTAACTAGTAAATGAATATCTCTATGATATTCTAGTCCTTCTATAATGAATGGGATATTATGATCTGCCTTGGGTCTTGCCTCCAATGTAAATCTGTGTGTGTTTCTGTCATGCATTTTATCACACATCCAGTGAAAATCTTGTTAGATCATTCAGCAAAGAAACGACCTACAGCCTTGAGTTATCATGTCTGGAGCACAGGTGGAACAGGATGAGGTATGTATGCAAGTGTAATATTTAGAGTTTGAGGTTTGTTCAGATATTTAAGTATGAGTAATAGTCCTGGAGCTGCTTGACTTAACAAGCACCTCTAGAATAATAAAAGAAAGAGCGCAGTGGCCTGGCTGTGGACTGACAGAAAAATTAGGGGAAGAACTGAGAGATTTCATTAAAGATGGGGGAAAATGGAGGGAACCAGGAAAATAAAACAAATAAGACATCCATCCGTCGCTCCCATTGTTTACCATGTCCAGTCTTCTCACAGGTCACGATGTCTCTTCACAGCAGATGGGAGATAGTGGGAGAGAGAGAAACAGAGCGAGAGAGGAAGAAAAACAAGAAATGAAAACAGGAGGGAAGATTTATATCAGAACCCCACTGTTAGGATTCTCCATCACTGCCACAGCGACCGGTTACCTGGCAACGGGGTACACAATGGCATGGTAACCTTGACGACAACGTGGTGGTCTGTCTGGCTGGAGACAAGGGTTCGAGGCAGACAGCAGTGTTTCAGACGATAGAGGTAAAGGTGTGCCAGTGTGTGAGAGAGAGTATTACCTTTCTGAAACTCCTTTTTGAAAATCTCCATATATCAAGAGTCTGTTACTCTTTTCTTGTTTCTCAATTCTCTCGTTGTCTCTGTCTTACACGAGAACACACATTCTGGCACAGTTTAGTTTCAGTTCAATAGCTCTTTATTGGCATAACTGTCAAAATGCAAAATGCCACAGGAAGGCAGTGTATAATTAATCTTTCTGCACACAAACACACACATTGTGTTTAATGTACTCTGACAGGTACGTGTATTACTGCTGTCAGTGAAGCACTCTGTATAAATACAGGCCTGATTAAAGGAGATGTGCTTTATATGATAGTCAGTGTTGTAGTTCAGCATAAACCAAGAACAAACACAGCTACACACACACACACACACACAGACATCTGTGTTTTATATTTATAATATGAGCCAAATGTGTGTGGTGTGTGTCATTTATTATGCAGGGATCTGAGTCATGTGGAAGCCAATGGCCAGAAGGTTTTGTGTTGACATGTTCATACAAACATACATGCACACACATATGCCATCTGAGCCCCAGCCTCTCCTCTGCACTTACGCTCAAACATGCTTTTTGTTTTAGTTTACCAATAAACTTGCCACAGGTCATTTGAATATTGTTTGGCAGTCAGAAAAGATCCCACCAAAAACAAAATCACATCTAATTTTTTTATCTCAGTCGTTTTTCCTCGACAGCAATAAAATTAAATCAAGATCAAACTGTGATATTAAAGCCTTTAATCAAAAACCAGAGATTTTAATATGAACTTATCTGAGCTATGCTACCCACATTAATTTATAGCTCTTACCATCAACAATTAGTTCATTTGTGTCTGTAATAAATTTTTAAGAAATTGTAAAAGAAAATTCTGAGACAAAGTTCATGCTTAAATGAAACATAACTGAGAATGTCATTATGTCTGCTGAGGTATGAAACAGCAACCTCAGAGCAATCGGATTTCATACACACACACATTTGCTGAAGTGTAATGATTTCAGTCTTCTGTCTAAATGTGTGTGTGTATTTCATGACTGAATCTGTTTAATTCAGTATATCAGCTGTTACTAGTTAAGGGCGGGGGAATTGGTGGGGGGGTATACCCCAGGGGGTCCTTCTGCTGGTTCCAGTGGGGTACTTGGTAAGATTTCAGTTTAGCTTTCTTAAACCTATAAAATATGCTGCTTATAAATATTAGTGTTGACAGTACATTAATAACGAATCACAATTTCATTTGAATTTATTTTTTTTCAGTCAGAAAAGAAAACAATGCAAATGTTCTGCTTAGTAATTTGTGTGGATATAAAGCCTGTCTTAACCTGTGTAACACTCTCTTTCACAACACTACAACATAACAACAGTCATGTTCTCCTTACATCACGCACAGAAACCATTCAACCAAACGTACCACTTAAACAAACAATTTAAACTAACTATATCAGCTGTAAGCCTGTATTGTTACAGTGTTTGTATAAATGATGGTGTTTCAACAGGTGACATTTAATACTTGCTGTGGTCCTGAAATATTACTTATGTTAGACACTATAGATTTATCTAAAAATCTGGTGTTATAGGACTTTTTAGAGAAACTTTTTCTTTGCTTGACTCCCTGAGAGCTATGAAAGACAAACAGCTGAGCTGTCTAATTAAAGGGAAAAGCGATTTATCCTGTTAAATGTGAATCATTTATAATAATATGTAGTGATGTTAATGATTATGATGAAGTGATATTTCTGACTGATCACCAGTATTATAGAGTTTAAAATAACACATTTCTGGTGTTTCTCAAGCCGTTCTGGTGGGGCTGCGGGGAGACGCAAAACAACAATGGTTGGAAAACACTGCAGTGTGTGTGTGTGTGTGAGTATGTATGTATTCTGCACCTCAGACACATGTCTCTGAATGGATGAGACCTTTACCATCATCCTGATACTTATTATCAAAGTGAACGAAAGAGTAAAAGAGAGGGAGGGGGTCATAACCTGAGACAAAAGAAAATTAAAACACTGAGATACATATGAAGAGAGATCAAAGGGAGAACATGGACAAAGATGATTCATTTATTTCCTCCATGTCTTTCTCTCTCTCTATTCTGTTTTTAAAGGCAGAGAAAAAGAGAAATTGAACAGAGCGTCCCCTCCTCTTATAAACACAGAGCGCTGCAAGCCGTTTCCACGACAACACGCCTCACACATGTGCAGAGATGGAGGGTAGAGAAGAACTGAAGAAGGGGAAATGGAGGGGTGAAGTTCTCTCTCTCTGTTCTTTCATCAGTGTATTTTGTGTGTGATGTGTATTTGTATAGTTTCTTCACTCTGTTTGTCTATCCACACATGACATTCAGTTTCCCACATTTTCACATGTTCTCTCCATCAGTAAACATCCTGATCTGCTCTCATTTAACTGTCTCTTCTCTGTACTCTTCACACCTGTTTGAATGTGCCACATTTCTTATACAGACTCACTTCAGCCCAGATCTAGAGAAATCATGTTGCCTGAAGTTATTTCTCATTACATTTTTTTTAACACTGGATCAGTTTCTGATGAGCAGGTTTTGGGTTTAGTGCTGGCTGGGGAAGCGAATATCTCAGAATTTCAACAGCTGCTTGATGTTCATGAAAAAGCATTTCAGTTTGTATTTTAAATGTTTCCTTATGTCTGTCTAAACATCCTGTAACATTTCAAATAACGTTCACTTACGACTGTAAGGTTGTGGTTTAAGCTAATATTTACTGATCACATTCTGTTATTCTACCATATTAACACTGTAAAAAATAAATAAACAGTAGAATTTGGTAGTAGATCTTTAACTCAGATGAATACCCAACAGAACAAAAGCTAAATTTAGACGTCCATCTCTCACCACCATCTTGCTGTTCTCTGATCATTTTGTAGACGTGAAGTCCTGTCTCATAATTTGACAGAATGATGGGCCCCTTGATTGATGTCATTTATCTTTTATTTCCTGCTATATTGATTTTGCCATAGTGTGTCAGTCCATGTCATTTGCTTTTCATGAATCATGATTCATAAAGCTACAGGTAGCCATTATTGATAATCATTACACACTTAGGTTGTCAAGGGAACTGAGTCCATTTGAATGGAAACTGGGAGGGGTGGAGGGGAAACAGGGAGATGGGGGAGAGAGCGAGAACACAAAAGGAGGTCGGGAGGAGTGGCAATAAAGCAAGAGAGGGAAAGAGAGATGGGGGTGAGGGAGATGTACAGCCACCTATTTGCATCCTGGCATATGAAGCTTTTGTGTCAGGTGGGTAAATCCACAAACACAACCTTCTCCTGTGGTTCTGTCAGCAGCACGTCAATGGTTCTGTGAGCTCTCACACAATACTGCTCTAAACATGCACATTTACTCGTTCCAAACAGATTCGGCTCCGGAACACAGAATTTAGAAAAATGTTCACACTGCTCTGTTCAGTACAATTAATGCATGTTTTCACCAGAGGACCAATGAAAATCTTTTCTGTAGTGACACAGAGCAGAACATGCAGGGGTCAGTGGTGTCTGTCAGAGCTGATGTCATTCTTTGACTCTTTCAGAGGTATGATGAAAAAGAACTTCCTGTCATTGGTCCTTTAACATTGCTTTTATTTCAGTAATAGACCTTCTGTATAATGTTATCTTAAAAGTTCTGAGTGCTGTGTTAAAGGGCATCCTTGTACATATGGATGATGAGGTGGATGTTGAGGTGAGAGAACCTTTTGAGTAACATAATTATAACCTTTAAATAATGTTCCACTTATGTTAAGAAAAATGCACATTTTAAAATTCTCACAACCAAAACAGCATGTTAAAACGTACGGTAAAAAGTGTTTTTGCTGTGTGTTTTATTTGTTGTGTAGGTGATCCTTCAGGTGGATGTTATTAAAAATCTGATCACATCTGAGCATCGCCAGGTAAAAATAGGAATTTGTTTTCTTGCTACTAAAAAATCTACAGGAAAGTGTTTGTATATAAATTGCAGCAGTAAATCATAGATCATATCGTGAACCAAATGAACGATTATTATTGGATGCATTAAAATCAACCATAATGCAGACAATTTTTGACACAATTTTCCATGCATGATTTTTTTATTATATCTCCACACGTGGGCAAAAACAAATCATACAGTAAAATTGCTCTCCATAACTTTTCCATCCTACCTACACTATATTAGTAAGAGTACAGTATCTGACAGAAGAACCATCGTGGGAGCTCCAGTTTCTTTACTCCCATTGGTAGTTGCTTCTCATTTGCCTGAAGTTGTACTTTTTCAACTATGTAAAGTCGACAACAGTAGAAGTCATCAGTTCTCATTGACATGGAATGACTTCGGATCACGGCAGTTGGCTGTCAGCATGAACAGAGCTTTATTCAGTTGGACATGCACCTTGAGATTGCGCAGTCTTCTGCGGCTCGAGCATTGGGCTGTTTTGATGGCTAGCTGGAGAGCTGGCGGCGCAGTGCTGTCTGTCTGATGGAGAGGTTCGACTCTGATGGGCCCGCTGAGAAATGAGCTGCTTTTAATGAAGAGGCATTATTAGCAAAGAGGGACAGATAGCTCTCATCTGGGAGACAGAGCTAATGCTGCAACATACATAGAGAGAGAGAGAGAGACAGAAGGAGTGAAGGCAAAGTGAGAGATGATACTGTATGATAGAGGGAGGTTTGGGGAAAATGAAGAGTGGAGAGAGAGACATGCAAAGGAACAGAGAGGGGAATTTTGAGGGCAGTACTTTCAAGAGAGATGCGATTTGTTTGAGAGACATTGGACTAAAGTGTGTGTGTGTGTGTGTGTGTGTGTGTGTGTGAGGCAGGCAGTCTCATTTAGAATGGAGTGCTAAAAGCTCTGGTCTGAATTAGGACAGTGTCCATTAATAATGAATATCCAAAATAGCACCATCACAAATCAAACTCCCCGGACACACACTGCAATTTAGGAGCTGTACTGCCCACAGCTAAAGGCTTCAGAGCAGCGATACACACACACACATACACACAACATGTGCAGGCATGTTTTTACTTTATGCAATATATGCATACATGCAACACAACTTAGCCCTGGAAAAACACACCCAATACCTCAAGAACAACAATGTACAGGCACACAAACACACACACAGGCACACACACAATTGTGACTCAATGGAGATTATGACACACAAGCAGAGAACAGTGTGCTCTAAACCCCTGCCAAATCTAACACAATGGCACTGATTGCTAATCAGCTCTTTTGACACACACACACAGAGACACAGAACTTGCTAACTCCAACACATCAGCTCATGTAGCCACTGCAGTATAAGGTTATGTGGTCATTTGACCAAGAAAAAAATTACCCATAGGAAAGAAAAACCACAAATGAAGTCTCTTTAATATCTCAGTTGTTTCTCTTGGCCACAAAGAAATTAGATCTCACCAAGATCTCACCTGTCACTTCTGCACTTGACAGTCAGATAATTCAATATGAACTGAAACATTTCTCAAAAGTCTTTATCTGGTTTATGCTATACATACTCATCTTATAGCTTGATATTCTTACTAAATGTAAACAATTGCTGTTTTTATTTGTATATGTTGAGGAGAAACATATTGTAGTTTCATTTACTGACCCATCTAAGATCACCTGAGCTTTGAAAATGAAACCTCTGAGAAATGTTTCTCTGGTACAGCTTTAATGATAATATTACAGAGACACAACAGAGGAGCTCAATATTTACAAAACACATCCAAAGTGAAGGTTCGAGTTCAGAGCTGCAGGATCTGTAATGCGGACAGTCAGTAGATGCTTGTTCTGACTCTCCACGTGAGATCTGAGCAGTGTTATGACACACAGCAGTGATGGGTCAGACGGATTAATCCAGATTCATCCACTCACACACACACACATTTACTATCTGAACATCTATCTATTGGTTTTATTCACAGATGGTTATTAACAATATAACCTATATCTAACAGAAATATTTCTGCATTTTTACAATAAAAACTTTCATTAAATTTACTCTTTCTAATAACACTTTCCTAAAGGGGGCACAGATACTCATGTACTAGTGCCTTAACTAGTGTTTCAACTATCTGAGAAAATAGACACTGACTAATGAGAAACTAATGAAGTGCTAACCTCAACAGCGACTGAGTCATGGTGACTACCTCAGGGCCCTTGTGTGAAGACCACATTTAGCATATATTTAGCATAGCTGTTAATTAATATATTAACACACTGTATATGTATAGTTGAGGTTTGTTCTTCATTAGTTCCTCATGAGTGATGAACCCATAACAGTTTAATTGGTACATTTTGTTTTGAAGCAGTTTTACAGTGAATAATGTTTTTCAGGAATGCCTAATAATGTACTAACACTAGATTCTCCTAAAACAAAATGACAACTGTGTGAAAGCTACTGTACGGTTTCTACTGGAAATACAGCACAGGTTGTATGGATTACCTTTATGGTGTTTTCGTTGTCATTTCTCTGTGTTTGAGGATTATCAGCAACATCTATGTTTTTTTTTAAGTAATCAGCTAACCTCACTAGTTGTTCTTGTTGGTTTATTCCATTTTAATATCTGAATGTCAGCTAAAACAGTAAAACAGTAAAACAGCTCTCCATGTAACTCATGTTTCTCATGTAACACGTTTCTGCATGAGACATTTAGCATAAAGCCTATATTACTGCAGGAACATAAAGTGAAACATCTGTTATGCTCCAGGAATGAATCTTATGGGTTTAGAATGACATGAGAGGGATTAAACAACTAATTTCACATACATGATACTGACTAATTAATCTGTTATTCAAATAAATTAAATGACAAATTTGTTTTCTGTTGAAGTATCATAAGATATCATATATCATAAGAGAGATACAGACAGTGTTAAGGAAATATCTTTTACCTTCCACAACACAGATGAGGTAGAAATGTGAGGCTGAAGAATGGTCAGGGCTGGATCTTCAATTCTTCACTTATTTCCCATCTCTCTCTCTCTCTCTCTCTCTCTCTCTCTCTCTCTCTCTCTCTCTCTCTCGTTCTCTCTGGGCTGTCTCTCTATTTCTTTATGTCTTTATTTTATGCTAATAACTTCTATATATAGTTGGTGGGCTAAACTCTTGCTGTGAAGTGCAGCAGTGTAACGGAGGGAAGCTGGTACTGAGCCTCAGGCTGCCTGTGTTCTTGGGACAGGATTAAACTGGACCAGAGCCAGCTGGAGGAAAACACCCACGCGCAGACCAGTTCAGACAGACGAGCCCTGACCTGATGAGAGATTTCACTGATCAGTAATCCAGCTGAATGAGCCACAGGCAATCAAATACATATATAATCAGAGTGTGTCATGTGAGTGAGGGTTTGTTTGGCATTCTGCTTCTATACAGCATTTCATCACCATGTAAGTTTCTCTCAATAGGAGTATATATATATGAAACTTTTTTTGCTGCGATTTTATCAATTGTAGATAAAACAATGGAGTAAAGAGAGAGGACAGAGAGTGGACTGGGAAGCACTTTATATCATCGTCCAGAGCAGCAGTGTTGTGCTGTTCAGAGTGTAGATGTTGTGAGCATGATTTTCTTTATTTAGATTTGATTAAAACCTTTTCCTCTGTGTTATGCACCTTTGTGGGTACATGTTTTTACACGCCCCCCAAAGAATAATAAAACTTGACAAAACCGTGAGGAGACATCCCTACAGGAAAGATGTTAATAATAGAATAAATGATATCTTCATATTTAAATTGCTGAAAGGTGTATTATAGGTTAATCTATAGTAATTATAATTAGCTTATATTAAAAATAATGAATGTAAATAACAAGTATGTATGTGTGTGTGTAAGGGAAAGAGGGAAGAGCAGGATGACTATATGGGACATACAAGGATTCAGAAGGCATTTGACAGCACTCAGTTGTGTGTGTGTGAGAGAGAGATTGTATATGTCGACTCTCTTGACTCTGTGCTGTTGAGGCCCCTCACTGAGATTGGTGTGAATTATTCTAGCGCAACATTTCCATTTCCAATACAAGACCCGACACACACACCCCAGGAGGAAGGACTGGAGGTTTAATACCATGCTGTACGTTTAAGTGTGTGTGTGCACTGTTAAATATTTAATAAGACAAAACCATAATATGAATATTTAATGATGACATGTGTCCCATATGGAGGGTTCAAAGACCACCACGCCCACAGTTCAAGTGTGTGTGTGTGTGTGTGTGTGTGTGTGTGTGTGTGAGTGAGTGAGGGGGGATATCACAGCAGTGTGTGTGAGTGAGTGAGGGGGGATATCACAGCAGTGTGTGTGTGTGTGTGAGTGAGTGAGGGGGGATATCACAGCAGTGTGTGTGTGTGTGTGTGAGTGTGCGAGTGAGTGAGGGGGGATATCACAGCAGTGTGTGTGTGTGAGTGAGTGAGGGGGATATCACAGCAGTGTGTGTGAGTGAGTGAGGGGGATATCACAGCAGTGTGTGTGAGTGAGTGAGGGGGATATCACAGCAGTGTGTGTGAGTGAGTGAGGGGGATATCACAGCAGTGTGTGTGTGTGAGTGAGTGAGGGGGATATCACAGAGTGTGTGTGAGTGAGTGAGGGGGGATATCACAGCAGTGTGTGTGTGTGTGAGTGTGCGAGTGAGTGAGGGGGGATATCACAGCAGTGTGTGTCTCTGTGTGAGAGAATAATGTGTGTGTGTGTGTGTGAGAGTGAGTGAGTGAGTGAGGGGGATATCACAGCAGTGTGTGTGTGTGTGTGTGTGAGAGAATAATGTGTGTGTGTGTGTGTGAGTGAGTGAGTGAGTGAGTGAGGGGGATATCACAGCATGTGTGTGTGTGTGTGTGAGAGTGTGTGTGTGTGTGAGTGTGTGAGTGAGTGAGTGAGTGTGTGTGAGTGTGTGAGTGAGTGAGGGGGGATATCACAGCAGTGTGTGTGTGTGAGTGAGTGAGGGGGGATATCACAGCAGTGTGTGTGTGTGAGTGAGTGGGGGATATCACAGCAGTGTGTGTGTGTGTGTGTGTGTGTGTGTGTGTGTGTGAGTGAGTGTGTGTGTGTGTGTGTGTGTGTGTGTGTGAGTGAGTGAGTGAGTGTGTGTGAGTGTGTGAGTGAGTGAGGGGGGATATCACAGCAGTGTGTGTGTGTGTGTGAGTGAGTGAGGGGGGATATCACAGCAGTGTGTGTCTCTGTGTGAGAGAATAATATGTGTGTGTGTGTGTGTGTGTGTATATGCACTGGTCTGTCTGAAATCTCTTCCCAGCTCTTCATATCTGTCAGCATCTTTATTCTTCTCTCGTCCTTTATTCTTATCTGTCATTTTGTCTTTCAGTCTCAGAGTTCCTGCTATCTGTTCATATCTGTCAGACTCTTGTTCTGTCCATCTGGTGTGTCCAGTGGTTTTTAAAGCAGTAGTTTGTCATAAATGAAGATTCTGTCATTATTTACTCTCACCCATTTTGTTTGAGGCCCTTATTTTGTTTTTGTACACTCATTCCATATAACAAAACTTCAGAGTGACCATGACATGTCACGCTCCACAAAAGGCAAAAAAAAATCATGAAAGCATTATAACAGTAGCCCTGCATGTCTCTTGCGCTATATTCCAAATCTTCTCATTTTCTCATAATATGAGCAAATTTACATCATTAGTGTTTCTGTCTAAATGTAATAATTGACATTTATGTTTGGCAGTTCTTTCATCCAGAGTGACTTACAGTGCATTCAGGAAATACAGTATGTGTGTTGCCTGGGAGTTGAACCCACAACCTTAGCACTGCTAACACAATGCTCTACTAACTAAGCTAATATACTATGGTGGATTTATAAGCACTTATTCACTGATGTTAATCAACTTTTGTGTTTATTTGCCATTAAATTCTTCTTTCTCTCTCTCACTCTCCCTCTCTCTCTCTCTCTCTCTCCCTCTCTCTCTCTCTCTCCCTCTCTCTCTCCCTCTAATGTCAGTTTTTGTCAGTTGCCAGTTCTTTGTAATACATCACAATCTCTTGATTGTGTATCCGTTTCTGTGTGTATGTGTGTGTTGTGTTGTCTGTGTGTTTCTGTGTGTGTCTCCCTGTGGACTTGGCAGATTTCAATGCAATTACTCACATCTGAACCAGAACACACACACAAACCATATTCCCACCAGCCAGAGAGAAAATATCAGCATCTGCTGTAACAGAGAGACATTCATTAACTCCGCCCCTCTGCTTCTGACCTGCCCACTGCTTTACTCCACACCTCAGCCACACACACACACAGTGTTTATGTGCATTATGTGAAGTTATGATAATAATGTAAGAGTCAGTTGTGTGTATGTGTGTGTGGAGAGGCCTGCAGAGCAAGACTGTTTACTGATATGGCCCAGCATGCATCTGGATTTCAGCTCCTCTCACTTCTCTTACACCAAACTCTTCCTCCAAAACCCAGTGAACTATCTTGCTGTCTCTTTACATACTGTAAGCAGCTGCCTGCAGTGTTCTAACTGAGAAGAAACCTGATACGTTACTAATATGTAAAACTCAGCACTCCACGCAGCACACATTTACATTTTAGAAAACACTTTAATCCAAAGTCACTTTGAAATGTGGAACAGCACAAGCAATTTGACACAAAAATACAGGTAACTTCATAGAACTGTTTCTATATTCTGTAACTCTTTGTTGAAGAATTTTTAAAATGGAAAATACTCCTGACAGGAATCCAGAAGTGTGCAGCCACAGACGTGCTGTAGTCCACGAGCAGTGGAAAAATGTTTTTAGGAATTTCCTGCATACTTATGCCGCATCTTAATATTTATTAATATAGCTACATTAAATGTAACTGTAATGCTTATTTGTTGCTGTTGTTGTTATTTGAATGTTATTTTGGTTACTAGCTGGGGGGGGGAGGTGGGAGTGGGTGGGATGAGTTGGCTGGCAGCCCCTTAACAGCCTTCACTTCTGAAACACACCTATAATGTCTAAAAAGCAGTCTACACAGACAGCCTGCAGGGTTTTGGAACAGAGCGTGAGTGTGCCAACCTCTGAATGAGGGCTCGGCTTCACCCTGGTCTCTCTCTCTCTCTCTCTGACTCTAATTGTTACCATCTCAGTTTTTGTTCTGTTCCCCTTCTGCTTCTGTCTATCCAAACCACGGCTCCATCCAAAACACAAATTTGTGTGTGTGACTGCAATTATAATCGCAGAGTTTTGGAGAGCCACCAGTAAAACCACTGAAACAGAGTCCTATGTGGTTTCTCTGCTTTTATTGTTGCTTCTTTATGAGATTATTCTAACTAATGGCACTGTAACCCTCTCCTGCTCTTTTTTGGGTAATCCTGGCAGGATGATGCGTGGAAATCCAGCACATGAGATCTGGAATCATGGCTGGATCCTGCTGGTGTAACGGTGAGAGACAGCCATCATGTTCAAATGTGAGTCATGTTCAGATGCTGGCTGGTTTGGCGATCACAAAGAGTTTGACTGTGATTGGAAGACTGATTGATTGAGATGTTTGTGTGGGTTTAGATGGTGGAGTTCATCGCTCAGCTCTTTGTTTCTGCTCTAACTGACAGTTCAAGGAAAAACGAACACCTATGATTATGAAACGTGCACTTCCTGGGCCCTGCAGGCTATTAACTAGCAATTCAAATGTTTGCAAATAGTGTGTGTGTTTGCACCCCTCCCATACAGATTAGGTTACGTGCACATGTTTTAATTATGTTCATTTCAGTTGTGCGTGTGTGTGACAGAGAGAGCTTCTATTTTCAATGTGTAATATAAACATGGCAAATTTCTTCTGACATCTTGCACAAACAAAACACCCATAGAAAAAAAACCCTCACAAATAAGATCTGTTTAATATCCCTATAATTGTTTTTTCTGTAATTATAATAATTATAATAATTCCTGTAGAATTTCAGAAGAGATCTCAACAAGCTCAGATTTGCCAGTATCCAAAGTCTCAAATGAGCTCAAGTCTGAGCTATTCTGTTCACGAGAATTGGTTTTACTTCTATGCAATTTAAAGACAAATATATTAGTCAAGACATCTATTACGTCCCTTGAGCAATGAAAGAGCACTTGTGAGCAAACAAACTGTCCTGTGGGTTTTTGTGTAATTGAATGTATTTCAGTGTTTGAGCTCTGAAGCTGTTTTTGACAGATGACATCTCAATCCTGTGGCTGCAGGTGTTCGTTGAGTGTGTGTGTGTGTGTCAGGGTCATATCTTGCCTCTGGCTCTTGGAACAGAGTGAGTGTTAGTATGCTGAGGGATGGGAGGAGAACAGGAAGAGATTCGCACCTCTGGAATGTCTTTACTACTGTTTGCCACTGGGAATATCCTCTGCACTCATTTTCTCTCTTCTCCGTTGCTCTTGCTCGCTGCTCCACTCGTTCAGACAGTGAGGAACAGATGGAGCTAGACAGGGTGTGAACGCACACCTGGTTTTCATCCACTGAGAGACTGAGAGACAGCATGAGAAAACAGACATGAAAAGACAAACGGGTAGAAAAAGAGGAAATGTTTTGTGATCTCTGTCGATTATAGTTTACATACACAGTTGGGATCAGTGGAACATGAATATGTGTGTGTGTATGTGTGTGTGTAAATCTGTCTGTCTGTCTATGTAGCTCACTAGCTAGTGAATTGTGATGCTCTTGAGATCACACAAAAACTGTCTGTTAAAATGTTAAATAAAGGATTTGTTTGGTGTTAAAGAGAGCACAATGGGCTGTTTTATATCTATTAAAGGCAAAACCTATATTACTATTATTAATAAAAATAGTTATGTCTAAAGTGTAATTGAATTTCTAGATCAGTAGTTCTAGTAAGTCACTAGAAAATTAATTAAATAACAAATGAAAAACAACATTAAAAAATTCCCGTTTTTTTGTACAATTTAACAGTAAGTTACAAATGATCGAGTAAACAAGTTCACTAAGCAGAATTATTATTGGATCTGTCTGTGGAACACGAGACATGAGTGTTGAGAGAACGGTGACTCTGTCAACAGAACAGCGTTTCTGAGGAGGCACCTTTATAGATAAACGTTATCTACAGTGTCTTTGACTCAGTGGACAATGAGGCAGTAAGGCAGCTGTCTTTGGTTTCAGACACAGCCAAAATCATGAACCAATAAGCATTTAATTTGGTTGCTATAGTGATTTCCCAGCAGGCTTTGTGATGGAGCTGAGCACATAAGGAGAGATATTGACTGAACCACCACCAGAAAAGCTGGTTGTATTATATTTTAACCTTTAGATGATTCTATTCATGCCTACAAGCAGCTATGTAGCCCGCTGGTTTACCTGTCAGTCAGTCGCTCATGGCATACAACCCACAGTAAGGTGAGACGATTTGGGTTGAGTTTGGTGATCGATAGCACACACACGTCTCCTGCTTTTATTAGAACAACATCGCTCAAGTGCAGCTAATGCGAAGGACTGGTTACTGCTCAAAGGTTGTTTTCATAGCTCAGCTTAATGGAGCGCTCAGTAATGTTTCATTTCATTTTCAAGTTTGTCTTAGATGTTTCTTTTATACTTCTCTATGAGACACAGAAACAGACACAAATGAGACACTTTTGAGAGTATTAAGTAAGATCTCCTGAGAACTCTAGAGAAAATACGCAGCATTGCAAGGTCTGACAAACATCTCTTGTTGCTCTCCATTAAATCTCACTGGTGCCTCAGTGGAAGTGTTGAGACATTAAAGAGATCTCATCTGTGATGTTTCTATATGAAGTAAGAGCAGAACTGTCAGTGTACAGAACAATCTGCTTGAGCCCTGAGACAACAGCCCAGTAACTCCCACTTTGTTAACAACCACTTTGACCACAGGTAATGTTGGTAGACGGTATCAGTTCAGGTGACAAGATGAACTTTTCAAGCAATAAGTATAAATAAAAAAATCCTCGTCTTATACTAGCAGTGCTTGTTTTTAGACACTACATGCTGTTTGTCTGAGGCAATGGACTAAAAAAGTATAATAGTATAGTATAATAGGGCCAGTATAATCTTTTTAAATATGTATTCATGTCTGGTCCTGTATTTGAGAGTGTTCACCGTGCTTCTCTGTGGTGTGAGGTACCAGTCAGAGCTCTGCAGTACATGTTCATCAGCTCATATATTAGATGTGTGATTAAAAATCATGGCAAGACACATGCATGTCCATATCTGAATTACCCTATGTGTATGTAATTAGATGTTTAATAATGGACTTCTGTGTATATAGATTTATGTTTGTTCACCTTGCACATCACAGTTCCATTTAGAAATGCGTGTGTTTTGAAATATGTGCAGTAGATGTGTGTGTGTTGTGTGAAGGTCATCTCAACAGGCAGAGCAGTTACAGATCTCTTAATAAGACAATGAAGCGATTGCAGAAACCAGAGCCACAATGAAGCTGGTGATGGAGCAGGAAATGGACAGTCACAGTTTCAGGGTCAGACATTCTCTGCTTACTGACAGGAAGTGATATAGAACGGAGACATTTGAAGATGCTAGACATGACTAATATATATACACCATAAAAACTGACAGCTGTAGCTGCCAGAACAGGATGTCATTGAACAATATCATGTTAATATATCATCTTACTGAAACTATCAAAAACTGATTTGTACTTTAAAATGTATTGATAACCATCATAATAACAGGTGATAAAGCAAAAAATGATTTGAAAAAATGAAAAAAGTACAGACAGTGTTACCCACACAAAACACTGTCAGTCTAAACACCACACTGTACATAACTATTTAAATAAAATACAGTCCAATGTGATGGGTTTATTGCTTTCTACCATCATTTTGATGGTTGTTTACAGTAAAAGTACACATAATTTATAAGTAACGTATATAGTATTTTTTTCTTTGTAAACCTGCTTTGTAACGATTTGCCTTCCAATTATTTAGTTGAATTGAATTGTATATTTTCTCATTTTAGTGGGAAAAAAATGGATAAAATAAGAGACAAATGTAGAAAGAGAGATGGAGAGTAAATGCTAAATAAAGAGAAGTGGGATGATGTGCCTTGAAAAGAACGTACAAAAACAGAAGGCAGAGGTGAATGTCAGACGGTTGGGGGTTCAGGGGTGTGGGGCGGGGCTGAAGAGGGTATAAGGTGAGAGGAGAGGTAAAATAGTGTAAGCGGGGGTTCGTTATCTCCATTAGCACCTGCAGGGCTAACGAGCCGGTCTCTTTGTTACCATGGTGATGGCTTGTCACATATCACACACATCCAAACTAAAATGAACCCTAATAAACCCCTTTCCTCCTCGCACACACACGTGCTAAAACCTTCCTGTCCCTTAGAGACATACACACACACACACTTACACACCTCATTCACTTTATCAGCTCGGATTTTTAGTGTGTTTCATTTTCTCTGGAAAGTGCCATAAATAAGGCTGTCTGGGTTGATCAATAGATAGAAGTGTGTGTATCCCTCATTTTGTCTGCCTTCATGTCTAGGCCACAGTTAAAACCACACAAGCAGATACACAGCATAACACAGCACACACTCATGTTCATTGGGATATACCAGGATTGAGGATTCTGTGTGTGGAGTGTGTGTTTGTGTGTGTGTAAGAGTGTGCATGTTTATCTGTTGTAGTTAATGACTGCAGCACAGCTCTACAGATATTACTTGTGTTGAGTGATTTGTGATTGTCTATGAGCGATTGTCATTTATCGCAGCTATACAAGAGAAAGAGAGACTCCAGATAAGTTGATGACAGAGGTAAACCCAGAGGTAAAGAAAAACAGAAGTCATTCCATCACTGTCCTGTGTGTGTGTGTAGAGGTGTATTTGTGAGGGCTACATTTTTGAAAATGTCAGGAGTAGAAGATAGAAAATGTCATTTGCCTGGTATGAAAACAATAGAAGTGTATGAGATGTCCTCACTAATATAGTGAAAGTGTGTGTGTGTCAGTTCCTCCCTCAGTAGCATCTGGACCATGACGTGTGTGTGAGACGTGTGTGTGAGATTTGGGCCCCTTGTGCCCAGATGGACACACACACACACACAGCAGGCCTGCTTAATAATTAAAAAGCAAATCTATTATATGAATATTTAATTAGAATGGTTGATGTGCTGCTTTTATAAAAGAGAACAGGAGTGTGGGAATGTGTGTACTGTACATAAGTAATACACTCTGTGTGTGTGTGTGTGTGTGTGTGTTTACACAGTAGGAGGGGCAGGGCTAAACATTAAGTAACATTAACATTAACAAAACTATCAGTAACACATAGTGTTCCATTTAACAATTCAATTCATCTAACAATTTAAAATACAGTAGATGGCTAAGTGCATAATGTATAGTGTAAATGTGTGGTCAACTGTTTGTTGAATATTTGTGACTGTTTTATAAAACACAAAAACTCTAAAGTACAGGACTTTCAGTAATTCAGTAATTTAGTACACTTTTTAGTGATTTAGTAATGTTTTATATTACAATATAATAAAAATCTTTGCCAATGTAAAGCTTTTCTTCATCATGCCAATAAAGCTTTGTGAATATGAATCAGAGAGAGAGAGAGAGAGAGAGAGAGAGAGAGCTCAAGGAGCAAATAAGAGAGACAGCAAACATTGGAGAATAAAGGAGAAACAGTGTGTGTGTATTTGTGCAATGATGCGTTCGTTCCCATGTCACTTTCTGTTCCAATATCTGTGAGAATTAGAAACTCACCTCTCTCTCTCTCTCTCTCTCTCTCTCTCTCTCTCTCTCTCTCTCTCTCTCTCTCTCTCTCTCTCTCTCTCTCTCTCTCTCTCTCTCTCTCTCTCTCTCTCTCTCTCACTCTCTCTCTCTGCACTGACAGCTCAATGTCAACAGTGACCTAGAGTGAGAGAGAAGAAGGAGAGGTAGAGAGAGAGGGAAAGGAGAAGCAGCTTGGGAAAAGAATGAGTGAATGAGGAAGGTGAGCAGCAGTAATAACAGTGCTGTGTTTCTTCTGCATGGATCAAAGCTAAACCTGAGCAGGGAGAGAGAGAGAGAACAAGAGATGAGAGTTAAATAAATCGATTCTGGGACATCACAGATATATTGTGCATGTATTTCATACAAAATGCATGTTTACATTTTATTGGTCTAGATTGATCACCTCACACATAGTTCACAGCAAACAAACACACTCAGGTGAAACATGGCTTTGTGAATTATTCATCAAGTGAAGTCATTTGACAATCTAGGATCTGGAGATTTTTCACTTTCTAGCTAATTCCATGTGTATGTCCATGTTGTAAACATGCAGCTTATGTGTATTTATTATGGCCTACCGTGTTGTGCGCTTACGTGATGAGGAAATTAACATCCCGAGACCTGATGATTTCAGCGTTGTCACATGACAACTCCGTTAACCAATCAGCATCCTTCTAGAAACAACTGCCCTCTTGAAGTGCATCTGGGTGTTGAAGACGGTGTTTGATTTGAATTTGAATTTAAAATATCGGCCTCATTACGATTTTCATTATCTAATCAATTATTCATGAGTTAGGCAAACGAAATGGCTCAGCGAGCACTCAACAAGGGCGATTGGGTTTGAACTTGATTTTCAATTGATTCTTTCTCTCGCTCTATCTGGTTCTCTCTCTCTCTCTTTTGTTCTGTTTTCACTGTCTCTCCTCAAAATTTTCTTTTCACAAAGCGAAAGTGTGTGTGAGTCCCAGGGGGGCATTTTCCCCAGCTTCCACAAACTTATTCTATGCCACGTTCTGTCAGGAAAGCAAGTTAGAAAGAGAAGAGAGAGAGAGAGGGACAGATGTAGAGAGGGATTGGAGGAGGAAATCGGGGTATGTGCAGCAGAGAGCAATAGATGACAGTTACACAGAAGGAAAGATGGAGGGGTGGCAGATGGAGGGATACGAGAGCTTAGATACTCAGAGAAGGGAGAGAGAGAGAACAGTGCCTCACAAGAACATCATGCCCAAACTCAGGCACGTGCCCCCTCATATTTCTAAGCCAAGTGGATTTTGAAATCTTCCACAAAAGATACTTTAATTACTGTATGTAATTAAATAATGCTGTATGTAATAATGATGCTGCAGTAATGATTGTTGTAGGTAAAAGCACTCATCTATATCATCTGCTTTTAAACGAACAGTTCTGTCATCATCTACTCACCTTCACATGGTGCCAAACTCATTTGTTCATTTTTTCACAAAAAAATGTGTTTCAGAACGTCAAAGTCATTCTTCTGAGCAGCAGAAAACACAGGGTGATCACTCACTGTAAAGTCCAGTTGTAATGTTGCGAGGATTATCAAAAACAATTGTATATTAGAGTGAGATTTGAGCCCGAGAGCTCTTGCTAGCTAATCAAAAACACAAACAAACACATCTTACACATATGATGATAGAGCCACTAGATGAAATATAAATAAATAAATAAATAAATAAATAGGTGCGATCTGTCCCTGACTACAGTAAGAGCATCATCTCTGATCAATAATATGTTACAGGTACAATGGAAATAATGTACAAATGGAGCAAGAAAAGAGAGAGAGCACTCTTCAGGCTTATCTCACTCAACATGACAGCTTACTAGAAGGAAATTATGCTTAAATAAAAATCTCTTTCTTTCTCACTCCGTCTCAGGAAGATAAATAAGAAAAAGTAATGAGAAAAGTTGGTGCAGGAGAAGAAAAGCCATTGTGCCTGTATATTACCGGCCACAAATTACAGCCGTTAAAAACACCTTTTTACTTCAGCTCCCCTCACCAGCCTGAGCAAAGATAAACACGGTGCCTAGATGAAGGGTAAAAAAAGAAGTGAAATGAAAGAAATGACCTCTTATTTTCATTTCATCCCCCCACACCCACCCTTGAATCACTCAGCCTGTTTCTTTCTCTCTCTCTGCTCTTGCTAATGGTTATTTGCCTCGGTGGAAAGGGTACAGTGTTCTCATCCAGGAGAAAAGACACTCACTGTGAGAGAAAGAACGTGAGAGAAAGCAGAGCAAAAAAAGAGCAGAAAAATATTTCATTTAGATCCATTTTCATCCCCAGTGACACACATCCTCTTCCTCTGGCTACAATAAAAGAAAAGAGCGGGAAGAGAGATACAGGAGAGGTGAAAAAAAGAATTACATGTCAATATTTGTTCCCGTTGGCTCCTGGGATAAGAGCTGATACATCACTGAGAACCTCTCCCTGTAAACCAATTCAATAACCGCGAAGTTCACCAAAGATCATACTGACTCGAGGGGCAGCACAGAGAAACAACAAGAAATGGAAAAGAACAAGTGAGGAGATGGAGAGATGAGATGAGACTGGCTAAATGGAGAGAAAGAAGAATAACAAAAAAAGTTCTACCTCAGAAGAAGCTAAATCAGACGACATCAGGTGCCCAATTCTAACAGCCAACTTTAAGCTAAATGTGCTTAAAATAACCCCATTAAACAAAAACGACACTTCTGTAGCTTTAAGTCTATGTATAATAGCTTTGAGGTTATTTTCAGTTGCAGGAACATGACAGACCTTTGACAGACCTTTATGTTAAGACATATTTACACTGTACAGGTGGCACAGAAGCTGCATCTAGAGTGGCATTTACGTGTATTCACACTCGTCTGTATAAACACAATGTAAGTCACAATTATAAATTAACACAATTTGACTTGACAAATTACACTCAAACAGTTGTGCTTTGCAAACTTTTCAAACACTGAGTAATCAATCTTGAGCAGATGTGACAGTAAGCAGGTTTTGTGTGCGGTTATTAAAGCACAGGGCACTTCTGTAACCTCATCTCTTTAATTAAAACACACGACTCCAATTAGCTTTTGAGGAGGTTGTTAACACAGAGGTTCACTTACCTGTGCTGATTACTCAACGTCCTTAACAAACCTGTTTGAGTTTGAGTGTGATAAGACTAGTCAGATTGTGTTTGTTGATCATTCAAACAGTTCAGAAATCCAGGTAATCCAGGTAATCCAGGTAAGGGTTAACTTTTTTCTACAACAACCTGTATATGCTGCTGTATTCATTAATTTCACTTGTAACAGTTTTCCTCTTACTCAGATAATAAACTAAAAATATAATCAGTTTTTGTTTGAATGCTTACAATGTTTAAGAGTGTCACTCTGCTACAATGTACATGTAAAAAAGAAAATATAGTATCTTATAGAAATATATCATTTGAAAAACATTATCATTTAGAACATATTAACAGAGAACAGAAAAATGTGCTGGTTAAGTGAATGTATGGGGTCTTTAAATACATTTTAATTTTAGGGTTTTGAGTCAGTGTTGTAAATGACTCCCTACCGCAGCATCAGCACAGTGTGTCCTGCTCAGCTGAGATGACTGGGTGAGAAACTGAAGCTTACATTCATTAACACTGCTTGCATTGTCACGAGTGGTGCAAAAACATACATGTCATACTCGCTCATATTTTCTGTCAGCCTCTGGAAGACACTTGGCTGGTTTTCATGGTTCTCTAAGTGGAGACCTCACTTCTCCAGCCCAGTCATACCTCTCGGAGACTCAGTAATCATGTGGTGTCAGTGATCAGCAGTGACAGTATGGAAAGATTGATTTGATGAGAATTATAGCAATTTAAAAGACTTCAATTTTACTTAATACTTACGTAATTAAAAATAGGTCCTTTTTAAGGACTTTTCAAGTATTTTAATGCATGACTTATAAAAATGTACTAATTTTGCTTGATTCAGATTATTTTAGATCTCTAAGAAGGTTTTTAATTTGACACGATTTCATCTGATTTGTGTGTGTTGATTAATGAGAAAGATCAGCCTCAGTGAGGAGGATTCATTTAATGGATGCACTGGATGAACTGAAAAATATACAATAGCTTTTATGGCTAAATTCTCATCAAGTTAATTACATTGTTTTTGAGTCTCATATGGTCTTATATTAATCCAGATGGTTGGACTGTATGGTGATGTTTCATAAATGTTAAATGAGCGTTGTCTTTGGCTGTTTAGTTTGATTAATAGTGTTGTTGTTGTGAGTCTGGGACCGATGAGAGACTCAGATGGAAGGTCATGATTCTGTCCTCTGCCTTCATCACCTGTCCATCAGACACAAAGCAGGCTGGGACTGGCTGTGTCGGGTTGTCCATCACCCTAAGTGGGCGGGTCCTGGATAATGACAGCACCCCATCTGGCCGTCAGGGTGACATCACAGCACACTGATTGGGGTGAAAGACCATGTACGCCCACTTTCACTCTTTAAAAAGTGGCACTCCAATCCAGGCAAGACACGTGTGTGTGTGTGTGTTGGGTGGGTTTACTTCACATATATTGGGACAAATATGTACCCAAAAGTCAGTAAAACCTGACAAATCTGAGCACAACCTCCTTTTTGAAGACGTCCTGATTTGTAGAATGTGGTTAGGGTAAGTTTATATTGTTTAGAGTTAGCTGTATAGGAAAACAATAGAAGTCTATTGAGTGACCCCCTTTAGATAAATAAATGTGTGTGTATGCATTTGTGTGTGTGTGTGTAATATGTAATTTGAGGGACAGATGGGATCCACTATTAGAACACACAGACACTTGGCAGGTCTGCTGCCTCTGCCCCATTACACCCTCACCTCCCCATGATGTGGCCAAGGTCATGACCTTTATAACCCTTGACTTTAACAGACTGGACAAGCATATGGAGTTAACTCAGGGGAAAAAAGACAGCAACAGCAAGATCTAGAAAACAGCAAGTTTTCTAGAATCAAAATAGACACAGTGCTTATCACAATTCACTTTCCACCACATAATCATAATACGGTCCTGTATCAGTGTCGTCCCCTCTTGTGAACATCACATCAATCCACAGAGATCCACAGTAGGTAACTACATTCTGATCTATGGCCACACCCCTGAACCTGACCCCGCCCTCTCCTAAGTGATTTAATATCTTAATGCCACCCGCATTGATGTCTGCTTTTATTAACACGAGTGCTGTCATGTGTTTTCAAAACTAGAACTCCAGTCTGTCATATAGAGTAATGTACAGAGTAATGTAAAATAATGTCAATAATGTACAGAGTAATGGCCACTCTAAACCAACACGCATGTTTGGTGACTCCTGCATTGTTCACTTCCATCTGGATCAAAGCGATAACAATGCTGTGTAATGTCTCACCTCACTGAGATTCTATCAGTCTGTCAGTCACTGCATCACACACACACACACACACACATACACATACACTTTACCTGAGGAAAGGCATTCTCATTAAAATACATCAGATACGGTGACTCCAGCATTCACGGGCTAATCTGAGCACATGTTGTACACACAGCTCATTTCCAGTTGTTCTCATAGGCACTTTCTCAAAAGTCTTATTAAAACAAATCTCTCCCCCCATTTTCCACCTGGGCGTATGAATATTAAAATGATTTATATTTGTAACTGTGTATAAATACTGGAAATATGCATAATGGGTGTGTGTATGTGGACACACACATGGCCTGAAGTTAGCAATGACAGACACAGAGGTAATTAGTCTGGGGTAAACAATTAACACAGGAGATCCATTCTAATGCAAATGGCCAAAACCCACTAGAATCACACACAATGCAGCCCTGCGCATTTACACTCATTATGATCACCTTGCAGGTTGGCAAATGTGTCACTCATGTGCGCATGTTTCCTTTGTCATTTATTGTTCTATTTTCAGTAATCTCTCATGTTGGCCAGTCTCATTAAGGTTTAGAGTAAATGTTTTTTTAATAATGCCATTCCAGGTAAGCCGTATGGAAATTCCTGTCAGATTGGAAGCAGAAAGACATTAACGGACAGACACTGTCGCGTGTGTGTGTAAAACTCATCCTTCAATCACGGCTCTTTCTCTGTAATCACATCATCATTGTTCTTCTGTCTTCCTCTTGTCGTCTCTCGTTCTTCATACTGTTTTACCTCTAAATTAGAATCGCCGCCATTTACCGTCCATTTTGCTTTTCATTTACCTCTGCATGTTTAATTCACTCGCTGCATTTAATTTTGAAAATCACAGATTGATTGTCATAAATGGAGCTATTTATTTTTCTGTGGAGAGACCTGCACCTGCATTATGGAATTGATTTTAAGGCACATTATAATGCCCTCATTCACTATCTCACTTAAACACTTATTTTTCTAATATGGTTTACTGTATTTCGTAGACCAACTGAATGTATAGATATATTTCTATTCACTATTGAGTGTTGTTTTCTGTTTTAAAAAGCTTCTGAGGTCATCTGTGTAAAAGCACATGTGAACAGAGTTTCTCATAATGACAGCACTTATTCACTTAATCAAGATCATACGATACTGTTTTTTTCTCCTGGAACAAAACTCTTCATCTTTTCATCTCTCGTGCTCTCGTTCGTCTCCTCTAAGAATAATTTCAGCGATAGTGAACACAGTCGCTAATTAATCATGCAGTAGCTGAAAATTGAGGTGAAAGAGAAAAAGATGAGAGGAGAGGGAGATGAGAGGCCTGAGAGATGAGAGATGTCTGCAAATGAGAGAAGAGGCCAGAAGTGGACGAGTGCAGGTCGCATGGGGAGAGAGGGAGAAAAAATAGAATTATGAAGGAAACAATGGGGAAAGGATTCAGATACTAAACCCTACATAGGCGGCTGTCTTTGTAGGCAGCATCCTGTGTGAAATGTAGTCTGCATAGTTTCTACATACTGTAAGGAGCAGCACTGCAGGCCACACAAACATGCAAATTATTTCAGTACAGGCGCTTTATTCATTATACATTTAGCATCAACATTTCCCTTCACTTCGTCCTCCATCTTGGATTGATTTACTGCATTAGAATTTGGTCAAAACGAGGAATTTTAGGAGCAAAATGAGGTTTCAAATGCTACAGAACCTCTGCAAGCGTCTTACTGGGTTTGGAACAGACTCACTGAGACGTGATTGTAATGAAGGAGAGGAGAGATGGCTGGTCATATTCACTCTCTTGCTCTCTCTCAGGAGTACATGCTTTATTCTAGATTTGTGAGACAAAGGTCCATTTTCCTGCAGTTCAGCTGAAATGACCCTCTTAGCTTCCAACAGCCCCTTATTATCTCTCCATCTACCCCTCATTCTTCCCATCCATTTTCCATTCAAATCCATTCAGTTTTTCAAATCTGTCTTGTTGTCTCTATTTCTTTACCTTCACTCTTGTCTCCATTCTTTCTTCATCCTTTTCTCTTTCTGCTCTCTTTATCATACAGACATCCGTAATGCCACTTTTCCTCTCTCATCCGTCTTTCGCATTCCTGTCTTTTCCCAATCCCCATGACCTCCTCTTTCCCATTTCTCTCTCATCCTCATCCACGCTTCATCCCTGCCTGTGCAGTCCTCTCCAAATTGGAGAGGGCTGGTTTCCTCTAATTAAAATCTTTAATCAGACTCCTAATTAGCCTAACCAGAGCCTTGTAAATCATTTCCGCCTTTTGCTTCTGTTTCAGACCCGGAGTGTGATGCTTTCTAAAGCCATTCGGCCTGCTGTAATGCGGCTCAATGATGGTGGAGTGCTGCACAGGGATGGATATGATGCAGAAAGAGGAAGACATTTGACTCTCCCCCGTTTATTGTGCTGGGTGGGTTTCCTGTGGCTGGCACACTGGTGTGCTCTGTACAGCCCCTAATGTGCTTTATGGTTGCTTCATCAAACCTCTTTGTTGATGAATTCTCATTGTGATCATAGTGGTTTGAGTTGTGTTTCTAGAACATTATATACTGTATATATGAATGATCAGAACTGCCTTAGAAATGGAGGTTATTTTTGTACTGAGCCGGTTCTGAGCTCTGAACTCTGAGCAAAACCCTGGACATTTACAGGGTAAATCAGAATGAGGAGGAGTTAGAGTGGAGGAGGGATGAAATGTCACTGGTGAAAAGCTCTGTATATACCTTTGTGAGATGAATGACCAAATGAATATGTTGCTCCTGCACTAATGTTTAGAATTTGGTTTATATCTCCAGGCTTTATCAAGCAGCATTGTTGTAGAACGAATTAATTTGGATGTGACACAACCATGACAACAATCTGTTATGTTCTCTGCAGTCTTTATTTTAGATAGTTCTGTGGTTATGATTTATAAGATGGAATATTTTGGATCAGTTGTCTTTAAGTCTCCTTCATATTATCTGATTATATATCACAGCTTTATCTCATCACATTGATGCTTTAGGAAGATATTTTTATCCAAAGTAACTTATGTTGTATTTAATCTATAGATTTTACGAGTACACACATTCTGTGAGAACTGAACCCGTGACCTCAGTGTTACTAGCGTCATGCGCTACCAGTGGAGCTGCAGGGAAGCTGTCAGTCAGACAGATGAATGAATGTCTTTACTGATCCTGAAGGGGTAATTCAAGAAGAGATGAGCTGGATTACCACAATGAGTTTTAACACTCAGGACTGTCAGTGTCCTTTACTAATTAGGCTACATAGACTGGGGAGCTCCGTACCCAACCTTCCCTGAGGCTGAAACTCCTGCCACCTCCCCATCTTTCACAGGAATCCAAGCCGTAGGGCCTCGCTTAAATTCCACTGTATCAAGTGAATAATCCAGCGGCCGTGTGAGCAGAGGTAATGTACACACTGAATTGACCTTTGCCACTGTTAATGATGTAATGTTGGGCTTTAACTGTGGAAGACTCCACAGCATTATTAACCGTGTCTGATTACTCAGCTGAGCTGGATGGGGAGATGATGGAAAACGAGACTTTTTTTACTTCTCATTCTCTCTCTCTTTCTTGTTTTATGAGCTTGTGCCTAATGCCCCCAAAACACACTTACAATCCCGTCTCCACGGTAGCCAAAGTCATTATTTGGATAAATGACATCACCTGTTGATTTTCTCAAGGCCCTTGAAGGCTCATATCTCCCGCTCTCTCTCTCTTTTTCTCTTTTCTCTCACACTCATCTCTCTCTGCTGTCTTTCTTTTGTCTCTCTTCCTCTTCTCCATTCCCAGATGCAGGCCTGGTATTTTTAGGCCGTGTGAAGGGGTGAAAGCATCAAGCACTTTTTCTCTCATCTCTCCATTTTAATCCCTGAGTGATGGCTGAAATGTGCGACGCCCAGAAATGGCTGTCTCTCCTCGCCTGCGGGCACGAGCCATCAGTCACCTCACTACAGTCTAAAACAGCACGATTCCTCTCCGACCTGGCCACAGAGCACACACACACATACACAGCCCCGGGGGGGTGTGCGCGGACGTGCAGGGCTGTTGTGTGGTTCACGCGCAGATGTGAAGGAGTATTCATGTGTTTGTGATGGGCTGCATTATGCCGCACGCTCGAAAAAATTAAGAGCACTTCCTTTGTGCTACAGCCAGGCTAAATGGCGCATTATGTGTCTCTTTCCCATTTTCTCCCTCTCTCTCCTTTCAAAATGACGATGTTGGTTGTACTTATTCACCTCTTTGAGCCAAAGGGAACATACTCCTATCACATGATGGAAACACACACACACACACTCATGTACCCCTGTAATGCATAATGCATTGTGCTGTAGCTGATCCCCCCCCACACGCCCAGTCTGTTCCAGGCTATCAGACATGACAGTGCCAGCTGGGCTTCTGGCATCAGCCGAGCCGGAGGAGAGAGAGAGAATCCAAGAGAGAAGGAGAGATGGAGACACAGCAGGACAATGTGAGGCAGGGATGGGGGGCCGGCTGTGGGGGGTGGGGTGGTGCAGTTTTCTGCACTACAGCGTCTGTTCATTCCCCACTGATCGTGTTGCAGAACTGTGCCGGTTGGATTTTTTGGACGGAAAGCTGCTCTGGGTTGAGCAGTGTTCAGTTTATATAAAGACAGCTGTCAGCACGGGAGTGTGTGCCACAAACACTCCACTCATCGCTGACTCACTCTGAGCAATTAACTGCTCCAGTTAACCTGCGTTCTGTTGATAGAGCGGAGAGAGAGAGAGAGAGAGAGAGAGAGAGAGAGAGAGAGACAGTGTATCTGAGTGTATCTGTTTGAGCAAATCACCGTGTGTTCGAGAAAGTGTGAGAACTGAAGAAAGTCTGTGCACGCCTGTCCATCTGTCTGGGAAGGTGTGCTGTTTAAAGCAGCATGTGTATGTGATCATGTCTGAGTTAGCTCAGACGGTCGAGAGACAGTCCCAGTTTATTGTTTCGGTGTGTGCGTGTGCATTTATGTATATGTGTAGGTATATGTGTGCATGCATCTACCTAGCCACGCTTTAATCACATGGTGTTACAGAAAAACACTCCAGTAATGTCATCTTTGTCATCTGCTCCTCTAACCCCAGACCCTTTTTCTTGACTTGGATTGCCCTCTTCTCGCCCTGGGGGTCAGTCGTCCGTTTTGCCTCATCTCACAGGAAACTCCTAGAGCCCTTGCCTGGAAACATCTGAGACGGTGAACAGATGGTGCTGTGATTTCTGACAATTGTGAACATGCTTTCCCAGCTCTGCGTGTGTGCATATATGTATGTGTGTGGTTTTTCACTTATAGCTATTTAGACCTCAGCTCCTGTAGACTATACACCCTTGGGTGTGTATTTGTATGAATGAGGGAGAGAGTGAAAGCAAGAGAGAGAGACACAGGAAATGTGTGTTTATGTTCTTTTTAGGTCTACTTGCTGCTGTGGGTCGGTGTCATGGAGTCACCTCGGATTAAAAACACCGGGAAACACGCCACGGGTCCATCACTCAGCACTCGGATCCAGAGCAGTTAAACAGGGTGTTGACAGAGCTTCTCATTTCTCACTGATCTCAGAGCGGTTTCCAGCCTCTTTTATTACAATGGGAATTTAAATGTAGATGAGAGCGGCTGGTCTCAGACCAGCATACATGGGGAAACTAAGCGTGAAACTGCACCGGAGGGGCTCACGGGTTACAGCTGATGATGAACTGATGCACCGTTCACTGTTTGCCCTGAAACAGCTCCAACACATAAAAGATCCTGCAGTATAGATTATATATGTGTGTGTGTGTGAGCTTTACTGTCTGTAAACTCGTACGGAAAGTAAATCAGGGGCCTATTGTACAGTAAATGTCACTCGCCCTGCCTCTCGTCTCCTGACGCTGGCAGAGTGTATTGTGGGTTATGAGACTGGATGAACACCAATACTCTGCATTAAAGGTGTCTAGAAGATTCTGGAAAGGACTAATGCATAAGATGAACTGTGAAGGTGTGTGTTTTACAAGACAGTGTCCATAAGGAAAGGCAATCAAAAGTTTTACCTGTATATTGTCTCTGACACTATAGTGACTTTAAACATGTCCAAAGTATTAAAAGCAGTTCTTTTTACCTCTTTTAAGCACATAAAGAGTTAAAAAGTCGATTTTTATATTCACTGAGGAATGTAAGTTCTATAGAGGGGGTTTATGGGAAATGTGCTACTGTGATGTGAGGATGGTATGGGTGTCCTGCATGTACTGCATTTGACTCACAGTGTCCTGAAACTCTTGTCAATCTAACCCATGACCTTGGTGTTGCTCATGTAATGAGCTTCAGGAAGCCCAGCAGGCACTAATTAGGATTTTTTCCAGATTAAACGTGAGTAATTTCTGTCTCACTAGTGACACCAAATATAATTCCAGAGAAATAATTAGTCCAAACAGATTTATGTTTTTAAACACTCACACATCTCATCGACCCACACCACTATCTACCATTGTTCAGTCCAACAGGAAGTCCCACCAACCTCACGCCATTGGTTGAACCAAAAGTTGACACTTAGAACTGCTCAGACAAACAGAGTATTGTTTCAATGTGGCACAAATACAGGAACATTTACCTGTAAACATACCACAGAGTGCACTATGAAAAAACACCATACATGTCTTCATAAATGTACATTAATACTGTAGATCATATAAAACATTGTGTTTGCAGCACAAAAGTTGTGGGTTCGATTCCCAGGGAATATATAGCTTGAAATATATAGCTTGAAGTCGCTTTGGATCAAAGCCTCTGCCAGATGCATAAATATAAAAGTAAAAAAATTAGAGTAAATGTTCATTATGTGTCTCTTAAAAAAGAACAGCAAATCTGTGTACATGACTGAGCTGATAAATGGAACTAAGGAAATAAGAATGGAATGGTTTTTATTATGTAAAGGAACATTAATGGAGGGGCAGGGCACAGCTACAGCTGTGGGGGTAGAGGGAATGTTTTGTAGGGCAGCATGGGGTGCAAAGGTGAATCTGGGAGGTCAAAGGCCGGATAAAGGAGGAGCAAAGGGAGGGTAACGGTGTATAACTGGTGAAAGGTGAGACCCCTGAAAGATGATGTCCCAGTGGACTCGTTTAAGTGTGATGCAGCCGTGGGCAGATGGATCACCTGGGCTGGAGTATCCATGAAGCTGCATGTTAAAGGCTCATCTTACTGTCACAGACTGATCTGAGAGCAGTTTAACAGCTCTTCTTATAACGGCTGAGGTTTTGATTTGAGAAGGCTAGGGAGGGGGGCTATTCTGGGCCAGTATGAAAGGGCAACTAATTACAGGCTCCAGTGAGTGTGATGTTCTGTGAGAGTCCTTCAGGCAGCTCACACTGAGGTGGTTAAGACATATCCAGTTACACCAATAAGCCCTATCCTCCACATAAAGCAAGCAGCCATGACCAGTTAACATTCGTCATCATAACTGAAGGTGAGTGTGTGTATCCGTCTGTCCGCGCGCTTGTGTGAGTGAGAGAGAGTGTGATTTCTCCAGTCAGTGTGTTGTCAGTGTGTGTGTGTGTGTCGGGGGTGAATGCACTGGATGTGATGCGTGAGGCCTCTGACAGCTTTACAATGACAAGCATATGTACAGCATGTATGTCTAATTACCCATCACAACATGTGAGATAGAGCAAACTGGTGTGTGTGCGACAGACGCAGAGATCTCTGAGAGTGTGTATCTCTGTGAGTGTGTTTCTGTAAGAGTGTGTATCTCTGAGTGTGGTATGGTATATAGAGAGAGTGCAGTAATTGACAGAGTATATGTGTCTGTGAGTGTGTTTCTGTGAGTGTGTTTCTGTAAGAGTGTGTTTCTCTGAGTGTGATATGGTATATAGAGAGAGTGCAGTAATTGACAGAGTATATGTGTCTGTGAGTGTGTGTCTGTGAGTGTGTTTCTGTAAGAGTGTGTATCTCTGAGTGTGGTATGGATTATAGAGAGAGTGCAGTAATTGACAGAGTATATGTGTCTGTGAGTGTGTTTCTGTGAGTGTGTTTCTGTAAGAGTGTGTATCTCTGAGTGTGGTATGGATTATAGAGAGAGTGCAGTAATTGACAGAGTATATGTGTCTGTGAGTGTGTGTCTGTGAGTGTGTTTCTGTAAGAGTGTGTATCTCTGAGTGTGGTATGGATTATAGAGAGAGTGCAGTAATTGACAGAGTATATGTGTCTGTGAGTGTGTTTCTGTAAGAGTGTGTATCTCTGAGTGTGGTATGGATTAAGAGAGAGTGCAGTAATTGACAGAGTATATGTGTCTGTGAGTGTGTTCTGTGGTTTTCTGTAAGAGTGTGTATCTCTGAGTGTGGTATGGATTATAGAGAGAGTGCAGTAATTGACAGAGTATATGTGTCTGTGAGTGTGTCTCTGTGAGTGTGTTTCTGTAAGAGTGTGTATCTCTGAGTGTGGTATGGATTATAGAGAGAGTGCAGTAATTGACAGAGTATATGTGTCTGTGAGTGTGTTTCTGTAAGAGTGTGTTTCTGTAAGAGTGTGTATCTCTGAGTGTGGTATGGATTATAGAGAGAGTGCAGTAATTGACAGAGTATATGTGTCTGTGAGTGTGTCTCTGTGAGTGTGTTTCTGTAAGAGTGTGTATCTCTGAGTGTGGTATGGATTATAGAGAGAGTGCAGTAATTGACAGAGTATATGTGTCTGTGAGTGTGTTTCTGTAAGAGTGTGTATTTGAGTGTGGTATGGATTATAGAGAGAGTGCAGTAATTGACAGAGTATATGTGTCTGTATTCTGTAAGAGTGTGTATCTCTGAGTGTGGTATGGATTATAGAGAGTGCAGTAATTGACAGAGTATATGTGTCTGTGAGTGTGTTTGGAGGCAGATGAAGAGCTCTGTGAGTGTGTTTCTGTAAGAGTGTGTATCTCTGAGTGTGGTATGGATTATAGAGAGAGTGCAGTAATTGACAGAGTATATGTGTCTGTGAGTGTGTCTCTGTGAGTGTGTTTCTGTAAGAGTGTGTATCTCTGAGTGTGGTATGGATTATAGAGAGAGTGCAGTAATTGACAGAGTATATGTGTCTGTGAGTGTGTTTCTGTAAGAGTGTGTATCTCTGAGTGTGGTATGGATTATAGAGAGAGTGCAGTAATTGACAGAGTATATGTGTCTGTGAGTGTGTCTCTGTGAGTGTGTCTCTGTAAGAGTGTGTATCTCTGAGTGTGGTATGGATTATAGAGAGAGTGCAGTAATTGACAGAGTATATGTGTCTGTGAGTGTGTGTCTGTGAGTGTGTTTCTGTAAGAGTGTGTATCTCTGAGTGTGGTATGGATTATAGAGAGAGTGCAGTAATTGACAGAGTATATGTGTCTGTGAGTGTGTCTCTGTGAGTGTGTGTCTGTAAGAGTGTGTATCTCTGAGTGTGGTATGGATTATAGAGAGAGTGCAGTAATTGACAGAGTATATGTGTCTGTGAGTGTGTCTCTGTGAGTGTGTTTCTGTAAGAGTGTGTATCTCTGAGTGTGGTATGGATTATAGAGAGAGTGCAGTAATTGACAGAGTATATGTGTCTGTGAGTGTGTGTCTGTGAGTGTGTGTCTGTAAGAGTGTGTATCTCTGAGTGTGGTATGGATTATAGAGAGAGTGCAGTAATTGACAGAGTATATGTGTCTGTGAGTGTGTCTCTGTGAGTGTGTTTCTGTAAGAGTGTGTATCTCTGAGTGTGGTATGGATTATAGAGAGAGTGCAGTAATTGACAGAGTATATGTGTCTGTGAGTGTGTCTCTGTGAGTGTGTTTCTGTAAGAGTGTGTATCTCTGAGTGTGGTATGGATTATAGAGAGAGTGCAGTAATTGACAGAGTATATGTGTCTGTGAGTGTGTCTCTGTGAGTGTGTGTCTGTAAGAGTGTGTATCTCTGAGTGTGGTATGGATTATAGAGAGAGTGCAGTAATTGACTGAGTATATGTGTCTGTGAGTGTGTGTCTGTGAGTGTGTTTCTGTAAGAGTGTGTATCTCTGAGTGTGGTATGGATTATAGAGAGAGTGCAGTAATTGACAGAGTATATGTGTCTGTGAGTGTGTGTCTGTAAGAGTGTGTATCTCTGAGTGTGGTATGGATTAGAGAGAGAGTGCAGTAATTGACAGAGTATGTGTCTGTGAGTGTGTGTCTGTGAGTGTGTTTCTGTAAGAGTGTGTATCTCTGAGTGTGGTATGGATTAGAGAGAGAGTGCAGTAATTGACAGAGTATATGTGTCTGTGAGTGTGTCTCTGTGAGTGTGTTTCTGTAAGAGTGTGTATCTCTGAGTGTGGTATGGATTATAGAGAGAGTGCAGTAATTGACAGAGTATATGTGTCTGTGAGTGTGTTTCTGTAAGAGTGTGTATCTCTGAGTGTGGTATGGATTATAGAGAGAGTGCAGTAATTGACAGAGTATATGTGTCTGTGAGTGTGTGTCTGTGAGTGTGTTTCTGTAAGAGTGTGTATCTCTGAGTGTGGTATGGATTATAGAGAGAGTGCAGTAATTGACAGAGTATATGTGTCTGTGAGTGTGTGTCTGTGAGTGTGTTTCTGTAAGAGTGTGTATCTCTGAGTGTGGTATGGATTATAGAGAGAGTGCAGTAATTGACAGAGTATATGTGTCTGTGAGTGTGTGTCTGTGAGTGTGTTTCTGTAAGAGTGTGTATCTCTGAGTGTGGTATGGATTAGAGAGAGTGCAGTAATTGACAGAGTATATGTGTCTGTGAGTGTGTCTCTGTGAGTGTGTTTCTGTAAGAGTGTGTATCTCTGAGTGTGGTATGGATTATAGAGAGAGTGCAGTAATTGACAGAGTATATGTGTCTGTGAGTGTGTCTCTTTAGTGTTTCTGTAAGAGTGTGTATCTCTGAGTGTGGTATGGATTATAGAGAGAGTGCAGTAATTGACAGAGTATATGTGTCTGTGAGTGTGTCTCTGTGAGTGTGTTTCTGTAAGAGTGTGTATCTCTGAGTGTGGTATGGATTATAGAGAGAGTGCAGTAATTGACAGAGTATATGTGTCTGTGAGTGTGTCTCTGTGAGTGTGTTTCTGTAAGAGTGTGTATCTCTGAGTGTGGTATGGATTATAGAGAGAGTGCAGTAATTGACAGAGTATATGTGTCTGTGAGTGTGTTTCTGTAAGAGTGTGTATCTCTGAGTGTGGTATGGATTATAGAGAGAGTGCAGTAATTGACAGAGTATATGTGTCTGTGAGTGTGTTTCTGTGAGTGTGTTTCTGTAAGAGTGTGTATCTCTGAGTGTGGTATGGATTATAGAGAGAGTGCAGTAATTGACAGAGTACATGTGTCTGTGAGTGTGTCTCTGTGAGTGTGTTTCTGTAAGAGTGTGTATCTCTGAGTGTGGTATGGATTAGAGAGAGAGAGTGCAGTAATTGACAGAGTATATGTGTCTGTGAGTGTGTCTCTGTAAGAGTGTGTATCTCTGAGTGTGGTATGGATTATAGAGAGAGTGCAGTAATTGACAGAGTATATGTGTCTGTGAGTGTGTCTCTGTGAGTGTGTCTCTGTAAGAGTGTGTATCTCTGAGTGTGGTATGGATTATAGAGAGAGTGCAGTAATTGACAGAGTATATGTGTCTGTGAGTGTGTGTCTGTAAGAGTGTGTATCTCTGAGTGTGGTATGGATTATAGAGAGAGTGCAGTAATTGACAGAGTATATGTGTCTGTGAGTGTGTCTCTGTGAGTGTGTTTCTGTAAGAGTGTGTATCTCTGAGTGTGGTATGGATTATAGAGAGAGTGCAGTAATTGACAGAGTATATGTGTCTGTGAGTGTGTGTCTGTGAGTGTGTTTCTGTAAGAGTGTGTATCTCTGAGTGTGGTATGGATTATAGAGAGAGTGCAGTAATTGACAGAGTATATGTGTCTGTGAGTGTGTCTCTGTGAGTGTGTTTCTGTAAGAGTGTGTATCTCTGAGTGTGGTATGGATTATAGAGAGAGTGCAGTAATTGACAGAGTATATGTGTCTGTGAGTGTGTTTCTGTAAGATTGTAGTGTATCTCTGAGTGTGGTATGGATTATAGAGAGAGTGCAGTAATTGACAGAGTATATGTGTCTGTGAGTGTGTCTCTGTGAGTGTGTTTCTGTAAGAGTGTGTATCTCTGAGTGTGGTATGGATTATAGAGAGAGTGCAGTAATTGACAGAGTATATGTGTCTGTGAGTGTGTCTCTGTGAGTGTGTTTCTGTAAGAGTGTGTATCTCTGAGTGTGGTATGGATTATAGAGAGAGTGCAGTAATTGACAGAGTATATGTGCTGTCATGTTCCAGTGGGCTGTTTGGCACTGCAGTGTGTTTGGCATTATCTGAATCTGTTTTCAGGCCCGATCCTCATTTTTCTTCCTCTCAGACTATCTGAGCATCAATTGATTCTGTCTGCCTGTGTTATCTGCTCACTGATCAATTTGCAGTTAAACCTGACTAATCTTGAACTTTACCCGAACAAGATCTGAACGAGGCTTTCTCTGAGGATGTTTAAGAATGACACAGATGTAATTATAAAGTGAAAATGCATAAAAGTCATGGGTTTTAAACCTGACCAGACACGCTATTGTAGGACCAGTTAATTGTATGCCGGGCCGTAACGCTGAAGAGCGCGCGCGCCCCCTTTCGGTTGTTATGGCAACTGCAGCAAGATACAGGAAGAGAGCGATCAACCAGTTGCGTTAAAAAGAGCGAAACCAGTTAAACGACAGATGATTCGTCATGCAATGATGATGTTAACAATTAAAACAGCAAAATAATGCAAAATCCCGCACACAAATCAACGAATAAGGCGCAATTGTTTAGGATCTCCTCCCATCGGCTTGTAAAGGAGGGCTGAATGAAATGTGAGAGACTTCTGGAGAAGGAAAATTCCCGGATGAGGTCCGGAAGATTGTGGATCGAGCTGGAGAAGAGTGAAAGATCTCCCGGCCCTGTCAGTTCAGCTCAAACCCACAGAAGAAGCCGGAGCACAGGAGGACGTTTTCATTCATTAACGGTACAAGAAAACGAGCAACTTTTTACTTTCTTTCTGCCCCTTTAGTTTTCAACAAGTGCAACATCATTACGTGCTGCTCCGACTTTGTTTATTTGGTCTTTTCTGCGATGGGTCCTGGTTTAGATCTGAGAGGATTTTAATGCTGGTTTATGTACAGTATCCACAATACACGAATTATTGCCGGAAAATTGGCGTCAGGACACTTTTATTTTACAACATACCACAGCTACAACAGTTAACTGTAAAACACATTTTACTAAATAATTCATAATACTTTATAAGAAGGTGCTGTCAAAATGTTTTGGCTTCATGTGTTTTGACAGCTGTGTCAAAATATCATCATTACTGAAACTTCATTATTGTAAGGGTTTATTTGTAAGTATGTTTTGGCAAAGATCTGGGAATTGTTTATTCTTCCCGTTGCCGACCTTGCATTATTAAACAGCGTTCTCATTTCTGAAATGTATTATTGTTTAAAAGATTTTACTTCTGCAAAGTGACCAAACAGGATATTAAAGTAGAGAAAATAAAGTTGGCAGGGCCTTTACTGGGATTTGACTGGATCATGGGAAGTGTCTCTTTATGACATGTTGTTTGGAAGATAGACATATGTCTGAGGTTTGCAGGTATTAAAAATTCAGAAGCTCTGCTGACATAAGCTGGAAAGTCATTTCAGAGCTGGGGCAAGTTTACGAGAAAGATTATGAAAATGTTTCTCTTCGGAATACCATGCGCAACAAGACCAGATATGTGTTAAGAAAGTTCATAAGATTGTTTTGAATTTCACATTGACATATGACTCCAATATCACTTGGGTTTTGTGTTTCCTAGTGGAATAATGTCGTAAACCTCTCTGCTCTCTGTCTCTCTAGTCCTACAATGCGGCCTGTCACCGGTTCTTTCCTCTCTCTGCTGTTGTTGGCTGTACAGAGCACCTGGTCATCTACGGCACAGGAACCTGAAGCTCCAGGCACACCTCAATCAGAAATCTCCAGCTTACATCACCCCACCTGGACCCTGGGACTAAAGCTGTACAGGTCACTCCGCACAGACGATTTCCACACCAACACCCTCATCTCACCTCTTCTTGTGGCCAACTCCCTGCTGGCTCTAGCTGCTGGAGCTAAAGGATCCACAGCAGGACAATTTCACAATCTCCTGAGGAGCACCAAAGATGAGAAGGCAGTCAGAGGAGCTTTGAGCGATGCCCTGAAATCTGTGCGTGAAGCTAATGGAACCAGCTTCATGCTGCACAGCTCCTCTGCACTGTTTTCTAAACAGGCCCCTAAACTGGAGAAGAGCTTCCTGGACAACCTCCAGTCCCAGTCTGGACTGCAGCATGTGGCTCTGGAAGTTGGACAGGACCACAATGACATGGAGACACTGCAGTCCTGGGCGAAAAGTGGAATGAGAGGAGAGGAGACAGCTGCTCTGACCCAGAGGCTGGAGACCACAGCTGGAGCCATGATCCTGGCCAATGCACTGCACTTTAAAGGTGAAAGAATAAGGCACAAACCTAATGTAATCCCAATGTAATCCTCTACTGACTTGCATAAACCATCTCTAATAGCAGGGCATTTTAGAACACATTTATGTTATTCAGAAGTGAGTGAGTCACATAGTGGCATCGGGTAAGAAAAGGTTACATTGATCAGTGAATACAAATGGCGTATCATAGGGCACGGCACGACAGTCGCAAAGGCTGTTGTGAAGAGCATATGTTAAAATCAGGCATTGTATGGATAAACTGATAAACTGAAGCTACTCCAAAACCTCAAGAGTTTACTCAAATGGTCTATCAAAAGTGCTTGTGATTTTCTAACCAGACATTTAAATAATGTATCAAAGGTCACTCAAATAATTTTATGAAAATGTTGAAGTTCGAACTGTTCAAGCCCTGTACCATAGCTGTTTATGCCAAGGTCGTCAGTGTGTGAAAACAGTTTTACACATACAGATCGTCTCGTATCTAAAAGAGGAAAGAGCTGATGTTTGAGTTAAACAGGATCAGACAGAACGGTCACAGCACCGCTGGACTTCTGCAGAATTAGCTGCTGCCGATTGTGCTGCTGCTTGATAAATGAACTGTACACAGTTGCACGACTTGACGCGGAAGGTAAAAATTGGCTTAGATGATAAGAAATTGCTCTTTGGGCTGGGGGGTGTGCTGTATGTACATGTGTGCATGAACATTCCCGATTTGGTCCAAACGATTCATTAAAAAGCATTGGTTCAAAAGACTGATTCTTCCCAAATCAGAACTCGCTAGTTTCCATTAGCTCCTTCACAGGCAGTCTACACGGTTGATAAGAAATGATCTTCAGTTTATCAGGAGGAACTTATTTATCTTCCCATGGGGGGGATGTGATGTGTCATCTTGAATAATTTAGTAATGAGCGTCTGGGTCCTCACTGCTCCAGTCAGTGTGTCTTGTCAGTGCAGAGCACGACCTTGTTGCTTCACAGGATGTTCGCTGCAGTGCATTTATGTTTACATATATCGCTGAGTCACCTTCTCTCAAACTTCACTTTTGTGCTGGTATTTGTAATGTCATTGAAAGGTGAGCTGGCAGTGGAGCTGCTCATTTCATGAAGGTGCCTCATTTAGTGACTAAGAGGCTAACAAGGTCCTGACAGCCCCTGCCCTTGGAGCCAGCTAGATTTGACCTTGAATTGTTCATATGAGCACCAAGGCTTGGTGTGTCAGAGCATGTGCTGTAACTACTAAGCCATGGCTTTGATAATTTAGCATTTTTTACCCTGAGCCGATGTACAGGCATTTTAATCACTTGAAGTTAAAATCGTTCATGATGTAGAAAGAATTGATTTCTTGTCATATTAGTGTTGAGGTTTTCCAGTAGTATTACATTCACTGCATGCAGCATGAAGGCTCTATAGTACAGTTTAGTCAGATCAGAGACCGTTCAACAATACTGAAGTTTCTTGTCACATTCAAGAACAGACATTAAACTGAAGAGCTTCAGATGAGTTTTAAACATGTCCGTGCTATGCATGTCTACTTCACCAGAGTTCTGTCTCTCTCTCTCTCTCTCTCTCTCTCTCTCTCTGTGCACCATCTCACCCTCACGCTGGAGTCTTGTTCTACTCATCGATTTCTTTGTCTGAGTAATACTGGCAGGTGCTTTGATCTTGTTTGAAACCCAGAGCAATGAGAATGGAGCAGTAGGAGGAGAATGTCTCTCCACTTCCAAACGCATCAGGAAATAAAGTTTAGATTGATTTTCGGTTGATAAGCAATCTAATTAATTCCTTTTGTTTATGTTTTGACTTAATTACAGATTTTTTCCTCTTCTCCAGCAAGAAGCCTAAGTCTGTGGAAGTTCATTAATTCAGCCGATGAAATATACAAATTAGATCAGACAGTAGATTGGGCCCTGTGAATGAGATTATGAAAACTGAATTCATAGTTTGGATTTATAATTTAAAGGCAGTCAGTAGTCGCACCGCTTCAGGGTTCTGTAGTAATTCATTTAGTTGCCTGTGTGATATTAACATTGTCTGAAGATTTTTTTTGCCTCTGATTGGCCGTCGGTGGACTTTTCTCCTGGTGCTGACCTGAGATCAGTTTTCTGGGTTCTTCTTGAAGCGTTATGCACATTCAGTCACACACGTCCTGGTGTCCTGGTGTTTTTAGACCAAATGGACTTTGAGTGTTGCATATGTGTTTCAGTTAACCTTTGACATGTTTAAATTTATTCAGTCCAAATCAAATCCATCCATCTATCACTCATTCTCTGCAGCACTTATCCTTGTCAAAGTCACAGCGAAGCTGGGAGACTCAAATCAAATGATCATATACAAATGATATATATGATATATTTTTATGTAACGTGTGTGTGTTACATGTATTTCTATGTAGCATATTTCTGTATAAGCGCAATTACACATATACTGTGTTTAGGGATAATGATAGCCCTGCCTGAAAAACTGAAGGATTTGCTCTGGTCTTCTGTTGCACATACAATCTATACGCCAATATCAGTAAGGGAGAGAAAGCTCATAGCAAAGAATAAACAGAGAGCTAGAGGTATAGAGTAAAAATACAGAAGATAAATTGACCTTGCTAGATAAAGTGGACTGACAGAAGAGGAAAAACCTTTGAAGGAAGAGTTAGAGACTTTAAAGAGAGAGAGATGGGGGAAAATAGAGAGGAAAGAGAAAACTGAGGCCCTTCCAGGGTGTGTCATGGCGGCTCGGTCTTTGTGCTCTGTACAACAGGCCTAAAAGACAACAAACCCGAAAACAAGCACACACATTTAACCCCCACGATCAGCAGCTCTGCTCACAGCGCCGGAGGACTGAATGAGAGAAGATGAAAGTGCTTTAATTCACAGCGCTTGAGCTTTATTGTTTGTGGCTCAGTTATTACTGAAAATGGGCATGAGAGAGGATTTGAGATGCAGAAGCACACAATAGCTGCTTTGTTTTGATGCTCTGTAATTAATGAAGGAGGTATGAGTGTCCTCCTCTCGTGTGTGCTTGTTGGGTCATTCTGTTTCTCTCTTTCAGTCACTGAATCTCCCAGGATGTTTTCTTTCTTTTGATTGCCAGCCAGGAGTGCAGTGACAGGAATCCTTCAAAAGTAGAATTCCCCTTTTAATGCTCACAGTTCCAGGAGCTCTGCCACCCCATAATAACTGACAGATAGCACGCCATGTGTTTTGAACTTTAGACTGATCAAATTTCATCCCCCTGTATAATTATTGAAATCCAACAGCTCCGGCTCTTGGCTTGTGTTCACGAGCTCAAAGAGAACTGCTAGCATACCATTGAGACATGTAGAGCTGGGCACTGGGCCGAAAGCAGAGCTTTGCTTTGCCGGCCCAGGATCAGGTGTTTCTCATAATAAATGACAGTCGAGAAACTCGACTCGGGTTTATAAAAGGAGACGTTTTTCTTAAAAGAGGAATTCCTTCCAAGTTTCTGTCTTTCTGTTTTGTTAATTTCTCGGTGTTGTTAACAGTGTTCCTAATTATGTCATAAGGAATGTGTTTTCGATTGTGCTGTTCCTCAGGAGGGGAAAGTTTAGTGCTGAACTTTGAAGCCGTGGTTTGGGTGAGCTAACACAAGTGTTTAAAGGTGATTATGAAAATTCCGTCTTGGGTGGTACATTCCTCTGTAAGCCGAGGTAAAACAGGTGTCCTGTTAAACTACATACACAACTGCTATCAGGTGACTAATGGGGGTGTACAGAATCAGCTCCAAGTTCCTGCTAATAATTATGTTGTAATATACATGAGCTCAACATGGGTTATACGATAACAGTATTTAGCGCCTCCGACCGTTTTAACATCTGACTGAGGGGGTGGGGTCAGGTGGGGTGGGATGTGCCCCCTTTAACTGTTTTACTTTAGTGGTTCCCCCTTCTCATGGCGCCCCCTATGCGCTGCGAGCACACACAGGCCACACTTAGATATAATACATAAATCTCAATGCATTGTTACAAAATCTTAAATCAATGATTTAAGCCATTTGTTTTAAAGGAAGATCAAATTTTTCAAGCAAAAAGTCACAAAATTATTCGAATCAAAATGAAGACAGAAAGCATTTACTAATACTGCTTGCCAAACATGTCCATAATTTGTGATACTGAATTGGTTTTATTAGCAAGCCTGTATGAATAATAATATACATACATAATATTTACGTAATTATGTATTATTATTATTACATATATACATGCAGTCATTAAAAATTACATTGGGACCAGTTTAAAATAAATTTAATAAATAATTCTTTAATAATATTTACAAAATTACTTTAAAGGTTTGATTGAAATCAATTTTAAATAACAAAAAAAAAACATGTTTGGTTAGTTTATTTTTATTGCCTTCCAACCAATAAATGAAAGCAAAAGCAGAGTGCTGTGACTGCAGAGAAACCTGAGCATGAGTTTCTAATGTAGTTTTCTCAGATTACATTCATCAGGATAGATTAATAAATGAAGTATTTGTGAGGATAATGAATACAGTCGTGAATTGCTTCGATTTTTCTCAACCACTCAGCAGTGGCATGTTTTTAATTTGCTCTGTTTGAAGTGCAAACACATACAACAGTTTCACAGCATGTATTTGTAAAAATAGACAAATTTATCATGTATTGATTCCTCATGGGCAGCAGACAGGGGAATCCTCTGACAGAAACAGGAAATGGCGTCCAGCAGCATTCTTTAGTTTTACATAACTGATATAATGTCACTTATACATTTCTAAGTGGCTTTGGTGCCCAAACTTTTTGGCGCCACTGTATTTGCTAGCTTGCACCTCAGGTGACAGTTCAAATTGAGTTGTAGTGCCCACCGACTGTCTTGTGTCTTTGTCTCTTCTCTCTTGAAAAGCTGCAGTATTTGGTGCAGTGAAATACAATAACAAGACCTGACTTAACCCCATATTGTCTTGCAATCATCTTTAGAATTTGATTTAGCTTGATATTGCTTTTTCTCCTCTCTCTCTCTCTCTCTCTCTCTCTCTCTCTCTCTCTCTCTCTCTCTCTCTGTCTCTGTCTTTATCTCTCCCTTGACTAATCCAATAAGGTGAAAACACAGTGGAAAAGAACATGTGACTGTAATACCACTAATAGTCTCTTTATCGAGTCTCATCTTTGTCAGTGAATTTAATGGGTGTAATGGGCTGTAATAATACGTCCTCTGCCTCCCCTGCTCCCCTCCTCTTCTCTTCTCTTTCTTTGATCTTTCTTCTTTCTCTGGTGTAGTGTCTGTGCTAATCCTCTCTATGATTTGACTCATCATGGCCTCAGTGGCAGAATTATCCAGGAGTCGGGCTGTATGACAGAGTAAGGCGACCTCATTAGATGCAGCAGGATAATGTTCTTCAATGTACTTCATGTTCTTTGAAAGTTGGCGTCAGGACGCAGTTTCTTTGTAACGCTTGTTTGTGCGTGTCTGTGCATTTGTGAGTCATGATGTCCTCTGTTCATCTGCTCATTGTCCTCGTGCGTTTTGAGGGACATTTTAGATGTTTTTCCTCCTTTTTTGTAGGGTTTTGGGATCAAGGATTTAACGTAGAAAATCAAGACTTGCGCAACTTTCTGGGTACCAAATACACCAAAGTTCCCATGATGCACAGATCAGGTGATATTTTTAATTCTACCAAATAAATGCATCAGTTAATACCTTAAAGCTTTAAACACATCCTAACTGAAATAAAACAGCATAAGTGAACAGTCTGAAACACTTCACAGTGGCATGTAACATAAACAGAGCACCTTGTGTGAATTTACTGTTGATTTCCATAACATTTACAGTTAGCATATTGCTAATCTAATGTTGTGCACTAATTCACTAATAAGCATAATATAGTACACACAATTATAAGTTCATCTTTTTAAATTGAACTAATTGATGCTATGTTATATATAGCATAGTGTAATACAGTTAAAAGAGTGCAGCAATGCAACATGGGATTGTAATTCTGCTTTTAGAATTTGGACCAAAGAAGGTTTTTTAATACCTGATACCTGATATGATAATCCCTTTATCATATCAGGTATCCCATGATGCCATACCACAAAATGCTGTCTAGATAGGCAGCTCACTAGAAACAGTGGAACAGAGCCCAAAACAATCACATTTCTGTTTTCAACTGAACACACAGGTATCTACCGTCACTGCGAGGACATGGAGAACATGGTGCAGGTGTTGGAGCTGGGCCTGTGGGAGGGGAAGGCCAGCATGGTGCTGCTTTTGCCCTTTCATGTGGAGAGTTTAGCCCGACTGGACCGCCTGCTGACCCTGGAACAAGTAGAGAAGTGGCTGGGGAAACTGAACTCCACTAGCATGGCACTGTCCCTCCCTAGAGCCAAACTGAGTAGCACAGTCAATCTACAGGTAACAGTCGTCATTAAATATTCCACATTAAACTTCCCACACAGTCATTATGAGTTTGTGGTACACATTCAGAAAATACTCATAGACATTATAGATAAATATTCCAAACATACAATGTAGATAAGACTCATTTAGAAAGCTAATGGAAGATATCCAGATATGACATTAGCATAATGAGAAGGAACTGCAGGTCATCGATTATTCTCATTCAGAGGCAGAGCTATTTTGCTTCTAATGGAAACTGTATTTGCTCTGAAATTGGCAGTCACTGTGTGGAATGCAGTTTTATGTGTCTTAAGACACTGAGCTATGCTCTTTATTCTCTCAAACCTTCATCAGTGGTTCACCCTCAGTGTTGCTTTCATTACTTCCTTACTGCTCTCTTTCTGCACATCAGCACATTACACTTGTTTCTCTGTTGCTCTGTTGCTAATGTTTAAATTACAGAGGGATTTGGGTACTTGAATCCCCTTGAAGGGACTCAAAACAAACGGTTTGAGGTACTGGAGTGCATATAGAATCTGCTGCTGTTATTCGTTTCCAGTTCTTCATATTACAGTACGTTAGAGAAGTTTCAAAACTCACTACAACAATGCTGCCAGGCTGTCTCTGTGCTGTTGCTAGGTTGTTCATTTATTTTTTCTGTATATTTAATCACCCATCAGGAAAATCCTAAATCTGATCGCTATAAAAACTCTCCTCAACAAATCACATTTTAGAAATATCATATAGTTTCATTTAATACATGTGCCTAGGAGTTTATCTAAATGCTTGACCTTAAGTATGAGAAATATTACCTTTTCAAAAACTGTAAAAGTTAGATCACAAAGTAGTCAAAGCACCTGTTTCCACTCGGTGCCAAATGGTAGTCAGACTGTTTCCATAATCACTGTACTGTAACTTTACTATAGATAAATATCACAAAATATTTATTGTTTTGTTTAAAAGCTCTTTTTGAAGCCAGATTTGACCTTTGGTTTGCTGTGCTAGAGGCGCCAAAAGACAATTTGGATCGTTTGAGACAAACATCAACAGATTCTGACTTGAAAATTACTGATAGAATTTCAGTGCATAATTGCCTGACTGTGACCCCTAAAGTGTTGCCTGTGTAGAGAAAACACAGATGAGTCTCCTGGCTTCTCCTCAAGCACTCACGCTCCAGCAAGATCTGGCCAAAGTCCTAGACATGTAACTGCACCTCACAGAGAAACCGAGCTCACAGTGCTGAGTTAGAAGCTGAAGAAGAGTCACTGCCGTTGTGTCAGCCACAGGAAACAGTCTGGACAAAGTTTTAGAAGAGCACAGATGGCTCTGTCTACACTGTTGAGCTGTGATCTGGATCTGTGACAGTGACTGTGGTGGACTTGTTTGGACTGTTGAGTTCAGTACAAGAAACTCTGGCTTGCATGGTTGGCTCATTGTTAAGTACTTTTGGACCGGGTGGTCGTCTTTGGCTTCTTGTGGTGGCAGTTGTGAGAGGATTCAATGTGTAGGACCATGTGTCTGTGTTCTGATCGCCACATAGATTGCAAAGGTGAAGTGTTTTGGAGCTTGATGAATGATTTTGTGACATCTGCTGGATCTTTCCTCCCCATCAGTCTTCTCTTCTGCCTCGACTCCTTCCTGTCTCCCTGCCCATTCTTCTCGTTTATCTTTCTCTCTCTGTCCTCCTCTCTGAATATCTGACCTCAGCTCATCTATCTCCTGCCTGGAGTCCACCTGTTCCTCCCACTTTCTCTTTCTTTATTCATCACTTCATCCAGCACCTCAGTCTCTCTGTTTCCTCTTATATTCTCACTCATTTCAGGCTGATCAGAGTCCCTGCAGCTCATCTTCTGTTTTGCCTGATCTCTCTCTCTCCTACTTTGTTGCATCCTCTTTGTGCCTTCAAATTTGCTGCCTTCTGCCTGTGACTGCCTCCTTTAAGTCTTCTTTTTTTCTCATTTTCTCCTTTCTTCTCTGTGAAGTTTGTCATTCATACGCATTGTTGGTGGGTGGGACAGTCTGCATTACTTTTTGTCGATTTAGTCTACACCACTTCTAAGCCATTAAAAATAACTTAAAGGGATAGTTTACTCAAAAAATGTTCCATCATTTACTTATGCTCATGTCATTTAAAACCTATATGACATATTTCTCTTCTGTGAAACATAAGATATTTTGAGAAATGTCTCAGTGGTTTTGTGTTCATACAATGGAAGTCAATGGGTGCCCCTGTTGCTTGATTAACAACATACTTAAAAATACCTTCTTTTATGTTCTTCAGAAGCAAAAACTAAGGTTTGGTGAAAACTAGGTTTGGAAAGAAATGAGGGTGAGTAAATGATGGAAAAATCAATCGTTTCATTTTTCGGTAGCTTTCCCTTTAAGGAAGGCATGTGTAACACAGAAAAAACACCTCAAAGCCATTAATCTTCACAATTAAATTAATACATATAACACATAATACATATAACACATAATACATATAACACATAAAACATTTGCAATGATCAGAGCATCAGCTTGTTCAAGATGGGCTAAACAATGAATAGTAACAGCTTGTTGTGAGACTCACAGTTTGCTGCTACTATAAAGTAGGTTGTGATTAAGGTCACATAAGATCTAGCCACGAACAGTACCTCAATGCATCGATAAATAAATCGATAAGTAAATATTGGCAATATGGCAATTGTATTTAATTGTATTTTTATTGTATTTAAAGTACATTTGCAATACTGAGAGAAAAAGAATCACAATATAATGATATATTATCACACAGCCTTATATTATGTCTTCAGGTGTTAGAGTTTGGGTTAGAAATGTTCCAGACACGTTCACACAACCTTGGAACCAGAAGGCTGCAGTTCTTGAATCATTGTCCCTGGGTAATACTTCACAGGACAAAACGTCCCACCCACAAGATTCTGGTCCACATGGAAGAGAGTGTGAAGAAAAAACACGTGTTCCAGTTCCAAGTCTGGTGGCAGAACATGGTGAGATTTTAGGACAGTAGAGGTTAAAATAGTGAAAGAAGAAAAACAGAGTAAAACAAGGATGATGGCTGTTTAACTAGACAGGTCAAGCAGGAAACAACCGTTCCCAAAGTGCTTAAAAAACGAACGCTCTTGAACCGAATGCTCTCGGGTGGAACAGCATTTTGTTGAAGTCCTGTAATGCCGGCGGAGTAATATAAGCATCTACAGACTCCTGCTGCCCGCGTCCTGCTCCAAAGAACAAGACTTTGACATTAACATGAGCGGTAGGGATGCCCATGAGGGACCCACACACTTGCTTTAAAAGAAAGCCACAGACAGCCCAGACATGAGTCGTTTCTGGAGTAGACAGATGCACAGGAATGCAGTGTTCACATAAGTGATGCCCCAGTGTACAGAAAGAGACGGAAAGTCCTGCTTTGACTACATAACCAGAATAGAGCTGTATTACTTCTCTGACAAGATCTCCTGCTGCTCTCTCTCCATGTCTTTGTGCTCTAGTGGTCTGTCTGTGCCCTGCTCTTTCATGCTCTCCTCTGCCTTTTATTTCTGCTGCCACACACACACAACATGTCTCGCAGCATCTGAAGGAAATCACTGTAGGTCACAGACGCTTCTATATATGACAGAAGAGCTGTGCTGAGGGCCGCGTCTCCTCCCTCCCTCTCAGACGAGGTCGATCTGAGCAAACACAGCCTCCATCTCAGGCCCTTAATAGTGTTTTCACCTTTTATCTGTCATCTCTCCCGAGAGCTTTAGCATCCAACATGGCTGCCAGATACTCTGTCAGTCCGACTCAGGTCCCTCCTGCCCTTCTGTCATGCTCTCGTGTGGATGTCTTTGGTCTCGGGAGGAGCTGCCATTATCCTGATCTCCAACCCGTGCAAGTTGCCCGCCAGTTTTTGTCTTGCTTACACGCTAATGTAGCTGTGTGGTGGCAACAGGGGCCTGGTTCAGAGAATGATGACCCAAATTGGACTGACATGCAGCTGGAGAGGTGAGTGGTCGTGAGGGAGGTTGAGTGGTGGATAGAGAGAGAGAGAAAGGGCAGGAAAGCGAGTGAGCAGGCTAAAAATATCTGCCCTGGTGGTGAGACAGCGGGTGATGCTCAGGAACGGTTAGTGCCGGGCGATAGCGACTAACAAGAGATTGAGTCTGGACTCCATAATGAGCACGAGGAGGTCGAGGGTTCACCGTCTGCCTGATGCCTGGCAAACACACGCAGCCAAACACACTGACCTTAAACACACACACACACAGCAGAAGCCTCTTACTGTGCCAGGGCCTGCGGATGCCAGTGTGGCTGTAATTGGATTGCACAGTTCTCTGTGTGTGCCAGAGAAACAGAGGGCGTCAGGCTAACATACACACACTCATTGATGAGGTCATGAAGTGGATGTGAATTGTGTGCCAGGATTTGGCAGAAGCCTGTTGTATTGAGGCGTTTTTAGCTACAGCATGTCATGCTAAAATGCTTATTCATAATCTTAATATTTGTTGTTGAACTGCCACTCTAGTATCTGAGGGCCAAAACAATTTTTTGCCAATGCCAAGTGTACAAGGAAACATATCAGCCCAAAGTTACACTTAAAGTAAATAACTTACTGTACATCAGTAATGATTGTGTTGGCTTTGCAATGTACAGTAAGCATCATAACTTGAGTATATAAAAACATTATTCTTGCTGTTTAATACATGCATTTTATATGTATTAACGCTGTGTCATACAGCTCAGTCTTAGTCTTATCATTTATGAACCAATGGGTCTGCGCTTCTTGCTAGGATCTCATGAATTTTTAGAAGCTGATAAACGTAGTGAAGTTTTTTGTGACAGAACGCCATTTGAAGGATAAACAAAAAGAAGAGTATTGAGCGTGAGTGGAGAGAAGGAAGAAAGTGAAGCAGACAGAATATGTAAATGAGACTTTAGACAGTGATAAAGAACTCTGAATAATGCCTAAGACGTTCCTCTGCAAGCTGAAGTGACTGCCCTGATGATGTAGGATGCAATAAAGCACTGGCCTGCAGTCTCAGAAAGTTGCTTGTGTGCTGGTGGGGCCATTTCCACACACAGCCATGTGTTCCTGATGTACACAACACAGAGCAGCAACTGCAACTCTTGAGTTATTCATGAGCTGTATGTTTTTGTAGTTGTGTTTATTGATGTAGGCGCTTGAATTGTGTTACAGTATAATGCTGCAGTGTAATGTGTATTTGAGAGACAGTTTACTAATAAAAAAATAAAGTAAGAATCTGCTAGAGTTGGAAAACTTTAAAGTAAGGCTTGAGATTGAAACAGACACGGAGGGAGAGAGAGAAAAGAGAGAGACGCTCCATTTCAACCCAGTGAGCAGCATTAGAGCTGAACCGTGTTTACACAACCTTTCTCTCTTGCTCTCCCTCTCTCTCTCTTTGCTCTGTCCTCTCACGCTGGCTGTATTAGTTGGGAGTCTGTGCGCCACATTACTTCATGATATTTCTTGAATTTCTTCCAGAGCAGGCACTACTGTACTCATCTGTAACCCATCGCTCATTCTTGCTGCCTGCTCGTCTGCTCTTCTCAAATATGTCATTAATTCATTCGGGGATCACTGCACCTGGGGAGGGTTTACCTGCTGCTCCTCTGGGGTCCGTAAGCTGTGCTGGATTTTGTGAGTGAGGCCAAGCTTCACTAGCTTCAAATGACTCAAAGCTAATAGTCACATGGCATCCTGGAACGCAGAAGGAAGCACTCTGTATCCTGGAGTGTCTGAGTGCAGTGCTGTTGAACCGTCAGCCCTGGAGCTTCTGAGGTGAGCTCTCGCATTGTGCCACATGACAACAGAAGACGCCGAATATTTAAACGCTGATTGTTTTTAAAAATGAAGTGACCTCAACACACCCTTCAAAAAGAGAGAGAGAGACAGAGGCGTGCTATTTATAGAGCCTGTCCTAATGCAGGCTGGGAGATGTCTGCTATTGCCACACGTGACTTTAATTGCTGAAGACAGCGTTGTCGTAGTAACACATGGCAACATGTGAGTGCTGTGGCAACAAGCTCCTTCAGGTCAGGGCTGCACAGCCCAGGAGTGGAGCGATAGTACCGGAAACATCACAGTTACTGAGAGGTTCAAGGAAAGACCCTCTGAGAAAACACAGGGCAGTAATTAATGGAAAATAAATGTGTCCAATGCTGTGTCATCCAGTGTTGCAGCAACATACACTACATGAGAGAAAGAGAGAGAGTACCTCAAGAGACGGAAAGGAAAGACTTTCACTTGCATACAAGCTTAGATAACGGCCTGGACATTCAAAATGGAGTGAGGAAAAGACAGAGAGAAATGGAGAGAGCAGATCTGAGCGAGCCCGGGAAGGGAATTAACCAGGCAGATGGTCAGATGAGGTATGAGGATGACACAAAGGTGGCTGTGCAGCGGACAGGATGAGGCAGTGATGAAGTGATGGAGGAAGAAAGAGAATAATGGATGAGGACAATATAAGTGCATTAGTGCAGGTGTGTTGAGAGAGAGAGAGGAGCCTCCCTGCCTCTCTCCCTCATTATCAACCTCACCCTCCAAATCTCTTTCTCTCTTTCCCCCTCTAACAACCTCTGCTTCAAATCGCCGTGCCAGCTCTGCCATCACCAGTGAGCTGCCATTATTTTTGCAACAAGATAGAGGATGCATGCACTCTGTTTTAATTACAAAAGTCATTTAGGTAAGAGTGCTTAATCTTTCACAGTTAAAGCACTTGCCATTTGGTATCAGCTATCACAAACACACTGGGTGTCTCTCAATCTTCCAACAACAGTTCACTTATTATCTTCTTTTCCTTATTCTGCCATCACTCTCTCTCTCTCTCTCTGTCTCTCTCTCTATGTGGGTAACTGTCGTTTATCCAGGATCTCATCCAGGGGGAATATAAACTACCTGTCAGCATGTGTCTTTCTGCCAAATTCATATCTGAAAGAAAAACAAAAGCGGGCTGAGGTCACAGAGATCTTTTTTAAATTATTCATAAGCAACTCTCACTCGGCCGTCGTCTTCAGCTCCTGTCGCTAGCATTGTACCGCCCGCACCGCCAACAAGGGCATCTGTCATGCCTTTAAAATGAAAGGCAGACAATGAAAAGGGAAGACAAACAGATTTCTGAAATATTATTGATATACAGTGACACTCTTTTTGTTTTGCTTTCATTTGCACATTCCACCTGTCTGGAGAGGATCAGTGTGTTTTTTCTTTCTCCTTTGGGTGTTATAAATGGGCATTAATGTTTAATTTTTTCAGCTCTCTGTTGGCTCATGTTTGAGCTGTGCGTTTGCATAATTGATCTACAGCATCCTGTGTTTCTCTGTGGTCCTGGAGTGAAGGAAGATTTTTGGGGCTGATGCTCTTTTGGCTTCTGCGTTTGAAATGATTGTTTAATTATTTCTGTGTGATTGAGGAAGTGCATGTCAAATAAAATTAATTTCTTTTTTCTTTTCTCGTACTTATTTTTAAACTTTTTACTCCATACAGAAGCAGCTGGGCACTCTGGGTCTGGAGGACGTGTGGAACAAGACGTCAGCTGATTTCTCTGCTGTGTCAAGCCAGGGAAAGGGAAAGCTCCACTTGATGGCTGTGCTGCAATGGACGTCACTGGAACTGGCTGATGCGTCAGGCAGCAGGGATGGTGTGCATGAGGACGAGCATGTGCAGAAACCAAAACTCTTCTATGCTGATCATTCCTTTATTGTGCTAGTAAGAGACAGCAGCACTGGAGCATTACTGATGATCGGTGCTCTGGACCAGACGGACGGCCCTGCGATTCATGATGAGCTATAGAGACAAAATGACTAAAGTACATCCCACTTACTCACTGCAAATGTCTTCTATCTGTTAGTCTTGCATTACTAAACATACTGAACACATTTTTCTTTAACAGATCTGAAAGATGATAAAATTAATAAATGAATATGTTGCTGATGTTTAGGCCTGCACACCCTCAGAATTCTGTAGAAAGCCACAGATTTCAAACATTTTTGTTTGAAACAGAGCAAAGGCCCTGATGTTACTGAAATCTTGGGTGCCCAGTTAAGACCAGGTGTAACATGTTTTCCATATTTAAATCCATTCTTCAGACTTTCCCCCACAGGCAGTGAACAGATTTCATGTGGGCCTGCTGATGCTCATCTGTCTAATGGACCAGTGTAAAGTGCCTGTGGTCAGTTATAATGCCCGTGAATAGACTGGTACATGTGTTTCTGTGTCTGCAGTTCTTTCACAGTAGAGACACTGAGTGACAGCAACACTCAGAGAGAGAGACGTGCAGTGTGATGAGGAGAATACCCTGGAATCAGCTGCACTCAACTGACACGACTCATTCTCCACTGATACTGTAAGAGAAACTACACACACACACTCTTATACTGCAATGTAAAGTGGCTGCCACCTCACAGACACTGTCAACATGTAAACACACTCATATATCTAGCACTGACATTTCTTATATGGGCTGAAGTTTAGATGTCCTCACCTAGCCCGCGCTCTGACATAGGAAGGTCACTCTCTCTCTCTCTCTCTCCCCCCTTCCTCTCTATCTGACTCATCCTCGCAGACAAACTTCCTCAGGCAGATAAGGGACTCAGAGTAGCAGGGGGTAATCTGACGGTGATGCCCTGCCCCGGGATCTCTCTCTTGGGAGTCAGATCACTCAGGCGGGCTGTTATTGATGAGGCATGTTTAATGCTAATGCTGCTAATGACTGGAGACCGCTGTCAACAACACAGACAGATGATAAACCTTTTAATCTTTTAACGCCCGTCTAAATCAATGGAGGCCACGGCCATAACACTGCATGCCAGCTAGATGCTGTGACAAATGATGCCATAAATGAAGAATTTACACGCTGATTCAGAACTTTACACATTGTTATTAAATTCAGTATCGTTTTGTTTATTGCTACTGTTATGGTGGATGGAAAGTTGTTTATGATGCCGGAGCTCTGTATTGTAAAGTACTGTTTAACAGAAGAACTCGGAATATGAACGTGGATTATGGCATGAATTTAGTGCTGTATTCAATATACTGAGTGTACCCCAAAAAAATAAATAAATAAAGCAACAAAAAAGTAATATCTTAAGCCAATAAATCTGTTTACTAGGCTGGTTTACAAGGCTATAAGGCTTTCAATGTTTCAATGAGCGTTTTAATCAGCTTCCATTTTACTGAGCGCTTTATTCATTTAAATTCGCCAGAGTGGAAACCTCTCAAAGAAACATAAAATATAAAAATGGGCGAAGTACTGTATCCTTATCCAACCTCTGTCCAGTAATTACATGAGTGACTGGACCGGAGATGTTATGAGCAGCTGGGATATTAGAACCGTGAGGTTTTTAAGCACTGACGTTAATGAAGGCCACTGGAAAGCGCAGAATCTGTGCTGGCCCGACTGATTTCTCTCCTCTCAGCAGAGGTTCTCTCAGCCAATACTGCACAGAAACACAAACTGTTAGTTTCCCTCCCTCAGCAAATGAATTATTGAGAAATAAAATGAACGAGTGGAAAAAAGAGGATCCCATCTCCACCATTAATCTTGTAAAATAGAGTGTCCCTACACGTCCATGTTTTATTAAAAGCTTTGAGGGTTTTATTTGATTACCCCAGAACGCTTCGGTTCTCCGCACTGGAAACATGTATCTTTAGAGGACTATATTTTTTTGCAAACCAACTATTTTTCCGGGTAAAGGAGGGATAGTGAAGGTCGGAAATGGATTCCTTCAGATGGAAAAGTGTAAATGCATTGTACATTTGTCCACATAAGAAACATCAGATGTTTGGCCCAGAGACGAGTCTGTTCGTGATGAATGCACACACAATGTGAACTGCTACTCACAGTGCCCTCTGAACGCACAACACAATGTGTGTCTGTACTTGATGATGTTAAAAATGAGTTACGTAATTATCCTTCTCAAAAAGCACCAGAACAATGTCATTATTCATTTGCAACTTCTAAAAGTTTTAGAGGGACCCAGATGTTGTATTTTGGCGATGACATAAGGCCCTCATAACCCTTTTGACATTTATAAGTGTGTGTGAAACCCAACCCTCTGTGTGAGCCTGTTTCTGCACACGTGTGTGAGTGCATCCGTCTGTTTCGATGTGTACTCTTCATATATCTTGTGTGTTTGTGAACATACATACAGCGTCCTCTGCTGAGGCAGTGCAGTGCATTTCTGCTCAAGCTCTAATTAGCTTCACATTCTATTAAACTCAAATTCATTCAAATCTATTATATTTTCTTCCTCTCTGCTGAGACCTACCCAGTTATATATATATGTAAAAATATATAAAATATATATGTATAAATAAATGTATTATTTTGTTATCAGTTGTCGGTAATAGCAGCTGAGAACTGTTGCTGCTTCTATATGTAAATTCTTGAAATTATCATATTCTTTTTCCTCCCATATTATGGAAGGAAAAAGAATTTATTTTTCTTTCACCTCTCAAGGGGATTAATTTTTTTGTGTGTGTGAACTTTGTGCAAAAGGTGCATTAGCTTTATAATTTAATATACTGCCGAAGACAATCCAGTAAGTTGTGCAGAAATGTTTGCAGTTCTGTTATGAGGAGTGTTTTAGGTCCCAAAAGGAAAATTTAGTTTGACTTGCGCTGCTATTCTCAGTGGGGCTCTGTCAGGCTGCATATCTCAGTGAAGTGCAGATGAGAGATGAAGAGAGAGAGAGAGAGAGAGAGAGAGAGAGACAGAGGGAGCGTGTGTCTGTGTGTGCCTGTAATCAGAAAGAGAAATGCATTGTGGGATGGTTGACTGTGCGACTGACATTATCAGACACCAAAAGGTTCATCTTGTTTATCCAAAGGGTTTAATGTTAATAATTCCTGTTTTGAAGTATAAGACCAGGGACATGAATGTTGACTTCTGCTGCTTATGATCAGCTTGTCTTTTTTCGCGCATGTTCTCTGTTTCAGTGGTTCAACGCATCCTTCAGCTGTTTAAAATGCAGTAAGGTGTGTGTCAGCTGTGTCAATGCAAAAGGCCCATGATCATTTTATTCTGTGGAGGAACATCTGTCACCGGAGTATGATAAGCTAACACAATATATGCTGCTGTGTCAGAACACACTGTATTTTTTACACACTGTAAATTGTATTTTTCTTGATTTTACACACTAGATACACCGAAGGTAAACAGCAGTGTCTGACAGCAGTGTCCTCTCTTGTCTTTTATAAACTCATACACAGACACATTTGTTATTCACATACACACATTTAATTTTTTGTGTATTTTCATCAGATATTTTGTTAAACTGTAAGTTACTATTAGTTACTATTACTATAGTAAGTTACTATTTGACCCATACATAATATCCAGGTACAGAAAAACCAACCTCCTGTGCTGTTGCCATGGTGATGCGTCCAAAAGCTTGTCCAAAAACATCTGAATGTGAGTTTTAACGTTAGCTGTTAATTGATTGAAAACTTTGCCTTTAATCACTTTTAGTACAATGTTTACTGTAAGTATTATTTAACTTGGAGAAGGAAGCTGTCAGAGACAGTATTTCAGAGGGGAGAGTAAGACATTGTGCATGTTTATTTACTGTATACTACATACAATTCCAAAAACATACAATTCCTTTACCTGAATAGAAAACAAGCAACAGCTTAAACGTAGAGGATTAAAGCCTCTTCACTGTGTTCGATAGAAAGTTTAAACACTCAGAAGTCCTTTATCATCAACCAGTTGCCAAGCACAATCTTGGTTTTGTCACTTCATCTCGTGCGAGGCAGTGTGTGTCTGTCAGACCGGTATTAACTGATCAACATCAACTCAAATGCCTCCTCCCCAATCTCATCTGATCTGATGGGAATCTTCACTTCCAAATGTTTTCCCTTTACTCACAGACTCCCTCTCTTACTGTTCTCTTTTTATCCTTTTGTTTTGCCTCCAAAACGGTCGGCTTTATTACATACAGCATTCAACAAACCTGACATGTTTGGAACAGAATCAAAGCTTCAATAAAGTAGGAGGATCTGCCGGTGTTGACAAGTAAATGTGGAAATGCAGAAAGAGACATGATCTTGGAAAGATAAATAGTTTATGAAGTAGATATTTTTACTCTCGCTTTCTGACTGAACCAGCAAGTCAGTCTGTCTGAGACGGATTCTCCATATCGTCGGTCTAAGAAGAAACTATTAAAGGACACTATATTGCAGTAACGAGTCCTCCCTCTCTCTGATGCTGAGAACATTTCATTTTTCTTTCCTTTTTGGTGCTTTGATTTATTCCCACAAAGAATGACATCTTGGGAAATCACCAAGCTGAAATCTCCACTGATTAAGCCATTGTTTTGATATTGACCACATTTTGGTATTAAACCATTTAGTAGGTCTCTTAGGATGGTTGACCCACAGACCCTCATACGCCGTTCATCTTCCAGCATCTCCAGCAGTCCATATCAGAGAAAGGTTACTCCAAGAGCAAACACACACCCTCCACACCGGCCCTCAGTGACTCCAGATACTGCAGGTATGAAAGAAAACAAGCTCCTTTGTGGGGCTGCCACCCTTTTCTTAATGTAGCTTCTGAACAGTTACAAACTAGCTCTGTGATCTGTCAATTATTACATTTACTTTGAAAGATGCACTGGGTTTGACATCATGTTTTAAAGGCGCAGAAACGTCAGTCTAACAGTATGCTTATGTAAGGTCATTAAACATTGAAAACTGTGAAAGGGGGCTGTGTTACTGCCCCCCCCAACCACACACACACACACACACTGTGTACTGTACTACACTCAACACTCATTTTCATCATCAATTAGACACTGTTGTGAATAATACAGCTAATGCAGTCCAGTGTTTTTAAATGCATACACAGCCACACCATATTTCTACTTAACATAAATTCAGTAATGCACTGTGAAAGGAACAATTTCCCTATTTTGTGTAAAACCTGCATGTCAATTGAAAGGGTGGAGCTTCCAGTGAAAAAAGAGACATCAAATGGACTCGCAAATGAATTCATAATAAAATGTAATTTTAGGGGTTCAGCATGTTATATTCACCTTTTAGTGTTTTTCAAATTGTATATGTCTTCTTTATTATGCTTCTATTGATTAGTTGGGATTTTGGTTACTGTATTGAACTGCTCTGGTATTTTGTGGTTACTTCTCACAAACGTCCATAGATCATTTAGACACAAGCAGTGGAGCAGAAGGTTTTCCAGTGGCAGGTGTTTGTGTTGTGTTTTAGTGTGCATGAGGTTTTCAGTAGAGGAGACAGAAGAGAGGCCCGTCTCACAGGTGTTCATATCAGACACTTCACAGGAAGTGGATTCCTGCATCAAACGGCTGTTAATTCACTCCTACACGCTGAATGACACGCCTTCAGGCACAGACACTGATAAATCACCTCACGATGATTGGGATTCTTATCTGATTATAATCTGCAATTTATCATTTTTCTCTCGTTTGATTCTCACGCCTGCGGTTCTGGTTTACTAATCAGTGCTCTCATATCGGCATTATTGAGTTCTTCTAATGATGTGAGTGAATATTTCATCCACTCTCCTCATGCACTGTGGGGTTTAAGGTCGTGTTTGGCCTCATTCATGTATTAGACTTCATCGATCACACAAATCCAACACACCAGTGCAGGAAATAGCGCTCTATACTACCAAAAGCTCTTCAGAATAGCAGGGAAGCAGAGGCGTGTTGCTGAACTGCAGTGTTCATCGCAGCCTCATGCATACACATGAAGAGGTGGTTTGGCTTAAATGAGACAGATGACCCCTGGTAACAAATGATGGCTGATGGAAATAGGGGAGGAAGAAATGAAAGTGAGGGTGAGTGGGCAGAGCAGGTCAGCAAACTCACGACATTTCTGTCCTTTCATCAGTGAGGTTAATAGAATTAATTACAGGCCTCTGGCAGGAATAATGCAGTGGCATTTACATGCAGCAGCTCCGCGTGCCGCCCCTGCTGGCAGACCCTGGAGAAAAGCAGCTGCTTGTAATGACACATTTGTTTCAGTAATGCACATTCACAGACATTAGCCCTTCAGACAAATATCAATGTTTGCGCTTTTATTGCTGAGATAAGCCTAATTATTAATTTGATGAGTCATGCTACACAACTTTTGAGGGGAAGGAAGTGCTGTTTAGATTCCTAGTGTTGTTTAGTTCATCCTGGTTTGTCAGCCTGTGGCCTATCTGAAATCTGCTCATAATGTATTTACTGACACATGATTATGCTTTACCAGTGACACACCAAAACAACAGACCATTGACCTGGACCCATGAATAATATAGTATAATATAGTATAATATATAATAGTAGTATAATATAGAGTATAAATATTAGCTATATAAATAGAGATATTTTATCTATGCATTTGCTTTTGTATTTATTTTAATATCAATATGTATTTAAGACAGTTCAGTCTATGCCAACACTGAGAAAAACAGCTTCTAATTTACTTGTGGTTTATTGAAGACTGTGTGGTTAATGGAGTTTCTAAACTCTGTTTTCTCTACATCTGAGCATCGGCCAAACCTGTCTGATATTGTAATGTTGTATTAATTCACATTTTTCTTTCTAGCACACAGAAACATTTATAAAGCAGTTAGCACTGAGAGGTATATGAGGGGAGTCATGAACAGATGAAAGCGAGCGAGTCCTGGATAAATTCATCAGTAAATTCTCATTGGTTACCATGACACTTTCACTGGCTCACACATAGACTGAGGTATACCAGCTCAGGTACACAGCAGGTCTGTTTTCAGATGTGTCGTTCAGTGTCCCAAACAGACCCTTTTGTGTCACGATCTCATAAAGACTGTGAGGATTTTTCAGAGGTTGAGTGTGCTTGTTTTTATAATGATATTTTAAGCTTCAGTTTAATGAAGGAACATGTAGAGATTTCTGAATAGGTTTACTCTTCATGCAACGTTCATTTCCAATGCATCTGGTGCCTGCCAGAATACCAAAGATCTCATTATTAAACTGTGTGCGACAACCTCCGGTGATCCATTACAGCTCAAAATATGATTTACCATCTTCCCATGCTTCTGTTCCTCACCTATCCATCTTCTTTCTCTCTCGCTCTCTCTCGCCCCCTCAGGTAGTGGAGCAGATGTCCTTCTTCATTCGAGCAGAGGACAGTATAATCACAGAGGAGACTTCAGTGCAGTTCTGTTCTATAAGGGGAGGGGCTATTGAGGGTCTCCTCAGGTTGATGGACGGTGTTCATGTCCCCTCAGGTTGCCCTGAGCACCACATGACTGGAGAGCAGCAAAAACAACTAGTCTGTAAACTTGAACTGCTTCCTTATCAACTGTACAGGTAATATCACAGTGCCATCTAGTGAAGGTCCTCCACAGAAGGTCCTCCTCTCAAAAACCTGCTGTGTATGCTTACACCTCATTTGTTCATTATCAGGACTGTAGAATCGGACAATCTGAAAAGATTTAAAATTGTAACACTGACTTTGCTCATAAATATTACTTATTATATAATTATTATGATGTTTGGGGTTTTATCTAAGTCTCTAACCCTAAATATTTCAATATTTATATCAGCTGAAAGCCACTTAATGTACAGTTTGAAATGTTTTGTAGATACGTGCAGTGTTACATGTATTTATTTTTGTAGGTTTTAGATCATTTGTAGGTTAAAGTTTGAAAATCTGCCTCTGACTTACATTGAGAGATTAACAGCCATGACATGATCAAAATTTGCATACTAACATGTGATGGTCCTGTTTCCCTCAAGGAAATGCAAATCCAATTCCATAGCTTTATTCTGTAGCTTATTTCAGTTCATGTTATTGATTTTTCCTTGTGCCCCTCAAGCCAGAGGCCAGCTTTATATGTTTTTCTCACATTAGGTGCTCGGATGAGCAATACTGACCTGGAATCAGATTCCTGCTTTTTTATGTTTTCATTCTCTATCATCTCACGAGTCATAGCTGATCCAGAATCAGTTCTTTTGTGTTATTTTTTGCGCTCGCTTCAGCTCCAGGCATTCAGAGGTAATCACCTGGCACAGTGCAGCAGCGTGATGGTTCAGTTATTACGTTCATCAGTCCAATCAGCACGCAGACATCACCCTGAGCAGCATGACTCTGACTGCACAGAAAAACACAGCGACCAATCACAGGCTCTTCTCACCTGCTGCAGCGCTCCTGGGTAATCAGAAAGCCGCTTGGCAATTTTAACAATTCGCCTCTCGGTTCTCTTTCTTTTTCTCTTCTTTCAGTGCATCATTCTGTACATGTTGTTCAAGGCATTAGGTCCAGGGCCCGAAAAATGCGTTTCAGGGCCACAGAGATGGAAAAACATGGCAGTCAATTCAAATTCAATGCACAAAGTTGCCTTGGATCTGTTTTAATTCATCTACACAAGTCACTGAGTGCTCTTCAGTGGTTCTGATGATGTATTCAGATGGTAAGTGGTGTATTCCAGAGATGATGTACCTCATAAATGGAGTGAGAGAGTGGCCTGGTTTATTGACTTCAACCATGCCTTATATTAAAATAACCACACAAGACAGGTTCAGTCTCGTGCCATGCCTATTCAGCCTATTCAAAGCAGAGAAATTTTGACAGAATTTATACTGAGTAAATATAGACACAGTAAACCCACTCCTACAGTAACAAAAAAAATAAAAATAACAAAAAACAACACCACACATTCCTTCTGCAGGATAAAACAGAAAAACACACACTTTTCACTTCTTAGCCAGCCGACTCATTCTCTTGCTGCTGTGTTTTCTGATGTCTCATTATTTTCTCTCTGGTGTTTCCCGTTTGCTTGTCTTTGTTCTCCCTGTATAGGCCAATCAGATGCTGTCATTGTGTTTCTGCACTCAGCCTCCAGTCTTCAGATCCACAGACACTCATACACAGTGGCCTTGTTCTCTTTAATCTTTTCATCTCTCAGTTCGTTATGCACTTTGTTTCGTATCTTGCTCTCTCCTCCCTCTCCTTCCATCAGGCTTTCTCTTTTACTCCACAATTTTATTTGACGGATCTCCATTATCTTTTGATCTGTCTTTGGCTCTATAAACAGCCTCTGCAGTAATCTCCGTTTTGATGACCAGCACTGAAGGGGCAGGTGGATGCTGGGAAAATACACCAAAGGAAACGAACAGCAGTCATGCAATTGTTTGTGATGGCTCATGTGCCTCACAATCATAAAAGTGTAGCAGTAAACTTTAACTGTATCCACAAGTATTAACAGTACTGAATGTGTCTCCTGTAAGTCTTTAGCAAACATAAAAATAGACACAAATTTTGACATGCAGTTAAGCAGGAGTATAGAGCTATAAAATTTAACCGAGCTCAAATAATTTGAATAATTTGATGCTAAATGTTACTATTGATGAGTTCATTTTGAAATCGGAGTCTTGCTTGATTGCAACCTGTGTTTTGAGAAACACAGAAGAAGATATTTTAAAGTATGTTCATAACCAAACAGTGGCACCCATTGACTTCCATTATATGGCCACAAAACCACAGAAACATTATTTAAAATATCTTCTTTTGTGTCATACAGTCATACAGGTTTAGAATGATATGAGCTTGAGTAAATGCTATCCCATTAAAATAAAGAGAAACATTTGCGATATTAAAGAAATGTCATTGTGTGACATTGATTGGTTTAGTGATAAACATCTATTGTTCTTTTCCACAGACAGCAGATTTCAGCTTTGTGTGTATGTGTGTGTAAATGGGAGTAAACTGTGAAGAGTGAACAGTGTGAACAGTACATGAAGCGCTGTATGCAGGATATGACATCTTCTGTGACAGTCTGTGGTTCAGGCCTGTAAGTGTGTTTTACACAGTAACCACAGCTGAAGGGCAAAAATAAAGGGCTAATTCAATTCAAAACTGCCACGCTGCTCTAAGAGGGTTAAAGGAGTCTTTATTAAATTTGGTGGTTGAGGAGGGGTCCAGGGTTAAAGGGACATACTGAGGGCACTTTCATTCTGGAGAGGTGTTTGAGAAGAAAAGAACAACTTTTTAAAAAGAAAGTTCAGGACACAGTATGATGGATACCTCACTCAAGATCTTTTACAGCATGACTGTTTGTCCTCTGAGTTTTTTTTTAAGTTTCTCCCTTTGGGGCAAAATCTGAGCAGCTCACCTGAAAAATGAATATTCTCTCATCATTTACTCTCTAACATCGAGTTTCAGTATGTGGAGGTGCGGATTTGAGAGTTATAACAAAGGGGAAGAGTTCCAGAAAATATTGGTCTGTTCCTCACACAAAGCTATCATATGGTTTTGGAAGTCAAAAATATGGTCCATGGGTTGTGTGGACTATTTTTATGATACTGTTATGATTTTAAGAGCCTGGCAGCCTCGGTCATTGTGTGCTTTTGTTGTTTAAAAGAGCAGTTTCCCTCACCACTACTGAATCTGCAGAAGCACAGACTACATCATGTTGTGTTTGTGAACCTGCAGCCTGAATTCACTGTGATGAGTTAAAAGTCTGTTTGTTTTGCATTGTTTGTGTGTACAGTACACTCTCAGTAAAAACAGATTGTGAGACTGAAAGCTGCTTGAACATCATCATCCACAGAGCATGAAAGTCGTGCAGGTTTTGATTGACATGAGGGTGAGAAAGATGAAAACATCATTTTGATTGTTGGGGAAATAATCCTTTAAACATGTTAAATGTGCTAAATAGAGCTCAAAGCAAATGATTTAATGAACCACACGAATGAGGGATGTAAAGGATGAGATTTTTATCCATAATGCTGTGCCGTTTTCTAGTGACTTTGTGGTCACAGTTTCATGCCCAACCATCAGGCCTGTTATATAACATTACTAAACAGTATATAACACCTCTCATATTCTCTCTCACACACAGTAGTGGTGATCCACTGGACACATCAGATGAAGGTGTACTGAACACTCAGGAGATGTTTCAGCATCAGTCAGCAGAAACTGGAGTCTGTCACATGCAGGAGATTGTGCAGCTTCACACCTCTTTCCACATCCCACAATTCAGTAAACTAGCCAAGCAGATCCAGGTACATCAGAGTATGTGTGTGTGTGTGTATGAAAATATGTGTGGGGCTACATGGCAGGAATTGCAGTGAGGGGTAATGGCCTGAACAAGAACATTGGCTGGCTGTTGATGATTTATATGGAGCTTCTGAACGGCTTTTCTTCACCCCTCAGAAATGAGGCTGTATCGCATTCAGGCTCGGCTATTACGAGCTGGTCCAGCTTCTCATTTAAACAGGAGATGGAGCATGTCTGTCAGCCATACTTCAGCGTTCAGTGTCACACCCTCATTGCCCTTTAACACTGATTTCAGACCAGTTGTATGGGTGTTCTTAAAATGACTTTGAATTGGGGTTTAGGATTCTGCTCATGTATCTGCATGTGAACAACATCTTTTTTAACTCTTACGTCCAACTTAATACTGTACAAAACTGCAGCACTGCGGCAGCTGCCCTCCTTCATTTACACTTTATTTATTTATTAAAGCTTCTGGAAAAAATCGATGTGATGACAGTGAGATAATGAACCATCGTGTCTGTTTAACATCTGTGGCAGAACTCACTGTAATAGTGAAGCTGTAGACTGATCACAGACCTGTATCTGCCTGTGATATGAATGAGAAATGCAGCAAAGGACACTGATCTAGAAAACTTAGTGTAGATCCACCTTAAAGATGACGTGTGTTACTTCAGCGTTTCTGTTATTCCACATTAATACTGTGTGCAGAGGCAACTGTACGTTTCTGTTAATTGATTTCTCTGTTAAAATTCTTTTTGTCTGAGTATTCAGATTAGTATTCAGATTAGTATTCAGATTAGTATTCAGATTAGTCTGACTATAACAGTGTCTGCTGAATGGATGGCATACACTGGAGGTGTCTGCTGACCTCCTGTGACAATCTATAATCTAGTCAGTAATAAAATGAGTCAATAATATTTTATTAGCTAACTTCATTAAGTCCCTTCATTTTGAACAGCAAATTAAATCTGTTTATTCATGTCACTTTTAAAGGTTTTCGAAACATAAACTCATGAAAATCTATGAAACGACAATCAATGTTTATTTCTTTTGTTCTCCGTTACGGATAGCCGTTAGCAGGTTGAGTTAGCTCGGCTGAAAGCTAGTAAGATTACACCCAGACTCGCTCACATCCTCACACTCATCTGTGAGATCTGGGTTAACTCCAGCTACTTCAATAGCTGTGACAGGATCACAGCCCTGTTTGGCAAGATACCTCTGCTTACCAATAGCTTACATTCACCTCAGAAAGCATTACATCTCAGTCAGATTATTTTAATCAGATTTCACTCTGCATGGGTTTATTTTTTACTTGACTTTTTACTTTAGTGATGTTATTTTGCCTGCAAGCTGTCACTGTAGATCTGTTCTGTTAGCTGGATACTGGATTTTAATTCACCGCAGACTCATACACGTTTTAACATTTTTACATGGCATGATACATGTATTTAATCCAATATAACAGGCAGTACGGTGCATTGTGTTAAGAAATGTGACTGTACAGTATGTATATTATATGACGTGTTATTTCTATAAGACACGGCATGAGTCAGTAGGTTTACAGTGAAGATCAATCCACTGCATCTTGATGTTATTATGCACAGTCGGCCATCCACTCCATCCGTCTGGACTCAGATCAGTCCTGTCCTGTGAATTAGCTGAGCTTGCATTAGCTTCGAGGTTTCCCTAAAACCAATCCACTCAAACAAACATCTACCAGATGATCCAACGACCCCATTAAACTAAAACTAGTCATACTAACCCTGCTGGCTGTACCCCTCCCCTCTCCTCTCCTGTTTCCAGCACATGCGTGTTTGCATTGCTGTGGGCTCCAGCGCACAGATAAGCCATCAGCCACAGTGGCGTAGCACATGTAACATGTGTTCTTCAGATCAGAGCAGCAGGGCCTTGTGTCTGCCTGCTCGCATCGCTTCACTTGCTTTTTATTTCCGTCCCTCGCTCCTTCAGAACATCAGGGAAAGCGTTTAACCTTATGTAATTACGCTGTGACCCTTCCTCTGCAGGAATCACATCGAACTCCTGCCACTTTGTTTTCTTCTTTTATACTCTGTTTCATTTTTCTTTTTTCTTCTCTTTCATTCGCTTTTTTGAAAACACATCAAGGCAAATGGACTTGCTACGAAAACATTTGTTCTAATTGTTTCCTGAGGGCTGAGTTTGTGAGCGCTCACTGAAATGCCCACACCGAGTCTACAGTTGTTTTCCAAATGGCCATTTTTATTCTGTGAGGTCATATTTTGCACCTTTGACCTGCAGAGGCAGAATTAGTACAAGAGTTCTGGATTTGAATCTGCTGTGAAAATCTTTTTTCAAGTTAAACGTTGCCCTGTTGGTCAGACTTAATACAAATTCTCAAAGCTCTGCTGGTGATTACAGCTCTACCCTGCTAACTAGAAACACAGTCATGTCACTAACCCTTCTCCTAGTCCCTGAACATCTGTTCACTCACCAACTCAATTCTTCATGTGCTCTTAATAAAGTGATTCTTCTGGAAAAAACGTCTGTCATTATGTACGCACTTTTATGTCATTCCAAACACGAACTGTGGAACACAAAAGGAAGATGTGATTAATGTTTTATTTTTTTGGTGAACTTTTTCTTTAAGCAGGTCAGATGTACTTCAGTCATGTGAGTGCTCTGAACTTGTGCTTATCTTGTCAAATACAATTGCATTCTAGTTTGTTGTCTCTGTTGTTTCATGTTAGTGCTTGTGCCACAGAAATCTTTAGCACCGTTTGTGCAAAAAAACATTTTCAGGGGAAGTCAAAAGTTTCTCTTCAGCTGAAATGGAAAAGAGCTTTTCAGTTTACAACCATTTTCCCCTCAAACCTGCAGGAGCGTTTGAATTTCTATTAACCTGAGTGAAAGATTTCTGATAAAAGCTCTCTCTGGAGAGTTTGTGCTTTTTATTGCTATTCTATGAAATAATGTGCAGTTTTTCTCACGGCAGTTACACTGTGGCATGAATGTACTATGAGAATAAGCTCCATTAATACTCAGTGACTTGGATCTTTGTACCAGGTTCACAGACTTCGCCAGCGCTCATATAAGACTGATGGAAGATCAGCTTCCCCTGACCAAATTCAAAACTAAACTTTGTAGAGTAAATTGAGAGAACTGTTCTCAAGTCAGAGTGTAATGGTGATTTCTATCAACATCCATATACATATAAATGGCCTATAAAGTCCAGCCTGCGCTCTGTTGTCATTGGCTGTGTGCAGCGGTGTGTTTAATGAAGGTGAAATGGGGCCCGATATTTGTTCTATTTCTCACATTGAGGTTTTGCTTGCATATGTTAAAATATTTCGTGGCATAAAATCAGGTAAGAAAACTGATTATTTCAGCAGGGAAACATTTTATTGCGCTTGCAGAGAGGAAGGAGAGGAGGTAAAAGAGAAAAGTGATGGAGCAGAACTCACGATTCAGTTTTCAGCAAAAGGTTTCCAGCTAATAATTTCCAATCAGAGGGCATCTGAGTCACAGCGTTTGTGTTTGTGCGTGTTCGTGGGTATATTTGTACATGTGCGTCACGACCACCTTTCCTTGCCTCCCCCTCAGGGCTTCAGCATTTCTTTTATTTGTTTTTGGTTTGTCTTTTTCCCCCTGTTCTATTTCTCGGATCTGGTAGAGCCTACATCGGATTTAATATCATTTTCCAATCAGCCAGCGCTTGAGGGCATGGACTTTTGACTCCAGTGTGCTGTTCCGTTTAATACTGAAAGAAAAACAAGAGGGAAAGAGAGAGTTCAAATACATAAGGCCTTCAGTAGAATAATTTGTAATAATTGTTGCCAGTATTCCATGAGCAGTGTCCTCATTGTTATGTTGTACATGAGAATCGTGGCTCTACAAGCTGTCTGCTTCCTTCTGTCTGCTGTCTGATATGAAACACCATCTGCTGGGGTTTCTTAAAGCTCAATGCCTGTCATCTATTCTTACCTCCTACCTCCACAAACCGTTCTTTCAGTTCCCCAATGAAAGACGACGACGTCTTTTTTCCGCACCAAAGGTAAGATGTGCCTCTGCGTGCTGATTTTCAAGAGCCGCTGTGACAGAACGGAGAAAAAAGACTGATTGCACGAGGCCTTAGAAATCTCTCGAGATATGGGACGTGTTGTCTTCATTTACAGAGACTTCTTTTTTTCTAAATAAAGAGAGGAATGGAAAAAATATTATGAACTTATAAGCTATTTAATTCTGTGGCTCTCTTAACCTTTTGCTTAAATGAGAATTTTGATTCATTTACATATCAATTTAATTTCCTCTTGTTTTATGCTTCCTTCATTAAAACTGGAATTTGCCCGGTGCTGTAATCAGGGTGTAATACACACACACACACACACACACACACACACTTCCTTACACACATTCTTTAACTTCTCTCTTTAATAGTTTTCTTCCACTAACATACAAATGTTCTTTTTATTTCCCACTCTTGTGTTTATCTGCCCTTTTCTCTCTCTCTGTCTCTCTCACTCACACACACACACATTCTGTGTTTGGTTTTCTTTTGTGGGATTAAACCACTGATTTTAAAGGGAAATGAAAGGGAATCTGTCATTTCACATCCTCCACTACAGTATATACATCATCTGTGATAATTAGACTTCCTTCTCTTCCTCTCTGTTATCTTCTCTCTTCTCTATTTTTGCTCCTTTCTTACACCAACCTCTGTTTTTTTGTCAGGAGTGACATCAGACACAAAAGCCGGAGTTTAAACAGGAGTAAAACCTGTCTGATTCATTGTGAAGTTCAAGGTTAATCTGCAGTGGAATGTAAAGCACATTACTGCACACACCTGTCTGCGCTTCACTCATCAAACATTCATGTGCTAATCTTCACAGTTATGAGACTGAACATCCAGGCAGACTGTATCAATAGACACAAAGAGAGATTCATAGCTGGATCTATTGGAGTTTCATCCATAATGGATTTCTATATGTCTATACAGTGTGTGTTTTGTATTGGTATTCAGGCAGTTTTGTGTCCTTTGGTAGATGAAGAATGAGATGAGCTCTGTGCTGTAGAGAGATTTCTGGACTGGATCTACCAGGGTGCCGTGATCTCCAGCAAACAGATTCTGAAGGATTGTGTCCAGTTCTGATGGGCATGGACAAGCTCCAGCTGCACGTGTCAGTACTGGAACCTTCAGTCAGTGTTTCTGGCTCTTTCTGCTCAGTACTGCTCTTTGATTGTACTGTTTTACAGCAGCACCTCTCTGCTTTACGACAATAATTCAGAGTTACTACAGTCAGCAGTGACGTATGGAGAGCCTTATCATTTCTTTTATTATTATTCTTTAGTGAGTTATCTCTGCTTAAATTGTTTTCTGTATTGACCAGCACTGTTGAACTGTTATTACTGCTCTGCTAGATTCAGTACGGTATTATCAACGCAGCTGAATATTCTGCTGTTATCTCTGTGCAGGTATGACTGCCTTTCCTGCCATTTAATACCAATACTCACACTAATAACTAATACTCACCTTATTATGTTACTGCTAATTTTACTGTTACCTTTAGCGCTGTTACTATGGTGATTTGCATTAACATTATTAGTTGCACTACCGTTGTCATTAATATTACTACCACCATCGCTAATTTTAGCACTGTTACCATGTCTTACTATGTTACTGTTGCTGTTCTAACAGCAGTGCTGCTTCTTTATCATCTGCAGCTGAATGTTCTCGTGCTCTTCTGCCTCTCTTCTAGTGCTCTTGATTGAGCTGTATGCAGTCAGTGTTCAGCCCCTGCTCTTCCTTTCCATACAGCAACCAATACAACCCACAGCCCGCCTGCTCTCTGTTTCTCTCTTTCATTCCCACCATCACTAGCTCCTCTTAACCCACCCAGCCATCTCAACCTTTCCATAGAATACAAGGTTCAAGGTCTCTCTCTCTCTCTCTCTCTCTCTCTCTCTCTCTCTATCACTCTTTTGCAGTGGAAATGAAACCTTCACACTTGTAAATGAGAGTGCCAAAGCCGTACCGTGATTGCAGCCCTGCTGCTAAAAAGAACGTCATTTTACGGTCTGATGACAGAGTTTCTTCTTCAAAGTGATGGCAACTTACTGCCAGATGACAGACTGAACCCGGCAGTGTCTGTTTGAGAGGAGCTCGGAGTCGCCTCCTGGAGGTTTTCATTGCACTCAGGTTAAGGTGGAGTTTCGTCTCTTGATTTGATGAAACTTTGCAAAAATGTTTCATCATGTCACAGCAGAATCCATTGTCTGTTTCACAGCATTTCACTGTAAACTGTGGCTGGCTCATAACACTGTGATTTTGAAAGATGTTAACAGCGCAGCATTTTGTTATCTTCAAGCTGGTTTGGTCGGGGGATATTCTGTGAATGATACTTTTATTTCCCAATCAAGTTAAGCAACACCATGATCCCTGTAGTCCTAACTGTAGGATTCAGCTATTCAGTGTTGTCTTTTAAAGCCAGCGAGAGACTCTAGAGATGTTTCACAGAACGTCATGTGCAGTCAACCAAACACAACTCAGTATTCTCAGTGAGCTGAAGCTCAAGGTGTCTTACATTCGCCCTAACCCTGCAGTTTTTGATTCTACCAGCTGTTAGTCATAGAGAGTTTGTTCAGTGCTTTGGGCTGCTGGTTTCTGATCATGACCGCTTCATTTGTTGGACAGAACCTGAGGGTTGCTTTCCCGCACAGATGTTGAGATCTCCAGTTGAGATGTTGAGGTCTCTTCTCAACATTACAGCCAGTGTTTAGACAACAAACAAGCTGTTCCTACTTCCTGCCCGCTCTTCTTCTACTAATAATCTATTCACCAACTCTTTCCATTTCTTGCTCTTAATCTCATGATTCTGTTTGGAGATTTAGCTGTCATTCGTGCCGTTTACAATCTGAGGTGGCGTACACCATGTGATGTTTACAGTAGGGATGCGCAGAAAAACATATTTTCATTATATTTATTTTTGGAATTCCAAAAAGTAGCACAGAAATAACAGGAGGTTTGACATATTTAGGAGGACAGCACACATGCAGTGCACTGGCCGAGCTTTCACATCTTCAGTTGTACACCTGTAGAAAGTATTTCTGGTCTTACTGATTTATACTAAAGCACTGCATGCTGTCAACACTCTGAAACCTTCCCAGAGAAGTTATTTTTTTATTTTAAAATGTTTGTATTCATCAGTAATGATTCATTCTCTGTAAAGCACTGCTAAAAATCTGAATACACTCACTAGTCAACCTCAACAAAAGATTAGCAGATGACAGTTCTGACCCTTGTCTTGTTTACACAGACGTTTAATCACAGTCACAGAAGCATATGTTTAGACATATGACAGGAAACAGTGTATCACACAGTTACATGAGAAGTGATTAATGATTCTTAGTTTAAGTTTAAAGCTGCTTTGATATGATGTCTTCAATGGAACATCAGTTTGGTAGTCTGAGGATGCCAGTAAACAACAAATACATGAGCATACGGTTGTGTTAATAAAGGTATTTGTCCAAACTGAAACACTCATGTTTACTCCTCAGTGCTGTGATGTCATTTGCTGCTTTTGATACATAAAAGAAAGAAAGAAAAATCTTCAGTAAGGGAACTATTTTTAATTGGACCAGGAGTGTCAAATAGATCCGTATAATAGAATAATAGAACAGAATGAATAGTTTAGTTTTTATCATGAGGTGTCTGTTGTCGCAGTGTCCTGCCGGCTGCAGTCGTAACGCGCTGCTCTCCTGCACTCGGGGCCTGTGGCAGCACTTGAAATGAATCGATTGCTGCACTCAGTAAATTCAATACAGAGCTGCAACTAAACACATAAGGCCCGGCCGGCCTCTGAGGCAGGATTTGATTGTCGTTGCTTTACGATGTATTGACTGCGAGAGTGAACGGCCTGTGTAAAGCAGGCAGTGTTATAAATGACCAATGTTAAAGCCAGATGCTAGAGGTTTGGTGTTAAGCAAAGCAGGGCCTCTTTCTGTTTCATGAAGAGGGAGAGCATAACACACACACACATATACAGTATCAATAGATCTGAGGCCCTCAGAGTTCAGTTCAGGGACATTGTCTGACATGGTGGTGGGGTGGGGGGTTTAATTCATCATGTTTTGGGCATGTAAGTGCTGTCCGGGTGTGTGTGTTTGTAGTAAACATATTGTGAGACTTTGTGTGTCTGTGTTATGGGGGGTAAATGTGTCTTACTCTGTTCCCAACATTCTGCTGTTTTCTGCAAAAAATCAGCATGTGACAGGACCACACTGACGCCCGTGTGTCTCCGCTCAGTGTCAGAACCTGAGAGAATGATTGATCAGAGCTGACTGTCAGCTTTATCAGTGTGGACAGCTGTGAATGGAAAGGTCACCTGTGTGTTTCCTTTACAGGGTTCTTGTGCATAAACCGAGATTGCTTAAGTTAGTTTGTTCAGCCTCATGGTGTATGTATGTGTTTATCTGTGTGTGCGTGTGTGCGTCTGTGTGTTCTGACACATGATTAATGTGGTGTTGGCTGCAGTTTGCCCTGCCCATTCTCCTCTGTGCTCCTGGTGGCCTCTCTTTTTCTCTTCCACTGTCACTTAATCTTTCTCTTCACAATATTTTGTGTCTAGGTCACTCTCTCTTCACCTCATTCTTCGCTTTGTCCTGTATATTGAGATCTCTTTAATGTCTTAGTTGTTTCTCATAGACAGCAATGAGAACATCATGAGCAAATTGACTTCTGCTCACACCTGTTTCTTAGATTATTTTCTGAGGGAAAGAAACAACAGTATTTCACGTCTTCTCTAGAGTTTCAGATCTTAACAATATTATTATACACAGTCTGTGATTTCAGTGTAAACACAGTAAATTTCTCATCAGATTCTTTCAAGGTCAAATAATCTGAGCTTTGCTGTTTTGTACCTCTGTCTTACTGTATGTCAACAATTGTGTCATTTGTGTCTTTTTGGTTTCTAAGGGGTTTAAGGGGAAAAACTGATACATAAATGAGACATAACTGAGAAATCAGTTTTGATTTTTGAGTTATGACGAAGCAACCTTGAGCAAAACTCTTTCTTGCCTTATTTTTTCTCCATTCACATGCTCTTGTTCCCTGTTTTTTCTCCTTAGCTTTATTGAATTACAGAGTCAATCATGTTAGATTTTCCAGACAGTGTCTTTAAAGGTTGCTTGTCTGGAGCAGCGCATGCAGAGCCCTGTGTCCCTGCACGATCATCCCAGATGCTCTTCTGTGTATTGATGGATTGAGCATGAATCATTTCAGACACAGATGAGCTCATAAAATATCTCACATGCTTGGAATCATTGTCATGCCTCCACCACTGCTGGCAGCTGCTCAGGGAGTCGTGGTGCTTTGGAAGAGATGTAAAACGTATGTAGATTATGTTTGTTTGTTTGGCTTTAAACACACAGAACACACAAATGTGTGTTTAACTGATCACTGGGTCACCCTGATCTGTTACTGCAGTTTATGATTTTTCTGGCATCTTTTGTATTTCAGAGAAACAGTGTCTCATAGTTTCCTTTACTGCTGTGTTCTGACGGTGCTGCGCTGTCTCTGAACTTTCTTGTAATGCTCTGCTCCAAAAGACTCATAAATTAAGTGATTAGTTTAAATCTAATAAAAAACTTACTGAATCCATCAAAGCAGTTGCTAAACAAATATCTGACCGACTGGAGTAGCATTACATTCTGTAGAAAACACTGGTCTCTTTTTCTCTGTGTGTGTATAAGGGGAATAAACAACACACATAACATTGTCTGTATCTCTGGTACTGCTTATGTCTGACCTTCACCTCTGTGTCCTCCTGTATGTTTAGACAGAACATTCATCACTGAAGTTCAGCAGTGACCTTCACAGAGACCTTCACCACTGGATCATCTTTACTCTCTCTCCCTCCCTCGCTGTTCGTCCGATCCTTTTTTACCGTGGTTATTTAAAAGTTGTCCTTCTCTGCCTTACTTCATGTCTTTACATGGCAGTCATGTACTGGAGCGTTATTACCCCCCACACACCCATAAGGGGGGCAGTATAAGCTCTACTTTAATTAGCCACCAATTTGGATGGATTTACGCTCGTTCACATGCCAAAACAGTCTTACTGCTCGTTTATCCCTGCGGTTACAGGGCATAACTGTCAAACTGACCACAATTCACGGTGATATTAAGTGTTTATCAGTGAGCAGAGCAGCCTGGCACAGCTCTGTTCCTGCTGAAATAACACGGGCTAACTGCTGATTAAGGATTTAGGAGATGAAGTGGAGATGCTGTGCTGGATGGTTCTGTAAATGATTCTGGAGAACTGATTGCTGGTGTGCACAGCTCCCTGTCATTCCGATGGGCTTCTGAATCGCAATCATTAAAGCTTAGCCCACCATTCAATTTAAGATCTCACCTCCTCTCTGATGAATGTGATCTCTGTCGTAATCACAAGACTCCTTACACCAGGCAATGCTTATTTTACTGTTTAATAATACATATTACAGTCTTTTTCAAAACGAAATAGTTTAAAACATAAAAAAAACTGAAGAATCAAGAACCTTTGCTCCATGTGTGCTGTCATACAGAAGAGAAATAGCAAAACTGTGGAAAACTGTTTCCTCCAAATGATGAAGGTAACTCCTGACATCAGCTTCTAATCAGGGTTTACGCTGAAATACAGCCCTTGAAGTTTTAAAGAACTTTGAACTGTGAGGAGATTCAAAAGGACAGACAGAATTGTCCAGGTCTGGATCTCTGTGAGTCTGCCAGAGGTTTCTGAGGAGAGATCATTCAAAAACAGGACATGTCTGGTCTTTCTTTCTCTGACTAAATCACTCACATTACATTCTCTGATAGAGTCACCCTGCTGAAGTATTTCTCTCACACTCCCTCTCTTTTCCCCTCCCTGTGACCCAGGCTTCCTCTCTGGCCACTGAAGGTGTTTGTCTGTGAGTGGCAGTGAGGATTATCTTTCCATCACTAGGAGAATGAGGTGTGAAAAGCAATCTGAGGAACGCCAGGCTCACTGATATGGAACTTTTGCGGATGCAGTTATACCTATGACCAATCATTTCTGACCTGATCCCCTGCTGCTCCGGATGGCAGCCATTGTTTTGTATTGCTGGTGTGTTGTGTGAAATGTGGAAGTCTTTAACAGCGGAGCAGTGGCACAGCACACATCCCCATTTTTCTCTCTCTATACAGTCCTGCTCTAGGAATGGAAGTGATGGTGAAGAAAGTCATGTCTTCTTGAAATCTTTCTCTCTCTCTCTCATTGAATACTCTTCACAGTTACTCAATAAGACCAGAATATTTGCTCTGGTGGAGGTGTTTGTGCAGAAGATGCTGAGATCTACTAGAGGTGGGCAAACATGATGTACACAAACACACTTACATGTTACATTTCCAAAAAAATACAGGAGAGTTTGGACGGTTCTGTGCATCTGAATATGCATATGAATCTTCTGCTTTGTTCACTGAAGTCATCTCTCATCCAGTACAGTGAAATGATCACTTAAGGCTTTTCAGATCAGTTGGATTGAATCATTCAAGAGATTTGTCTTCTCAAGACGTCTCAGTAATTCTCACTAAATGTCTCACAATGGTGTCTGTATTGGTTTCATTCCCTTGCTGAGACGTATATATACGTTTATATAACCTGTCGTTTTTTTATATTTATTTAAGTGTTCTTCCTGTGTTTTTATAATCTCAATCTTTCACTGTGGGCTTTATGTATGTCTTATTCTCTCTCTCTCTTTCAGGTGTGTGGCAGGTTGAGAGGTTTCAAGTTGGTGAGGAGGGTGAGTGAGAGCAGTTGTGGTGCTTTGCAGAGTGTCAGGGGTTGGAGGTCACTTAGAGTCTGCTGTACATAGAGGGAACCTTTGACAAGAACCTGCAGGTGCTGGACTCTGTTAAAGACATCCATAACATCAGAAACATGTCCTGAATGATGACTACAGTGAGTGCTGTGTGTTCATGAACTGATGAGGGAGAGAGAGCGCGAGCGAGCGAGGGGGTGTCTGTGAAAAGCGGCACACCTACAACAGAGTCTGTACATATGGTTCTTACTGTAATGTAACCTAAAAAGTCTTCTGCCTCTGTTTTATCTTCATAATGTGTCTGTACTGAAAGTGACCAATCAGCTGTGAGCTTAAGGCCAGACTACAGCACCAGTTAAATGAAAATTTAAGCCATTGGTTTAAATTTGAAAAAATGGTTTATTTAACAACAGTGAAATAGTATTGCACATTATCTTACTGAGTATACATATTTTTTAAAAAATAAATTATTAAAATGAGAAGGCCATAGAACAAAAATAACAAAAATTGGCTTTCATGTAACAGTCATACATAACTGAATCTATAACTAATAAAGCGTGTGTCATATATAAATACAATCATTTTATTTTAGAAGAAGGGAAATGACTGGGTTGTGGTAGCAGTGGAGCTGTTGGATCGGCTGTCAGCTGTTGCATTTGCTGCTTGCAGTTTAAACAGCCTCATTGACTTTAATAGAGGAGATTTAGTTTTGTTACACAGTGCCTCACCACACGCGTCTGTGTAGACAGTGTAAGATTGTGTGCCAGTCCTTCAGTCAGTCCTTCCTGTCCTCATTTATATTTATGAGTGTTTGTCAATCTCAGCGTCTTATTGGCCTGCTGGGGATTTCCATACATCTTATATTAGCATATTCTTATAAATATGCACATATTGACCCACATATGTGGATCATATAGTTGTTGGAATATTGTTGGAATATTCTGGCTAATGTGCAGTTAGGAGAGGATGGGTGTGTGCAGCTGTTTATGACAGCAGGTGGTCTGGCTGCTTATCTGAATATCATTGTGACCAGTCAACAGTTTTGTGTGTGTGAGGAAACCTGGACTGGCCATCAGCCTCCAGAGACTGTTGCCCCCCGTGTCCCCACCCTCAGACTCAGACTGTGCTGGTCCTCATGAAAGCAAGCGCTGTGTGAGCGAGTGTATGTGTGTGTTTGATGGCTGTGATGGATTGGGGCTGCGGGAGGTCACCGGGTTGGGATGTTGTTGCCAGGACAAACAGCTGTGTTTGTGTCAGGGCAGCTGTTTCATAGTGTCTCAGCATATTGAGAGCACCCAAATCAATACCAGCCTCCATTTACGGATGTGTGTGTGTTGTGTGTGTTTTGATTGACCTTTGAATAGAGGGCACTGATTTGTGTTTAAACATGCAGTATGGCTCTACCATTGCTTTGTCGTTTTGCACCTCTTGTTTTTCTGTGTGTGTTGATGTGAAAGATCTGGTTGTGATGATGCAGAATTTGATCAGCTCAGTCGTTGAGACGGTGAACAGTGTGGAGGACGTCTACAGCTGCTCGATGTCTTTCAGCACCTGTCTGCACGAGAGCTCGCTTTCTCTTCATACACACATACAGCTGGACTTCAGTTCACACACTTTTAACACCTTCTCTAAAGCCTTTCACACTGTGAGAGCGGCATTCCTCTCACACAATGCTGCCAATACAAAAGACTCCAATAGGTCGGACCACACACAGTGATGTCACTTCCTCTTTACTCTCATTGACCTAAACAGTGTTGAAGGTGTCAAGACTTCATACACATGCTTCGGCTTTCTTACTGATGTTTCCTGTCTGTTTATGGAATCAGAATTACGGCATTAATCATCTTTATCAAATCTTTCTCCACCTCCTCTTCCTGCACTTCGTCTTTTCCCTATAGGAAAAATATGTTGAAGATAGTAGGTGATATTGTAGCTCACAGGTGTGCATATATTGGCTGTGATCATCCAAACAGAAGCTTAGAATCTAAACTCTGTTTTATCATATACATTCTATTTGTGGATGCTCAACTCCCCTGCTACAGAAAATACTTGTGGTTTGATCTTTTTAAAATGATTGGAATGATGTAACAGATGAGCTGTATTTCTCTCTTATAGGCTGATATTTATCACAGAAAGAAGAAAGTGTGTATTAGTTTTATTCTCTCCGTCTTTTCTTCTTTCTCTCATGCCATTAGGACCACTCACAGGAAGATGGTGGATGTAAACTCTCTGTTTAGTGCTGAACTGAGTGTGGAGATAATCTCCACATGTCTCCCAGCTAACAGGAAACATTTTAAGAACGTTTGCTAATGTTCCCTAAAAGTTCTCTCAAAGTTACAAAATTTTCTTCATGTTGTAACGTTAGTCGATTGTTTTTCTAATCTTATATTTAATATATAACAAAAATGTTACTCTACATAGGCAATAGAACTTAAAGTAACCTCTTCACGGAAGTCATTATTTCCAGTCACATTTTAAATAAAATAATGGAATCATAATTAAATAAATGAATTCTTTACAATCGTCATAATAAATTGATATATACAGTACAGTAATTTGGATGTCACACAACACACAAGCGCTAATGTGCCACCAGTTTTATGTTTTAAGGTCAGAGCTTCACAGGATCTTGAAAGATGCTCAAAGGAATCTCTATATAACCACAGGAAGGTCACAAATCAGTCAATACCCAGCATGCACCAGGCCGTACCCTTTCCTCTCCACCTCATGTAGGTGAACTCTGCTGAGCATTACAAACAAATAAATCAGATTCCAGCCCAACACCTTTACTGAGGTGAATCCAGAAGTATTACACAGAGCAGTTTAACATTGAGGAGGTCTTCTGTGTATAGAGGAGCATGTTGAGCTCAGAACAGGCTGGAGTGTCAGGGGCCAGCAAAGGGCCCCTGCAGAGGCCTTGGAGCCCAGCCAAAATCTAACCACACAAGTCCTAACATTATTAAATGCAGCTGTGCTTTTACATACTCGTTCTCACTTTCTGTCTGTTGTTTTCTATTCACTAACTCCTTTTTTCTCTTATTCTCGTCTTCTCGCTTGTTTTCTCCTCTTTCACTCCATATTTCTCTCTCTCTCTTCTGTTTGCTTACAGGGCACACCGCACTTCCATTGTGTTTAAATTCATTTTTCCTCCTTAATTAAGAAGACAATTAAGAGCAGGCATAAGATTTAATTGGACACAGATATGATTATGTTGCATTTCCCCACAAATTATGTTGTGAAACAGCCCACAGAGAAACAAAGAGAGGCAGAAAGCTTAATGACAGCCATATGTGAGGCTTTGATTGCTCATCATAGAATGTGTTTACACATTTACCACATATGAGTTGTTTCTAACTCCAGCATTGTTTAGCCTTGTTTGTTTTTGTGTACAGTATGTTTAATTTAGTTGTGCTTTGTTTTTTGGATTGTTTGTGACCTTGTATGTGTGAGTTTCTGATGTCAAGACATTTGTTTGTTTGTAAGTGATGAGGTGTGTGTTTCACAGAAGGGTCTGTCTTTTCTCTGAGCTGTTCTCAGTGGGCCACGGGGAACCAATATAATACGTGAATTTAGTACAATTTAAGAAACATTGTATGTAAAGCAAATAAACATGTTAAATCATGATGTGTCACCCATACATAAATTATGTGAGTAACAGACTGGAGTCAGAGTCTAGACCGACAGTGTCTCAGCAGTCTGGACAAACCACTCATGATCTGCTGTCAGGAAAAATCAGGCCTGCTGGACATCAACAAGTACTTGATCTAACAGACACAAGCCTCCAGCACCTCCATCTTCACTGTGATTGTGTGATTGACATGACTGTGTTACTCTGACAGAGTCACAGATATGTTTTATTGTCATGGTGTTTTTGTGTTTGTGTGTTTAGGATGTTTAATGAAGTTCATTACTGGGACTGACGGCTGTTTGAGGTCCTTCATTCCCTCACAGATGTGAGTCAACACAACCTGAGAGAGAACATTCTGCTCTGAGACTGTAACTGGTCAGTATGACTAACAGAGTCTTTCTTTCTCTCTCGTATACACACATACAGACAAACTCAAACTTGTGAGGACCTCCCAAAGACTTTTATTATGAATAATCATCATTTTTAATGATCTAATTATAAAACATAATTACATAACACCAACCCTACAGACACTTTCTGGCATATTTAGATTTTATTTAAAGGTGCTGTAAGTAATTTTAGATAGATATCAGTGAATAGCTGTTCTGAAACATAACACCTGTCTCCGTGACAACCCTAGGCTCTGTTAACATACAATAAATAAATACATATACAGCCGCAGGTCAGAATTTTCATTTGTTTAGCCAATCTAAAGTCTTCATAGCTCTCTTAGTCCATATGTGATCGCAGTCATCTTTAAGCAGGTGTGTTTGTTTGGGCAGGTTTTTAAAGAGTCATGGAACAGATTTATTGGATAGTATGGTATTATATTGTGTAAATTGAAAAACATCTCTAACAACACCTTTAAAACATTATTTGGTCCATTTTTGAACTTTTGTTTTACAGTGTGGACTGACCCAACAAGTCATATTTGTGTCAGATATTTGCTCCTCATAAGCAGTGAAACATGTATACCTCCACACACAGATTCTTGTAGTGTAACATCTGTAAACACTGATAACTCCTGCTCAGCCTACACACACTTACATTGCGGTCCAAACCGAGTATTTACATTCCATCTGCCTCGACATACACATCTCTATTCAAGACTTTAGCACATCCAATCTGGAGAAAAGCATTTGAAATAAACACACACACACACAAACACAACTGAACAAAACAATTCACACTCATGTCCTGTAGCAAATAATAGCCTCCTCCTGTCTCACGTAAGCCTCTCATCACACACACACACACACACACACTCTTCAGACTGGAGGACTCATTGTAGCTCTCACAGGGATATAGTGAGTCATCACTGTTCACATTGTCACTGCATTTATTGCAGTCGACACATGCCAGTTGGAACAAACGCTTAAACCCAGCACAAGCTAAACAGGCCACTTGCCCCGACTGGAAAACACACCCACTTAGACTTGTTAATCCATTTTTACCACCCTCTTGTTCTGTTATGTTTTTACAATGGCCTTGCTTGTTTCTGAAAATTGCAGCAAAACAAACTTGTTAATGGCTGCGAGACCTACGCAGTGAACTTTTACACAAACACGGTCACGCTTCATTAAAATGGTGTTCAGTGTTTATCAGAAACATCATGACCCTACATGCAGATGAGATGGGTCTCTTTTTCTGAGAGAATCCTGTTCTTAACTAAGAAAAGTCAGCCAGGTCTGTCAGAACTGCTCTGGTGTACAAAAGGATCTGCCAGTGTCTTTATCAGTGAATGCATGTCATCCAGATCACTAGGATCTTATACACACATGCACAGACACAGAGAGAAAGCTCACTGTATATTCCTTAGACAGACTAAAAACACTGCATTTGACCAGAGTAATTTGGATTTCTGTGCTTGTCCAGGCTGGTTTGTTGATGGTCTAGACTGAAAGCAGTAGCTGGAGAAGCCAGCGTGGGCACTCTGATGAACAAAGGAAGTCTTGCTGGTTCAGCTAATTGAAAAGCTCATATGGACACCAGCACATCAGGTGACTGACTGCAGAGAAACTGCCTCCATTCCAGTGACAGAAACTTCCAAACCAGAAATGAAGCACTTGAACATTCTAGAACTGCTTCAGTCTGGATTTGCTTGATGTACTAAAATCAGCTTTTCTGCTGAATCAGATTTTCTTTCAGTTTTTAATTTTGGTAGAGCTACATTTGAGCTGTATTTCACTCTCCAGAGAGTGAGAGCATACAAAAATAACACATGTTGCTGACCAGCTATGATAGTCTATTAAAGCTTCTCTTGAGCTCCAGTTCAGTTTCCAGACATTGCAGAGAACTGCAGTGCTCTAGAATGAAGCACTGTAACATCCCTTATTCACTCTAGATTCATTTCATAAACTACAAATAAACATTTCTTATTAGCTCAGTTTAGCTCTGTCTAGTTCCACCGGTTTTTACTCCTGTATTAGTGGCACACAGATTTTGGCGAGGGCTGGAGTGTCTCTGGTGAGCTGTGGTTGAGATGTGCCCTGAGAACTGAACTGGAATTAGTGCTCAGATAACCACCAGGTGTTATTTTAACAAGACAAGACCAGGAAGGCCAAATTTAAGTGTTCTTCTACAGTTTAACAGCTTATAAAGAAGACGTCTAATGTGAGGAAAAGACATTTGGGTTTGTACTATGAGAAGATGGGCGACCCATGGTTGTTTTCCTCCATGTGATGACATGTCAAATTCTCTTTGCAAATGAAAATATGAGAAACAATGGTTCTTCATATTCTTCTGTGACAGGTGCCATTTTATCAAGAGACAGAAACGGTCTCATCTCAACTGACATGACGTGTGCTGTTTGTCACAAATATGCAAGAACAAGCTAAATAAGTGTCATTGGGACAAAAATGTATTTATTTCACAAAATGGTTCATGGTCTGTGAGAAATGTGTATGGCTGCTACATTTTTTTTTCATTTCACCTGTCATGGGCAGCTGTGTCAAAAAGTTCATTCTGAGCCCTGGCTGCAGTTATTCAGGAATAGAAGGCTCTGCTCGTGTTTCATTCAGAAATATCCATGTCCTTTTACAGCCTCATATTGCTTTTGTAATGTAAGAGGAAGGCAGCAGGCTTCAGTCAGAACAGACGTGTGACTCAATGAAGTGCAATTGTGCCTCCCACAACAAAGAGCAGAAATTGAGCAGAAATGTATTCACCTCCACCGTTGGCTGTCCATCACTCCTACACTGTACAAGCAGTATGATATTAAAGTGCTGGCAATGCCCTTTAGCCACGTGTGAAGACACACACACATACACACAAGCAAGCGAGCAAGAATATGAGTCCACTTTAATAAAACCACACAGACATCTTTCAGTTTAAACAGATCCAGCCTGCAATGAAAGCCAGCCTGTCTTGATTCAGTGCCACCAGTGTGCCCTGCTGTCTCTCACTCGCTTGCTCGCTCTCGCGTGTGTGTGTGGATCAGGTTCACAACAGTCAGTGTCAAACATTCATGGAGGCCAGAATGCAGAGCTGGCGGCAGTTTCAGTGGTAACTGAGAAGTGTGGAGAACACGACACATGTGAGCTTACACCCACCCGCACTTAGAAACTCAAGCATACGTTCTGCACACACATGCTCGTGCAGTAATCTTCCCCTTTCAGGCTTATTTCATCTGATGCGTTTCATTCCAAGAAAAGCTGAGAGACGAGCTGGATCTAAAGCTGGGAGGAAAACTGAGATTATGTGGCATTGTAAGATTCTTCGGAGAACCTCTCTGAAACGTCTCGGCAACACTGCCCTCCTCAGAAATGAGTGGGGAGCTGTTGGATGAGAAAAGCCCTGATTCTTTGTGGATAAGATCTGTCTCCTTTGATTTGAGGCACAGGGATGGGGTTGAAATCAGACCCTCTTATGCTGTGGAGAAGAGAGAGAGGCAGACATGAGCTGGAAAATCCTGCAGGAAAACTCCTGCTGCTTTGTGAATGTGTTTTCCATCCCTCTCGCACCATATTCCTCTCTCCTGCCCATTTAAACTCATTCTTTTGCTTTTCATTTTCTTTTCATGGTGTATACTGTACTATCCTGTCCTGTAATGTACTGTACTGCCTGTAATGTACTGTACTGCCTGTAATGTACTGTCCTGTCCTGTATTTTACTGTCCTGTTTTGTCCTGTACTTTACTGTACTGTCCTTTATTTATTTATTTATTTATTTATTTATTTATTGGGCTGTTATTGCTGCTAATCTTCAATCATAATAAAATAAATCTGTGTGTTTTTAGATACAACAGCACTTGGTGTCACACATGAAGAAGATGGAATAAATGGAGGATGTGATGTGTGTGTGAACATAAAGTTCTTTCAGGAGCAGGAGCTCTCTAGAGCATTAATGGAGCCAGAAAGACTCCCCCAAAACTTTATTCAGAGTAGAGGTGCTACTGAAGCAACACACTCCAGGATCTACTGCTCAGGTGCACGCACACACACACACACTCACTCACACTCAGGCAACCTGAAGCTTTGCAAGAGCAGATTAGTGCTTATGCTGTTGCTCAGTCTATGGCCAAACTTGGTAAAGCCTTTTTTATAGTCGTGCTACACATTTTTCCTCACACAGTGGCTTAAGCGCTTGAGATATAATGAGAATCGAATAAAACAGAGGGCGGTTGTCTGGATGCCATTCACGCTTTGACCTTCTTGCTTTGTCAGATCTAGTAAAGCACCAGACACTGATAACTCTGTTTGTGTGACGAGGTGACCCTGACTTCACATCTGAACATCTTTCTCACAAACACTTCCTCTGTAATTTCAGGGCAAACAGTATACATAAAAACTGAGTGCTGGTGCGTATCATTGTGTTGGTCACGGAGAGCTGCCGGCCATGTGTTTTACATACAGAAGAAAGACAGTATCATACATCAAACCGAGGGCGTTCAGAACACAGCAACCTCTCTAACTCACAGCTGTGGGCCACAGTACTGCGTTATTCAGCACTTCCTGTACTGCTCAGCTTTACTGAGGTGTACTTGGATCAGGGTCTGTGGGTAATGTCCCATATGCTTAGTCAGCCTAACACACAGAGAGAAGTGTTAGTATGACTTTAGGAACTTAATTGGGTGTGTTTTAGGGACAGTGGTTGCTTTGGTTGGGCTGTGGAGACAGATCTCCTGGGGAGAAGTGCTCTGAGAGTCAGAGAAAAGGGAAATACATTACCGTCCGTTCAGGACAGAACATAAAACTGCTCTTTAATGAAGTTTTCCTCTGTGTGTCCAGCTGGATTTTTCACCTCAGCTCATCAACATCATCATTTAAACATTATGTCAGGGGTTGGAAACCTTACAGTTCACATGAAGTGCTGTTTTTCATTTTTAAATATACTCTGTGCATTCATTTTTTACAATATAAGTGAAACATCAACAGTTATGTAATGAGAGCAAAAATCAAACCAGAGTGCATCAGGGTTGCTTCCCTCCAAACCACACAACACAACTCACTGCACAGCAGATCCATTTACTTGTGCAACCAACTACAACACAGATCAGATTTTACTTTGTGCTGTGTGATACATCATGATTTTGTTGCAACATGTAGCTCTAGCGAAAAACATTAAAAAAGCACTAGATAAACCTGGTGAGACCTGGTGATAGTTTGTCCACTCAGGTAAACAGTCTTTGGTGGGCAACTGGTATGTTTTGTTTAGACTCTCATGCGTCACATACATCATTGATGGTCAGTGTCATCTTATAATCTGCCTTTAATCAGCCTTGCAGTTTAACCACTCAACCTTTTAACCTTTTAATGTTATTATGAACATTTCTTATGGGAAATATGTTTATCAATAACTACTAACTAAGATTTGGTTACAAGCTGGTGACACTGAATCAACTTGTTTTAGACTAAAACTACAACCCTGTCATGTGTCAGATTTTGGTCCTCAATGTAAAGACCTATATATTATGCCAAAGGTTCAGAATCTAGTCCCATATCAAATCTCTTTAAAGTACATACAATAAGAAACAAACTTTGTAAACTACTTTGAAGTCCTAGAAGTAAAATGAAGCTTACTAATTAATTGAACTCATTCACTGAAGGTTTCAGGTTTGCATCTCTTCTCCTATATGGGCTGTGATGAGGTCAAGTGAAGTCCAGCGACCATGTGATGCTCTTTCAGACATTTTTTATCATCTCTGCCCTATAGATTTCATTTGCACTCACTAAATCATTATCATGTCAACAGGGGATGTTTAACTGTGTGTGTGTGTGTGGACTCTTCAGAAACATGATTGTGTTTAGAGAGACACAAACATGTGCGTGATTGTGAATTAATTACCTTAATGACGAATGTGCGTGTGTGTGTTATGCTGATCTGTAAAAACTCAGAAACTAGTTAATGCATGTGTGGACACAAGAACATGTCCTGTTTTTGAAGGGCTGTAGCCATTTAATCAATTCAACAGTTAAAATGGAGAGACACACATACACATACACATACACTCCCTCAGGTGTTGCAGTCACGTGTTTCCTAAATACACTCTTCATCTATTGCCTCCATTCCATATCTGACTGAAGTTTTATTTGACTCAGCCTTTAACTCATCTCTCTCTCTCTCTCTCTTTTCTCTTTCTCTCTGTTCTCTGTAGGTGTTGCTGGAGGCTGTCAGTGGAGAGTGGGTGTGGCTTCAGCAGGTTTTGATTGACAGTGACATCAGAAACACAAAGACATGATGAAGAGCGGTTTGATCCTCTTCTCTGAGGAGTTGAAGACGATGACACAGACTTCAGTAACAATGAACACAACACACAACAATGCTTCACTTTTCATCTTTTGAGCTTGAAAAATATATCAGAATAGACAGACAAATAGAAGGAACCTGAATTACATACAGCCTTTTGCAACTGCATCACACACACTTTTGCTATTTAGTTTGACTCAATTTACTTCAGACATCAAAATGGGGGCATGCTGTAAACTTCTGTTGTTTTATATAAATCTATTTATAATTACTATAAAAAATTTCAAACCATAAAATAAATTTATATTTTTTTTTACTAAGGTGCTGGCAATGTTTCTATAGGGAAGTCTGGTCAGATTTAGCTACCCCTAATGTTTTGATGTTTAAGCTTTTTTAACATTTTTAAGCTTGTTTAACTAGACTTGTTGGTTCTTATGGCAAAATATTAAATGCTGTCTCTCTTTGTAAGTCACTTTGGATAAAAGCGTGTGCTAAACGAATAAATGTAAATGTAGCTGGACAGTGTTGTGCCCAAACTAAAAACTGTACTTACAAACGCACATCTGCTATCCAAATAAGGGTATGTTGTTTTTATATACAAGAAAAATGTTTCTAATTACTGTAGACCATTCCTAACCCAAGCCCTACCCCTAAAATAACATTACCTGCATATTTAGATTAAAAATAAAATCAGGAATGAATAGTTTCTCCAGTTTACACCGGATGTTTCCAAAGAGAGGGAGATTTTTTTGCTTAAATATTGTTAAACTCACACAGCCATGCTCTCTCGAACACAAACAAACATACAAGGACAAAAAACCCTCAGAGACTGAAGTGTTATGAGATTTGCAGTGTAGGATGTGAAACACACACACACAGTCAGCAGGTTGATGACTGGTTCTGTGTCTGTCCCTACTGTGAGCTTCACATCCCAGCATGTCTGTTTCTCTGTAGGTCAGTTCAGTACATGGGCAGCACTGCAGGTCTTCACTTGCTGTGACTGTAGGTGATCTGCACTGCAGGGAGAACTGGGCGGAGCCTCACGACACATCACAACCAATTATCCCGGAGATAATGTTTCAGACGCCATGACACCTCCAGCTGAAGTGACCGTCATGCTGACATCTTGCTCTTCAGTGAGCTTTCTGCATCTCCCCGCGTCTCTCTCACTGGCCCACACGGCTGGTGCGTCTGCTGATACCTCTGTGCTCTTTATTCTCTGCTCTATTAAAAACCAGATTGAAAAGTTCTTTCTGCTTGCACTTCTCTTCACGAACAAAGTCGCGTTGTGTCACACTGTATCAAAGAGGACAGAGTTCTCGTCCTACTTTTCCTTCCCTCCTCTAGCAGTCCTTTCGTTCCCCACGCTTCTTTACTCACTCGCTCTCACGTCTTGTTTCAGTTGTGTTTGTGTTAACGTGTGATCGTTGATGGCTCTGTGAAGTTTGTTGTTTTTCAATTTGATCTCTCGTCATTTCTTTTCCGCATCTCTGCTCCTCTGTTCTTCCCCCCCAGTATGAATCTAAAGCCTTCCGTCTTGATTCAGACAAAGCTGGAGTTTTGGCACACGCGATTAACGCAAAACCGTCACGGTAAGTCAACACGCGGCAAACGCTCTCGCTGCTCACTGTCATTATTTCCCACAATCCCTGAATTTCTGAGTGTGGGCGGCAGCTGCAACTTGTTGAGAGTGGCAGGATTGTTTGGATTGTTCCGGTAAACAATGGCGCGCTCCTTCAGGTTAATGAGGCCAGGAAGCAGCTTTGTGCCAAGAGAAATCTGTATTCGAGAGAGAGACAGTTTCAATAATATCGCACTCATTCAGTCCACACACACACCACTGGCCCCTGCCAAGGTGCCCCTTCAAAATCTCATCTCCTGCTCTCCACAGACCTGCTGTGACTTTGCCTCTCAGATCTGACTCGGAGGAAAAATACTTCTTTTTCCACACAAAGCCAATTAAACAAGTGTGATTGGTTAAAGTCTCCCAGGCAGATTTATCAAAAATTTTGCACACTTTAACATTTGCTAATTAGATTTTCTTTTACATTTTAGTTGGGCGCAGTGGAGAGAGAGCGAACATCATCCAACATCTCGGCGCATGCGCTTCTGAGTTCTGCACCAGCCGCATTCTTCAGCATGTGTTGTATGCTTCAGTAAATCAAACATTACACAAATATTGACTGGAGATCCCTGATGGATCTTCATACACTGTTTAATGGTTCGCTTTAATGCAGAATTGTGTAAATGTGTGTTTTTTGTAATTGCTAGAGATGTAGGTGTGTGATTCGGTAAGTGTGTTTGATTATTATAAACGCTGACAGACGTTAACAGTCGTGCCTGTAAACATCCCACCAGGGGCCTCATTCAGAGCAGATACCGGCTCTTCCCGCTGTCTGCGTCCGTGTGTTAGTGTGTGCTACTGTACGTGGTGTGTGTTCATGTTTTACTGTACGTGGTGTGTGTTTGTGTATTACTGTACGTGGTGTGTGTTGCCATTCAGAGATGAATGAGGTGCTTTTCAAAAGATCAAATATCTCATAAATCAAACAGTGACAAGCGCGTGTGGATCGTGGGAGTCTGGGCCTGTGAGCAGAGCTGGGTCCGAGCCAGAACTCACACACTGCTCAGAAAAAAGACCTGCTGAGCCTCTGACTGTGAAAACACATTAACGGCACATTGAGGGAAACTTCACTAACATTCTGTCCAACAGGGGTTAGTTGAGCTTTTGGAGAGCTGAGCTGTTGTCTGGGGAAATAACAAACACATATGCAGTTTTATAATTAATTAACCAAGCGTACGTGCATCTGTGTGTGTGTGGTTTTGTGTGCCTGTGTCTTTATGCAGATGGTCTTATTTGTGTATTTTTGCCGGTCCATTTAGCAGTGCAGTGACCCCAGATTCTGCACTGCAGCAGGTGTCAGTGTTTCATGCCCAGTTATAGAAGAGGAGGGAAGCATATGCAGCAGTCTCTTTAAGAGTGTACAGACACCCTCTAAAGACATCCTGCCTCTACAGAAGATGCTTGTTCACTGCTCTTCACAGAAAACCTTTCACTGAACAAATACATTCAGTGCAGAATTAATCAGATTGAATTAAAGCTGGTGAGGGTCGCATGAGGTTGATTATGTGGTGATTGTTTGTGTTGTGTAGGATCTGGATTACCTGCAGCAGGTGTGGGGCATCCCTCAGCCGGTCTCTCTGCAGACAGAGGTCATGAAAAACACCACACAGACCGTGTTTAAAAAACTCCACAAACTCAGCAGAGAGTTCACAGCAAGTCAGTGTGACACACACGGCACCTGTGGTTATGTAAGCCATGTAAGCATCCTAATCACATTTAAAAAATATCCTTCAAATGTTGCCGCTTGATTTCATGATGTAGCTGAAAATGAACTTTCTTTTATGGTTATACTGATGCTTCTGTACATGGACCCTGAGTCATTTCTTGAACACAGCTGTTTGCTTCTATAGCTCTACATACATACACACAATACATATTTAATATGAATCAAAATTATTGATAACTTTGCAGAAAGGTCAGACTGAAATGTAGAGCGTTATTCACTAAACATCTTCCCTTCCTTAAAATTTAATTCACACTTCAAAATGTCATCTCTAAATCAAAAGCCAGTCAGTGTCACTGACTCAGATCTGGCACAGTGTGTCTTTATCTGCTGTACCTGAGTGTGTATGATAATTTGATAATCACGATTTGAAAAACACGGCAGAGGTTTTTAGCAAATAATGCACCTTCACACATCATTCAACACAAGAAAAGGTTTTCACAGTTCTCTACATGAGCAGTGAATCATGTCTCCGCTGTCATTTCTTTCCTGCGCATAAACAAAATGTCCCCAGACTAGCAGCACATCAGTAATGCAGCCTCCTAAAATCGTGAAAGTTACAGTAATTACAACCTACAAGCCTCATACAAAAATGTATTAAAAAATCATCTGAGGGAAAAATTAGACTTTGACCTGTAACACCATCAATAAAGAGGCACAGGAGTTTTATAAGCTTGCGGTTTGAGATTCAAGGCCCTGTAAAGACCCTTCATACACACACACACACACACACACACACATATCTACAGTATACACACCTTTAGACAGTCCGCAGCTTTACTGTACTGATCCAGCCAGTGGCATCAGTAATGTTGTACTGTATTCACACACTCACACTGGTGCTGCTTCATTAGGGTCTTGCTAAGACTTTTGTTTCTTCGTTTTCTTTGTAATGGTGATAAAAGCTCTTTTGTGTCGCTATAATTACCCTTTAAAGCTAAAGTAGCTTCTCTTCTCAGCAGCTTCTCATGATCCTGACATTTAGCTTTAAGCAGATTAGAAACACCTGCTTGATTCAGTCTTTGAGTGATCAGTGCATCACGGCCCAGCAGTCAGTGTTACTCTTCGGTCTGCGGTGTGTGTGTGTGTGGTTTCAGGACAGGCAGTGGGAGGTTGTGGACTTCGTTGTTGTCATCCTGACATGACAAGAGGTGCGGGCACACACACACACACACACATCACTGTCCTCTGCATACTGAAGTGTCTCACACTAATCCTCCTCATCAAGAGTGATGCCTGTCAATATGACACAGTCTGTCACGATTCACTCTTTTTGTCACTGTTTTTTTGACAGACAGTTACTATTATTTCTTTGTGTTAGAGATATTTTCTCCTGCAGCTGCTGGTGTTAATTTTTACACACTTTTAAGTTGTCAAATCTCCATAAGTTTTGACAAAAAATGTTTAAAAATGTAGTCAGTATTTATGAATATCATATTCCTTTATTTTAGTCTGTTTACTCTGGCTGACAATGCATATAATTTAAGTTGATGGGAAAACACTTCAGTTGACGGTAATGTACAAAATAATGACAACATGTCAAACTGTGACAGACCAAAAAATATATCAATGATGTATTGTCCCAAAGCACACAATCACCCAAAGTATCATTTTTAGTGTGTGTGTGTGTGAACACTTACAAATGTGTGTGTATATATATATATATATATATATCTATCATATATATCATATATATCATAGTAAGAGAGGTGGGACGGGGCAGCTGATGGAAATTCATTTTTATTTCTTAACAAATCATGTTCAGTGAGAGGGACAGATCATATAGTCAGTGTGTCTGAGCATGTCTGAGCGTTTTGTGCAGGGCTGTATTTCCTGCCCCCCCTGAAACTTTGCCTCTCATCACCACTGTGGCTTAAATGGGCCGTTCTGATATTGTCTGAACTTTTTCTCTCTTTTAATCTTTGTATATTTACTTTGTGTATAAATTTGGCATTGACAGATGGCCCACAAGTAGAATCCACTGGGAAACATCCCGATGCTCTGTGTTCAGTTCACCCCTGCCGATCCTGTTCCAGGATCAGTTGCAGTCGCACACCCTCTCGGACCCAAGTTCTGTCTCTTTCTTTTCTCTCATACAGAGCGTTTGTGCGCTCCGGCACCAACCCTGCAGAGAGAAACACGTCGTTTTCTGCTTTTCGTTTTTCCTCTGCCCTGTCTTTCGCTCCCTAAGCTGTTTGATTGAATCTGACGTTCCCAAAACAACAGCCCATCGGCCCTGATCAGACGTGCTTCAGCAGACGGCAGAGACGGGCCTCACGTTCCCCGATGACAGCCGGCTAATCACACTGATGTAACCCTCTGAAAGATCCCTGTTAACATCTCCCGCTGGCCGACACCACACATCGGGGGAGCAGATGAAAATAAACAGAACCTCAGAAGTCCAGAACCGACAAAACGGGAGAGGAGAAGAGGGAAAGAGAAACTCGTATGAGAGATCATGTCCCAGAATGCTGCAGCCTCAGTCTCGGGGGGGCAGTTGCTGGCAGAAAGTTTTATGATATGATGCCGTTGTGTTTTGTTGTGGATCAGATGTACTGATGGTCTCAGAGGATTTCTGTGAGAGAAGACAACAAGCTGTGCGTCATGCCTGCGGGATGTCTCCCGGGAAAATTCAATCCTTTCTCTGTCATTGGATGACACACCTGTTTATTATGACAGAATATGAGTGTCAGTGTGACCAGTCTTTTGTGACTAAACATTACAGTTAACTTTTCAGAAAATTCACAACACAAATGCCCTGAAATTTTAGCTTAATAGTTTTAAATTGAATATTATCATGAATCAATTACCATCCTTATTCATTTCTCCCAAGAGGCATTTAGAAAGAATTTCAGTCATGGTTAATCCTTTCTGTCAGCACAGATTCTGCTGTTTGTGTTAAAACATCTTGGCTATTTGAACCCTCAGATGAGTTTGTAGGTCTGTTTGTTTAGTTTAGACACTAGGATCAAATAAGACAAAAAGTGCAGCAATCATGTGACAGTGAAGACTTCAGTCTGGAGAAGATTGTGTGGTTTCTGGGACACACTAGTACATACTGTAAACAGGATTTCTGTAAAACTAAAGAAAACATTTTCCTTGATCTTAGAAAAATAGGAGTCATTTCCTTCAGCCACATTCATGGATTCAGCAAGGGCTTTTACCCAAAGTGACTTGCATTGCATTTCTGTAAATTGATTTTATGTGACTGGAACCTGTGTATTGTGTTATGCTCTGCCTGACTTTGGACTTCCGTGTATAGAAATCACAAGTGAAGAAGCAGAATATATATTCAATCTAAACTCTAGAAGAACTAATGAGTAAAATATGTGAAAACTTGTGCTGGTCTTTGCTGTTTGTAGCACCTGCTATTTTGCATTTTCTTCAGTCTGATCTTAATAGCCTGTGTGGCAAATTTTAGCACAAATTGCTTTGTGAATCTGTCATAATGTAACGCAGTCTATGAAAGTTAGAAAAAGGGCAAAAATGGTAATGATAAATGATATTACATGGTCATAAAACCCAATATTGATTGAAATTGAAATCTTTATTTCTATGTGTTCATTGTACTTTCTCTTTTGTTTCTGTTTCATCTTTTGTCTCTGATGGACAGACTGCAGCCTCACGGAGACTCTCTGCTCCTCTCACAGCACAGCAGATCCTCAGAGAGCCGCTATGTTAAACAGAGAAGGAGAGTCACTGTCAGGAGGGTTAGGGTCAGAGGTCAGGTTTGGAAGGTCAGAGATGATATCCTCAGAGAGACATCCTGGAATCAGACTGTAATCAGACCACCCCAGCAGAGAATCGCCTGGGTTTGAGTCTGGCAGCTGTGCAGTTTTCATTTGCCACATTTTTTGCAATAGGGTGTTTAAAACAAAATAAAACAATGGAACCGGTCTACTTACCTATTGCTTGAAAAAAGACATTTGTCTGGCTGGAAGCTACACAAACAGCACGTTCTGTTTAAGTTTGACTGATTCCAGGCAATTTAACCAGTACTTACCTACATTTTGTGGGTCGGTTCTGTTTAAATTAGCTTTTAAATGCATATGTGACCCCCCTCACCTCAGATTTGTACTAATTCTTTAAGGCCAACTCCTGATAACAATTTTGTAATTTGTAAACAGCATTTGTACAGGAATTGTAGAGGAAATACTTAATGCAGTAAGACATAAATAAGTTGATGTTAGAGCAGCAGAGGTGATCACTGTTAAAGCACAATGCTGTGTTCATCTCTAATGCGCTGCAGACGCAGGTTGTATGTAAAAAGCTTAAGAGTTGGCTTTAATAATCCTATTTTAGACTTAAAAAGGCAGATTTCCTAGACTCTGTCTGCTCAGTACAGTCCAACGCAGTTCTGCTGCAGGCGTGTGTCCCCAGGCTGCAGTCGCAGGTCATGCGTGGCGGCCGCAGGGGAAATGAGCCCTGCGCTTAATTTCCTACAGAGCAGCCTTCAGTGCCCTGCAGAGGAGTGACGCCCTGTCAGACTGTGGGAGGGTCTTCTCTCTCTCTGTTGCTCTCTCTCTGTCTCTCTCTCTGTTGCTCTCTCTCTCTCTCTCTCTCTGGCTCTCAGTCCGGGGAGATTCCCAGACGCTCTGCTCTGTGCTCTCAGAGGTTACACCAACACAGCTTTGGTTGGAGATCAGGAACTGGAGAGCACACCCTCGTATCCCCCAAAACACAGAGCGGTTCATCTAGAATTCACCCACAGAGAGCTTCTTTGCATGGCTGGTGTTTCTAGAAAGAGTCTGTCAATTCAGTTTTTTTACTTTATTGACTATATTATAAAAATATACTATAAAAGTACTTTATTGGCATCATTGCACTTACATACAATATTGGCAACACATTAGACATAAAACCAGGTATTGATAAAAAATGTACAGTTTACAATAGCAACAAAGGGATAGTGTGGTGTTAAAATAAGGTGCTAGTAAAAGTACAAAATAAGAAAATGGCCAGATATTTAAATATAAAGGTGGACATTTAACATAAAATTATGGACAAGAGTCACAGAGAACAATAAATGAATACAGCTGCATGTGTATATGGACTGTCTAATGTCTAGCCAGTGTTTGTCTGTCTCTAATGTTTATTAAAGAGGTAAATTTGCAGGGGTCCTGATCAGTGTTTTTCTCTGTCACTAGTCAGTCATCCATTAACGTTCTCATAGCTGATTCGTAGCTGACCTTACAGCTCTAATACAACAAAATGTTGTCTAGGTAGGCCCCTCACTAGGTTTTAAAACACAGTCAGTGTTTAAAGGTTTGAATGTACCTACGGTATTATGTCCTAAACAGCTGTCTAGGTGGCCAGCTTTTTAGCTTTTAAACCCAGCCAGTGTTTGAATGTTTCAATGCCCCATGATGCCAGAAATGTGGTTTAGGCAGGCTGCTCTCTAGTGTTTGAAACATATAAATATCGTCGTTGTTGCATTTCTCTGCAAATCTGACATTTTGAGATAGACACAGACTTTGATGCTTGTTGAGGGAGAAACATTGCTGAAGCTTCGATCAATCTGCTTTTCCTGTCACCAAGTGCTCTCATGAGACCGCTGGCTTCCCCTCCTGCTCTAATACAATGTGGCATTCAGTGCTGAGGTGGAAAGTGTGTACCATTGAAATTCCTGACACTGACCTCTGATTTACAGGCACTGCACGGCATCATGAAGACATGGGAGGAAACATCACACCCTACAAAGACAAGGGTCACCACAGACTGAGGTGAGAGGGCAGAGGTCGCCGAGGGTCAGGAGGTTTGTGACACTCAGATACACAATAATCAGGATCTTTAAAAGATAATGATGATTCAGCCCTCCGAACACACATTGAGCTGATAAAGACAGCTTCTTTGATTCAGCTTCAGTGCAAATAATGGACAGCACATTCTGAGCAAAGGTTTATGGGTCCAGATCTGTTCACACAAATCATCAATACACATGGCAATATTTCAGACCCTGTGTGAAGTTTTTAAAGATGTAATGTTTCTGTGGAAAATGTGTTATTTGTATGTTGGAAATTTAGACTGTAACCACCAATCTGTAATTTATTACAGTACATTATATCACAGATCTGAGTAACATACTGGAGTGGTGGCTTGTGGTCTGGCTATTTTTGTTAGAATGCATCATGCAAACGTAACATTAATCATAATTTACACAATTAAGTTGTAATTAAACCGTAAATTAGTTTTTGTGGTAAACAACTTGTTTGTTTTCAGTAATGCAGTACAAATGATTCCTGACAATGTTCATCTCCAGTACGTCTGTCTCTGCTATTCTGTTTCTCAGTGTTTTTCACACACGGAAACACAAACAGAGATGTAAAACTTAGTGAGATATCCTGTTCATTTAGATTAATCACTCTGGACTGAATGATTGGACACGCACACAATATTCCCCTCAGTAAATAACACATGAACATGCTGTTAGTGCTACAGCATGCACACATACAAACAAAACTTTGGATAATCTGTCTTTTCTAGCTGCTTGTCACAGCCTTTGGCCTCCAGCAGCAGATTTTTTGTCTTAATTGGAGAGTTGTCCTAATTGTCCTGCCTAATTGATGTATTGGATTATTTTTACAGATGTAATTTTTCCGTAACTTTCATACATTCCCAGCTGAGGGGTAATTGGTGATGTTTTGTGGCAGAGGCAAGTTCCCCGTCCACAGAGGGACCGTTACAGGCTTCATCCGTGCTGTTATGATAGCGTAATGTGAATATATTAGAGCCAAAAACAAGCCATAGCCTAAAAAACACCATCCCTCAACATGATGGAGCAGCTGCTGCAGGCAAGAACCGCCACGCATGAGGAGCCAGTAACTCCACATTACCATACTACATGTGTGACACAACCGCCACTAACTCACCTCAAAGATAAAGTAAAAAAGACTTGTTTTTCCTAGTGAGCTGCCTAGCTACACAGCATTTTGGGCATTATGCGCATATTCCAGTTTTGAAGTGGAATATGAAGCCTGTGATGTCTGGATAGGCAGCTGTCTAGATTTTGAAACATGAGTATGAGTATGAATGCACATGTAACGTGCAGCAATGCTGTCTAGGTAGGTACCTCACTAGGTTTTTACACACATCCGTTGAATATGTCCAACAGGCTGGACTGCAGTAGCTTCCCAAATCTGAATTAAATCCGTGTTCGACAGCAGGTGTTTTTATACACAGGCTAAATGTCTTATCAATGCCAGGACACCTTGAGCTCTCACACAAACATAATGACTATCAGTCTCTCTATAGCACAGGGCTCAGAACTGCTGCTCTAAACCTGCTGGGCAAACAAGTCAAGGGTCCAATAAAAAGCACAAACTGTCTGGTGGGGAATGAACAAACACTAGAGGAGAAAGACATAGATGTGTTTAGATGAGCTGAAATGATGCTGCTACTCTTCTGGGTTTGATTGAGACCATTCAAGAGTTTTACAAAGTGTTCAACACTCACAATTATAGAAACCAACCGTGAGCAGATAAGACCTGGAGAGTTGCTTTGTGCATTCAGCAGCAGCACAAAAGCTCAAATCTAATGAAATCATTTGTGCAAGCAGCTTCTTTCCCAGGGGCAGAAAGTTTGTGACAATGCCTCCAGGCCTGTTCGTATGTGTGTTTGTGAGCGTGTGGCTCTGGTGAATCAGAAGAGGGTCAAATACATCTGTGTCGTATGTGAAGGTCTTGACCTGCTTGTTCATTTTGATGTAGTTTTCTGTTGTTTTGCAGTTTTGTCTCTTTAAGGATGCCCTTAAATGTAAAAAATTATGTTTTTTTAGTAAAGCTCTAACTCTGTAGCTTTTACGTTTCCATCATTATCTCTGCTGTTAGAACAATCCACCAACACTTCACCATCCTCAGCAGCCACACGCACAATATTTCTACCCATAACCCATGCCCTAATCATTAATGAGCCCTAAAATCAGAGAGAAATAATAGATTAAAATATTACAAGCCCCTAACCTGTCCTAAATTTCAATGTAACATTAACCATCTTATCTTGCAATCTGACTGGCTAATAAAAACTAAATCATTGTGACTATTTTCAAACCGAGTTCCCAAATAATGTCAGCAGGTTTATGGGAAGGTTATGCTTGGCGGTCAGTTTATGGAATATAAATTATAACTAGCCTGTTATGAAAACAACAGAAATCACAGAGGTCAATGAGAAAATAAAGTGAAGCAATAATATAGTTTGTGTTGAAACGTGTGTCAGAGATGGTATGTGTGTGTATGTATTTATTTGAGTGAAAAACATTATTCAGAGTAGATGTGGGCTGCTTGTGAAAATTAGACATGACCTATGACTTTAAGATTACAACATATTCCGCACTTGTAAGTCGCTTTGGATAAAAGCGTCTGCTAAATGAATAAATGTAAATGTAAACATATTAAACTGATTGTGTGTCATATTGGATGCTCAGAAATGCTGTCTAGTCAGGCAGCTTCCTTGTTATTATTGATACGCAGCCAGTGTGTTTGTGTGTGATTGTGTTTGTGTATATATTTAGAAAAGCATGCGGTGTGCAGTAATATGTAGAGTCATGCAGACTGCAGCTCTCTGTGCTACAAGCTGTCATATTCACCAGTGTCTCACACCCACCTGTGAGCGAGAGACAGAGAGAGAATCACAGGGGGTGGTGTCTCGCTGACAGGCAAGCATGGGGAGAAAAAAGAGAGAAAATGTATAGAGAGGAGGTTGGGGCTCATGCTGAGAAAGGGTCTCGGTAACACACAAATCTTGCCTGTTTCTAGTAGCTCAGATCTCTCTCTCTCTCTTTCTTTTCCCCCTTCCTCTTTAGCACCTGCTTGTATTGTTCATCCCATTCAGTTCTGCAACAAAAGGTGGACATAAGCTTTAGCTCTCTCTCTCCCCTCTCTCTCTCTGTCTCTCTCTCTCACTCCTCTGTGATCACTCTGTTTCTTGTTTTTGGGATATAGGGCACATCAACAAATACTGTGTGTTTAGTATTCAGTGGCGGGTTGTATACGGGGACAGAATCAATTCTCAGGCTCTCAATAACAGACAGCCCCGTCCAGAAGGAGAAAAGATGATTAATGATGATAGTATTCATTATGGAAGCTGAAGTGTTGGCACACTCAGATGGGCCGTGTGTGTGTGTTAATGGTCCTGCGTCAAGAGCTTTTCTGCTTGCTGCGGTTATATTTATAATTGAGAGTTTCCACACATTTAGCAGGATGGTGTGCAAATCACCTGTAATTACCACCTACAGCTCTGCATTGCGCGTGCTGCACACATTCAGACGTGCATTATATCAATAGCTTGCATATAAACTTCTGTTTGCTCTCTCTGCAGCTGCACAATGCGACGATTCTGCAGGATACGCAGTTAACAGTCCTGCAGTGAGGGTTCGACTGACCCAAGGACTTTGGAAACTCTCTCAGCAGTCGTAATGCATCCACTGAACAGATCCAGTGAGTGAATCACTCTTTAATGACGCGAGACAAAACGCGTGTGCAAACACTTTTAACATATGTTGCTTCCTGTAATTTAATTAGACTCGTAAGCTTTCCTTATAAATGTGATATTTTATTTACAGTTTGCTGCAGCACACACTTCTGCCCTAACACACGTGCTGCTGTCTGACACACACACACAGCTGCATACGAACACTCCAGACCAGCTTTGCTGACGATTGTAGTTTTTCGGGGGTCGTGTCCTCTGTGTGTAGTGCTGTTAGTACACTAGAAGTTGATTTAGTGCTTATATGCTGTGTTAAAAAAAACTAGTAGACAGCCTACCTAGACAGCATTTTTGCGATTTTACAATGCCCAAAACTGCTGTGTTGGTAGGTTGCTCACTAGGTTTTAAGGCAACCATAGTGCTTACTCACTGAGTGAAGAACAGCCTCACATTTTCACGCACACATGCTCAGGCGACTCTCTGAACAATCAGTGTTCATTTATTTCAGCACAATGTCTTTAGGGCTTTCAGCATGACTCAGTGGCCCAGGGTAGTACAACACTGCCACCTAGTGTGTGTGTACAAGTGTAAATATGTGCATATAGGCCTCTGTGTACAGTATACACGTGTGTACACTGCATGATGAGGTAGAGTAGGCGGGAATGCTCGAACCATCTGCTCCACATTAGAATGAGACCTCCAGTCCAATTCAATTAACATCCACAGCCAACAGAGAGAGAAAGAGAGAGAGAAAGAGAGAGAGAGAGAGATAAAGAACATTAAAAAGAGTTTTAGTATTCTCTGATGAACCCTCCATCTAATGGTGAGACGACTGCAAAAGTCATTAATAACACACACACAAACAGTGAGTTTGTGAATTTGTCAGCTTGTCAGAAGCCCTGTGGTACAAGATACAGAAGTGTCCATCTGATACAATATTCAGAATCTGCACCCTCCACACCCCCACATGTCATAGGGCCATAAAAGCTATACACATCTAACATCTACAGAGCCATAATTAGATAACTGCTTCATAACAATAACAATACATTTTACAATTTAATCAACTTTATTGATTATTGTATATAATAAGTTTGTAAAAAGAACTGTAATAAATCATTGGTGCAGAGCTCTCATGCTGTTTAATGAGAAGGGCGGGGCTTGTGTTCTGTACTGCTGAGTCCTGCTTTAGACTCTAAAGGCTGCTCTCCATCTTCCATCAGCCTGCATTGTTTATTTGGTATTGATGGAAACGTGAGCTCCAGAAACAAGAGTGCTTGTAAGACAGCAGTTTTAGGACACTCTCCGACGTCTGTGCATCCAGCTGACTCTGAAGTTAGACTAAACCCTGGATTAAATACTCCTCATCATTACAGCTTAGTAATACAGCTCAGTTTTTTTTTTGTCACCTGTAGTTTAATACACCGTTGATGAACAGGTTTATTAGAAATACATGATAGCAGATGTAGGTATTGTAGCCCACCTTGCATAATCACATTGCACAATATTTTAAGTAAAACAGAAGCTGAACCTAAACTCAGACTAAACTCAGAACTTAAATAAATGGATGAAATCTACTGTTGCTCAAACTAAAGGAACAACATTTTCCACATTATTTACTCAAAGTTAATTAAAATAGAATTTTTTTATCGATGTGGGCTGTCTAGAATTTGGAATCATTACACGGCAAAATACAGCCATCATCGGCCTGCTGGAAATATCAGTCTATCATTACTGTACATTCTGTGATGTGTAGAGACACACCTGTGTTATACTGTCACATTTTCATTCCTTCCTGTCACCTGCTACTCTGAGAAGAGTCTGCAGCGAACACACACTCACACCCTGCAGTTAAATGATGTGATGAGAGTGATGAATATGACAAATCATGAGCTACTGTTAGTGTATGAGAGAGAGACAGAGAGAGAGAGAGAGGAGGAATGAACTCACTCCATCCTGCACCTTGCCAAATGCAAATGTGTGAGTAAGAATGAGAAAGTGAGAGGGATTTGAGAGCATACAGCAGTCAGCGTGGTGTGTGTGTGAGACAGCAGTCAATCTGTTTGGTTTGTTTTGGTTTGTTTTTTGGTGTGCTTTCTTTGATGATCATAAATTTAAAACTTTCTCAGGAGGGAATCTTGGCAGTACATCCTAAAGCCAGTCCTCATTTTTTCTCTTTTCATGGGCTATTTAATCTGATTAATATGACGCATGTGCTGCCAAAGTGCAGAACATTAGCACATTATATTTAACAGTTTCTTCATTCTCAATTATCATAACTTGTTGTTTTGTGTTGTGTATTTTTATAGTGACACATAATCCTCATAACTGCACATAAAGATGTAACAAACATGTGATTGTAGTTGTGCTTTTATTTTAGTGGCTTGTATTACAGCAGTGATAAATCACACAGTGACAGCAGTGCCCTGCAGGGTGATGTGTTACTGCTTTATACAACATTATCATCATTCTGTATAATTATGCAGTTTTTAATGACATCATAATAATTGAGAGACTGTTTTCACTTTTAAATTCATTTGTCACACAATGCAGGATTATTTTAATTATATGCACAAATAAAAGGGGGTTCAAAATTATTAATCGAATAGGTAAATGTCTCCAGTCACTTCCTCTCATTTTTCACCTCCGTCTTTTGCTCTTCTTTCACTATTGCACTAAAATTAAAACTTGTTCCATCCCACAAACCTTGTTCTTATTCTCTCCCTAGAGAGAGTACGAAGATGAAGCTTTAAAGTAGTCTCTCTCTCTCTCTCTTCTCTCTCTTACACACACACACTTGTGTCCTTCACAAAGCAAATTGACATTGCTGTTCTGAAGGTGTGCATTGTGGGGCGTGTGTGTCTTTGTGTGTGTGTGTGTGTGTGTGGTACATATGCATACACTCTGTATGCAGGAGCCTCGGTTAGAGCTTGGGGAGATGGAGAGATAGAAACAAACAGATAAATGACACACACCTGCAGCTTCAGTCTGAAAAATCAAAAGAGATGTGTGACGTGCGTTTGGGTGCGTGTGCTAGTGGTAATGTTTGTGAGTGTGTATGCACACTTACATCAGGTGCCGGCAGTCACCGTTTGTCCCCGCAGTGAGGCTATAGCTCCACTGTTGGCATGGAGACGGCTGCGGCAGCGCGTGAGGCTGCTGCCATGGTAACGCAGTATGCCAAAGAGGAGGGGTCGAGAGGCACTGCTGTTCACTTTGTCCATTCTTTTGTTTGCACTTCCAGCTGTGTGTGTGTGTGTGTGTGTGTATTGGTTTGGCTATACTTGAGGGTCTCATTTTTATGTCCTCACAAATATAGTGAGCCATGTCAAAAACTGACTGAATTCATAAAAGGTTCATAAATAGATCAAATTATGTTTAGCTTTAAATGTATTAATGTTAACAGGTTCTCTAACCTAAGGGTTAGGTTTAGGGGTACAGTATGGTAAATAACTGTGTAGTAAAATAACTGTGGGTGTGAAATATAAAAGAATGAATGATTGTTTGATGCTGTGTGTGAGCTGTTCAAATGACTTTCATTTATTCTTGTTTTGCCATGTATGCATGTGTGTGTGTGTATGTATGCATATGTGTGTGTTCTTGTTTTTCTACCATTGTGGGCACCAAATGTCCCCACAAGGTTGGTAAAGGTCACACACACCTACATTATGGGAACAGCCAGTGGCCCCTACAAGGCAAATTGAATATTAAACATACTAAATGATGCTTTTTTGAAAATGTTTCTGTAAGTGAAAGTTTTCTGTAAGGGTTAGGTTAGGGTAGAGTGAGTGTTAGGGAGTAGAATATACAGTTTGTACAGTATAAAAAGCATTATGTCTATGGAAAGTCCCCACAAAACATAGAAACCTAGCATGTATTTGTGATTGGGGGAACAGAGGAAGTGTTTCAAGCTCTGCAGGATAACCAGGTGACCCTCTCTGTAATGAAACACTCCTGTTTTGTCGAAGCCTTTGAAAAGGAAGCTGTCCACTGAGAACACTGTCATTGAAATCAGCCTCACTGTACAAAGACACACACACCACACATGGGTCTGTAAATTAACACACACTTCATACAGTTTATCACAGTACATTATTCATTTAAAATGCTTCTCTTCTGCTCTGAAAGGCCCAGGTTACATTATCCAGATATATAAACACACACACATCCTCACACACCCCTGACTGTCCTTCTGCTGGACCCTTCTTTAAGAAACACTACCCAGAATGCCATGCATCAGATCTCAGGTTAGAGGTTTAGCTGCAGTATGCTCTATACACAAACACACCAGAAGACATTAGCATCACACACAGAGTCACACATCTGTTTTCTTGCCTCTGATGAGGAGAGTAAACAGTGGCTGTCAGACTGGATTTCCTGTGTGTACAAGTGTTTGTAAACACACCTCAACTGGTTTATCATCCCTTCTGTTTTTTTGTTTATTTCTGTCTTTACCAACCCCCATGTTTTGTTCATTTCTTTCTTTCTGTCTTTCTTTCTCAGAACATATTTCTGGCAGAGGACATACGTGAGCAGCCTTCTGTGAGACAGCCGAATTCAATGACATCATCTCCACTTGCACATCAACTCCAGTTGCAGGACCATCATGGATCGACTCAACAAAAGAACTCACCATGCAGGTAATAAAGTGATACTGCTGGATTTCAGCACCCTCAAGGGATCTAACAATCTTCATTGAGTCTTCATTGAGATGTGAAAGACACATGTAAGTCACTGTTCTGTAATTCTGTGTGTCTCTGGGCATGGAGGATGTGAATAACTGCATCATGAACAGACCAACACACACTTCTGCTACAACTACGAGTATCTGCACATCTCTGGTCATCACCCTCCTCTCAGACAGGTGACATCAACATGATATCAGCATATTAACAGTTCACAGTGTTATATAGAGGGTAATTTAGCACCTGTCATTTAGCAGCTATATAACCTCCAGCTGAGATATAATCACAAATATGCTTATATTATGATGTGACTCGCAGATTATTGAAGATATGAACATCCTGTCCCATGCTGCAGGCAGCTCTCGGGTTTGACTGATGCAGTCAGCTGGGTCAGATAGATCATTATGACGGCTGATGCTTTTATCTGACTTCAGCCGGTACCCGAGTCATTACCAGCAGAAGAGACAGACGCATCATTAACCGTATCGCCCAGAATCAAGCTGCTCTCATCAGCAGAGCAGCTCTTACAGGTGGATAAAGACACATCAGAGGCAATAAGAAACACATGAGGATTCTGCTGCTGCTGTAGCTCCAGATGTCTGTGCAATAATATAACACAACTGTTCTTATGTCTTAAATGATGCTGTGAGGTTCCAGCTGTGAAGTGGAGTCAGGAGTCAATGGGAGATTTTCTGTCGTGTGAAGATCAGCGGAGAACGTGCCTCCAGTGAAATGAAAGGAAGGATCTAATCCGGGTTTATTATGATGAGAGGGTGACATCCTAAACCCACAAGGACATGAGCAACATGCTTAAGCCTGTCTGCGTGCATTCATTTATGGATGTGTGTGCCTGGAAGGCTCTGACTGCCGTGTGGGTGTGCTTGTGTGTAATCTAGCCATACTTGGAGGCCAAGATGGTTGAAAAAATGTCATCAGATTTCAACAAAGTCTTATAAAACCTCCTTTGCCCTGAAAGGGCAGTAAGCGATTTCTGAGAAACACTGTTGATATTTGAAATCGACACAGAAACAAACAAACAAACAAACAAACAAACAAACAAACAAACAAACAAACAAACAAACAAACAAACAAACACAGCTCTCCCTTCATTGCTCCAGCCTCAAAATAACAAACACTTCATGCAACACAGGCAATGACTAACAGCTGGTGGACACGCCTCCTATTGCTGATTGGATACAAGAGTGTTGTGATCTTGTGGTGATCGGTCCGATCCACTTTGGTTTTCTCCCATCACACAGCCAGGGCTATATGCAAATATTTTCTTTAGCGGACATACAGAACAGACATCCAGCTAATACTCAGAATATTGTGCAGGTGTTGATTTCAGTTTCCAGCAGAAACTTTCCGTTTCTCAGAGATCACTTACTGCACCTTTAAACATACTGATGTATCATGTTTTCTGGAGCATGCTTAGGGTTTGGATTAGGTTTAATCCAGAGTAAATCTGGTGCTTCCAAGGCAACTGATATTTTGATTATATGTTTTCGTAAAACTTGTTTTAATTAAATTTTAAAAATAAACTAGACTTTCATTGACTTTCATCATCTGTAGATGCCTTTATCCTGCAAAGACAGCACAGCTGCCCTCCAATTTCCCAACAGACACAGAAACTATATGTATTTTAGAAAATTTCTTGCTGAAATAAGACACTTATAAAGGGTCATATACATCAGTGTGTGTGTGTGTGTGTGTGTGTGCGCACTTTGATCTCAGCCTTCTCTTCTTACTCTTTATATTCAGTGTGAATGTTTTATTCAGGCTTGATTCTAAGTCTTGAGTGGCTACACAGCATGATTAATGCCAATTCAACAATTTCAAACAAAAAATGTAGTGTGATTTTCTACTTCTTTTCAGACAGTTTAAAGAACTCTTAAAGCATTGAGATGCTAATGATGTCTCTAACCTTCAGAGCAAAACCAGAGGCAACATTTCTTTCATTTTAAACCTAATATTTAAAAGTGATTTTAATGCTGCTTTAATGTTGAGTCCTTCTCTTCTGCCACTGTAGTGTGCAGACTCAACAAGTTGACCTGTTGTGCTTTCATCTGTTTTTCTGTTGTCTGACAGTGCTGCTTACCCATGATAAACTCACCACCACAGTGCTAAGTTGTTTTTAATGATTGCCATGACATTGCTATGCAGTTACAATGCAGTTGTTCTGAGTGGTTGCTAGGGTGTTGCTAGGTGGCTTCTAGGGTGATCTGGGTGGTTGCTAGGTTGTAGCTCTCAAATTTCTATGATATTCCTAAATATGGCTCAGTTCCAGCCATTATTTTATGACTTAAGATTTTTTTACTTGTTTTATCATTCGCCAGATAGAAGTTGCAAATGGTTTAGTGTATGTAGCTAAAGTGAATTATGAAGAACAGTTTTTGAAGGAGGTGAAGAAGGGATTATTATGGGATATTTGATTCTATTGAAGATGGAGAGGATCATCTCTGTTAGGCAAACACAGATGAACTGGCTTTCTCTCTCTCTAACACACACACACACACACACACTTTTAGACACTCCATGGGACTGATCCTGCCATCGGATTACCTCCATGGCACAGCAGGCGTGTCGATTGTGTGTTTATGCATGCATGTGCGTGCGAGACACCCGAGCAGCTCATAGGCACAACACATAATGCCCACCCCTTCAAACACACGCTTCACAAACACACACCCCTGCGGTTTACCAAATCCCACAAGTTTCCACTGGCCGCGTCCCTCGTCTTCTCCCTGCAAGCGCGTTCCAAACTGGAAGTCTCATGTGTTGATGCTGTACACAGGCCCGGCGGGCTGGCAGACGTACCAGCATGGGGAATTGGACTCAGAATTACAAATAATGGACTTGAGATTAAGAGAGCTGGGAAGGGAACCAGCACCAGACCCCGCCAAGCACAGAATGTCAATAGCAGATTTGATTGTCCCCATATACTCGGATCTCTTCCAAGCAGCACGCCACACAGTCAATACATCAGAATCATCATGTGCTCCTGAGAGAGAACTATTACCTTCACAAATGAAAGGAAATGGACATATCAATGCTGGGCCGAGAGAGAGAGAGAAGAGAGAGAGAGAGAGAGAGAGAGAGAGAGAGAATATATCGCCACTGGAGTATGCAGCTCTTATGAGCCATGACTGACAGCGAGATGACCAGCTCCTGTCTGCTCAGCCTAGCGTAACATTAGTGTGTTTCTGCGTGTGAGTTTGCATGAGCGTTTAGCAGGTGAAGTGAAGGAAGATCTAAACCCCTCACTCACATCCACACATTGCAGAAACATCCAGACCAATCCTAACTAATCACAGTTTCCAAGAAACAATCTAAAGATCCTTAATATCCAGTACATCTACAAACATATAACAGCATAATTGTGTAGAGGGGGAAATATTATAGAAAAGATAATAATGTGTTTTCACAGAATATATTTTAACTTGTTGCTTGTTGTTTCAACCTCACTAACTTGTTTAGATTTATTCTTTAAAAAACTTGTATGTAAAATCAAGACAAATCTTAACTGAAGTTTTAGTTAAAACTTCTTTACTTTATTTTCAGTGAAATGTATCTTAAATTTAGGGCTCTTTAAATATTTTAATAAAAGCAATCATTTTGTATTTGTTCAAATTATTTTTGGCAGCGTGCTGTTCATATTTTTCATCTCCCATATGTCTTCTGTAAGCATTCATAACTTCACATACAATTCACTTTTTTTATTTAGTTTTGCATTCTGTATCTTTCTCTGTTGGTCACACACACCAGCTGACGATTTCAGTCATGTTAAAGTATCACTGAAAATCTTATACTAATAACCATTATTCTGACTTAGGTAGGGTGCTTACAAGGTTTTGAAACACATCCATAATCTCACCCTTTACCAATGACCATCACCTGTCACACAGATAACATTCGCATGTCATTTTTCTCTCTTCTGTTTTTCTGTTTTCTATCATTCTGTTTTCCTGAGGTTGTTTATCTGTCTCTGACTCTTGATTTCTTGACTTATGTTCTTTCACAAAAGGAAAAAATGATGCAATAAACGTTATTGAATTCTAACATTCACCCCCTCGTGTATTCTTTCTCTACCCGTCTGCCTGACAGATAAATGACTGTTGTATCTCTTCTCATGGTTTCTAGGTCACGTTTTGATGTTATTCACTTTCTCAGTATACGTTTCTGTGTGCATTGTGTGCTCTGTTTGTCTTTCATTAAAGTGTAATAACTTTTCTCACCTCAGAAACGCCCTTCACTTTCTGTTTCAGCTGACGTCAGTGAGTCGCACCAGCTTTATGGTAATATTAATCAGTTATATAGCTATTAAGACTGCTTTGGTGTGCTATAAACATACCGTAACTTTAGAAGTCAAAACTCTTAGTTAAATGTTAGTAGTTTAATGTGTAGTGAATACTGCAATTCATGTTGACATCAGGTGATTACAATATCACAGTCAGCCACAGTGTAATCCCTCTCTCTTCTCCTATCTTCTCTGTTCTCTTCTCCTCTCTTCTCTGTTCTCTTCTCTTCTGTTCTCTCTCTTTTCTTCTTTCTCTCTCTCTCAGGTGTTGGATAAGGAGGTTTTCACTGTATTCTCCGGCAGTGCAGTAGTTGTAGAAACAGGGCCACTATGACTTTGGCCTGTGAGCTCTCACCTCTCTGCTGTGCTACGATAGAACGAAGCTCAGAGTTTTCCCCGACATCCCTGATGAAGAGGTGACGCACACACAGCTGCCTGTTTCTGTATGTGTGACCTGCACAATCCCATTTCCACATCACCAATAACAATCTTTGAGCCATTTCACTCAGAAACACCACGAGTGGATCTCAGGGTGTGTGTGAACTTCATGATCTGTGTGCATGTGTGTTCAGTGATGAAGAAAGCTGGAATTCTGACAGAGATTACAGGTCACTACAGCACACCTCTCTCTGGCTTTAATTAAAAATTAATCAAAGGGGGACAAAACCTTAAAAGACAAGTTGAAAAGGCTCAAAACCCCCCATGAGGGCTCACCACCCCCCACACACCCCAGCCCGCTTTATCTAAATATGTAAAATGTGCCCCATGTTTATTTAAATGGTATGTGTGTTATAGTAAATGTCATTTGGAAATGGTAAGGCTAGCGCTTTTGATATCAGAAGAGCTGGAGGGGCTGTTTTCTGACGTATCTTAGATGCTTTTGTGGTTTCCTGTCAATTACGGTTGACATTTGCTCAGGTGAAGCTGGGCCACATTAGCTTTGAAGATCTGCTCCTGTGCTGGACTAATTTAACACAATGCTGTTTCTTCTCTTTGGCCTTTGACCTCAGAGACTGCAGATGTCTATGAAGGACATGAACATTGTTAAGCTGACCTCCCTCGATCTGCCACTGTTTAATGGGATCATCCAGGATCTTTTCCCTGCCATAAAACCGCCTGCTATTGACTATGGAAAGATAATCTGTCCCAGCATGCATCTGGGCTCATAATGGACTAGAAACAGCTGAATTTCAGTGTGTTTTTGTGTATGATTGTTCGCTCTGACTCACAGCTCTTAAAAGCATATTTTTGTGTGTTTCTGATTACACTCATCTCGCACAGGTTTCTCAGGCTCTCTTTCACTGAAATACCTTTCAAAAGATCCATTAAACCCTGTGGATGTTTTCCTGCCTGTCTGTACACAAAAATTTTGCATTTACACAATCCACTTCTTAAATGCTGTAAAAGACCATAGCAAGTGTAAGTGGTACTGCAGTTAATAAACTTCTGAACAGGAAACCCAAAATTTAGAGTTTGAAAGCATAGAAAGGTGAACCATGACCTAGAGTGATACAGAGGTATAACTTTGTGTTCTGTGAAGTGTTATTTCTGCGTCACTAGTGTCTTCAAACGGTTACTCAGTCCAAAGCTCACGCCATTTGATGTTGGGCTGCTCAAACAAATGATAAGCCCACAGAACCACAGTGTTCAAACTTTCTGTCAGTCTCTGAGTGACTAAATTATCTCCCTACAATAACAATTCTCTTAAAAAGGATGTAAAGAAAAACTACAACATATATTAAAAAATAATACATATTTGGTATGTATGATTCTTAAAATATTTAAGAACCATTTTCAAGTGCCCTAAATATGAGTGGCTTGCTTGCTAATATTTGCTTAAATGCTTTACTTGTCAAAGATGATTTGATTCACGTGTTAGAGGCTGTTAAAAAATTGCACTTAAAAACGTAAATGCTTATGAGAAACTGTCTGAGAGAGAAATGTTTGTTTGGATTGGGAGTGTATGGTGTTTGTGGTATGGAGATATAAAGCAGATTCCTGATCTACAGAGCTGCTTCCTGCTGCATCTGCATCTCTCACACTCACACACACACACACAGTGTTATATTTTCTGCTTCCCTGCCTCCACTCACGCACATTATACAGTGTTTTTATAGCCGTTTTTTATTACCCATCCCGGATCTTCATCGCTGACTTACTTCAGTACAGACGCCTTTAAAACCGTTTCCTTCATTCCTCTTCTCCATCTGTTTAACGAGTGGAGAGAGAACTAAGAGAGGGAGATTAAATTAACCTGAGAGTTTAGAATGGTTGCTTTAGTGCCTCCAGAGCAGTTGTGTTTGGTGCAGCTTTACTCATGGGTGCTGTATTAACAGGGTTTATTAAGATGGCCGCCCTCCTCTTGTCAGTTCATCTGTCTTTAGTGTCTCAGTGGGATTCACCTACAGAGAAGAGCTGTTTTTCCATTTTAGAAGGAGTTTATGTAACGTTCTGAAACAATTAGCACCTGTTTTTATATCAGGACTTAGATGTTTCTCTGTCTTCCTGCACTTTCATTGTCTTAAATGAAAATAATTCAACTGTTCAGGACCACAAAGTGGATTGTGGCAGGACAGTCACGTGGAGAACCCTCCAGAATGCCCTCAGCAGTTATTTCTGTTATGTAATCCAATTTATTTCTGTAACAAGTAAACAAAAACATTATTTGTTAAATTACACTATAATACACATTATTCTCTTAGATGTGCATGAAAACATTTGGCTTTCTTAAAACATTTGATTGTGTTCATCTTTGTTGACGGTAAGGAAAACTAACGCAAAAGTAACCTACCGTAATAGCAAAGCAGCCCGTTAGCTTCATCAAAATGAGCTTTCTTCATACGTGAGCAGTTTTAAGGGCAAAGATCAGGCCTCTGAAACAAATGACTTTGCCGCAGCTGTTCTAGAGCGTAAGAGGACACGCCAGCCTTCCATCCCTCATTAGCATGAAAATGAACCGCCGTTAGCGGCCGCGCTAACTCGACGCCTGATACTCTTACTGCCAAGACAAGAGTTTCCCTTAAACACCCTTCATTGTTTAGAGCATGTGAAAACAAGGACTTAACACTCATCAGAAGCCCCCGACACACTCTCGGCTCGTGGGGGTTTTGAAGATGATGGCAGAGTCGAGACAACAGCTAATGCTAATTACCAGCTCTCATGATCGCGGTCTTGTCACAGTTGGTTTGGCTGCGGCTAAAGGAGCTCCACTTCATGCTGTGCTTTTAACACAGACTGCCTGAGATTCCTCATCTCTAAATCTGTGTGTTTAATGTTCATGTTTGTTCTGATCTCTTGTTGTTTTCACTCCTGTTGTTTCTCCCCTTTTAATATCTTATCTTCATTCTTTGTATCTGCTGTCACATGTGATATCCTGATGTGAGCAAAAATAGAAAAGTGGGGTGAGGGAAAACTCAACCACTTTCTGTCTTTAATGAGGTGTGTGAGAGAGAGAGAGAGAGAGAGAGAGAGAGAGAGAGAGAGAGTTTCAGGTGCGACTGCTTCTATTCTTTGTTAGTGTTTGTCAGAATCTGTTGTTTCCCTGTTTAACTATCATCTGAATCTGTCCCCTTTACAGCTGCACTCAGTAACAAGCTGTTTACTGGTCAGAATAGCATTCCAGCATATAACATTAACTGCTGTATTTCTGTAGTGTATAGTGTGTAGTATGTATGCTGTGAACAGTATGCACACTTCATATCTGAAAGACTTTTTTCAAAATGTACACTACAGAGAGCACACTACACAGAGTACATACTCCCTGTTACAACATAGCACGTTACTCCCTAAAAAAAACAAAAATTATTTCCAACTTCCAAGTGATACTGTGCGTTCATCAAAAGTAATATCGTGAGAGTCCTTCTTTCTGTCATGAGTTAATTAAAAATCCAAAATTACCATTTTATATCAGAAATGATAACTGGATGAATTAAACATGTGCAGGAAGGTCATGTCCAGAGAGATGCTGTCTGGACACGTGCATTCTCTCTCTAGCAGTGAATTCAGCATGTATGCAGATATATGATTATACTGTGCAGTACACATCATTATATATGTATACTATTTCACATACTGTTAAAAATAGTAAGCAGTGTATACTGTGCAGTGTGCAGTAAAAAGATGTTTCACTCTGATCATAACCTCTCTCTCTCTCTCTCTTCAGTGATCTTGCCCTCGTCATTGTCTCACTCTCTGTGGGTTTGAGTGTCTGCACTATCTGTGTGTGTCCTGCTGCTGTACCTGTACGTGAGTGTGTGTGAGTGTAACTCTTTGTTGGTTACGTCTCAGGGAACTTCCCATCTAGTGCACATGTGTACTTTACAGGTTGAAGTCCATCTTGTTCCCTGTGTGACTCAAGCTGACATTTCTGTTTCCATCCTCAATCTCCTGATGTCAGTCTCCTCTTTCATATCTGACTCAACACTTCCCTCTTTGCATATCTATTTCTGGTGTCTTTCTCTCTCTCCATGCAAACAACACCTCCCTCTGTTTCCTCATTACCTCCACATAACACACACACACACAGTTCTGAGTCTCCTGTGCATCAGTCTATGTTTGATTTCTCTCTCTCAGTTGATTCATTACCTCTCCAGCTGCTGTGAACTCTGACCTTTGATCTCTGCTGATGACCCTTCAGGAGTGTCCTGGGTGAGCTGTATGGAGAATATAACCTCTGCACCAATGAGTGAATAGACAGAGTTTTCCGTCATGAGGGATGGATGGAGGGAGAGAGAGAAGGATGGATGAGGGAGGGTGTAGCCATGCATCTAAAGTCAACATCAGGGCTGCACAATATATCTTAATATTGTAAATGTGCATATTCAAGAGTTTGCAATAACTAAATGAACACTTCAAGAAGTTTAATATAGTCAAAGTTTTAGGTAAATGCAAAAATTCATCCATCCATTCTTTAAACGTACTTTTTCTTCTCAGGGTCACAGGGGGCTGGAGCTGAGCATTAGAACATGACTGTTCCCTTTCAGAAGTTGTTGGCATTATTTAGCAAGTTATCACATATTTTTCAGCCCTAGTCAACATGATTTTAAAATGAACCCATTTTACTTTATTAATACTTGTTCCTGGTCTTATGTGAATGATTTATTACTGTATTTCATTTATTTAAAAGAAAAAATATTTTGTCTTTGTAATTTTTCGATACAATGAGAAGATTACTCAGAAGTTAAGGTATCAAAATCACTTGCTCCTCCTCTGAAACAATTTTGCATTTTGGTTGATGTCAAAAACAAACATTTTCACGTTCCAGACAGTTCTGAATAGATTAAGTGCAATGCCATTCTGTTTGCTCTTGTTAAATGTCCTGTTTTACTCAGAAGTGCATCATGTTACAGAAGTAAAATGGCTCGTGAGCTCCGTGCTGTTGATTTTACAGGCTGTGTTTAGAAATGCTGAGCTGCCAGCTGTTGTCATCTGCTGAGGGCAGGTGTTCTGTAACTTCAGCTGAACACTAACAGAGACAGGGGAAAATAATGAGAAACTGATTCCTGATGTCTCGAGAAGGAATTAAAAGAGGAAAAGCTAAGTGCGAAAAGCAGCGGTTGAAGTGTGTGAGTTTTGATTGGTTAGCTGCTCGCTGTCTCATCCGTCCACAAACCCTGTGTTTGTCTATGCCAACATCCTGAATATCACAGGAAATGGAGTTCCAATAATCAGAGATCTTGTCTTATCTTGTCTTTTACTTTGATCAGTCCACAGCCGGCTGGAACAGTGTGTGTGTGTTCTCTGAATGCCCGTGTTTCTTGCTGAGCCCTGCTGTCACTTCACCTTCTCTGTTTCTCTTTTAATGTTTAAATGGATTTTATTGGTATAACAACTAATGGTACATTTGCTAAAGAAGAGAATGAGTCAGTAGGTATTATGGTGGTCATGATGGTAAGACATGCTGTGCTGCTACGACCTAACATTCATTGTGTTGCCTGATAGTGGGAAATTGTTTGTTTGCTTCGTAGAGTAAATTGAAGAAATACTTCTCACAGATTTCATTGAACTTTCTGAATGTGTCATGATGAAATACAGTTCTATCTCAATTTACTTTTGTTTGCTATACAGAAACAGTCATTTATCTTGTTCTTGGATTATTTTGCTGTGTTTTTCATGTTGCTAAGTTGTGTTGCTGAGTCTGTACCTACTGGAGGTGCCGCTCATTGTTCACAGGGGACAGGTGCTGGAGAACACTGCATCTCACTCGTTGACTTTGAGATTTGTTCATCAGTTATTTGTGTTTCTGTGTAATTAGAATCACAGGTTTATTGTGGCATTGAAGTTCAGTTAATAGAGTGTAGAAATGTCTGGACAACTTCATTTCTTTTATCAGCTTCATTTTAAAGGATTTTATAATGGTCTGATCACTAAATTACGTTTTCAGAACTGAATTGCCTGTTTTTTGTGCCTTTATGATTAACAGATATTTGTCTAATTCTGCCCTGCATGCATTTGTTCTGATGTTTCTACAGTATTCACTCTAGATTCTGTAAGGTCCCAGCTGGGTGTTTTTCATTGGGTGAGTTTTTGGTTTGTTAGTGGACCACATGCCTCGAAGCCATGAAAAAACAATGGTCTCAGTTACTGATTGTAATATTTTCTGACTAATTGTAATTGGAATCTCTGTAGGACATGGCCTTTTCAGGACACAAAATGACCTGCAAGCGTTTCCTTATTCATTTCATTCACTGCAGGGTTTAAGTGTGGAGTTTCAGGCCTGTTGGTAATATAATGTGTGTGTGTGAATATTGTAGTCATGTAAATCTGGATCTGAAAGCTCATAATAAATGTTATTTATGTTTATTGCTGGTGTTAGTGGTCCAGATCTGGCAGTACTGGTCCAGTCTTTGCTGTAAACCAGAACCAGAATTAGGTCACGTGTATAAATCAGACATTATGGAGTCATTGGGAATGAGGCTGAAAGCTCCAGACAACAAATTAACCTGGTTGTCAGTTCATTAAACCTAACAATTCAGTATAAAGCTAATACAATAATATATTAATACTATTTATTAATATAAGCTAATAAACAATGTATAATAAATCTATGATATAATCCTTTTAAAACAAATGGTGACAAATAGCATCACAGACCTAAGACATTCAAAGCAGAAGTGATTTTTTGGTCAGATGTGTGTGGTTTTAAAACACGTGTTCATTGTGGATTGTGCTTTGTGAGGAATTCTGAGAATCTAGAATTGATCTTTGTGAAACAGCTTAACTGCTCACACATCTTCACTCATTATTCTGGTCAATTTTATATCTAGTGACCTATTGAACAGCTCTAGAGCAGACTGGGCTTTAATACATTTAGCTCTAGTTCATTTTCTTTTTGTCATTTTCATCTTGTCTTGAAGCTCTTGCCAGGTAAACGCAGAGATCTAATGAATTCTTATTATCTTACTAGTAAATTTTACACCTCAAGCTGTTTGTTTACTTCATTCTGAATTCTCTTATCACTTTATCTCTGGCCTCCCCTGTGATTCAATTTTTCTTGTTTGTTCTCACTCCCTGCCTGTACTTGTTCCTTATTTGCAGAACCTCTCTCTCTCTCTCTCTCTCTCTCTCTCTCTCTCTCTCTCTCTCTCTCTCTCTCTCTCTCTCTCTCTCTCTCTCTCTCTCTCTATGTCTCTCTCTCTCTCTCTCTCTCTCTCTCTCTCTGTCTCTCTCTCTCCCCCCCCTCTCTCTCTCTCTCTCTCTCCTTCTCTCTCTCTCTCTCTCTCTCTCTCTGTCTCTCTCTCTCTCCCCCATCTCTCTCTCTCTCTCTCTCTCTCTCTCTCTCTCTGTCTCTCTCTCTCTCTCTCTCTCTCTCTCTCTTCTCTCTCTCTCCCCTCTCTTTTCTCTTTCTCTCTCTCTCTCTCTCTCTCTCTCTCTCTCTCTCTCTCTCTCTCTCTCTCTCCCCCCCCATCTCTCTCTCTCTCTCTCTCTGTGTCTCTCTCTCTCTCTCTCTCTCTCTCTCTCTGTCTCTCTCTCTCTCCCCCCTCTCTCTCTCTCTCTCTGTCTCTGTCTCTCGCTCTCTGTCTCTCTCTCTCTCTGTCTCTCTCTCTCTCCATCTCTCTCTGTGTCTCTCGCTCTCTCTCTCTCTCTGTCTCTCTCTCTCTCTCTCTCTCTCTCTCTGTCTCTGTCTCTCTCTCTCTCTCTCTCTCTCTCTCTCTCTGTTCTCCTGTCTCTCTTGTCTCTCTCTCTCCCCCTCTCTCTCTCTCTCTCTCTCTCTCTACTCTTTCTTTCTCTCTCTCTCTCTCTCCCCTCTCTCTCTCTCTCTCTCTCTCTCTCTCTCTCTCTCTCTCTCTCTCTCTCTCTCTCTCTCTCTCTCTCTCTCTCTCTCTCTCTCTCTCTCTCTCTCTCTCTCTCTTCTTCTTCTCTGTCTCTCTCTCTCTCCCCCTCTCTCTCTCTCTCTCTCTCTCTCTCTCTCTCTCTCTCTCTCTCTCTATGTCTCTCTCTCTCTCTCTCACTCTTTCTTTCTCTTTCTTTCTCTCTCGCAGGAGTTTTCGCTCTACGGCTGTTTTGAGTGGAGGGACTCATTCCTCCCACCATCATGAGTCATGCCTGCACAGGTTTCCATGACAACATGTGCTACTGAGACCAGCTGTGATTGCTCCTGACACCTGTCAATCATTAAATGCAACCAATCATTGTCTCTCCAGAGTTTTCTCTTTATTTTGGGGATCTTATTTTGTCTAATTCCTTCTCTCTGTTCCAGGACCGGTCTCACCTGAACTGGGCTTAAGTTGATGTGTGTGGACGGGTTCTAATCACAGTTCGCAGTGGCCAGTGTTGTTTCTTTTGTGCCCTGCATCCTCTTCTCCCAGCTCAGAGGAGATGTGACACTTCCACTGCTGTGTGTGACAGGTCTGGTGTTGTACACTTACTCAGGCAGCCTGCAGGCCTGCTGCTTCCTGTGTGTATTTGTTTATGGACAGGTGCTGTGTTTAGCTCTGAGTTCTAAATGAGACATACATGAGCAGATAAAGAGACAAATGATAAAAGATAAATCAGAGATTTCACCACAATTGCCTATAAGCCTCTCTGGTGTTTGTAAAGCACAACTAAGGAAAGAGAAGAAGAAAAGAGAAAAATACAGAGACAGAGAGATCTACAGTGTATTAGGACATTCTGTTTGTGTGTGTGTATATTTCCTAATATTTTTTCCCAAAAGTAAAATGAAAACCTGACAAATCTAAGTGATCTGTGTGTGTGTGTGTGTCGTGCATGTGTGTGTCAAGCATTAACACTTCCACTCTGTTTGGACGAGCTCAGATGAGAAGTCTGATGAGAAGTAGATCGTGTTTGATGGACCAGTGGACATGCAGTGGATTGAGGGCATGAACGCTGTACTGTCCTCACACTCATCAGTGGAGACAGATTCTCCATGTCTGAACACGTTTTGGTGCTACATGATTTGCTGTTAAACTGTAGTGTCCCCCAGAATCATTCCGCTCCTGATTCCAGACCTGATACTGTGAGTCCCACCTGACACTCATCACAGAGCCACACTGAGCGTCTGCGTGATGTATCCTCATGAAACAGGGAAGTGTTCCTAACAACATACAATTTCATTGCACTGCGTCACAAAATATTAAATCAAGTGAGGTATGTTTGCAGATGCTGTTGATCAGTTAGTTACTTAAGACTTAAGACCCTTAAGTTCACACAGGTGTCCTAGCAGATTAACCACAGCAGTAATTCATCACATTAACTAGAGGAATGTTCTACAAAGTGTGACAAGCAGCTTGCAGTAGGTTATTTAAGATCCTGTGGGTGCAGGACAGAGGCCTTCACTTGTATTGTTTTATAATTTAAAAGCTTTTTGTGAAATATTTGTGTATTTTTAAGCATGACTTACAGTAAGTCTATAAATTTTTTGTGGCCACACTAGTGTTTTAAAAAAGTAAGTAATGTACACATAGACAATAAATGTAAATGTATGGAGCCACATACTGATCTTTCTCTGCATCTGATTTTATTTTCATTTTGCCTGTAGACCCAAAAATACTAGAGAAATAATCATCTTGTATTAAATCTTCAGTAGCAGTGCAGCATGAACACCAAGATCAAAATTTGTGTGTCATTTCACGACAAGCTGCCCAAGGGCTAGTGCTACGCTTCCAAATGAGATGTTTGTGTGTGTGTGTGTGTGTTTGTGGTGTGTGTGTTTTTGTAGTGTGTTTTTGTAGTGTGTTTGTGTGGTGTGTGTGTTTGTGGTGTGTGTGCCCCTGATCGGGGGTCTCTGCCAGCTGCCTGCAGGCTCGGTCAAAGGCCTCTCCCATGACTCCCTCCCAGACTTTTGAATTCCCCGTTTATTCATATATTTCATCTTTTTATCTGTCTCCATCTCTCTCCTGCTCTCATTTGTCATGTCAGTCCAGCTCTTTCCCCTTCATTGTCCTTTGTCCTCTCGGCTCTTTCTGCTTCCTCTTTGTCAGTTGTCCATTTTTTCTGCCCTTTTCTACCACACACTTTTTTATCCTTCTGTTCATTTGAGACGTCTCGCTACATCTTTCAGTTTTGGTCTTTCAATCAGGACTTTTCACCTCCTCTTCCTACTGCAGATCTTCATTCATTTAGCTCTCTCAACCCTCCCCACCCCTTGCTGTCTTTCTCTCTCTCTTCCATATTCTCCCCTTTTTTCTTTTTTTATTGTGTCCTCTTTTAAAGCCCACCTTTCATTTTTCTCTCAGCTGTCTTTTTAATAACCCTGTGTCTCTGCAGTGCTCTGTTCTATAAGATCACAATGCTCACAGTGGACACGGTGTGCTGTCATTATCTGGCCGAGGCTCTGGTGCTGCTGACAGGTCCAGTGGGATGGGAAAGACCTCAATGGCCAGAGTGTTCTGCAGAGCCTGGACTCACTCACGTGGCCACACTCACCGTCAGCATGTCCTCACAGGTGATGTCAGTTTAATTCTGTCCTCCTTCTCACAAATTATAGGGGTTTGAGAAAAAGTCAATTCTCCTGTGCTCCTTGTGAAATTTTCGCCTGATTCCATCACAGTCACTTTCAAATTTGATAGTGCAGGTCGTAGTTTGTCCATCTTTGTCCAAACTAAGTGATTTTGCCAGGATATGTGCATCTGAAAACATTTATTTTTCTGTTTCTCAAAACACTTCACAGTTTTTACAGAGAAACTGTCCCATTGATATATTTATGATGATGTGTCTAAATGTTGTATTAAAGAAACAAATTCCACTGGCCCTGGCTGAGTGGTGATAATAAAGGATCTATTCTTTTAGGTCATTCATATTCATGGCACAGTTACAGCTCTCATCATTTGGTTACGGACACATAACAATACCCATAATTCACTGCCCACCCTCAAGTCTCATAATTCAGTGACCAATCAGCTGCTCAGTTTCCATTCAGTACTCGTAAAAATACAACTTTTCTCAATCACATGCACTTCAGCCCTCGGATCCCCCACTAGCATGAATAATTACCCCTCACATTCTCACAAAGAAGAATGCAGCCGTATTACAAACCCCTAAGCAGGGAAAATAATTCAATGGCTGGTCCCTCAGCCTGCATGTCACTCAGCTGCATGCATTGACTGTCAAACACACACATCAGAATGCTTTACTTTGTCTCACACACACACACACTGTGGCATTACAGCAGATCAGTGAATGTGCCTCACAAACCTTTAGCTCAATGACACGCCATTGTGCGTAACTGATTGATTACAAAATTAGCAAGTATAATGTATATATTTATGAGCATATGCGTTCTTAACTAATTATGGCTTTGTGGTAATTTGTTTTGGGGTTTTTTGTGATTGTAAGTTGGCTTGGGCTACTGCAGGAATGGTGTTGTGTACGTGTGAGTTTTTGTATGCATTGACATTTCAACGTTTATGAATATTGCACTGGCCAAACATACATCATTTATGCATGTAAATGCATTATGAATATAATGATGGAAACAGCGCTCTCTCTCTGTGTGATCAGTCAGTGCAGCGCAATCATGTTGCTGGGCTCATCGGCTGATCAGGCAGTCAGTTTCACCAGGTTAGCCGTCTTCATCTGTAAGTTTATGGTTTTTTAGGTGGAGGGCATCAGACAGCACCGCAAACAAGAGTTTAGAGACTCTGAGTCTGTCATTTATTTCTTTCACTTGCACTTTTATCCAAAGGCACATATAATACAGTCAAGGTGTACACTAAATCAGAATGTGTGTTATCTGGGGATTAAACCCATGAGTTTGGTGTTGGTAGAACTGTGCTTTACAAGCAATGAAACCAAACAATCACTGCAAAAACCTTTCAAAACATCCTCATGTCATCAGATTCAGCTGTTGAGGCTGATTGATCAGTATTGTCTTTCTGCAGAAGCTGCCTGACTGAATATGGAAATATTGCTGGTTAGTTTAGTTTAGTAGCCTGCTCCAGTAAACCAGTATTCCATCTGGATCAGCCTCCTGGTCATTTCAGAAGGGTTATTGGTTTATCATAGATGTGAAATGGTATTTTAAGACTAGTAAAGCAGCTTTGTTTAGCATTTTTTTATGTGTCCTGTGATGTGATAAATGTTTCCTAATGCAGATTAAATGGCTCTGGGGATGCAGCAGGACCAAATGATGTGGTTATGTATTTTAATGTGGCCTTAATGCTGAGATATTTGACACATTTCCTCTTCCCATGCTGACATTATAAAGCTCTATCGACTGAGCGGAGTGGAAAACAAGCTCACTGTGTTCCTGTTTAATCACACACAGTTCACGGAGAGTCCTTTCTTGAAGATGTTAACAACATTCTGAGCTCAGGGTAAGTGCTCAACCTCTATAAAACACATGAGTTTGATGAAGTGTGTGTGTTTATAAAGATGCATTTTTAATGTGTACTGTGTTTAATCTTCCATGTTTTGTTTGTATAGATCTGGAAAACTCTCCCAAACTCTCAAGTTCAATTCAGTTCAGTCTGATTTATTTACAATACAGAAAACCGCATAGCTGTGAACATTGAGAAATGGGGTAAAAAAATGTAAATGAAATACCTGTGAAATTTTAAAAGTGCCTAAAATATAATAGGTGTAAAAAGTGTATACTATAGATTGGATTAATAAAGGAATACACTAAGAAAGTAACATACAATCCCGGAACTGCTTCTCCACAAATAAACTCTCGTGTGTATGGATTTAATAAATCTGCCTGTAATACATCACACGTGAAATCTCAGTCAGTCGTGATTAGCCCACTAACACTGAGCCTCAGATCTCAGCACTGCTGATGCAGAATACAGCTGAAGGGACTCACACACAATAGAACTGATCCGGAATCAGCTGATAACTCAGAGTTCAGAGTGGATGAGATTTACAACCGCGTGAACATCCCTGTCTGTGTCATATCACACACGTCACAGAGACAAAGATCAGCTCTCCATCAGCAGTCTCTTTACTGCATCCTGCTGTAAAAGTGTTTTCATAAAAGATTTAAGACATTTGTGTCCCCCACCTCTCTCTTTCTCTCTGTTCTTTCTTATCTTTCTGTGTGTCACTCAGTTTCAGGTTTATTGACTTTATTGGCATGATAAACAACAGTACATTGGAATGTAAGCAGTACAATAGCTGACTAAACTTGTGGTAAAGCTGTGGTAGTTATGGTACTGCCAAATCAAAATGATAAAAAATGCATGAAAGAGTAATAATACGGCTTAACATTCAGTGAAGTGAGAGAAGGCCAAAACAAGACACAGTAGATTGCTCACTGACCCCAGACGACAGCATGTAAACACATTCTCCCTCTGTAATAACAGCTATCAGAAACACAAGGAATGTTTTCATTAATCGCTCCTTCACATCTGCTGTCACTGAAAGAGACGTATATACGATATGTCTATTATATATTTAATATATGTAGTATATATAATTAATTGACTGCTACCTTGTTGAATTAGTAAGTCCAAAGCTTATTCAGCTTTTCCTCAGAAAAGCAAGAAATTTAATTAAAATCCTACATCATCACCATAACACACAATATCAAAAATCCACTTGAACTGTGATCAAGGCCAGTTTTATTTCAGGCGATGCCAGAAAAGTTTTCACATAGATGAAACACAGTTTGATGTATATTTAATTGCACTGCCCCTCATTGATACTTGTGTCTGTGTGTATATAGGAACTGTGTTTGACATAGATCTGCTCAACTGCACCACCATAAAGTGGTTTTGTGAATGACCCATGACACTGTTACATTAGCAAAATACAGTCACAGAAGTATATTTGTTTTAGATGCATCAGTAACTGACACAACAGAGTTAATACAACTGAGTTAATAGTGTCAGTGACACACTGATTTGTAGTCTTTGTGAGGTTCTTCACGTCTAAGCTGGTTTACACTGAATCTTTTATGGAGGTTAATTGGATTTCGAGCGCTGAGATTCATCAGGAGTCTCTTTTGCTCTCTTATCCTTCAGCACTTTAAGAATCTACTGTTTTCTTTCAGAGAGTTTGTCATTTTCTCTTTTTGCTCACTGCTCTTTTAACTGTGCACAAATCACTTTAACTGGAGATTCTGTGCTGGGTCTTTTTTAGTCTGTTGTAAGGATTAGACTGGGCTTGGCATACTTCTGTTATGAGTTGGTGCAAGCTTTGGTAAAAACTGAGACTGGTCCAAAATCATTTCTCTGGTGGCTTCACAGATCCAGACTGTGGCCAGTATCTTCATGACTGTGCACCAGTCCATGGCCTAGTTCTCCAAGACATTGAAAGAACAACTTAAGAGACACAGTTACGTCACCTCCACCAACTAGCTGGAGCTGGTTTCTGTATAAACGACGTAGGAATTTTTCCTTCCTTCCTGTGGTTCAGTTTTGCTGCTGTGAAGGACATTATAGTTTCCTGTTTCCGTTCCATGCTGTGTGTCCACAGTAAATCTCCTAAATAACCAAAAACAAGTGTTTGTCATGAATTCTTGCTCTGTCTTTTTTCTCAGGTTGTTGTCTGAGAAGTGTGGTGAGCTTGAAGAGCAGGTGTTGTGAGGAAGGGTTTGTATAAGATCAACAACACGAACAGTAAGGTGTAGGCCATGTCTGTGAGATCCAGAAACAGTGCAAAGAAAATCTGGTCAGATTGTTTAGAACACGAGCGGCAGACGAACAGCAGAAGGTGTTTGTGTGTTTGTTTGTTTTTGTTTTGAACATGTTCTTCATTGTTAGCCGGTATGTGTCCTGATGTTTCAGAGCATCTGGAGTGTGTGGTAAACATGATGTGTTTGTGTATGTGTGTTTATTGTGTGTGTGTGTGTGTGTGTGTGTCGATTCTCTTCTTGATATGTGTTAGGTGGGGTTGTGTTTTGGTGATATTTATAACATGATGTAAGGTCGTGGCAGAGAACGCTCAGAGAGACCTAGATGAAGCATTTCCTGCTCGAGAATTTAAATTCATATTTTTTAATTTTATTAAATTTTATTCCGACATTCTTAATTAACTGACAAACACATTCAGTTTTGTTGTGATGTTTTGACAGTGTGGACACAATGTTCTGATCAATAAATGAAGTGTTGATCTGTTTTCAGTCACTGAATCAGAAAGACATGATGGAGATCAGATCTTACAGCAGGCTTCAGCTCTGGCAGAAACTGTCATGACGGCCGTGATGATCCTCAGAGGACGTGAAGCAACCTGGACAGAGGCCAAAAGACAACAAGAAACATCCAGATCTTTATTAAATCACTCCATCAGACTGATGTCACACATGGATTCAGGCACTGGATCAGGCCTGAAATCCACACCAGACTGCTGTACAACCACCATCATGTCAGCCAAACAGAGAGAGAGAGACTCAGGCAGGGAGAGGCTGCTTGATTCATTAGCATGCCAGACTATATTTATAAAGGTCAGCACAATGCAGTGGAAAGCACAGAACCCCAGAACAGATGCATAGAAATGAAATATGTGGTTGCCTGAGGCTAAATCCGAGCCATTTGTTTTAGGAGAGGCCAACTTCATTAAGCAGTTGGTGAATGTTGATAAGGACACCATCTCTGAGTGTGTGTTGAAGACCATCGAACAGTTTTGCATGCAGCCCAACTTTCAGCCTGAGATCGGGTTGGGTCTTACCCTCTGCATGTGCGTCAGGGTCATGAAGGAACAGACGCACAACCAGATGCATTAACCTTCACATTATATGTGCATAAACAATTGACACAAAAAGAGTTTTGCTGCCCTTGTGACTGTTTTCAGTGACTTGAACAGTGTGACATTGAAACTTGGAGGGATGTTTTCATACCATGCATGTGTGTGTGTGTTTTTCAGGTTTATGGTCGTATCTACAGGGTGGTGGAGCTGAAGAGAGCCAGGCTGAATGGACCAATGACGCAGCTGGCTGAAAACAGACTCAAAAACAAAAACTCAGAGAGGTCAGTGTGTGCATGCGTCAGCTTGCCCTGCACATTCTCTGTTCCAAAACCTTGTGAGCTGCCTACAGAGGCAGTATTTAAAGACATTGTATGCATTCTGCCAACATTAAACCAAAAAAACATCACCTTCACTTCATGTCAATATTTGAACAATTTGAGATATAAATTATACCTATAACACAAACAGAGCAGAACAAATTTGGCACCAAAGTAAATTCAATTCTATTCCAGTTAATTCTATTCTATTCTAAGAGTTGGTTCAAATCCTGAACCCTTGGTAAGAGCAGCAGTAATAGTGATTCTTGTGTTAGTAAGTGTCACTAAATCTTCTGACTGTAGCATACAGTACAGCTCAGGGTTAAAACTAAGTAGACATCAGAGAACTTATTCCTTTTCATTTTACTGTCCTTTTATTGCATTGTTGTGTCATTTTACAGTTCATATGATTATGATGTCATGCAGATGATGGCTGTAGCAGCTTGTTTCTCCTCATCCAGATGCTCTTGTCTCAGTCCTCCTGTACCGTTATCTGCAGGTGAGAGATTTAGAGGTGTCGTTCTCCAGGGTTCAGTGTTCCTGTCTAAACCCACAGCAGTGCGTCAATGGAACATCCACAGAGAACAGAGTCATCGTCACCCGTGGCAACCGGTCAGACATACAGAGCCAATCCCCTAACACTAATTAGAATAATGATGATATCTCATGAATAATGGGCGGTAATGAATAGTGATTGGAGAATAATTAGCTAAAGATAATAGTAAGCTCAGTTTTTTCTGATTGTTCATTTATAGTCTAATGCTAATTTCTTCCCTACACACACACACACACACCAGATTAACAGCATTTTGGGATTATAGATTATTATGAAATAGCCTGTTTATGGATAATGTGACATGCATTTGTAGTGGAAGCTAATGTTTCTTTCTGGCTTTTATATTTCTCTCTCTTGCTCTCTCACTCTCTCTCGCCATCTCCACAGATGGCCACTAATGGTGGACCCTCAAGGACAGGCGCAAAAGTGGATTAAGAAAATGGAGTTTAAAAGAGTGAATATGTAACACACACACATCTTCCTTCTCATTATAAAAATTCAGAAAGCCCTTTTCAGTAACATAGCCTGCATTATTTTGCTGTAAACATCCTGATAACAAGTCCAGATATCATAACAGGACAGAAACAAGGCAAACTAGGCAGATGTGTTTATGAGACAGGGTTAGATCTACCTTTCTGCAGAGAAAAAACAACCCAAATTCAGCAGCATTACCTGCTCAGAGTCACGACACGTCGTCACATGACTAACCATCTACTGCGCGGACGAGACTTTTCCACAGGAATTAATTAGAGCACCAGAACTCTAAACTCAATCCTCAGGTGAGCTGAACACACCTTCATTTATCACTTCCACTGAACACACATACACACTGACGGTCTCACCCTGTCTCCTGTGCCAGAGTGCTTCTGAGGACGGATAGGTGCATGGAAGGAGGAACAGGCAGACAGACAGACAGACAGATAGGCCGATAGATTGATAGAAAAAAATGTTTTGAGTGCTGGAAATGGCTCTCAGGTGTGTTGAACTTCAGAAGGAGCTGTGTGAGGACACACGCATGTACAGTCTTTCATCTCTCAGGATCATTTGCTGTGCAGCTTCAGTCTTCTATCCGTACTCTCTCTCTCTCTCTGTGACCTTTTCCTCCTCTCCACAGGTCTGTTCTTGTCTGTAGTGGTGAGTGTCTGGAGCTGTCCACACACTGCAGTTAAATGCTGACATTTACAAACTCAAAGAAAATGACAGAGCTGAAGTCTCTTTTCAGCCTCCTCCAGCTCTTCTCCTTCACTTTCACATCCCATTTTCATGCTTCAACATCCATTTATCACTTCTGAATCATATTTATCCTCTCTGCTATCTTCTTTTTTCCCTTTAGTTGATAGCATTCTCTTGTCCTTTGTGTGTCCTTTATGTTTTCATAGTCCTTATATGCTCTCTCTCTCTCTCTCTCTCTCTCTCTCTCTCTGTGTCTCAGGGGTTGAGGGTAATTGATCTGCAGATTTTTTTTTTTGCTGATCCTCTATAATGCAGTTTGGTTGCCCAGTTCACCTGCAGAACCTCCAGGAGGTTGTCCAGAGTTAAAGGAGCAGAAAAACTTTCTAGTGATCACCATCACCTCAGGCAGGAGGAAACATCAACATCAACAAGGAGGAGATTGTTCGGTGGGCTGCTCACACATGCCACAGCCCTGCATTAACATCTCTATACCTGTGCCACTAACACATCAGTAACTGTAATCACCAGTGTATATTTATATACTAACAGATGTCACATTTTACAATCGTTTATTTCCTGTGTGTGTGTGTACAGGTTGCTGAACGGGGTGACCGGCTCCACACTGGATGATATGCAGATGCTGAGCACTCTGCAGACCTCCACAGTCATGACCACTGAGGTCACAGCAAGATCACACAGAGATCAGCGAACTGACCGAGAGCCAAATCCATACTGCCTGAGAGGTGAGAGAGAGAGAGAGAGGCAGGCTGGAGGGGGAGGTCAAGGAGAGATAGATGGTGTGAGGGAGGCTCTGAATGGGTTGCCAGATTGGGTTAAAGATTACAGCTCTGAATAACGGAGAGAGATCAAGAGACTGCTGAGATGAGGGTGATGATAACAGAAGCTATAGACCCCCTGTGTGTGTGTGTGTGTGTGTGTGTTCAGTCCTGCTACCCGTGTGTCCTGAGGGCATCCATCTTGTTCTTCATGTTGAGTGATTTGGGCTGTAGAGAGCACATGTATCAGATCTCTACATCACCGTCTTCACCCAGACAGCAGCCCACACAGACACAAACTGAAGGAGGGGACCAACAGTCCAAACAGACACCAGACTTATGCCATCTACAGGTCTAAAACACACACATCACACATTTGTGCCATTTAGAAGTGAATTTCTAAAGTCTGCTAATTTGTAGATCAGTTCCTGAATTTAACCTGATGAACGATATTTAAAGAATGATACACTCATCATGTATTTTGTGTTTGTTGTCATGTTTTGTGCATGCTATAGATGTGATGTGTTTGAATCATATTCAAGTGACTGAGTGATTGTAGGGTTTGATCTGCCGAGGTCTCTTTGAGCACCACCAGCTTCTGTTCAGTTTCAGCATGTGTGCCAAGATCCTGAAAGAATCAGGGAAACTCAACAGGGATGAAAACAGTTTCCTCCTGCAGAGGAACTGGTGAGGGGTGCTGGGGGAGTGTGCAGTGAATTATGGGAAAAGATTGTCTTGACTTATTTAAAAATGGTTCTCAAGTTGCATAAAGAGTTACGTGTGTGTGTGTGTGTGTGTGTTAGGTCCAGGATAAGGAGGAACAGATGGATAACCCCTGTTCTAGTTGGCTGTCTGACTCTAACTAGGACAACATAACAGAACTAGATAAACAGACTCATTTTCATGGCCTCGTTTGAGCAGTACACCTCTGGTACACAAATCCAGAACCAGAGAAAGCACTAACAGAGAGAGAGAGAAGAGAGCTGTAATGAGCTACAGAAGATGCTGATTGTACAATCTCTCCAACAGTATCACATCTCTGTCTGTCTTCATCAGAAACCTGGGTTCTCAGTTCATCCTCCATATGAAGGCTCTGAGAGACCCGCGCACACACACAGCTGCTGACTCACAGTTTTGCATTGGCTGTATGTACTGATAAGTGAAATACTAATGTTCTGTAATCTGAGGAAATCTGACCATTAATGTTAAGAAATGAACTTTGTTTCTTTCTATCACACAGTGATGGGAAAACACATTTGTGTTTTACATTAAGGGTGAAATTGAGTTAATGCATGACAGTGTGTTATAAGAAGCTGACATTTCAACTTCTGAAATGAGAAACTGAATGTGAGATTTGTTTCTTTAAATGACATGCTTCATAAGTCTGTGGATCTCTGGAGCAACACAACACAATTTATCAACACCTGCCTCTCCATCTAGAAAAAATAGAGACCTGAAATATATAAAATAGGTTTAGCATTAATGAAATGCTGGTTTTTATCCATTTAATTTTTTTCTGATGTTTTTGAATGGTATTGTTTGGATTTTTGCATTGTCTTAGAAAATAGAGAAAGAAAAAGTGTGTGTGTTCTCTCGGTGGCCCAGTGATGATTTTGATGCCCATCTGCAGGACACCAACAGGGAATTCTGGGTGAGGGGAGGGGCTCATCCACAATCAGAAATCTGGATGAGATTCCTGGACCTGTAACTCATCCCCCAGTTTATCCTGCTCACACATCTAAAAGAGAGAGAGACGCCATGTGCTATAATTAATTTTTTTGTGTGTGTAGGGGTGAAGCTGAATCTGCAGCATCTCAGTGTCAGTTCTTCAGTGTCCTCCTGGGAGCAGGAAGGTCCTACAGCTCGACTGGAACATCATCTGCATCTTCAGTGACTGTATGAGGTAAAGAGAGAGAGGGTTGGTTCTGCAAGGGTTAATCTCTCATAATTTAGAGTAATTATCCATCATCTGTTCCTCAGGTGAGTGGGAATCTTCTGAGTCTCTGTCTGGATGAGTTTGAGGAGATTAGTTGGGATGCTCTGAAGTTCCTCATCGCTATGAAGGTCATGTGACTGATGACTGAGATCGGCATCTGCTTACCACTTACATCAACCACTATTTCTGTCCTTCTGTCCTGGCCTTCCCTTTATTAAGTGAGTTTGACACAAAGACTCTAATGTGCTCTCCATTCGATCCAAACACTGCACAATAACTCCAGGCTTCATATGGTCATCAGTCTTTGTTCAGCTTGTTAGACATTATGAAGTGGCCGAGCGCCCCCATATGGCCAAAATGTGTTTGTCTGCTTGCACAGTCGCAGAAAATGCAGATGCAACACAAGCATGTCTTCTCATTCCACACACACAGAGCTTCTGTTGAATGTGTGTCAGCCCATCACACACGTACCCTTTGATCCTGACACCCCTCTTTACCCTGCTGTGAGGATTCCCCAGAGTCACTTCAGCCACAGTCCTGCTCTGATGAAGAGCAACAGCTCCCCCTTGGTGCTGAGTGTTGAAGCTTCCAGTGTATGGAGAGAAAAAACCTGATTTAAATCAGTTCCTCTGGGTCTGTTGGTCTTTCAGGACCCTGCAGTTAGAACCCCTGTTACCATAGAAACCACATCCTATAATTACTCTCAATCAGTGCCTCCATGGTGACTCCAGTGCACAGCAGAGGCAGCTGTAAAGTTTTCAGCTCCAGTAAAGGGAAATTGCTTGGATTTGTTGACTTGGAAGTGAAATATAAATTGCAGATAATTACTGTATCTACAGTATGAAGATGAGGGCTGATGAACAGTTCAGATTCTCTTAACAAGAAATCACTTATTTCAGTCACACTGAAAGCCTTCAAACCATTTGTCATGAATGTGTACAGCTTTTTATAGCATCAATGTAAAGCTTCTCTGATTCGACTGTTTGACACAAAATAACATGTTTGAAAAACCCTTATAATTTCTTTTGCAGCTCAGTTATTCTCACAAAGTTTCAATTCAACATCATTTCAGCAAGTATGACTGGCAAACTTTTTACCAGTCAAAGGTTTGGGGTCACTTGTTTATTCTGTATTAATATTTCTTTTTACATTTTCGAATAAAAGTAAACTCACTTTACATCTTTAATGTAATCCCCCTTGCCTACAATTTGGAAAAATATACTCATCACCCATCTTTTGAAGGTATCAGTTTGCACTGTTTTTTAAACAGTATTGAAGGAGTTTTTGTATATTCTGGGCTCTTATTGGCTGCTTATTCTCCATTTTTTTATCAACGCTATTAACAATTATGCTTGTGACCCTAAACTTTTGACCTGTACTGCATGTCTTCAAAATGTCCAATATTAAAACTGTTGCCATTCCCTGTAATAGGTTTGGAGAACTGAAATAATTGTTTAGTATCCAAGCAGTTAAACAATCAGGCTAGCCAACTAATAAAGATACGATGAATCATCATATTAAGATTTCAAACCCAGTGTGAAGGAGTCCAGCAGCCTGGAGGAGACATTTCTCTGTAAGATGTGAGACTAAGTATTGAATAAAACATAATTTAATCAACATTTAGGATTTATTTTCTATATGTTTATCTTAGAGGGCAGCATTATCATACTAACAGCCTTTACGTGGACAGCCCACCTGTGAGGCTGTAAATGCTGTCTGTGCAGACAGCTCAGCAGACTTTGGAACAGAGCTTATGTAACTGTGAATCACACACATACCAGCTCATGCAGTTGTAATAAAGTCCTGTGTGAGTGTGTGAGGTCAGAGGTGTGTGTTTAGCAGAAGTGTGTCAATGAGTGGCTGAGAGGATTGCTCTGTAAAAGATGAGATGAACACTGCAACATTTACAAGATGAAACACACACACACTCTCACCTTTAATTTAAACACTCTTTTATTATTGACTGAGAGCTGCTCAATTCATGCCTGAAACACACAAGCGTTACTAATGCCTGTGTGTGTGTGTGTGTCTGTGTGCACATGCACGTGTGTGTGTGTGTTCAGGTCAACAAGGGCAGTCTGTGTGTGTCATACCTTGCCTGACACAGCCTCATTATACTGATATAATGTGTGTGTGTGTGTGTGTGTGTGTCATCAGGTAGTGTGTATGTGGGCTTCTTGGGTCACTGCTGAGGGTAATTGCACAGTAATAAGCTGAACAAACACAGCCATGTTTACTTGAAGATCTACAGAATGTGCACAACCTATTACTGATCCAAACGCCATCCGTCCATCCATCATCTATCCGTCCTCCATCCATCTATCCTTTCACAAACCAAGTGGATAGCATTCATTACGACTTTCTCTCCAGCTGGGACTCTCTTGTTGTCTGCACTTCCTCATTACTGCCTCTTTCTCTCTCTCTCTCTCTCTCTCTCCATCAGCTTACTTTTAATACTGAACGCTCTGTTCGTCTCTCTGTCCAGCATTATGTTTTGACTCGTATCTCTGTTGAGATGTATGGTTTTCATTTTCTGCTGTCTCTTGTCATTTCTCTTTTTCTTCCATCTTGCCTCCTTTCACGCGCTCTATAACTGCTGGTCTGTGAGGAATCTGGCCTCATGTGTCTCTTTGACACTGTTGACATAACCCTTCGTAACCTCAAAGGCTATTAAAAGATAACACTGTTTTCCTGCTCAAGATCTAGAGGTTGAAACAGAACATTAATAACAGTGTTCGACCAGTTACTATTTTTTACTAAGTTTACTAACTTCCCAAGAGGAAGTTTGTTAAGTCCTGCACCTGTACACACTTGGGTTGGATGTGCCCACTTGTTAGTGTTAAAAGATAACACTCTGTACTGGAACACACAGTTTATTGGATCTGGTGTCCTTTATCCACAGACCTCAGGCCAGTTTGGAGGTTTGCAACTCTATACTGTTGCTAGATCAAATTAAACATCAGAAGATGGACAGATGATGTGACATTTTAAGCAGGGAAACATATATGCAGTTTAAATCACCCTCAAAAATGGCTTAAAAGCATCAATGGATGGCTGGATGGATAGACGGACAGACAGACAGTCAGAAAAAAGATGGATAGATAGAAATTTCTGTTATTTGTCAACTCTCTCTAAACATTCCCTTATCATCATTTATCTCTCTATGATGTCCCATTTTTGAAGTGTAAAAGCAACAGCATTTATTCTGGCTGGAAAATCTAAAAACGTTCTCATTTTCATGCCAGCGAGAACCTAAACGCATAAAGGTTTTTGATGGCACAGCGTGAAATGAAACTAATCATGAGTATTTTCCTAGTGCTGGGTGGCAGGCGCTGTGTTTGAAATGCTAATTCATTTGGCACAAGCCACACTCACTTTAGATTTTTTATCAAATTCAAATATCTTTGTTCTTTGAACATTAAAATGACACTGAATGAATCATTTTCTCGCTCTGAAAATGTTCTGAAAACATTGCAGCACGCTGTTTTGTCTGACAGTTTTATGGGAGTTTAATGGCGCAATTTGAATGGCTTATGTAAGATTTGTTTAAACGTCTTTCAAATCCAGCAGTAATATGAAATTCTGCAGATATTCTGCATGACAGACAGTAATGTGTCTCATTCAGACCCGCAGAAACTCGTTCTTTGTGTGTTTCACTTCTATGGCCTTGAGCAGCATTTATCATAAACCAGCTGAACTCTTATTTTCACAATACTGAATAAAAGACCTTACTGTAAGCACCGATAGATTACAGTAAAGCATTCTGTAGAGTTTAAAGTTATTTTGCCCTTTATGAGATTTCGTTCATCTGGTGTTAAATTACTGTAGAGAGAAAATGAGAGGAAATGTTCTTCTCTCAGAGAGGATGATAAAATCATTAATTACATCACGGGAGCAGGAGCATGAAGTTCAAAAGCACCTGTCAGCAGTCAGGCTGTGATTTCTCTCTCATTCATCTCTGGCATCCTGGACACGGGACCTGTGACAGAGCATGCAGCAGTTGACATGTCTCACCCTTCTTCCCATCTTCTGGCTGTCTGGACTTACTTTGCCCACGGTCTTCCTCCCTGTGGTACTCCACACGCCAGCACAACATGAGGCTCATACATACTCACTCATTTGATTTTTAATGGACTAGCACACAGAAATATTACATATCACTTTGTAATTCATAAGAACTTACCAAGAGGAAAGTAGTATTGCTCTTCTCACCTCAGCTTCAGTCACATATGGTTAAAGAGCTAAAGGTTTGTAATTCTTTACAGTAACACACTCGTACACTCTCGTACACACACTGAAATCTAACTCAAACACACTCTGCAGGGTTTAGTGGAACACACTCACACACACACTGCAGGGGTTCAGTATGATCGTGCTTCATTATCTCTCTCATGCCCCTGTGATGATGTTTATTCTCAGCAGTTCTTACACAATCCCCTCAGATATCAAACAGAACCAGAGAAATGAGCTCCGTCTGATGAGCAGCAAGCAAGTGTCATGCTTTAGACAGCTGAAAGAAAGGAAAACTACAACAAAAGTCCTGGTGTATAATGTGTAATGTCCCCTCACATACACAGACTGTGGGACAGTAGACCTGTACAGTAGGACACACTGAAGGTGCCCACAATTTCGCAGTACTGTAAGTACTGATGGCTGTGTTGTGTTTGCTGTGCAGCAGTCTGTAGTCACTCTATCCTGTACATAACAAACAAGCTTTTCCTTCCCAATGTGAGTAACTGCTGCCATCCACTGTCCATTATGATGCACCTGACATTTGTATCTCTCGCTCTCTTTCGCTCTCTCTCTCACTTGCTCACTGCTGCCTCATGTGGCGTACCTCCAAATTGTTGTCTTCTCTCAATTCCTGTTTGTTTCTCACTGTACTCCAGCACTGATTCTTCCCCATCCTCTCAGGATTTTGTGCTCATCCAGGGACTGTATGTGAAGAGGGCAGGAATAAGAAAGCTTTTTGTCTGCCTCCAGCAGAGCCCATGCAGCTGTTACTGCATGCCCACCATCCACTTCAAACCTGCGGAGAGCCACCTGAGTGTCACCAAGAGTAAACTTTCTCTTTTAATCTTCTGCTTTAAACTCGTGTTCAGATTGTGGTGGCAGCTGATCTGAAGTCTGCAGCTGGGTCAGCAGAAGAACACATCTGCTCATGAGTCTTGAAAATTATGAAGACAACACACACCCTTCAGTGTGTTGTTTATTAATAACCTTATTCATTTTAAACGATCATTAATCATTTTTTAAATCTTGTTTTTTTATCTCCCTTTTATCTTATGAACTTGAACTGTGAATAAATGTCTTTTATAAAGAAGTAAAAGCCGTTTATTGTTTTATAGGTGTTGCAGATTTTTCAGACATACACATTTTAACATCTCAATTGTGTGAGTGGCCTTCATCATAAAATGTGCTACATTTTAACAAGTAGCTGCATTCTAAATGTTGTGACCATAAGGGAGCACTACAATTTATGAATTCACCTCGTTACTTGTATATGATATAAAATTCAAGTGTGTTATAGCGGTATATCAGAACGGCTGTGTTTTGGCAACAGGCAGATTGCTGAAGGTAATCACTGTGTGCTGATGTTTGGCTATAACAGCACAGTTAAGATTGGTGATATTGCTGTTATACAACAGTTATGTACCCCCAAGTTCCTGAGAATTAGTTACACTTTAATAGACAGCGTTTATTACCATGTTCTCTATCTGACAAAGTTCCAGATAGGGGGCGCTATAACTTAAGAAATCCTCTGTAACTTAACTCAAGAAACTCTGCACCTGAGAGCCAAAGAAATGTGAATTCATCACCAAATCGTGTAACCACAGAATCAATTTATTTCAAACTTGGCAGTCATGGTTTAATTTATTTCCGCTCTTCCTGTCAGCTTTCCTGAGGATTGTTGTGTGCAGCTACAGTTGGTGCTGGAGGGGAAGAAAAGCACAGATCTTCTGAAGACAGTCACACGAGTGAGGGAATTTCCTGGAAGTAAAACCACAGAGTGCAAGGAAACTGAACAGAAGAACACTTCTGAGGGAAAGATAAAGAGAGAGAGAGAGAGAGAGAGAGAGGCCTCCGTGTAAGGCTGCATTCAGTCTCTCATCCTCTTCTGAAAGAGCCAGACTTACTGAGACTGTAAGAAGCCCTTTATTCACTCACAGGTCTGTGTGTCTCTGTACTTCTAACTGGTTGTTGGGGTGCTCATAGCAACATGTTCAATTCACATTCAAATTGGCCTCCCAGACGCCTTTGTAATCTCTTACAGCACTTCAGATTTTTTTTATTTTTATAAAAATGGAAGTTAGAAAGAAGAAGGAGGAGAATGACATCTTTTGAGTCCCAAAATGGAGGATGAAGTCCCCAGGGTTTATTCATCGCCCGAATGTTCCCACCTCAGAGCCACTGAGCCTGTGAGAGGGCGTCCTCACAAAAATCTGACACTTGTGGCTGCCAAGCGCTCAGGAGAGAAGCTGAAGATACAAACGGTGGATGTACAACCTAAACGGATTAAGTTTACCCAGATTTCCTCCTCTCAGACACCAGACGAGAACTTAATAATGGTCTGGAACCACCAGATAAAGACAAGTGGACAACTTGATGTAGATTCTGTGTGATTTGTTTCACTCATTGCATTTGGACCATCATAACGGAGTCAGATCTTCTCTGTGTAGTGTTGCATCAATCGCCCTCCATCTGTGTATTGAATTATCAGACCTTCCAGAAGGAAATACCCTGAAACACACACACATCCCTCCACTCCACAACTCACTTATAAATGTCTTAACATACCGTACACAAAATGTCCTGAAACCTCAGACCAGCCTGTGAAACTGAAGTCCAGCTCAGCTCATCCAGATGGAGTGAGTGATGGTGGAATGTGAAAGTCCGGGAGAGAAACGGAGGCGGGGCGGGTCCACAAGACTCATCCACCGAAAATAAACCTGCATGAGAGGGGAAAACGAGAAAGAGAGAGAGAGACATAGAGAGAGAGAGACACAGAGAGAGAGAGACACAGAGAGAGAGAGAGACATAGAGAGAGAGAGAGAGAGAAGAGAGAGAAGAGAGAGAGAGAGAGAGACATAGAGAGAGAGACAGAGAGAGAGAGAGAGAGAGAGAGAGAGAGAGAGACATAGAGAGAGAGAGAGAGAGAGAGACAGAGAGAGAGACAGAGAGAGAGAGAGACATAGAGAGAGACTGAGAGAGAGAGAGACAGAGAGAGAGAGAGAGAGACTGAGAGAGAGAGAGAGAGAGAGGGAGGGAGGAGGAAGAAGGGAAACCGCTCGAAAGAGTGCAGGGGAAACTCGGGGAGAGAGAGAAAGAGGGGAGTGCCTCCGTTTGCAGCGGATTACAAACTGCGCAATTCCCGGACTCGCGTCTCCTCCACGAAATGAAAGTCGCGCGCGCCGCGCTGCAGATGCGGTGAAGTCGTGAGGCGTGTGCATGTTTGAGACTGCGAGGGTTTGAGGCTGATGTTTGTCACATCATCTCCTCTTACAGCGGCTTCATAACGCCACGGCGACATTTTAACATGCGCGTTTGTGGTTTGATTGAGGCGCTGGTGGAGGGCGAGCCGCGGGGTTCATTCACGGAGGAAAGAAACTGCGCAGTTGCTTATTCAGGTTGTATTTTTACAGCGAGGACATGCGAGGAGAAGAAGAAGAAGAAGCCACCTCCCTGTCTGACCCTCCGTGCATTCGCAGGTAAAGCAACACAACACTTTCAGGACTTCACTCACTGCTCATCTAACATCGCATGAGGATGTTAAACCAACACGCCACGCAACACAAGGTGCGAATCGCAACGCAATCCTGCGTGGATTCATGCGAGATGCGTGAATGATTCCCGCCTTCTTCTAACAGGAGCTGATCTGAGCCCGCAGGTTGATGCTGCTCAGTCGTTCACATTCATTGTGTGAAGTGAGCAGAAGATGAGAAGATGAGTGAAGGTTTCGATATGAGTGCTGGATAAAGTTACCCACCCTTTACCAGCAACGCGCTGATCACGGGCGCTCTCACGCCGTTTACGGGAAGATTGTGGGAGTTCAAGGTTGTGCAATCGTGCGCTATAGAAACCTTATGAGGAAAACCGTGCAAACTATCATCCGGCCTTTTCTGAAAGCAAAAACACGACATGATGCCAACGAGCACATTCCGCCGTGCTACACGTCAAAACGAGCGAAGGGTTTAATAGAAAATGAATAAAGGGCAGATTGAGTGGGATTTGGGCCTGGCTGCTCCAGGAAGGCTGTCCCATTTTCTTCTGGAAATGTCATGTGGTGAAGTTGTGGCGGGATCGCAGATTTTCCAGGAAGAACATTTGAATTTTTTCTGTGCCATGTTTTTCTCTTCCTCCTCTCTGACTGTACGTCGCCGCCCCCTTTCCTTCTCTCGCGTTTCTCTTAATGGCCGCAGGGGGGCGCTGCAGCTCTTCTGACACGCCACGGGAAGAAGCGACCTTATAGTAAAACTTTACAACAGAGGTCCTCACTTTCAAACTGAAGCTTTTTATTTCAGCAAAGACATTTGATATTGTTCATTTGTTTGATGTGCAACACAGTGTGCGAAATGTTCATTCAAGGGTATTGCGTTCAGTAATAATGTAAGGACGGCATAGATTATATAAGATTAATGTGTAAGATTATTAATAATGTGTACGATTACAACTGTTGTCGTCTTTGTTCCAAAACTGTAATGCAGTCTTTCCTTTAACATGACTGTCATCATTTCATCATGATTTTCAATCCGCTTCATTAACACGCAGATCTTCGGCGTCACAGATGACGTCACTACATGGCCACTAGATGGCAGCACGTAATCAGAAAATTGGGGCTGTTACAAACCAGTTGTCTTGATTCTTCACAAACTGTTTTAGGTGGTTATATTAGTGTTTCTCTGAGGAAAAACAAACAAACAGGCCAATACTCTCAATTCTCAACAACAAAAAAAAGTCCTATAAAATCGGTCTTGTTTTCACAGATTCATCATTTCACCATGGCTGAGGTCTGCTGTGCCAGCATGAGTTCACTCAGGATTCTGAGGATCAGTGTCCTCACGCAGCCAATGGGAGACGAGGATCAAAGCACAAAGGTGGACCAATGGGGTGGATGTTACCTGCACAGACACACAGGCTGGAGTGGAGGGAGAGCACAGAGGTCAGCTGGCCTGCATCTGATGCACAAGTGTCTAATGCACAAGTGTCTAATGCACAATGCAGATCACATTATTTGTGTTTGTTTGTAACACAGTGAGAGACTGACACGTCATTAGTCTGATGTATTAACACATTGATTTTCAGTGGTTTAATGTTTACCACTGCAAAGTTGTCCTGTCTCACTTTGTACAAGCAAACAAAAATGTGCACTGTAAAATTTTTCAATGGAAGTTTAGCATGTAAACTAAGCGTTTAAAAATATGCTGTTTATTCACCTAGAATACACCAGTCCTGCTTAAAATGCTAAAAACCTGAAACTTGAACTTATTTTAGTATTTGTGTGTGTGTGTTTGTGTGAAGTTTCATGCTGTCTGGCTGCTTCCCATGGGCTGTGGTGTCAGGGTGAGAATTGCAGTCAGGATTTGTATTACACAGATTGATTTAATGGCGTTGACTATGCAGAGAGCTTTCATTGATTTTTGATATAACCCCCCATGTTGTGTGTTTGAGACTTATTCTTGAGTGTAATTTAGTGTGTATGCGTGACTCTGATGCTCAACCTGAGAGTTCTTGTTTAGGTGCACTGTTTAACTTCAGTTAGTCATTGTCACAGCAAGCTGTTATTGTAAAGAGAAAGTGGAGACAATCTCTGTTAATCTCGTCACAAATGTGACGTTTGCTGTGAATTTGTCCTCTGATGTGTCACTGCTTTCCTGATTTTCCTTGTTGGATTTTGGCATAACTCAGATGGAAAACCAGTTTGCTAATTTTAGGAAATTCTGTTTTTAAGAAAAATGATTGAAAACTTTCCACTCATCGAAAAATGGTGCTGAACTTTATTACAAAGTTAACTAATGACTTAACCATGAAAATGTTTTGTAACTATTAAGTAAAATTAACCAGAATTAACCAAAGAATGCTCCAAATATAGCACAATATAACCTGAAGCTGGATACTGGAAGAATTAAATGGGTAACAACTGAGTACTGACCACAGAGACAGAATTTACTACCACTGTTTCCAGTAACTGATGTGCTGATTAATGGGTAAACTGATAAACATCTTTATTACTAACTGAAAACTGCAGATGGGATAGAAAGAACATTCTGATCAAGCAAGGTCAGAATGGATGAGAAAAACAGAGGACTTTTACTGCTGCTTAACCAGCTGAAGTGATGAGGACATGAAGAGAACGAGGAGAGATTGTGCTGAGCTTCATATAGTTTGTGAGATGAGAGATGACAGCAGAATTTAATCAGCAGTGTGTGGTGACACTGTATATCTTAAGAACCGGACGGATGGTGTGTCCTTCAGACAGACAGAGAGAGCGAGAGATGACCACATCACTGTGGCTCAGACTGGAGACTGGACTCTACAGCAGAGTGCATTAAATTAAATTGTGTGTAAGAGTTATTGCAGTGTTTCTGGTAAACGTATGGTGTCATACAGCTATCAGAACATCATATCAATCACTGACAACACACACAGCTCTCTCCTTGAATGTGTTGAATGACACATAACTTTTCCCATGGCTGAATGTTAGTCTGAGATGGACTGTAGACCAGAGAGAGCTGTTTACCTTATTTTTCATCTAAAAGCTTTATTTTATACAGCTGTTGTTTCAACCCTTGTTTTTCTATATGCAAACATATAGTCTCTGTGTTCCCCATTATATGTAAAACATTTAATAAGTGTAATCTTTTTCTGACAGACAGACAGACATATGCTCAGTGTTTATTCCTTTGCTGTTACGTTCAGATTAGTCTAAAGTTTGAGACATTTTGTTTCTTTAACAAAGCCCATCAGTGACTGAGTGACCCAAATGAACAGACTTGACAGAAGGAGAGAGAGAGAGAGGGAAAGAAAGAGCGTGCGAGTCATCTGAGTCAGCTGGAGGAAGTGGTGTGGGTAGATCTCCTGCACACGCACCTCACAGTGTGGAGAACAGAACGTGATGTCACTCACATGATGTCACACTCAGCCCACCTGCTGCGGGTGTGTGTGTGTGGAGGTACTGAGGAGGACGAGTGTGTGAGGCATGATGAAGAGGATGAGTGAGAAACTGAGAAAATGAGAGCCTTCATTCCTCAGGTTTGATCATACAGTGATGTATGATGGACTGTGTGTGTGTCCCAGCTGACAGTTAACCATCAATGTTTTCTCTGTGTTCATGTGTGTTTGTATGTCTGTCCTGAGGGTTTTCTGGATCTGTGTGTGTGTATGATCCTGTACAGAGGTGATGTATGCCTGAGGCCCAGCTAACCATGAGAGAGAGAGGTGGGACACAGGTGCAGGAGGCCCTGCAGGGGTGAAGAGACAGAAAGATGGAGTATCTTTAACCTTGGGGTTAAATTCCACTGTGAAAGTGTTTAACATTTTTACCAACAACAAAGACAATAAACGTCTTGTTTTTTCATCAGAGATTCTCTGTAAGAGTCAGTGAACATGAAGCTGTTGTGTGACTGCAGGAGACGTGTTGTACTTTCACGACTCTCTGTTGGTCATTTCTGGTGTCTGACAGCATCTGTCACTGTTGACTTTTATTGTTCAGAAGAGCAGCTGGGAAATGTCTGTTAAATTTCTCCTTTTATGGTTGATGGAGGGCAGAAATTCATAAGGGGTTTGAGTAAAAGATGCCAGCTGTTTCATTTTCAGTCTTCTGTTTCACACAGATTAACTGTAACTCATTTTCTTAGTGAGCTGTTCACCACCTTATCACTTGGCAAAGGTGAAAAATGGTGAAATAAAAATAAATAAAAATGTGAAGATTCTTGTGGCCCCCGAACGCTTTGAATGAAAGCCACCCCCCCACCACACAGCCTGGGTCACTGCTCAGCTCTTTGTGTACCAGGTCTTTGTGTTCAAGAGGCCCTGTCAGGGAGAAAGACAGACAGGGACAGAGAGAGAGAGACATGGCACTTAGAAGATGGAGGAGAGACTGCTTTGTGATTACATGTTAAAACATGCCACTGTAAATTAACCCAATACTGCTGTGCAAAAACATTTCCAACATTTGCAGTGTGTGTGTGTGTGCTGACGGTGATCACTGCATACAGGCGTGTGTGTTTGCCCCCTGCTTAACCCTAACACACACAGACATTACCCAGATGCTGCTGCACCCATCACATCAGTCATGGCCCGTCCACCTCTCTGTCTCGCTCTCTCTCTTTCATTGTCTACATTTATGCTGCAAAAGCATTAGTTGCAGATCATTGTTATTTACTCCATTTTTACATTTTCTAAAGAAAACCGGAGTAGTGCCCAGCCTCATCTCCATTATACTTCAGCGGTGTTTGTGGTGTGTGTGTGCTAAGGCGTGGATATGCAGTTGCTAATCATTTCCTTAAGTAATATATGAATTTTAAGTAAAAGAAAGATATATGTCATGATTACTAATAGACCCTCACATGACATCAGTCACAGATATATCATGCTGCTAATACACAGAACTAGCTACAAAAGAGTGACAGTGTGTGTTTATATTGACAATTTGGAGTGTATCATTTCTATTCTGTGTGTGTCTGTTAAGCAGTCTGTCAGAAAATGCTCTTCTGACTCTGTTTTGCTGCACTGGAGGCACAGAACTAGTTTCTGTTTCTCATGAACCTCCTGTCAGACTGTGAGCTGAATAACTGAACAGCAGCTTGTGTCAACACGTCACACTCATAATAAACCTTCTAGTGTCTGTGTGTGTGGGACGTCTCTTCAGGGTGGTGATAGGAGGCTGTACTCAGAGCTCGTGACTTGGACACAAGTCAGACACGAGTCCAAATTTGGAAGATTTATGACTCGATCCTTGAGACTCGATTTACTTACGACTGCTTGTGATTGGACTTGGAGTGTTAAACTGATGACCAGACAACTCATTTGTACATGAAGTGAACTTTGGCTCAGCAGATCATCTGGACCGGATCAGTATCATGACTGTCTATGATGTCCTGTAATGAAATGTGATGATAACAGCTTGCAGACATCGCTGATGTACAGAGAGCAGCTCTAGAAAGTCTCAGAGACAGGTGTGCAGCTCACAGGAGCTGACAGAACAATGTCAGCAGGTGTCTGCACAACACTGGTGTTTACAGGGCTGTAGTTAGCAAGCCAATTAGCTAGCCTGGATGATTAATTATTTAACAAATTAGCTTTGAAAGGCATAAGCTGCACAAATCCATTGACAGTTAAAAATAGATCTTTATGCACTTAATGGTAATGACACAGTTCCTCCTGATACTCATAGGTTCAACCATCACAGATCATTTGTGGTTGATTCAGTTTACTGGTGACCAGGATCGAGCAGATAGAAAGAGATTAATGTAAGGTTGTGATGTTTTGGGTTATTGTTAGATTGGTGTAATATGGTTTATGTACTGTATTAATTTGGCATTCATGAAACATTAATTCTATTGGACCAGTACTGTGAGGTCATTCATTCGTTCATTACATTACCTGTGATACATGTAATAGTCTAGGAAACATAAAACAGAATGTTAAAAATGACAATGAGAATGTTAATAATAACGTTTACAGCAAAAGTATGTTGTTTTAAACAAAATGTAACATAAAAATTAAAACTTATAATTGACACAGAATTAGTGCTAAACATAGCCCATATATGTATGATTCAAGACCGAGAGAAAAAGACTGAAAATAATTTATTCTGAAAATAATTCAGTACACTTATGACCGTTATATTCACACTTACACATCTCTGTCCCTGTGTATGAGTCTCTGTCATACACACACCTTCAGTCTCTTAATAATATCATGACACGCATCACACGAGAGTATGTGTGAAACATGTATGTAAAATCACAGTCTTATTCATGATAATATTCATCTACATCTGGTGCGTGTCAGTGTGTGAGCGGACTCTGAATTAACTGTGTAATTAATGTTGGTTTAATTAGACAGTTGTTATGGGAGTCTATCAGTAGCTCAGAGGAAAGTTCTGGCATAACTTTAATTACCTGTTGTTAATTTTGAAGGCCTTACTGTACTAACACACACCTGTTTGTGTTATGTGTGAACAGTGTGTTGGACAGTAACAGATGGATGTCTTTGTTTCTTTCTCTCTCTCTGTCTCACACATACACACACTTCATGTGACTCTTCAAGTCACACACGTCAAGTTGGTTGTGTGTGTGTGTGTGTGTGTGTGTTGTGAATGCAGTATCATTGTTCTCAGTGAAGAGAACTGCAGAAATATTGAGAAAGACTCTAATTCAGTTTAAGAACAAAGAACACACACACACACTCACACACACACTCACACACACACACACACACACACACACACACTGTTTACATGTGAGTGGATGTTCCAGTTTCTCTCTCTGTCTCAGTCGAGTCTATAACAGGCTTAAAGTCCTTAAACCTTTAAAAGGTTTTCATGCTGTCTTTGTTCTCCAATAGAAATCTTCCCTCTACCTACTTACACACATTGAGGTGTGTGTTTGTTTTGTCTGTGTGTGTCCTGGTTTGCTAACACACATTTTGATTGGCTGTGATGAGATCAACGTGCAGTGTTGATTGGTTGAGTTAGTTTTGGAGTTTGATGGTGTTGTCATCGAAGATGGAGTAAATCAACTCTTTATGATGCAACAAAGCATCATTTTGATGACATTATGAGCTGTAACATGATAAAACCATTCCACAACCACTACTTTATACACAGCTGTACAGTACTGCGAAGAACCAGCATAACCGCTGCATTTACTTCTTTGAGACTATTGTTAAATATTGTTAGAGTTTTTTTTGTGGTTCTCTAATTTAATTTTAATTATGACTTGCGTGTATGTTTCTAATAGTTACACAAATTGTTCACTCAGGGTTCCCACAGTCATTGAAAACCAGGAAATAATCTGGGAATTTAAAAGTGTGTCTTCTGATCCTGAAGATAGAAATGGTTAAAATCTTTAAAGTCACAGAAAGTCATGGAAATCGTATTGTATAAAAGCTCTGTGAAATGATCGTTCGTTTTATTTGCCATTGTCATTGAACAAAAGCATCTGATTGCTGCCCACACTAATCCAGTTTGCAATCCACTTTGGCAATCTCTCCAGTGTAAACGTACAAAAGGCTAATGCGCTAATAAACACGTAAAAAGTGACAAATATATGTGATCGTTTAGCGTGGCCGTAGCATGTGGGCTCATAAAATCGGTGAACTTACTTTTCCTGAAAGTGATTTTTTTTCTTTTAAACATAAGAAAAGTTTTTACAGGAGTCGAGTTTAGTGTTTTTCTCTTGTTGTGTTTCCTCTGTGTGTGGGTGCTTGGCTGTGTCTGTGTTTTCTCTGTCTGCTAGGCTGCAGACGTTCCTAAAAGAGCAGCAGTCCTTGCGTCCGCCCGCCGCGCCGGGTTTTGATTTGTATGTGTTTTGCAGGGCACCTTTAAGCCAGGGCCAGGCTCCTGTTGCCATGGTGAACATGAAATCAAAAAGCCGAGCTCTCGCTCAGCTCCGGCCCATCACAACATCCCATTGGCTGACTGTCGTGCATGGGATTGTGATGCAGCCTGTCAGCTGGCCAATGGGGCGCAGACTGAATGAGGGCTGTTGCTAGGGGGAGTTGCTTGGAAAAGAGTCAGCTGGGTTTCTCTCTCTCACTCTTGCTCTCCCATTGCACTCATTGACTCCATCTCACCCCCCTTTCTGTCTCTCTCTCTCTTTTTTGCACTTTTACACGTGCTGGGGGAATAAAGCACATGTTGAAAAATTCACTGAATATTTCATGCTGCTCTTTGGTGTGGAGCTCTGAAGCATGTGTGCGTGTAGACGTGTGTATGTGTGAGCTGTGTTGGGTATGCGTGTGTGTATTTCTATATGTGTGTGTTTATGTTTTTGGTTCTCGTGGGAATATAATAGTATCGCCATATTGCCTGTGTGTATGTGAGCGTGTGTGCGCTGAGCTATGCATAGAGTATCACGTAGACTGTTCCCCTCACACCTCCCCTTCAGCACTGACCCCAAATCAGACCCCAGAACACCCCCTCCAAAACACTCACCCGTACATATATTTAAATAGAGATTTCCTGTTCTTCTGTTATTAAATTATTCAAATTGTGAATAATAGAAATGAACCGTAATCCTATTAAACCCATTAATTTAGCAGTCCTCAGATGAAGTTTTTTTAGTTCATTTATTTGTTAGATTTCCCCAGTGTACCATATCTGATGCAATAACCACATAAATGCTTGATATATTTTTATATCTGTAATGTTACTGTTGCACCATCTTCTTATGTTTTGTATTTATTTTCATCTTCATCCTTTTCGCATTTTATTTTACTTCTAATATATTCTTTTTTACTTATAATATATTAATAAACAATAAGCTCCTGTAGCTCAGTATGTTAGCAGCACAAAGGTTGTGGGTTCGATTGCCAAGCAACACACATGCTGATCACATGTATATCTGGAATTCACTGAAAGTCACTTTGAGTGAAAGCGTCTGCCAAATGCATAAATGTTAATGTAAATTATTAAATAGAAATAACTGCGAAATAGACGCTGTCATTATACTGTAGGGTTTATAATTTGTTAATGTTTCGAAGTCGCTCTCCTTATAGAAAGCCTTTGCTGATGTGCCCACCCCCCCAAACTGCAGATGGAAGCTTCCCCTTAGCAGAATCAATTTCTGTTCATGTGAGATTCCAGTGTCTGTATTACAGTAGATAAATACACACATGACCATAATCCTGTGAGAGGATCCATCTGAAAACAATAACTGAGAGGAGTGCTGAGTGAAGTGTGTGCTGATGAGATACAGTAGATCAGATCAAAGCACTCACCCACACCCTCCCTCTCTCTCTCTCGCTCACAAAAACAAAAGAAATGTCAAAGAAAGTTGTGTTAGCATTTACATACAATGTTTCCATCTGTATACATACACAAAATACAAAATTGTGCCAAAACGCAAAATAAATAAAAACAAAAATAAATAGTAATGATGAAACGAAATCTCTCAAGCCATGTTTGTCTCTCTGTCTGCCACAGGCTCAGATGTGCCAGCCGTGTTATATTTGTTTTAATACAGTGTGTGTGTGTGTGTGTGTGTGTGTTTTACTTTCCTGCGTTCTCTTATTTTTCATTGCAATGACTGAAGTGTTATTGTGTATGTGAGGATACAGAGGAGATGTGGCTGTATGAAGTACAGTACTGCGGGTCACTGAGTTCTACTGTAACAGTGATGTGTATCAGGTTACATAACACAACCCAGCACACACATATACACAATTCCTACAATTGTCTAGCAGTTGCTACAGGCTGTAATAATGAACAGACTTTACACATTTATTATGAAAAAATTAAAGAAATTAAAAAATTTTAATGATTGGACATCAGAATTTCCTCACACATAAAGCAAAAAGCACACCCTATTAGTGAAGGCCTTATAATATAATGGTAAAGATAAGTTTACATATGTTACCTTACCACTAACCCTAAACTAACCCACACACTAATCTGTTCATAGGATTAGATTTAAAGAATAACATAATTTGGCCCGTTTATGAACCTTAATAATAATAATGAGGAACTTCAAAAGGTTGTTAGTTAGTTTTGATCATGTTTCACTATATTTGTGTGGCCCCACGTAAGTATAACCAAAGCCTTTACACAACCGCACACACACACACACTTGAGCAGACAGACTCACATGAGAACTTTTACTTGTCCTAGATTTGGATTTCCTATCCCTGTTTTATTTATTTATTAAAAGCTGTTTTTCTGCTTTTATTTCCTGAAGAGCAGAAATACAGTGCATCTCTCTCTCTCTCTCTCTTTGTTCCGCCTCCCCCAACTGCTCCGGAAAGAGAGGAGGAGATGGAAGAAGAGAGACAGAGAGAGAATGCAACAGGAAGAGGGAGAGAGAGACAGAGCTTCACAGGTGAGACAGGATGACAGTTATCAATGCTGAGGAAAAGACGTGCAGGTGTGTGAGTGTGCTCTATAATCAGATAGATTCAGTGCATGCGGATTAAACTAGGTGACAGTTTAAGAGAGTAAATTGACTTTCTGTGCCCCAGTTTTACTTGACAGCTTCTGTAGATCTCATGTAAACACTGACAGTACTCAGAAACAGTGCTGTCTATGTATGTATGCATGCATGCATGAGACAGAGAGACAGATGCAATGCAGAGAAACACTTTAATTTGTAATAATTATTAATTAAAACGTTGATCTTATAAGTGTGATTACTGTGGTCTCACTGTATTTTCTGTCTGTATATATGCACTGACTGCAGACAGACTGTTACATGAATTCTGTCATCTTATTAAGAGCAAGAGATGAAGGAAGTGAAAATGTGTAAAGCCAGAAAGTGAAAAAACAGGAGTGAAGAAAAGTGTGTGTGATAAAGGATGGGGTCCTGTAGTCGAGGGTACATTAACTGGAGGCATATGAATTTCAGAAGACAGGCGACGTGTGTAACATCTCTTTCATCTGTCTGTTCTCACACTCCCTCCCTCTCTCAGATGACTGATACCCCCCCACCCCTCGTTTTCCCTCTTAACTGTCTGAGATTCATTTCGTGTCTCTTTGTTTCTCTGTCTGGCTCTTTGTTCAGCAGCAGCTGAAGTACAGTTGTGCGGAGAGAACGTTCTGTCTCTCGTACAGGTTTTTCTGTTTGTCTGGCACATTCAGGATCAGTATGTGTGAAAGTTATGATGCTCTTCAGGTTAGATGTGGAGGTCAGAGCTCATGTGAGTCCTCGAGAGCAGAACGGTTGCACATTAGCCGTCATGGTGCTTGTTCAGGGGCACAAGACAAATTATTTTTACCGTATCAGGTTTAAAAATGACTAAAACAGACTGCAGCTGTACAACTGCAACCACAGAGAATCAGAATCCCAGAGAAAAATATGAAGCGCTCGCTGGTCGCTCTTTTATTGCTCAGGAGAGTTAGGGGAGAGTTTTATGAGGTGATAGTTCTGTCATCATTTATTCACTCATGTCATTTCAGTCTCGTGACTGACTTTCTTTTGAGAAAGACAAAGATGTTAGACAGAATGTGTAGTGTTTACAGTGCTATTTCCATAAAGTGATGAACATACTGTATCAAACTCCAGACAATGATAAATCTCCTGTGCTCCGTTCAAGAACAGACAAAATCGTGAAGAACAGACAGAATCGTTTTTGCTGAAAATGCTCTTGAAAAGATAATTCACCCAAACTTTTGTCATAACTCATGTTGTTTGAATTCTGCACAAGAATGTACAAGATTGAAAGTGTCTCTTACCGTTCATCTTTATGGCATATTTTTCTATACAGTAAAAGTCATTTGAGACTAAAACTCTCATTTAACATACTGTCTGACATATAACATTTCCTGTTTCAAAGTCTTTATTTCAGTATAGTCATGTAGATTTAGATGAACATGAACTGTCTCTTTAAATGAGTGTTTGCTTATATTCAAACATTTCACATCTTGTCATATTTGATATCAGTAATGCTGATAACCAACTGCGATGTTAACTCAGGTGAGAGAAATGTCTACAGTAATAGAATTAGTAATAGAATAGAATAGTAATACAGTTTCTTGACTGTGGACTTTATCATCTGAGCACAGGTAGAGACGTTGAGAAACTCTAGAGGAGACCAGTATGAGAATGCTGAAGTGTTTTTCAAAAGAATAATTAAGAAAATATAAAATGAAAATCTGTTAAGTGAGAGTTTAAAATTAGCCTGGAGTAAAATGTGTGTGTGTGTGTGTGTGTGTGTGTGTGTGTGTTTTAGTGTTAAAACACCTGCCAGCTGCTTCCAGGTGAGTGTGTGTGTGTGTGGTTTGGTGTCAGCGTACTGTGCTTGTCTGCAAATCCCATCTGGGGAAGAGAGTATCTCTAGTGTGTGTGTGTGTGTGTGTGTGTGTGTGTGTGTGTGTTTTAAAGAGAGAGAGAGATAAAAATATGATGCTGAAAGCACTTTCTTTTCCTTCCTTTCAAACTGACAGGTTACTTCACCCCTCATGTTTAAACATACAAGTATCTTCTTTTCTCTTCAGTGTTTCACTTCTGTTGGGCTGTATCTGCTGACCTCTGCACATATAGAGGACTGAAACACTCCCACACACTCACCTGTGATACTGATCCATTTATCACACACACACACACTGCCTGAAACATTTCTGCTCTTTTGTAACTGATTTATCTATGTATGTGTTAACCTACACACCTCCTCATGTGTGCCTATCTTCAGTGTGTGGGTGTTTCTATGTGTTTCGGTCTGCTTATGAGAATATACACATGAGAATATGCATATACTGTAGTACACATATACATGTGCTGTATTTGCATTGCCTAGCAGACTGACGGAGGCATATAGAATATCAGTCTATCAGCAGAATGCTTTCATGAACGTCTGTGGAATGTAGTTGCATATATTTTATCCTGTTTCAGGTTTGTTGGCCGTAAAGACGTTTTTTAATGTATTCACAGTATGTTTGTGTGATACTTATGATACTTACGAGACTGTTGTGTGCCTTCTGTTTGTTTTTGTAGGTTTGTGTTTTGACTGCTACTCAGATTGATCTTAACACAATAATACAGTTGTATAATAATCTCACTGTGTGTAGGCAGTGTTGTGTGGGGTTGTGTGAGATGTGTTTGTGTTTTCAGACACTCAGAAGGGGTCATGGGGGATGTGGGGGTGAGGCAGCACCCCTGAGATATACAACATCCTAAAACAGCAGCTATACGAGAGGGTGTGTGTATCAGGCAGTGAGCATCATTCACACTAAACATACTGTCAGAGTCAGTGTGTGCTACTACACAGTTCACATGCATTGTTGTGTTAATATATTAAAACATGACTGTTGTGAAAGTTCTCTAAACGGACACACACACACACAGACACACACACATCTCCTGTAGCTCTTCTTCAAACACAACCTCTCTGTTTTTACTGATCACATGCAGGTGTGCAAACCTTTCCTTTCTGTCTCATGCACACACAACACTGTCTCTCTCATTGTCTGTCTGTCTGTCTCTCTCTGTCTGTTTGTCTCTCTCACTCTCTCTCCATTGGTCTCTGTCTTTCTCTCTCTCTCTCTCTCTCTCTCTCTCTCCGTTTGTCTCTGTCTATCTCTCTCTCTCTCTGTGTTTCTGGTGTCTGGGGACGAAGGCCCTTTTAGTGCCTCTGTCTGGAGCGGGAGAAACTCTACACCCGACAGAGACAGACACACAGAGCAGAAGAAAAGGGGGAAATGGGGTAACTTGATCTCTTTGGTTTGTCTATTCAATACAGAGGTCACTTACCCAGGCACAAAGCATTAATCCCTGCACACACACACACACACACTCGTTTGTCCTAACATCCCTGAGCAGTAACGTGCAGTGTGATGATGTAATCCCCAGCAACAGAACACACACACACACACAGTGTTGGTACTGCCATCAGGAAGATGCTGCCTGTGGAATTATGTGCAGTTCCTGTGAAAGGAAAAAGGGCTGACAGCGAAATTCCCTCCAGCTCAAACATATCATGGAACAGCGAGATAAAGGGATGGAGAAAGAGGAAAAGACAGACAAACAATGTGCGTCTGTTTTATTCTGAAATCATGGAATGTGTCTTCTGGAAGTGAATTAATTATCTGTCGTTAATTATAATTATAATTGTAATTATCTGACATCCGCTTATAATTTAAGACCAGTGATGTATTGCTCCTTTCTGATTGTATTCTGTTGAGAATACAGAATACAATCATTTTAATTTTGCAGCTTTTTTTGCTACCGTGTTATATACAGAGATAGAGGAGACAGGAAGTTATTTGCGATGAAATCTGGACACGGTACAGACGTTGATACACATTAGAAGCTCCAGCACAGCTCGAACTGTCGGGAACACGTGTTTTATGAGTTTCATCTAAGCGCAAGTTTAGGCTGAACATAATCATTGACTCAGTAATTCACGTATTAAATCTGCAGAAGCCCACAGACAAGATAGAACTAGTTTCAAGAGAGTGCTTTTATACAGCTTCTGCAGGATTAAAAAGATTATCTGCCATTAATCTGCTCTTTATGTACATAGTACAGTTAGTACAGTGGCATTTTTTAAAAGTGGCATGTAAATGCCATGGTAAATATTGCATTCATTGTCATATTATATGAGAAAATACCATGGTATTATCTTCTAATACATCACTCTATGGTTCTGTCACAGTACTTTTGGTTCAGAAGGGCTCTTCAGGTTTGGGTCAGACCACAGGGCACTGTCTTTAGCATTAATTCATTACTAGCTCTTAGCGAGCAGATGTCTGTGTGAAAGTTTGTGTGTCTGTGCAATTGTGTTGCTTCATGGTTTTGTGTGCGGGTGTAGTGCTGCGTGTGATTGTATCGTGCGGGTGCTGCAGGGCAGCATGTCTGCCTCGCATGGCCTGGTGATCCCCTTTCAGCCGGGGGTTTTCCTGAACGCACGGCCCCTGCGTGTGGCCTGGCTCTGGGCCAGAGCTGTGGGGACAAAGCTGGTCTCCAGCCAGCTCTCTTAACCCCCAAATGCTGCCACTTATCTCTCTCTCCCTCTGCCTCTCTCTTTGATATCAGTTCACTTTGATGGCCTGCTACTTGCATAAACTCTCTGAACATGCGCATGCTCTGATGCAGCTGTGGTGGCCTCTCTGTGGCAGCGTGTGTGGCCTTAAGCATTTTGTAAGTATTTTGGTTAATGAATTTTTCACTCTCGTCTGTCTGAGTGGTACCAGCATCTAGGCTCCAGTACCACCCTGTTCACCACCCACAGTGAGCCCTAGAGAGAGGGAGAGAGAGAGAGCTCAGGGTGTTTCTGGTCTTGTGTGGTCCTCCACAGTGGTTTCATTAAGTTCTTCTCACTCAGATGGATCATTACCTATAATGAGTCTAAACCACAGAAACACACGCACACACATGTATACCAGGCAAACATATACACCCACAGAAAGAGGTACATACAAGCTCACGGAAGTGTGTGTGTCTAAATGTCTAAAGAGTTTCTAGAAACCTTTTCTTTCAGGGTTGTGTTAGGGTAGTAATTATAATTTGCTGTGTTTATTAATAAATCGAGTATATGGTATGATCTTATTTAGATGTGTGTGTACAGGTTTGGCTGTATTTGAAAATGCCTTAAATTATTACAGTGAACTATGTACTGTGAATTGGATTGATCTTCATTATTTGAAAATGCTCATAAATCAGACTAATAATGTTTTTCTTTACATCTCCTAATCTGAACAGTTTGTGTGAGGGTTCAGAGCAGAGTAAATATCATTGTCAGAAACCTTCACTAATAAATCCCCAGAGGTGTTTGTGTGTGTACAGAAACTTTATAAATACTGTGAACTCACATGACCTCTACATCCAGACGTTCTCACAACCCCCACTGTCATCAGTAATCAACCTTCTGCAACACACACACACAAAGAGACATACCAACACACACACACCAACACATGCAGAGACACACCAACACACACACACCAACACACACACACACAGAGACACACCAACACACACACAAACACACACACAAAGAGACACACCAACACACACACACCAACACACACACCAACACACGCAGAGATACACAAACACACACACAAACACACACACACAAAGAGACACACCAACACACACACACCAACACATGCAGAGACACACCAACACACACACACCAACACATGCAGAGACACACCAACACACACACACCAACACACACACAGAGACACACCAACACACACACACCAACACACACACACAAAGAGACATACCAACACACACACACCAACACATGCAGAGACACACCAACACACACACACCAACACACAGAGACATACCAACACACACACACACAAACACACACACCAACACACACACACACAAAGAGACACACAAACACACAAAGAGACATACCAACACACACACACACAAACACACACACCAACACACACACACACACAAGAGACACACCAACACACACACACACAAAGAGACACAAACACACACACCAACACATGCACTTGTTTTTCTTTTATGCCTAGAGTTTATGGTAATTATAATTAGTTATGTATATTGAGTTGAATGATAAAACAGTAAAAGTCTGATTCACAGAGGTAGACGTGTGTGTGTCAGTCATAGCAGGAGTGGGGTGTAATTATTACAGTTTGTGGCATGTCTGAAGTCAATGTTAAGTGCCAAGTAAAGAGTCACTTCAGACTCTGTCTGTTGTTCTCTGCAGACAGACAGGAGCTGGGTGGGGGTGAGGATTAGACAGGCCGACACCCCCTTGACCGCAGGCACCCACAGTGGGAGGGGCACGTGTGTCTCTGTCCAATAGGAGGCTGTGACAGCACGGCAGTATTTCTCCGCGGTTTGATGAATGTGGACTGAAGTGACTCAGCCGCTGGTCACTGTGTTGTGTGTGTCTTTCTCACTCTTTCTCTGCTCTATTTTTGCATCTTTTTGGCAGCCTTTTGATCCAAAAAGGTGACTCACTCTGTCTCTCTGTGGGCCCAAACTCTCTCTAACTGTGTGTGTGTGTGTGTGTGTGTGCGTGCAACATTTGCACACATTTGTAAACAACATTTGTACTATATATATATATATATATATATATATATACGCAAGTGTGCACAGTCCCTCAACACTTAGAAATGTGTGTTTGTGTGTGTAAGCAGGACTCACGTGCTGAAGCAAATACAGTCCAGCTGCTTGTAATTTGTGTTTGTGTATTTGACCCTTTTTCCCTCATTCACTCTCTTTCTCCCTTCCTCTCTCTCTCTCTCTCTCTGTCTGTCCATCTCTTCTTCTCTTGGACTCAGTGTCTTGCCTTTTCCAGCTATCAAAGCAGTGACCAAAGATCTCAACACACACACACGGCACATTCAGGCTCTTCAGACACTCACTCTTTTGTAAGTAAGCTAAGAGAATCCAGATGCATGTGTGTTCACCTCTGTGTGTGTGTGTGTGTGTTGTGTGCAGCTGACTCAGCTGACAGTAAACATGAACAGTGAGTCTGTAGGACAGATCTGAGAGCAGTTATTAGGTCTGTGTGTCTTCTGGGCTCACATTCAGACCGTGTTTTCTGAATAAAGGACAAAACAAGTGTGTTTAAGAGACTGAGAGGGTCAGAATCTGAATCTAAATTCACATTTGTTTGCTATGAGTGTGATGCACAACAGGTGTATGTGGGTTTTGTATGATGGTGTCTTTTCTTTGGGTGTTCGTGTGAATCTCTACATTCACACACACAGATATGCCATCCTACATACTCGCACATGTTTCAACTATCTGTGCAAGCTGTATCTCAGGGCCAGAGGGTAAAGGTGAAAGGTCAGAGAGGAGAACTGGCTGCATGAAAAGCTAGGCCTACCACAGGGTCATAAAGGTCAAAGTTCATCCTGATCTGTCATGCCTCAGCACGTGCCCTGTGCAGGTGTCCTAGCAACCAAACCCAGAGTGTTTGCTGAGTAAATACGCAACCGGGCCGCAAACTCGAAATTACCCACACATGCACACTTTGATGTTCAGGATCACGGTACGTGGAGATGTGGTGGAAATGTGGAGCAGATTTTCCAGGGATGTTTTTCCTCTCTGCTTTTCCGTTCATGTGAGGTCAGAATAAATCTGTGTGTGTGTGAGCTGCAGTATGAGGACAGAAGCACATTGGCTTGGACTCTTGTTCTGTTTGTTCCTCTGTGATCTGAGCAGTCTCATATGGACACACATTCACAGATAGCGTGTGTTCAGTTGGCAGATTTATCAGGGTTTATCTCAGATGTACTGAGTGTGTGTGTTCACTGATGGAAATGCACGTTTCCACCCTGTTGGGACAGAGATAGAGGAGTGCTGTAGCCTCCTCATACAAACCGAATGTGTGTTCTTGTTTTACGGTGGTGGAAGAAATCTCTTGACTGAAGGGTACACTGGAAGCTTCAAATATCTGTGCCATTAAATTGAGTTAAATTATTATTAGCTCTTGTTACTTTCAGCATGAACTGACACAATTCTAAGATCAGAAGTTAGTGGACAATGTCAATGAATGAACCTTTTGTGAAGTGTTACTAATAAAGTTACACCAGAGCCTGGTGCAGGAAACCCGTCCTTACAGCAGAGATTTCCTTGAAGTTTTCCTTCATGCCCTAATTTGGTTGAGTGTGTGTTGTATGACTTGTGCAAAGCATGTCTGTTTGCCTTGTGCAAAGCATGTCTGTTTGTCTTTAGGCCTCGTGTGTGGGGATCTGTATACATCTGCATGTGTGTGGATTTCTGAGCCTGCTGTACTTCCTGCTAATGTTTATTTATCATCTCATATGTGAGATGATATACAGAAAAGAGAACAGGATCGTGTTTCAGTGCATGTGTATATGGTTCCTCATGCTGCTTATAGTTGTGCATCTGTAGCTGTGTTAACAGAAGAAGTGGTATTACTAAAAATACCCCATAAACTCGCTCACCTCCCCCTCCTCCCCCTGCTGTGGATCGCTCCACCCTGTGATGAAATGCAGCTCACTCCTGCAGCAGATTCCACACGGCAGAACAAACCAGCTCTCTGCACAGCCGCAGGACTCTTCTTCTGTGATACCAGTAAAAGAGTGTTGCCTTTCATGCACCAGAATGTGGTGTTAAAATGTCTTTATTCACATTTCCTTTAAATGCACTGTTGCATGCATACAAACGTGTGTGCACAGCTTCAGAGTTGTTGTGCATATGTGAGTGTGCATGCATGTGGCCTCCCAGTATGTTTTCGTTTCTTTGATTCTTACATTTGGCAAAGGTGTGTGTTTGCACGCATGTGTTTTTCTTCCCGTATGAGAGTGTGTGTTTGGCCAGCTGTGTGGAGGTACATTCTTTAAGCTCCAGGCAGAGGGGGGTGGGGGTCTGAAAACACAGCAGGCAAATTCCGATTCACACTCCCAACATATCCAGGGTTAAACTGCAAAGGCCAACAGAGCTCACGTGGCTCTGTGTTTTGTTGTAAATTTTCTCAACATTCGACATAAAAGTAGCTTCAATGATAAAAGAATATATATATATATATATAATATAATCTTATTTGATAGACAATACTGCACAAATACTGTAATCTTGGGGGTGGACTGTGAAAATACATGATACTAGTACCCACCCCCCTTTTGCTCATTCAGGCCCAAACAGGAAGTTCTTTGTGTCTCAGGGCTACATAAATGCATAAGCTGCATGTTTCTTGTTCTCTGTCTCTTTCACTCTTTCCGTCTGTAACAGAGATCCAGTCATAAGATTGAATCTAAACAGCTAAACAGGAGTTTGGACTCCTGTGTTTACAGAGACGGCAGTACTATTTACTCTATAACCAAAGTTGTAGGTGTTTATGTGTTTCTTTGGGTTAAATAGCATGTTTATGAAAGTTTTGCTATGAAGAATAAATAGGCTCTGTTTACACCTGGTATTAACATTCATTATGTTCTCAGATAAATACAGGCGTAAACAGTGTCCAGAGCTTTTTGTAAAGCAAACACATTTGACCAGGAGCTAATTCTTCACCAGCAGTGTTCGTCAGTCCCGACTAACTGTGGCAAACCAAGTTAACCTTCACCTAACATCCAGAGAAGGTGTGTGTGCGTGTGTGTGCGTGCGTGTTTGTGTGTGTGTGTGTGTGAGCACATTAATAGATACTGATGAGCACTTGTGATGGTTGACAGTCACATGAAAGTGGAAATGGACCTGTAATCTCATGCTGATATCAGACAGACAACATAAACACTCACTTATATCCTCAGAGGAAAGAGTTTTCCTGGAGGAGAGAGATTTAGACAAGAGAACAGATGAGAGAGGAAGTGATAATAGAGTTTCATCCATAACACCCTTTACTCTCTCTCTGTCTCTCATCCTACTGTCTTCACTTTGAACAGATGGGTTGAGGTATCAGATTTTAATGAAAGAGAGAATGTGAGAGTCACGTGACCAGCTCAGACACACTCTGAATCTTTGTGTTCACAGGCAGTCAAGTGCTTTAAAATAAGCAAATTATCAGCTGCAAAGAAATTATTAGACATGTTATAAATGCTTATGCAACTGTAATGTGCTTTGTGTAATATATTCTTAGCTTATTTCGGATTTTCCTTTTTGAGAAAAATGTTCTCTTGTTCATTTTAAAGCTAAGTGTCTAACTAAAACCGAATAATATAATTCCAGGCATGAATATATGGCTACAGTGTTGTGAGGTGAGATATTGTGTGCTCCTGTCATATTTACACATCTTGTGTATTAGAGTCCAGAGAGAACACACTGCATGAAACTGAAGCTTAACAAGCATAAACAAAACAAAACATCAGCTGATGGTTTTACTAACATTAACTGAATGATAATATTAATCATCTTAATATGGGCAAAAATATCTACCACCAAATCACAAAACAGCTTTGGAATTCACCGTTGCTGTTGTTGTACATGCAGTTGTCACTTCCAAATATCTGTAATATTGTCTGTGGCCATAATGTCATGATAAATCAATTCATAATCATTCTAATAGGTTAATGAGTCTAACAGGTTGTAAAATTAAATGACGTTTTCCTTAAAGTTAACTCTGCACTTAAAGCTATGCTTTCCATCAAAATGCAGAAGTGGAGCATTGTGGGATACATTGTTAAGAATGTGCTGATTGGTAATTGCACACAGCTGTAGCTCATTAAACGTTAATTGCCAATTAATCAGCAGCTCCTCAATGTCTATTTTAAAGAAAAAAACAGAAGAGGAATGATAAATTAGCGATGTTGAAAAGAGGAAGTGATTTGTGCCTCGAGCGGAGGAGCGTGATTCTTTCTTTCTTCCTCTCTGTATCTCATAACGCTGTCTCTCATCTCTCCATCAGCTCAGCTAGAGCAGGAAGTACAGAAGAGGACGGGGGTGTGTATGTGCATGTGTGTGTTCTGTAAGAAATTTCACGTTTTGAGTTTTCCAAATTTCCTTGATGGTCTATCGAAACAACTCTGCATGGGTCTATGATGACCTCAAGGTTTTATGACATGTCTACACATTTACATTAGGGCTGCAAGATATATAGAAATGATCAGAATAGCGCAAATGTTCAAAACACAATATGCACATTGCAGTGGTTTGCAATAGCTGTATAGTTGCTGTATAGTTGCTTTATAGCTGTATAGCTGCTGTATAGCTGCTGTATAGTTTCTGTATAGTTGCTGTATAGCTGGTGTATAGTTTCTGTATAGTTGCTGTATAGTTGCTGTATAGTTTCTGTATAGCTGCTGTATAGTTTCTGTATAGCTGCTGTATAGTTTCTGTATAGCTGCTGTATAGTTGCTGTATAGCTGTATAGTTGCTGTATAGCTGCTGTATAGTTTCTGTATAGCTGCTGTATAGTTTCTGTATAGTTGCTGTATAGTTTCTGTATAGCTGCTGTATAGTTGCTGTATAGTTGCTGTATAGCTGCTGTATAGTTGCTGTATAGCTGCTGTATAGTTGTATAGTCAGACGTCTTTGGTCAATGCAGAAAGACTGACATGCAAATGTTAGTTGGAATATGTGTTTAGAAAGTATGTAAAACATGTGTGATGGTTATATATTTTCAGTTCTTAAATGTCATATAAATAAGTTGATTTTACGAATTTGAATATCACATAATTTAGCAAGTTATCCTATGTTGTATTTTCTTCAGAATTGCGTAGTCATAATTTACACACTTTGCTGTTTGGCCAAAAGTCAAATACTTCACTTCTGCCTGTCACATGGCCTTATTTGTGCAGTTGTAAATCAATACAATGAGAATTATGTAACAACTTGGACGAGCCCTTGATAATGTATGTGACTTTGTTTAGCTTCTGAATCCCTTTCCGTCCTCTCACAGGAAGAGCTGGATCATGGGAGTGGAATTCATGAAGGAATGCTGGAAACAGTGAGAGTGTGTATCATGTGAGTGTTTCTGGTTTATTACTGAACGATGTAAGCGTGACTTCTCCGTCTTAAGTCAGCAGGGTTTTCATCTGGCCTGTTTCTCCAGCTCTCACAGTGGAGCGTTTGAGGTTGCACGTGTCTGTCCTCCACTGCTGACCGTGGGTGTGTGGGTTTGAGGCTGATTCGAGGTGACACAGTAGGAAAGAAATTACAGCACAAAACAGCTGTTTCTTTATTCTTTCTTCATACTGAGCACAGATACATACCTCACACTGGAACAATACACTGACTCCCATTCAATAGTGATGTATACATTCAAACAGCATCAGTATCTGCATAATCCAACAATCTCTCATGGATTTACAATTTTACATTTATTCATTTAGCATTTTAGCTTTTATCCAAAGCGACTAATGTAAGCAACTTAAATTTTACTTTGGTAAAATATTTTATGTTATTAAATTGAAATAAAATACATTTACTTTTCATGCTAGTACTGTGTGACTTAATGGACAATCAGAACGGGGTTTTAAATGACTGACTGGTCAACATTTATATTTGTTCTTCCTCATTCATTTGTTTACATCCTTGATCTATTCATCACCTGCGTTGCTGTAGGGGAAACGCCAAATATTTTAAATATATTTAAATATTATTTACATATATCTCATAAATGAACAGGCAAGGTAACTTAGTGTATGATGGCCGTTCAGGTCTGAGGAACTTTCTGTGGACTTCTGCAGGGCCTGGTGATGATGCAGTCTGATTCCAAGATATCACAGATGTTCTGAAAGGAATGAGATAAAGTAAGAGATCCCTTCTGCTCTCCAATCTTTTCTATCTGACACACGGGGAGGGAGGGTGAATACGAGGCTAAGAGAGAGAGAGGTGAGAGGGGATGGGGGAGGTGCTGTTTGGAGCGAGAGATGTGAAAAAACCAGAGGAGGCAGGCTGGCCTACAGCAGGGGGTTGGGCTTCAGCACTGTGTGTGTGTAAGAGACCAGCTCCTTTCCTCTCTTTGTTTGACTACTGAGTGGAAAAAAGCAGAGAGAAAGAGTGTGTGTGTGTGCGCGAGTGAGCGAGAGAGATAGAGTGAGGAGAAAGATTGAGTGAGGTAAAGCAAAGAGAGAGAGAGAGAGAACGAGGGAGACACTCTTTTCTCTTTGGCTCAGAAAAAGGAATTCTGTTTTGTTTAGAGCTGGAATTCTGCCTCCTCTTGACTGTGTCAGCTTTTGCATGGTGTGTTTTTTGTTTGCAACCCTTGCTGCCGGTGTGTGTGTGTGTGTGAGTGAGTGTGTGTTTGAGGGGGGCAGGTAGTCCTGCAGCTGGTTAAAGGGAAAATAAGAGGCGAGGTTTTGCTGAGCTCGTCCAGTGAACAGACTGAAGAGCAGCTCACAGAGTGGAATACCTCAGAAACACAGGGAATAATACTCAGAAACACGGTAAGGCACTCTCTCTCTTTCTCTCCCGCTCCTCACCTCTATCCCTCTGTTTCTTTGTGCTGTAAGCAGGCATTTAAACTGAACTCTTCAAAGTACCTAGGCTACATTTGAACAGCTCAGCAAAATAAAAACACACACTAGGTGGAGACCAAGAGAAAGTTGCACTGGTTTTTCCAGTAGGAATGCAGCACAAAGAAAGCTTGTTGTATGCAGTCAGTCCAGCTTGCTCTGTTCATGTGTGTGTGTGACAGTCATAAGCACACACACTCTCACTGTACTGCAAAAGAAAAGATAAAACAGAAATGCTGCTCTCATTTTTTTCTTATCTCATTGTCTTTCCCTGACATACATGCTCAGATGGCTTGTTCCTGATACGGGTGTGTGTGTGGGACAGAAGCTGATTCTCAGGTTATGTTCTTGGATCTTTGTTTTTCTCATTCACAAGGTGTGTTTGCATTTGTGATGTATTGCATGTGTGGTGCCCATCATGGTTGCAGGAAGTGGTGGTTAAGGATTATCTGTTGAGAACTAGTAAACTCCAGCACTTGGTGATGTGAATATTTGAACCCCCCCTTCCTCCTGACTGTGTGTTTGTCTCGCACACGTCCATTACCGGCATCCTGGAGTGTTTCGATCAATCAGAAGTCGTGTGTGTGTCTTGGTGTCATGGGTGTGTATCTGGTGGCTCCACCCCTCATTAAAGCTCTCCAAGATAAAGCAACTCAAAAAATTGCCTCAAGAACACACTTCATCTCTGTCATTGGGAAATCTCTACAACAATCACACACACGCAACCCTCCTGATTTCAGAATCTGTTCTCTCTCATTCATCTACCTCATCCATCCTCGCAGTAGTAAATCAGACTCTGTGCATCTGTCTGTGTCGCCCTCAGGCCAGTCTTGCTTTCAGCCTACATTTCCGGTTGTGTTCAGTCAGCACCACGACTCTTAGCTGCTAAACCTGAACACAAGCTAACTGTTAGCATCAGCGCGGTGAGGGCTGTCATTACCCATAATGCCACAGTGTTTCGCAGGGTGCTTATCAGTTCATTAGCTGCTAATGTAATTGTCAGCTCTGGTAATGACAGGGCTGACAGTTTATTTCCGTAATTGTTGATTCACATTTCATTTAGTCATTTAGCAGACGCTCTTATCCAAAACGACTTACAAATGAGGAACATCACAAGCAATTTGTCAGACAAAAGCCACAATATCACAAGATATTAAAGATGTTACATTATATTGGCCCGTGAGTTCCTTCGCTTAACACTGACCTTAATACACTGCCTGTCACCACTGCCTTCAACACAGGAAGAAAATGAAAGGAAGAAGAGAAATGTTCTGAAATCTAAATAAATGTGTAAATCAACACATTCCTTCTGGGCTCATGAGAACAGCTTTAAATAAAGCTTTTCTGATTTGGATTAATATTTGTAGTAATAAATGTATTTTGGTGAAAGCTGTGGTCAGGTTTCGTATGAGCTTTGAATGAGGTATCAAGACGAGCTGCTTTCTGTCCTGAACATGTTGTCTTGGCTCAGTCTGTCTCCATTGTAAGCTCTCTCTCTCACACACACTCCCTGTGATGGGCGTTTGTTCTCCTGCAGATGTGCACTCACAGTGAGGTGTGTGTGTGCATGTGTGTGCATGCGTGTGTGTGTGTGTGTCTGAACCCCGCCCCCCAGGACAGGCCTCTGAACAGGGGATTGTGCATTCATTGGAATGGAGAGAGAGGAGAGGGAGGGAGGAATGATTGAGTAGTCTGCCTGAAGAAGAAAAGGAAAGAGAGGGAGGGAGGGGAGGGAGAGAGAGATGGGGGAAGGGAGATGCTGTTGGCTGGTGTTACGCTCTTGGTTAAAGGGGGGGGTGAGGTAGACATCCAGCCGACTGTGTTGAGAAAGATACAGAAACATCAGAGGACGAGAAAATGGACAGATTAGGTGTGAGACAACTGCTCATGATCAGACTGTGATTGGTCTGTGTGTCCGTCTCCTTGAACAAATGCAGGTGTGAATGCTGGTCTTCCGCTGTGTGTGTTTATAAATGCTCTGGCAGTGTGAATTCTTTTTGTCATGCCGCTGAAGCTGCTGTGAATGAGTTCTCCGAAAGTGCTGACGGTGCACATGGTTTCCTGGTGAAATCTGTTCGATTCGCTATGTTTGTGAAATTTCGTTACAAGTCAGAGATGAGAGGATAAACAGGCGGTGTATTTCTCCCCTCTGCCTCTCGCTTTTCTCAGAGACCAGCGTTTTCTGCCTCGCACAGTCTCATAAATTCCTTATTATTGTGAGCGTGCAACCTGATCTCCAAACACACACCTGTGTTTCCTGAGCCTCCTGTCTTATTTAAGTCCCCCGGGAATAAGGTGGTACTGACACACACACACACACACGTAAACAAACAAAGCTGTTTTTGTCAGGATAATGAGCAGACAGTCTAGAAATCATCATGGCATTGATTCCAGCATGTTTTTGTTTGGAAAAGTGTCACAGGGGGCCGTCTGTATTATTTCTGTTTTATTATACAGTGTTTGTGGAGTGATGATGAAAGAACAGTGACAGCCACATCAGAAGACTGTACACATGTACACAAACAGACTGAGAGAGAGTGAAAGAGAGATAAAGGTCAAAGTTACCGTCAGTTGCCCTTCACTCTCGTTCTGCTTCCCTCGTGTGTTTCTGAAATTCAGCATTCAAAGGGAAAAATGTAGGGCGGGATTACTGATTTTATTCATGGGGAAATTACTAAATGATGGCTGTGACAAATTCAGTACTGTCTGAATCCAACTGGCCTGTTTTTAGTCATGTGTTTCATTTACAGGCTCTGTTTAATCGTGTTTGCGTCTCTCTGCAGGCTGAAAAGTTTGAATATGTCATTCAGTCACTGACCAGTGAGCTTCTTCTCATGCAGAAGAACTGACGAGCTATTGTCCAGCTCAGAGTCAATTTGCTTTTTTTCACAGCAGAAGGCTACGTATCACAAACACAGATTTTTATCCTGGGTAATTTACATTTTTAGCACGTCAAAAACATTTTCTTGTTAAACATGAACTGGTTTCTGTGTATGTCTGAGTGTGTGTGTTTTTGTGGTCACAGTATATATATTTTGTAAGTCATTTGCACCAGGTTTCTGGTCCTCCACACACATTTAGAGGAAACACTGTATAGCATAGCTTTTGAAAAGAATCAGACACCCCGAAAATGTTCTGCTAGTGCATTATGGGCCATGACCCTTCTGTGACCTCAGTGATGGATGGGCGTTTTGCATTTCTGAAATGGAGTCATGTGACTACATTATAGGGTTACACTATCAATGGGTGAAATGGCACCAAGACGATCGATGGCAGCGATCATACCGATAAATAGAGCAGGAGGTCAAATCAGGGTCAAAAGTGTGTGAGCATGTTTTCTGTGTTCCCATTTCTTTATTAACGCTGTTGCTGTTCTTTCTTCTGCCTGCCATGCTCTCTCTCTCTCTGTCTGTCTCTCTCTCTAATGCCACATGCCGACTTTCTAACCCAGTTCTCTAGTGAGCTCTGACCTCTTATGTAAGGTGTGTACGTGTATGTGTGGAGAGGTTTTAATTGTACTCTGACCTGTTGTGTAAGGTGTGCCTCCAAGGTGTGTTTGTGTTCCTGTTGTGTAAGGCTACATTATTGTGTGTGTGATAAGAACTGGAGTCATTCAGGCTGCACAGCAGTGAGATTTTCAGCAGGTCTGTACGAGATCTGTGTGTTTTACTCTACTGCAACCTGATCCATTTCCTGAAGATGAGGGAGACTGTGAAGACAACCCCTGTGTGTGTGTGTGTGTGTGTGTGTGTGTGTGGGGTTGCAGTCAGTCGTTGTTGTTCTAATTGATTTCTGAGTGTTCTTGTGTGATGTCTGGAGCTAATTCAGCTGGTTTACTCGTGTGTGTGTGTGTGTGTGTGTGTGTGTCTGTCTGTGTGTATAAATGTGTAATTTGTGTTTATGGCTCTTTTTTGTTTGTGTGTGTGTTGTTTGGTTTGTCTGTTGTCCCTCCTTTTACTGAAAGTTGCAATAACATAGTACACTAGGCAGAACAATAAATGTTCAAATGCTGTTTCAAAAGTACAATCATAAGAAATGACCATTATAGATGTTAACATGATGAAATCGCTTTGCCATCCTAGTCTGTGCAGAGATGGATCCAATATTAAAACTCGGCCTGCTCTGACAACACAAATGCTGTTGCATTGTGTTTAGAAATGAGTTTAGAAAGAATGCTTTCTGTACAAAAATACATGCTTTAAATTTATGCTTTTAAACCCTTAAAGCATATGGCCCCGTTTACATCTGTTGTGTGTGATTTTGTAATGAGGTCTGTTTTGAGCCCTGTGATGTTGTAATATAACTCTTTCTCAGATGATGTGCATTTATAAAGGTCAGGCACTTTAAGCTCTTAGCTTCAAGTGTCATAAATAAGAGATGGAGAGAGAAAGCAGGACTTCAGGATTTGAGGTTTAGATACTGAATATTCTGTTCCATGTTCATGCGAGCTGGCGTGAACATGCGACTGCCTTCCGTCCAGCAGGTGTGAGATACAAGGAGTCATCAGAGCTCTGTGTGTGTGCGTGTGTGTGCTCTGGTGGAGAATAAATAGAGCAGCAGTGTGATTTCACACCCCCCTCCCAGCATCAGTGCATCTGTGTCATGTCACTGGGTTCTGCCGTCCCAGAGTAACCCCCCTGCCTCACTCACAAACGCTTTCGTTCTCTCTCTTTATACTGCTGTCCTTATATAAATACACGTACTATATATAATGGCCCTAATGGAATGAGGAATGACAAAAGAACTTACACATCTTGAAAATGCATATTTTAATGTAATTAAAAAATACATGTAATTTCTTGAACAAGAATATAATCCTCAAATTTCTATTTTTAAACCCTAAAATTGTACACCTCCCATACATGTAATGTATAGACTGACTTGAAACACAACATCCTTTGTGCATAAATATGTAAGAAATACATTTGGTAATAAATTACAAATACATTTACATAATGCAATACAAATACATTTTATACATTTTTCAATGTGTTAGCAGCCCTGATACACACACACACACACACATCACATATTTCTGTGTATACACATGTGTGCTTGATTGACCAGAGCGATAGCACAGAAGGCTTTTGTATGGTAATGTGTGTGTGTGTGTGTGTGTGGCCTGAGGCTCCTCCCCCAGGGAGAGACGGACAGGTGTGAAACAGATTGAGTTCTGCCTCATTGATGCTGTCTCTACACACACACAACACACAAATGTATGCACAAATACATAAATACACCTGCACGTCCACACACAAAGCTGCAAACAACACAAAGCTGCACAGCCATAGTGTACAAATACAAATACACACAGACTTCACATCCAACACAAAGTTGCATAGTCATTAATGTAAATGTACACAAATACACACACACACACACTGCACATCCAACTCACACAACACAAAGTTGCATAGCCATTAATGTAAATGTACACAAATACACACACACACACTGCACATCCAACTCACACAACACAAAGTTGCATAGCCATTAATGTAAATGTACACAAATACACATGCACAGAGACATTGAGCAAACTGAAACACATACAACACAAATCTGTGTAACTATAAGTGCAAACACACACATAAATGCTTGTGTTGTGTTATTTTCTGTAACTCTTTTAACTGAAATACAGGACGTTTCTGTAAGTGTAATTGTTCTCTCTTTTAATTATCTGTAAGTATTCCGTCTCCTGCTTATAAGGCCACAAGAAATAACTAGTTACCAATTCTGACAAGACGCAGTTTGCTTTCAGTTTGATCGTCTTGAATACTCCACCCTGTTCTTATGATGTAACATCGGTAAACACTCTCCTGAACTGGAATTTCTGCATTAACTGGAGCCTGGAAACATCCAGATACATGTACTGCTGTGTACGTTTGTTACATGTGTTACTTATTAATGATATTAACAGAGTATGAACCATTTCTTCACTTCCCAGTCCCACCTGAAGCAAAACTTTAGTCAGAGACTCTCAGAATCATCCAGAACACACACCTCAGAACACACACCTCAGCTCTCTGCTGTTGAGCTCTTAGTCTCACACACACATCATGCCTGAAATCTGTTGACAGTGTGTTTTTGTTTGTTATTGGGCATGACCGAGTGCTTATACAAACACACATGAATCATTTGAGTCAGTGTTGATGTAATACGTGTTGTGTAAGCACATTTGTGAGTGTGTGTGCATATAGTTACTTGTCAGTATGTTTGTTGTGTGTGCATGTGTGTGGTCTTATGTTGTTGAGAGACACCATGTGTGGATCATATGTGAGTTTGGGCCATTAACTACGTATTAGTGTGAATGTGATTTTTAGTATGAACAGATGGATACACCTCTAAGCCCACACACATACACACATATACACACTATACAATACATTCATTTATACACACACACACGTTTAGCTAAATGTGTGTATATCTTATACTTCTACTGTTTTTATGTACAGATAATTAATGAGAAGAAAACTGGTGCAATTTTACCCACTTCACAAGCTGCCTGGAGAAAACCGCCCAAAAGAAACTATCAAGGAGATCTATCAACACTTGTGGTAAAAACAGCTTTAATAACAAAAATAATGAATGCGTTTCAGCTACAGATAACTGGTTATCAATAATGGCATTTTTAGATTTTTTTTTACATTTTATATAGACTTTCTGTATTCAAATCTTAATCTTAAATGGAGCATGGAAAATATTTTGTCAGATTTTGTAGGTTAACTTCTGGGGACATTGTTAACTAGCCCCACACACACATCACATACTTAAACAAACTGTATGAATTGTTTTGCAACCATAATGCATGCATTAGTTATGATTTACATTCAATATATTCACCAAGAGTCAGACTGACACATATATGGGGCCTGTTCTCACAGAGTGAAGAATCACTACAAACAAGACTTAACATAAAACAATTCCATGTGTTCACACCAAGGACAAAAATTCATCCAGAAACAGAAAATGACCTGATTCTTATTTGTCCTTTTGTTCCAAAACATTTAGCTGTGTTTCCAGGTTTTTTGGTGGTTTTATGGTGGATGGCAGGCCGTGTGAAAGGTGTGTAGTTCCAGGGTTCATTTCCCTTCTGTTCAGACAGAATGTTCCTTTCATTGTGAATATTTTATGCTCTTGGTGTAAATATGCCTTACGGTGTGTTTACGTCTGGGTGTAACTGTGTGAGCACTCATGAAGAGTAGCTGTTTAGAGTCTAAATAAAACATATGTTGCCGGCGTACACTGACAAACAGGCTATAAAGTGTTCAGACCTAATTTGTGTCACTGTATGTTTTTTATCTGAGACGTGATGAAACATGGCTGTTTTACAGGTAACACACTTGTACAAACACAGCACTGGAGAGGTTTCTGACAGAGTGGAAAAGCCAGTCACTATTAAACATTAAAGACTATATTTGCCATGCTTAGTGTGGTGTTAATGATAGTCTGCAGTCTGTCTGCGCTAGTCGTCTGTGCCGGCGGCTTTAAGACGGCAGGAACTGAGTTAAAGATGCTGGAGCCTGAAGTTCTGCCCACGTCAGATCTGTTTAACTGAGAGATTGATTTACACAAGAGACTGAAGCCTCAGGGTTGAAGATTTATTAGTGTGTTGTTGTAATGGAGAAGGTGAGGAAGCGTGTGCAAGCCTGTTTGTTGATCACTTCAGCACTGGTGTTGTTCTGACTGTGTGTGTGTGTGCGCTCAAGAGTGAATTCTGTCTGCTCAGGTTATTGTTGTTGGTGTCTCTGCGTGTAGATGGGATTTATTTTAAAGTTTTGGGGGGTAAAAACAGAGGAAAATTGCTGTTTTGTTGTGGGCTGCTGTCTGTTTCTCCAACTTTAGCTACTGTTATGTGGTCTCCTGCATGTGGGTGTAAAACAGATTGAGAAAAGCGCCACGCCCTCACGAATGACTGGCAGATGTTGGAGGGTGTTGTAAATATTCATGAAAGAGTTAAAATGCACATGCACACCCGGACACTATAATAAGAGAGCTGGTGTTGAGAGTTTGGGATCACTACTTGATTGTGTTGGTTACTGTTTAGACAACAGTGTGTGTGTGTGAGCACAGGTTTGCATGTGGGTAAACTTCAGAAACCATTCATGGCTGAATCTGACCTTTTCATGAGATGTGTGGTAAAGGTTCACTAAACCAAACCTTCACCACAGTTTCTGATCCCGCCTACCTCCCTGCACACCTACACACACAGACCCATCGCCGTCTCAACCACAGAGACGCAGACAGACTGGTGGGCAGCGACCCGATAGACTAGAACAAACCAAATGGACACACACGCAGACACTTCCTTCTTTGGCCTGGTATCAGGGTCTTGTAACAGTTATTGTAGTTAAACTGGTACATCTTGGTGCTAGCAACACAAAGGTCGTGGGTGCAGTTTCCAGGAAACAACTTGCTTACATGACATTTCAAAAAGTCAAATTATTATCTTAGTATGATTGATATCAGACTTTTAAAGTGCATGAAAGAGACCTGGTCAGCTCTTCTGAGCTGGTAAGGAACCATCTAGGAACTGTCCTGCACACCCTTGCGAACACAGAGCATCTTAACAGCACAGAAAAGCCCTGGCAACTACACACAACACCTCAAGATCCAACACCACTCATTTTTTCTGAAGAAAATGTAAAAATCTGGTTGTTTGCCTGTACTTATGAGTGTTTTAGTCTGTGTACACTGGGGTATGTGGGCTACTGTCCCAACACGAAGAGCCGCTCTGAGTCATATGGTGACTAACCATCAGAAAACTTGAATACAGCACCTTGATTCACACAAAACAAGATCACACACACAGACTCACTGTGAGACCCACAGACGTGCTGTGCGCATGCAGGTCAGTGTTGGAGTAGGTGTCGGTTGTAGGGATCAGGTGTTGTTACGGGTTAGATTAGGTAAGTAAAGTGGTTTAACCCTAATGCTCTATAACACATGAGGTTAATAATTCTGTGTCTCAGCCTTTTGCTGCCCAGGGGCCTCAGAGGGTAGAGAAACCTTCAAAACTAACGTTACTGTTTTACCAAAATGTTTGTTACACCCTTCAAATGATTTTAGTTCAGGGGTAATTCTGATGAACTTGAGGGTTATATTGTTTTTCTTTGGTTATTAAATGCTTAGTTTTTGTGTGAATAGTATGTGTACAGGTTTTCCTAAACTAATGAAGACCAACTTTCTGAAAACTCTTTGTATTTCCAAATGTAGTAAAACATGACAAACCAACATTTAAAGTGGTTCTTGCTATTTGAAATCAAATTTGCTTATGGGAGCGTCCACATCATTATCTAAGGATGAAAGTCGTTGCCTCACTGATCTAGCCTTTAAGGTGTGTATGTGTGTGTTTTATAGCGGGTGTCATTATATAATCATTAATACAATGACAGTACAGGTTTTCTGGGTTAGTGAGGTAGTGCTCAAGTGTGTCTTTGAAGTAGGTCAGTATATTGTTTGGTTCTAGCTGAAAGCCACTGAAGAAAAAACGTATTGTACCATCTTAATTTTCCCTTATGCTGGTTTAGTTACAGGATGTGTACATTAGAAGTGTTTTTACAGTGGGTTCATGAATGGCTGACACCTCTGTGTGTTAACACATTACTGATATCTTATCAACAGTTGGTGTGTGGAACAGGTTGTGTTGAGTCACAAACTTTGATGTGTGCTGGAAGAGCTGAGTGTGTGCTCAGTAGGTCAGTGTGTATGTGTGTGTGGATTTACTGAACCATATATTGGGGACACATTTGTACCCAAAAGTCAGTAAAATCTGAGTGTTTAGTTGTAAAAACACTATAAAAAATATTGTTAAGGAAAAATAGGGTTAGGTTATAGTGTTTATAACTAGCTGTGTATAAAAATAATAGAAGTCTATGGAATGTCCCCATTTAGATAGAAGTAAATGTGTGTGTGTGTTTGTGTGTGTACACACCTGCATGTATCTGGTGTGCACACAATGAGGAGGGGATTTGTGTTTCGTTTTTCATTCTTTCCCTGTTAGTCTGTCACTTTCACGCTCTCCAAGCACCAGACGTCACCTTTGTCTCATGATCACACTGTCCCTCACAGACTCACATTTCCTCAAGTTTGTTAAGTCTGTGTGCTTTTTAAATCATCTGAATCCTTTCCTTTCCTCTGAAGGAGACAGTAGATTAGTCCAGTCTGGTAGTACAGACAGACTCTGGTCTCCTGTTACTTCTGTAAGCTCCTCCTCACTGTGACCTTTGATCTCATGGAGTCTGTCAAGCTTCAGAGTGACATTTCAAATAAAGTGTTAGATATGGTGTGAGATTGCAGGCCTTGATTCCACCAAAGATATCGCCTTCACTGTCTCTCTCTTTTGGTGTTCAGTCTGATTGCTTTAAAGCTAGTTATTTGTACGCTAGTTGTGTTGTATTGTCATCCTGACCAGTTACTTTCCAAAACTAGATTTGGCATTTTTTTAATAAAATGTGGTGTTTGTACATGCAAAGGTCATGGCTAGAATGCTAGGATGTTGTCGGGGGTTGCTATGCAGGTGCTAAGATGTTGCTGTGTGGTTTCTTGGTTATGTTTGGTGGTTGTAATGTGGTTACTTGCTGGTCCACCCTTAAATGCAAGCATGTGATTTCTTTTTACCTTCTGTTTTATTGTCAACCATGTAAAAACCTGTTTATTCAATTGCTTAGAAATGTAGTGGCACCTCTCCTCAAACCACACAATCTGAAGTCTCATTTTGTCTGGAAAGCACCACTAACATGGAATTGTGCAGTGTTTGAATTTTTTAAGTGCGGTGGGTTAACGTCCTGGATATGTTTAGATGTTACAGTTGTTGTTGCCAGGCTGCTCATAAACTCAAGAGTCAGCAGCTGTCTACCTGCAGGGGTGCGACCTTTCGACATTAAGGTCAAAAGTCAAGCGCCCTAACCATTTCTGTTTTACAGCTATCAATAAAGAAATAAACCCAGTTTATCTGACAAAACAATGCTGTGGGTACAGAATGTTTATGAGTGGTGTGTTTGGGGGAGTTAATACTTCAGATGTGTGAATTGCAGAGTCTGTTTATCCCTCAACTGTGAAACCTGTCAACCATGAACAGTGCCTTGTAGACGTTTGGCTACAGTCCCCCTCTGCTGTTTGGAGGTGTGTATGTGGGGGGAATTCAGTTTCAGAATGAAGTGGCTGATACAGTGTAACCGTGTGCACGGTGGGTGTTAACCCTTTGATGATCCATCAGTGTGTGGCACCGGTGACAACTGATGCACCTGTTGAGTCAGCGAAGCCCACAAAGTGGGAGCAGAACATTGATCTAAAGGCCACAGCTGTTCTCACACACACCATTCATTTCTGCCATTGGAAATAAATATGTTAGAGTACTCAGACACATGCATGTGTCTGCTGCTAGTGTGATAGCAGCTTGGTAGTGTAACTGGATATGGCATACGCTGAGTGTGTGTGTGTGTGTGTGTGTGTGTGTGAGAGAGAGAGAGAGAGAGAGAAAGAGAGTAAGTGAGAGAGAGAGAGATCAGAGGACATCACACCCCAGTCCCAGCGGTCATTTCCGTCTTCATATCCCTTCTTCCTGTCTGCTGTATCCTATTATGTATTCCACTATGCACACATAAACAGCCTCTCGGTTCTGGACAGCAAAGATATAGTGCTGTAGTTGGATTGATGATTATGATTAAAAAGGAAACAAATATTCCTCAGTTTGACTGATGTATTTCAGAGAAGGGCTTTGCACATCTGCTCCTGTTGATGCTGGTGTCTGTTTTTGGTAGGCACTGTGCTCAGAGCAGCTCATGTCCTGTGTGTGTGTGTGTGAGATGTCCTTCCGCTGCTGTCCAAGAAGCCTGGTTCTCGTGACACACACCCGTGGTTTTGGCCGGACTGTTGTGTCTCGCTGCCACTGATGTAACCTTGCTAAATATAACGTGCTGATCACACGCACACAACGTCTGTTAGCCATTGAATGTACACACCGTGCTGTCCTCACACTTTGTCAAGAAACATCCTGATTCACACATGGCAGATGCCAAAGTTTCCTATAAAACTTTTAATTTGTGACCACTGTTTCACTTTAATGTTGAAATGTCTTGACTGCCATTTCCTGTTGTTTAGTTCAGCATTTTGGTTTTGTCTGTTATTTCTGTTCTATTTTTATGCCCGTTTTATTTACAGTACTCATCTGGTCTGTCCACTGTTCTCAGATCATTCTGTATGAAATGAGTTTGTCATGTCCTGTGTAAACCCTCTTGTTTTTTAATTCACCATAACGTCATGCTCCAGTTTAAGTCCGGAATATGTTTTAATCTACTCTGTCTAGCCTATTTAGTTGTTTTAATGTGTTCATTTTGAATATGCATGGCAACATTAAAGGTATTATTATTATTATTATTATCATTATTATCAGCCTGTATCTACTGAACAGAATGTCCCGGGACTATATATGGTATGAAGTTCTTTGTGACGTCACTGGACCGCCGGTCCAGAAGAGGCGGTCTTGAATACAGCGTTTTACTGCGTTATATGTTGTTGTTTTTTTTTCTTATTTCGACGCGTTATTATCGTGTTCAGTCTTATTAATAGACGGGAGGCGGAACTGTCGTCCCGGGTGGCTGTACGAGTAGGACAGTCACGAGTCAGGAAGCGGGCGGAGATGCGCCGGTTTGCGCTGTCAGGGAATTCCGGGGCCGTGCGCTGACGTCAGAGCCGAGGGCGGCGCTGCGTAGAGCAGAGCGAGCGCGTGCGTGCGTGCGTGCGTGTGCCCGCGTGATGCGCGTTGCCGAGCTCAGCCGGAGCTGTGCGCTTTAAAAAAGCCCGAGCCGCTCGAAACAAGCCGATACCCTTTAACTCCGACACAGACACACGGGCAGAGTCTGACCCAACACCCTGTCGACTGCAGAACCGCAGGACCGGAGAACAGAACCGGGCTCGCGGATTACTTCGCTTTCATTCAGCCCGGCTGGACTCGTATATTCCCGGAGAAGTTGCAGAGAGCTGCGCTCGCCGGTACGAGGAGATTGATCTCCCTCACTCGCGTTTGTGTTTGTGTGGCGGCGCTTCTCGTTTTGTACCAGAAGCGCGTCAGATTAAATGGCGATCGCTCATAATTAAATCATCTCCCCGGCTGACATCTTCCTCGTCTCGGATCACACGGGAGGAAAACTAAAAGAGGTCCCCGCGTCTTCTGCGACAGATCCTGACTAACTTTCGGGAGTAAAGACTGGAGGAGACGACCAGACGGAGTCGTACGACTGCCGGTGAGTCCGCTGTCTGTCGGTAATGGTGTTCACGGTACTTCTGTATTTGCGGTGACCGGACGAAGTGACGCTGCTGTCCGTGTGAATGAATGTGTTGTAGTAACGGGTGACCGGAACATCCCTGCTCGCATGTTAACTAGTTCGTGTCCAACTTCTGCCTTCAGGACAAGACGGGGCCTTTTGTCTTCTAATGTGTAGTGGTTTGTGGGGACTGTTTAATCCTAAACTGGGTGTTTGGTGGTGTAACGCGTCCGTGTGTGGTACTCAAACGCATTTATATGTCTTCATTGCGGGAGAGTCTCACCCCACGTGTGTTAGGAGGAAGGGGGTTGGGTTTGCTGTGTAAACTGACCCAGCTCGCCCGGCCCGGCCCGGCCCGGCAGATGAGCCCTGCCTACCCTGCGAAACAAAGAGTAGCGGAGCGCTTGGTCGGACGCGCGGTTCAGACGCGCGTCTTCCCCCGAGCGTCAGGAGCGTTTCGACGCTGCGCGTACAAATACGCGCACCGGTTTGGGCTCATGTTTATGCATGCCGGTCCCGATCCGGTGCTCTTTGTTTGACACGGCAGGGCAGGGCTGCACCGCGGGGACGGCCGAGCCGGGCAGCCTCGTAAAGTTGAATGGATTGCGCTCACTCGACTAAACGCGACTGTCTGAAAGGAAATCATTTGCATCATGTTTTACTACAACAAGCCCGCAGCCCTGCCCGGGGGTGGGGTGTTTCTGTCGGCCTGCACATCTTCCGATGCCGGGGTTAGGGGACATACGGGGGACTTTTCATCGACATGGTTTGCGTTCGGCACACATGATCGATTACTGGGAATGCGAAAGTCATTCGGGGGATGGGGGGGCCACTTTGCATTTTACGAGCGGCCGTAAACACCCGTGGAAGTAAATATGAGGGGATATAAGGGTATAAAGAGCGCTTTGATGACCGACTTCCGATCAGTTTGCGCGACTGACATCCAAACAGAGCGGCTGCGTTTGTTTCGCTTTGAAGTTACTTGTTGTGAATGCTGAGAGCATCTCCGCCCTTCATTATGATGACATAGAGATGTGTCAAAACGACAAGAAGGACACACAACGCTTAAAACCTATTCAGTGGTGACTTTGCTCTTGTCTGCCTCACTTATGTCCTTACTGTTAGGTTTGATGTCTCTTCCTTCACACCTGTGTGAGTAAACATTGAGGGAGAACTTCTGACCGATAACAGATCTGTCACCCTTACACAGATCGTGTGATAACATGTGGACAGACTGCTGATGTCTCATGTGGGTCAGTGGGCTGGTGGAGTGTTTACTCAACATATTGTTATCATGTTGGCCTTCAAGAGCCATAATGGCCGTGACAGTGAGCCAGGCCCGTGTGAGTGTAGCTGAACTGGTATTTCAGGACTGGGCTGTTAAAATAATCTCGTAGGTTGTAAACTACTCCTCGTTCATTCCATTGAGCTTCAACGGTTGTAGGAGTTTTTCCCATGTTAGGAGAGTGTGTGTGGTGACAGGAAAAGGAAGTGAAATCACCCGTTAAAAGAATTCACTTGAGAAAGTGTGTTTGTTGGCTTGGTGTGTCCATGTTGTTTTAAAGTATGTCTTTTTTAAGTGTTGATCACCCACAGACAACATAATATGCAAAGGAGTTTCGTACTGTCTGATAGGGAATTTTTTCACTTCTTACTGCCTTATTTTTTCCTTTGTCATCGTGCCCGTTTGTTATCTCACACTCTGGCAGAAAACCAGGGTGAAGGGAAAAGAGAGAGTGAGTAAAAGAAAGGGAGGGGTAGTGAAACTCGAGTGGGAGGGGTTGAGAAGAATAGAGAGAGAGTGGTGGAAAACAAAAAAGATCAGTCATGTCTGAGTCAGTCAGATGTTTTTTGGATGGAGTGAATGGCCAGGATGCAAGACACAGATTACCGAGATGTGTCGTGACGTGAGAGGGAGACAGACTGTTTTCCAGTACCATAAACATCTGAGCACGCACATACAGACACGTTTGATCTCATTTACGTCTTTATCGGGTCAAATTCTTCATTTATTCCTGGTTAACAACTGCAGTCATACGCTGATGGTTTGGAACGTGTGAGATTCTATTACCAGACGTGTTTCCTGAAAAGATCTTACACCGTCTTGCTCGATCAGATCCCTCTCCAACTTTCTGAGCGTCAGACATTAGTGTTTCCGTATGCTGCCACAGCAACCAGTTGCCATGGCAACCTAGATCCAGCTCGTCCGTGATTTGTCCTTTTTGTAACTCATAATTTATAAGTGTGTGTGTTTGTTGTTTGTGTCTAATGCCCTGGTTTCTGGGAAATGAAGAGTACACGTGTAGGAGGGGGCTTTTAAGGGGCTAATAAGACACAAACAGACGAGAGAAAACAGAGAGGTTTAAGGTTTGACTCTTCTAGAAATGAAGAGGTAAGATGTTTTGATGACTACAGAGAGAAGTAATTCCTGGTACTTTCTATTGAAGAGTGTTGAAGACGGTGTAAGACCAAACTAATTTCCTGACATTTCAAAATGACATTTCGGCACATTTGTACGTGCTGTGAAACTGAACACATTTAAAGTTTGATCGCAGATGGCTGTGTAGACACTCCAGACTTTCATGTCTAGCAGACGCTCGCACACTGAGTCACTGCCAGTCACACACACAACGCTCGTCTCAGCTTTTTGCCATTTGGGCTTTGTGTATGTGTTGAGTAATATGCTGGTACACCAGCAACTTTTTCTGTTCCTTAAAAGTTTTACTCTGCTTCTCTGAAGATCAGTTGCACAAGTTGAGGGACAGGAACATGACAGAATGAGACCAAATGAAACATTCACTAAGTTTCAGTGGGAATTGAACCAGACACCTGACCAGTCCTTGTGTTCAGATGATGGACCATTCATAAATACACACAGAGTATGTTCCACAGGAAGTGACATCATTCCTCTTAGTCTCTTTATGACAGCCTCTCCCTCATGTCTCTTGAGAGGCCCACTTCCTGTTGCTCTGACGAAAACTTCCTGTCTTATCACAGCCTCTCTCAATCTGTTCTGCTTTCATTAATGTCACATGGTGACCCAATTTTAAAGGCTGCTTTTTATGCAGCTTGTATAACAGCACAGGTGGAGATGTCACAAAATCTTACATCTAAGGCTTCTTTAAAATTTCTGCTGCCATTTTAACATCCTTTCTGCCTGTTTAAAGATTTCAGAAGCATGTTTTCTGAAGTGGTAACACAGGTACGTCAGAGTGAATTTGTTCTTGTATGATTAAAATCAGTGGTAGTAACTGTTTACACCTCATTCAGGGTGATGACTAAACATGTTTTCTCAGTAGTACTCACTGCAGCGACAACATCTGACACTGGTTATTTACATTTAACAAGACATTACCACTGGAGTTGCTCAGAGACGCATCAGGTGTCTCTTGCAGTAGACTCATACCACGAGCGAGACCTGAATTTATATTTATATCTGAGTCAGCTTTCCCCTCCAAAGACACATTCCTGATCACTCCTGATGTGTCCTGAACATTCAGCCTACATGTTTATTAACAGCTGACATCAGAAAGAAAATATCAATTAAAATCTTTTTAATGTTCATTTAACATCACTATGATATCCATACCTGTGATGTTGGGGTTTATCTTTTAATGCTTCAGCTGACTCTCTAGCAAACACGAGAACTGTGTTAAAGCAGGTTGAGGGCAATTATACCGTAAAAAAGAAATTAGAGCAGGGAAAGCAATAACGGTCTCTGAGCGGAGCCGGCGAGATTTGAGGGAGACAGTTGTGACATTATGAAAGCATAATAAGTTTGGCTGTGAAAGTTTATTGTAATGTTATTTTTGGAAAAAGCTATGTTGAAGGTTTTTATAAAACTATATGCAGCCATCTGGTTCTGCAGGGGAGACTCTGAGACATGAGCGAGCGCTGCGTGTCCTGAGCTGAACTCTCTCTGGATCAGAATGTACGCTGTGCTGCGTGTGGGTGTGTGTTTGTGTGGATGCTACAAGTGCGGGCTTGGAAAGCAGAGACGCCATCGTGACGACTCAGCCTTGCATCACTGGCCGAGAACAGACGTAATCTGAGTGTGACGTTGTGTTTCCTTGTGCCGGTGTCTGTGTGTGTGATCTCTATCTGAGGTGGGTTATGTAACAACAAATGCTCACACTCGGGCCCTTCCGCCAGCCCCCGCTGCTCACTGACAAACTGTCCAGCCCTTCTGATTCCTCAGCACTGCCTATCTTTATCTCTAATCTGTTTTCCCCTCTCATGGTTTCCAAGCTTACACTGCTGTTCCCTGATTCCATTCCATCTCATTCTCTTCCACATGCTTATATGCTCAGCTGGCTTCTGTGTAGTTTTACAGGAACGGCTGGTGGAATACTGTCGTCGTGTTTTGGGAATGACATCACTTACAGGACCCGTAGCGCTATTTTGAGAATAATCTCTAAGTGTGAGATCTGATTTAGGAATAGTTTCCATATGGCCCTTACTGATGTCAGTCACTATTTGTTGACCAGGAAATCATAACCTGAATCAGTGCCCTGAGTTCACCTCAGTTTACTCTGTCCAGTTTATGGTTGGTTAGACTTGAGTTGGTAGACTCATTTCTGGTATTTGTTTGTTCGATTGATTGGACAGGGTTAGTTGAAGACACCCACGGATGTGGCCTTCGTTTACTTTGGTCTTTTTAGGTGCTGATCTGGTAAGTTGGACTACCAAGCCAGTGACTGGAATAGTTTTTTGATGTTTATTGTCATGGGGATTTTTATCAACCAGAGCAACATGGGGGTGAGCAGGGGATTTTCTAATTATGACGTCAGGGATGTAATGTTCACGAATCAAACGTGATATGAAACTGAATGGACTCAAAACAGTTGTGTTTGTTTCTGAACATATTTAATATGGGTAGATACACAACATGAATGTAGCATGAAAGCAGATGCAAAACCATGAAAGCAATAAACCAATAACCACACAAACACATGTTCGCTATTATAATCAACAGCACCGCAGACCAGCTGTCCTCTGATGTCTGATCAACATCAGCGAGTTTCAGATTCCCTGGTTTGGTGAAACGGGAAAAAACCCCTCGGTAATTTTACAGTATGTTTGTGCGTTCACAACACATCGTGGCAGAAATCGGTGACGGCACACTTTGAGAAATTTCCGATGCTGTCACTGTGGTGGACCGTAAAGAGTGTGAGAGACGGGGGCGGAGTCTGGGGTGTGGGGTAAGCCCTTTCCACAGCTGAGTAATGGGAGTTCCCCGGTTAGAAGATACACACGTGTAGCAGTCATGAGCGTGTTTCGATATGTGTCTTTTTCAATGAAAAACGTTTCATTCAGAATCAATTAAATCACTTTCAAGGCGTTATCCAAATTACTAGAAATGCGTATTTACTAGAAATGCAGAAATTCTTGTGAAAGCTAGACGGCAGCAGTTTGATTCGTCATCGTATGAGTTATAGTGAAAGGTTTCAGTTTGTGTGTTTTAACATGAGTCCAGAGCACAACATGCCACTTCTCGTCTCGCTTCAAGCACATTCAAGAAACATGTAAACCCACCAGTCTGTACTCAGAACATGCATGACAAATGTGTATATTTAAACACACACCCTTGCCGTTAATCTAGAGGCACATTCCCTCTGACACACACACACTTTAGTGTTTTTCTTGGCCCCAGTTCTCACATCCGATCGCTGGCTTTCCACATGGATTCCTCTGTGAGGGTCAGTCGTGTTTATTCAGATACCTCCTCACAATCACACAGAATTGCAGTGCTTTTTTTTCCTCTGGAGTCATTTTTGACACTTTGTCTGTCACAGATTAGTGTTGCCACAGCTGCAAGATACTGCGACATGCTGATCAGTTGGAATAAAGCCAGTGTAAATACAAATCAAATCACTGATCATTACCTCTGTGTGTTTCTCTCCACAGTGATCCACAACCACAAAGCTGGCCGAGATGGTCGACTATTGGTGCTAAACCCTTATTCTTCAAACGTCTGAGAAGTGCCGCTAGATGTTTTTTTGACAGGTAAAAGTGTATGTGTGAGTGTGTGTGAGTGTGTGTGAGTGTGTGTGAGTGTGTGTGAGTGTGTGTGAGTGTGTGTGAGTGTGTGTGAGTGTGTGTGAGTGTGTGTGAGTGTGTGTGAGTGTGTGTGAGTGTGTGTGTGTGTGTGTGTGTGTGTGTGTGTGTGTGAGTGTGTGTGAGTGTGTGTGAGTGTGTGTGAGTGTGTGTGAGTGTGTGTGAGTGTGTGTGAGTGTGTGTTTGTTTGTTTGCAAAATTCAGGCACATGCAGCGTAGGAGTGACATAAGAGTGACAGCGAACTGCAGTGTCATATTTATTTTGGTCCACACTAGAAGCTAAATCCAGAGTTCCTGAAATATCATAGAAGCCTTTTAATAGTGTGAAACAGTGAGCCAGAGAGTGGGTGGGCCGCTCTGCACTGTAGCCTCAAAATAGACACATACGCACACACACCATTGCTGTCTGACTAAACCCGCTGAGCAATGAATGGATCACACACACACCGTGTCCAAGAAATCTCAGAATACTGTCTTATTTTTATCTTCTCACTAATTATTGCCTCTTTGTTAAAATCATGACAAAATCATCTTGACTTCAAAGAGAATAAGAGCTTTTCAGGAGAACATTCTCCTGTGTATATTCTAGGAATAACCCATCAGGTTATACTGCTTTTTATGGGCGATGAGTTTTGCATAATGTGGCCTGTTTGGTTGTGTGTGTTTTGTGCTATAGAAAGAGAACGCTTTTGTTTGCCACTTTATGCTCTTTTGCCAAGTCCATAATTAGTGTGTTGGGAGGCTTTCTCTTTATGCATATATATATATATGCATGTATGTATGTGTGCCAACCAGTTTCAATGCATGTGTTAGTGCAGCCAGCGTGCGGTCGGTGTGTGTGTTGCATGCGTGGGAAGCTCTGTGTGTTTGCATGTGTGGGTGTGCAGTGGGAGCACAGCCGGTCTTCTCACTTGGAGTCTCCCAGAAGAACACTTTAATTTTAGATCTGTCTTTCTTTCCTTAATCTATCCCTCCATCCTGTTTAGGCCTTCTGCTGCCAGCCCCCGCGCTCTCGTTCTTTCTCCGTCTCTTCCTCTCTCCATCATGCCTGGCCTAATGAGATTAACCTCAGTGTCTTTCTTGTCATACACACACACACTCATACACACACAAATAATCAAACTCAAGCAACACAACACAAGTACACACACTCTTTTATGTACACACACAGGCATCGCTGGCTTGACTCCAGGGCCCCACTCATCCCTCCCTCTCTTCACTCTTTCTCTCTGCCAAGAGGCCCTAGGAAGGGTTTTAATGACCTCAGTGTACTCACCCTATAGGTGAACTCCCACAAGCCCATCTGTGCACACTTTTCTCCCATTAGAACACTGAAGAGTACTGCCCCCTAGAGACAGCCGGCGGTACTGAAATTCTAGAGCGTTCCTTTGTTTGTGGCTGCCTCCAGGCCAAACACTCGTACAACCCACAAAGGCTGTTTTTCCCCACTGTGTTTAATGGATTAGACTGTATATTTGTGCCTCACCCTTATGCACCATCTCTCCTCTTTTCTTTGGCTTTCTAGTTGGCAGGAGCAGCAGTAAACAGCTTCTCCTTTGTGTTGGTGAGTGGCCTCTCTCTGTTGTGCAGTGGAGGGCTTCACACTCGCAGCTAGTGTGGTGAGTACCAAGACATTTGAAAAGAACAGTACACATTGTAGTCCAGTGTTCACTTAAAAAATATATTTATGGATTATGTGTACATGGACTTTTTAAAACGATACAAACATAGTTTCATACCATTAACTAACATAGGTGTAATTGATAAGTAAAGAGATTAACTGCTTTCTCTGCTGTCTGACTTTTCAGGTCAGAATTAAGCCAGCATGGAGGTTTAGTAGTTTAATAGTTCAGTGTCACAACCACTTAACTTTCTCAATTCTTTCAAATTTTCTGGCTGCTACTTGATCTATTATGGAGGGTTATGTATTGAACAATACACACCTTTAATTAGGTGTTAATTAACTTGAGTCTCCACAAAATGTTTTGTTTACAGCTGTATGAGATGTTGTGTTTGTTTCTGGACTAGGCTGGATGCATCACACAGCAGAACAGTTTGGTGGGTGCAGCACACGGGACCCTTTTCCTCTGGATGGTCTCAACCGGGGACGATGGGCTCCTGTGGACAGCCGCGCCTGGCCACCACCCCCCAGGTATATATATCAGGGTCACACAAGAGCTTTTAGGAACCACAAACAAATGATATGTTCGATAAATGGCATTCATTTGTTTCAAATGTTTCATTTTAGTTATTGCCAGTATGTCTTTGAAGCACTGTTAACTATTGGAATCATCAAAGAAATACCTTTTCTCCTGATAGGTGCATACCTGGTGTCAATCAACACCAGTTCCTCCCCCATCTCCCTCCCAGTCACATGTCTGGGCTAAACCATCCAAGTAAATTCTTAAACAATGGGTGAGTTTCCACTGGCTAATTATTATTTATTAAACAGTTGTCTGTGGCAATAAGTTTGACATTGTAAATTTATGCCTGTGTTTTTTCCAGTCCCTTACCTCGAGGGGATAAGCAGGACCTGTCTCAGGCTTTGTTGCCAGGATTACAGAGGGTACCCCCAGCACCTCCCAGACCTTGGGAACCAACCAGAACTGGCCATGGATACGAGCCATTGCCTGGTGATGATCTCAACCGGCTGCACAATAGCTACAACGCAGGACCTCCTGTACACCTGACAGCTCGAGCCAGTCAGCTATTGAAGGTGGATATTGACCTCAGACCTCATAATATTTCCTTTTACATGATGTCTTAAATATTTAAAGCTGCAAGTTGTACCATTTTCTTGGTTAAAAAGGTTAAAATCTCTTGATTAAGTAAATTACAGATCAGTGTTCAACGTGTAATAAATAATATGAATAATGACTGGAATGAATAATAACTATTTTGCTATTTGTCTTCACCAAAATTTCATACAAGAAGTTATTGATGTTAATTGTTAATGTTAAGTTGTTGATGCACTTCCAGAATTATTTTACTAACCTCTTCCCCTCCGTTCCTTTATCCACAAAAACGGTGTTCTCATCCTCAGCATGGCCCTAGGCCCATGTCTCCATTGTCTGATCTGTGGACTCAACCTCAGGTTCAGCAGCAATCCAGGGGACCTTATTCTCATGTGGGTCACTTAAAACGACCTGGGCCCCCTCTTGGAGAGCCCTCTGTCATTCAGCACACCCCCACTCCATCTCTGCACCGACCCATTGAGAACTGCCCCAGCCCCAGCAAAAGAAAAAAGAGCTCTGAGCAGGTTGGCATCACCTTATTTTAGTTAAATCAAGAACTTATCATTTAAAGACTCTATCTCTGCATCTTCTAGTCCTAAATGTGTTGTAGACAACATTTAAATGAATGTCTCTGCTGATTTCAGCAGATCTCTCATCCAGCCATGCAGCGTATATCTGGGCCTCCTGTACATTTGAATCAGCAGCCCTCCTCTCACAAGCCTGGCTTTTGGAACCCACTGCATAGAGGAGGAGTACCCTGGAACCCAGCAGAACGCAAAAGTGGACCCATTGATTTCCAGGTGAGTCAACACTGATCTGAATATTAACATTTGCAATATTTTTTTTCTTTTTGTCCAAAAGCTTAAAGGGATAGTTCAGCCAAAAACAAAAATTCTTGCATCATTTACTCACCCTCATGTCATTCCAAACCTTTGACTTTGTGCTGAGAAGCACAAAAGATACTTTATGTTGGTACCCAAACAACAGTGGCACCCAATGACTTCCATTGTATGGACACAAAACAGAGACACATTTGTGTGTATGGACACACAGAGACATTTCTCAAAATATCATCTTTTGTGTTACTCAGAAGCAAGAAGTTCATACAGAGTGTTTGGAATGACATGAGGGTGTGTATATGATGGAAAAGTCATTTTTAGGTGAACTATCCCTTTAATAAATTACATTTAATAATAATCTTTAATAACCCTTTAATAAATTATTTGTCACTGCCATTTCTGTTATTAGCCTTTACATTTTCTCTCATTTCATTCATTACATTTACATTCTGGGTTTCCTGTCATTTCACATTTGATGTACTTTGCTAATTTCCTTATTCTCTTTTCACAGGACAAGTCGGGTATTGGAAGTTTCCCATACAAACCACCTCCCCTGAATCCGTCAGCTATGGCGCCACCTACTATAACTCCCTCCGGAGGCTGTAGACAAAGCAGAGGTCCTCCTCCACAATCCCACAAGACCCATCAGGGAGCACCTTCACACAACCCTCACATCCACCATCCTACACACCCCTACTCCAACAACAGAGCTTCAGTACAAGGGAAACCAGAGAGTACTATTTTACGAAGAGTACATGATTCTGGATTAAGTTCTGTGGATAGTCAGGCTCCAGCAACTACATCCTCATCATCACCGCAGGCAGATAGGGAGCGTCCAGCACCCTCACCAGCAAACCACACCACTGTGCCTTACAATCATCCCCAGTTCCAGCCTCACCCTGGCCTGGTTCATTCCTCCAGCCCGCTGGCCAGCAGTCATGCCCAGGCCTCAGTACCTCAGCACAACCCCCACAAACCCTGGAGGAACCAGGTTACCCACGGACAGCATGCAGTAAGTAAATCTTACACATACTGCGTTCACTGACAAAATCTGCCTCTGATGCTTAGAACTGATTAACCCACATAAGATTCGGAAATTATTATCTGTTTACTGTGTGAAAATGTTCTACTTCTATGAATATAGAATATAGATGACTATATGCTGTAAACAAACATGTTTTTGTTGACTCATAAACACTCAATATTCATTCTTCTTTAGGAGTCACATAACTATTCAGCAACAAGGGATTCTCAGGTTGCCACTCGCCCTTCCCAGGCACAGAACAGGGTTGGTGGGGACAACCAGGGTCCAGGGACCCCCCAACGTGTGAGCCTTTCTCAGGCACCTGCCCGAACACCTGTGATTACTCCAAACTTGGAGACTCCCCATCCATCTCGCTCCCTTGAACTATACACAAATGTTGGAAGCATCCCTTCAATTAATTCAACATCACCTGCCACTTGCTCCAACACCCTAGCAAGCTGGAGAGCCCCAGATTCTTCAGTGCTAATCTCAAACCCAAACAGTGTATCCATGAAAGGTCAAATCTTGCCGCATCTAGGGCGCCAGGATGTCCACCCTGGTGTTGGAACCCATCGACAGCCACACAGAGTGACACAATCCCAACTTCAACAGTCTGCTCTGCCCCACACAGGACAAAACAGATCTAACTACACCCCAGTGTCGTCAGCCCCTTCCACCACAAACTCAGGACTTCAGAGATCAGTGGACAGCATCACCACCAGCAAAAACTCCAACACTCTCCCAAAGCTAGACATTTCCCCAGTACAACGCACTCAACCTCCAACACATGTAACAGTCAGCTCAGCTCTCCAGCCAGTATCCAGCTGTTCATACACCACAGTGCCCATCCAAACATCCTCTGCAGTTTCTCAGGCAGCTACTCTTCAAGTCCCAGTCCAACAAAGGCCTTGTTTGCAACCTACTGCCCCAAGCCCTCAGTCTATTGCTGATGCTTTAAATAAACTTGATGCAGAGTTGCAGGGTCACGTACAAGCAGAGGAGAGAAGGCGAGAACAGGAGGACAAGCGGAAGCGGAATGAGGAAAGACAGAAAGTGGAGATGAAGTCACACAATGAGTCAGCAATCAAGAGTCTAGAGCGTTTGTTGTCAGGGAGTGCCCCTGAGCCTCCACCCCCTCGTCTGTCTCCAGCCAATGCACCCTCTTCCATTTCACCTCCTAGCCAGTCTTCACCTCCCTATCCCTGGTTAAGTCGAGGTGGAGTGCCACCACGCCCTTCTGGAACTGCAGCAACCCTTCTGGAACGATCACAGCCACCACCTCTCACTCCCCAGACAGAATATGCCCGTGAGAAACAGAGGCAGAGAGAAATGTGGAAGAGTGGTGTATCCTCCAGTCCCCCATCGCATAATTCTACGTACCCTTCCAAACCTGATCTCATCAGCCGATCTGACAACTACAGCCACACAAAGCAATCAAAACCTGATCTATCCAAAGCCATCACCCTGTCAAAAGCCTCTCATAATGTTGGAGTTTTGCCCAACCCACCACCCCTGCGGGAGCCTCCTAAACTTTATCAGGCTGTCCCTAAAGATGCTGGGTCTTCATACACATCAGTCAGCACAAATTCAAGCAACCTGCAAAAACAAATGCCTACTACAGGACTTGGAAGTTTAGGTGGCAGTGTCAGCAGCTGCAGTGGTGACTCTGATGGTGCACAATTTGAGGAGGAAACTTCCGAGCTCTTGCCTGATGGATTAGCCAACATTATGAAGATGCTTGATGAGTCCATCAAAAAGGAAGAGGAGTTGTATTCTGGTCAGAGTGGGGAACAGGCAGTACCAGAACCTCCATTTTCTATGAATGTGGCTCCACTGAAGAGTTACTTATGTGCTCCAGACCTCATGCCTGCACTAAAGCAATCTCCAACTGTAGACTATCAGCAGGACAGTCATGCAAGCCCACCTGTATTAAGTCGTCAAGGTTCACTGGCATCTCCTTGCAGCCGTACTTCTTCACTTGAGGAAGAAGAGGAGGTTCTAAAAGTGATTCCTAAGCATGCTAATGCCATTAGTATGCAGTCCCAAGAAAAAATTTTGGCCACAGCCGGAACAAACTACCGCCATAGTGACTTGGCCAAGCTGTATGGCCTTCCAGAGGTGGAAAAGAGTGAGTGTGAGGATGATGAAGAAGCAGAAGATCGAGAAGATGAAGCTCCATCCTACTCACCACCACCACCACAGCGGCCGCACCTCCATCAAACAGGTGTGAACAGCATGTCTAAAAGCCGTGCATCTGTGCTTGAGAGCCAGAAATACACCTACCGTGGTGGTCCCTTTGGTCGCCCTCCTCCTTCTGCTTGTGTGGGAGTGAAATACTCTTCCTCTCTTTCTCTGGGGCCTGACATTTGCCAGCAACAACAAAGCACTTCCCCTACATCAGGTTCAGCCAATCACCCAGGCTTTAGCAGTCCAACTCAAACCCCTGCCAGTAGTAACTCAGGTCAGTCCTGCCCCCTCTCACCGACAAATTGGGCATCAGAGAGAAAGATAAGTCAGTCAGGTTTTCTAGGCAGTGATGATGAGGAATGCGAGAGAAGAGAATCCGTAAGAGAGAAGGACTCTGGAAGTCTAAAGGAGTTAGCTGAGTTAGTGGAAAGGCGACCAAAGCTGACCACCATCTCAGAGTCCTCACTAGCTGAACTTGGCCATAGCTATGAGGTGACCAAACATGTACTCCCTTCTAAAGACTACTCAAAGACAGAGTTCCAGGAGATATGCAAACCTGATAAAGAAAAGAACAGACACAGAGAGCGAGATCAAGAGAGGAAACGCAAACACAGCAGCAGTAGCAAGAAACATGAGGACAGAAAAGAGAGGAAGAGAAAGCACAAAGAAAAACAAGATGATGGCTCCCTTTCCTCCTCCTCATCTTCCAGCTCCAGTAGACGGCACAAGGAAAGAAAGTCACACAAGGAAAAGATAAGCAGGCAGGTGCTGGGTAACCTGGACCTTCAGAGTAAGGAATTGAGGGATAAGGACCAAGAGTGTGGTGGAGACAAGAAGAGAAGGAAAGAGGAATGTAGTCGACCCCAAAGTGAAGGAGAAGAGTGGGCATGGAGTAAAGACAAGAGTAACAATTCTGAGCACTCCTCTGATCTCCCATCAGCTTCATCAGCATTATGTTCTGATGACCTGCAGAAACTGAAAGCATTGACAGATGGGCCACCCAAAGAACTGAAGATCCGCCTTATAAAGGTGGAGAGTGGAGACAGGGAGACCTTCATTGCATCAGAGGTGGAGGAGAAAAGGATCCCTCTGGAGGAGATCACCATAAAGAACACAGCTAGTGAAATCATCAGAGCATGCAAGTAAGTGTTGTTTGTATGCACCAGTTTTTGGCTGTCTTTATCTGGACAATGAAAGGCCTTATGTCCTATGTAATGTGTTTTTGTTCCAGGGGAGCTCGGGTGAAAGGGAAGTTTAAGGAATCTTACCTCCTACCTGCCTTCTCAGTCAAGCCAGTTTTGACTACAGAGCATCCCATCCCCAGAGAGAAGCTGAATCCCCCCACACCAAGTATCTATGTAAGCATATATTAACTGACAGCACTAGTAAAGCAAGCCTGTTGTCTGTCCACTGCCCCCTTGTGGTCATTTTCTGTATAACATGCAGTAGTCGCTATTTAGTAATAATTTGTTGTTCAGTCACGGTTGATGTTCAGTTGTGTATTTCAAGCATGTTTTAATGGTGTCATGTTGGTGATTTTATGCAGTTGGAGAGTAAGAGAGATGCGTTCTCTCCAGTGCTGCTGCAGTTCTGCACAGATTCAAAGAACCCCATCACTGTCATCAGGGGATTAGCAGGTTCCCTCAGACTGAGTGAGTTAATTCATGCACAGACAGACAGACAGTACAAGGGGAATAATGGGTAAAACTCCAGAAGGATATAAGAATTTGTGGAGGTCCATACAGTTGCTTTCATATAAAATAAGCCTTGTTCTTTCTCCTTCTCTTTACAGATCTGGGCCTCTTTTCCACTAAGTCTTTGGTGGAGGCAAATGGTGATCATGCAGTGGAAGTGCGGACTCAGGTGCAGCAGCCAGCAGATGAGAACTGGGATCCAAGCGGCACTGGCCAGACGTGGCCCTGCGAGAGCAGCAGGTCGCATACAACAATAGCTAAATATGCCCAGTATCAGGCCTCCAGCTTCCAGGAGAGCTTACAGGTGAGAACACAATAAGACAAGACATTATCCTTTAGATTCACTCAAGTTTTTTTTGCTCATCTCACCACCACACTGTTCGACTTTGCAGGAAGAGAAGGGCAGTGATGATGAGGATGATGATGATGATGTGAAATCAGCCACTAACTGTGAGAGCACAGCTAGTAACATGTCAGCTTCCAGCGCTAGGTGATTCATCTGCTAAACATTTCGAAAACTAATGGTTTTCCTTTAAACATGTCACCAATATTTGTCACCCTTTTATGTAAGTGTGTGTAAATAAAGATTGTGTGCTTAATATGGCTTTATCTCAACAGTAATACAGAGCAGAAATCTGTGGGGAAGATAATAAAATTTGGCACCAACATCGACCTGTCTGACCCCAAAAGGTAACAACATCGACCTGTTTGACTTTGACTTTCCCTGTGTTTCTCTTTTTAATGATTTGGAAAACTTCACCATAAATGTGTAAATGTTGCTGTCTTGTGTTTTCAGATGGAAGCCCCAGCTGCAGGAACTGCAGAAGTTACCGGCGTTCATGCGCGTGTCCTCCAGCGGCAACATGCTGAGTCATGTGGGCCACACTATTCTGGGAATGAATACAGTTCAACTGTACATGAAGGTCCCTGGATGCCGCACACCAGGTTTGTGTTTAAGAAAAGACAATAAGTTCCTGATTTGACGTTCTAGCTCTTTATTGATGTTAGGCTTCATGTCTATGCTTGTGTCATCAGGACATCAGGAAAACAATAACTTCTGCTCGGTGAACATCAACATTGGACCTGGAGACTGTGAGTGGTTTGCTGTACACGACAACTACTGGGGGGCCATCAGCGAGTTCTGTGAAAAGTAAGAAACTGAATCTGTAACATCACACGAGCCCATCACTCATTCATTCATCATGAACCACAGCAGTTTAAATCATTCAGAAGGAACGTAATAGCCAAATTAAGTAAAGATATTAAACCCTGAATGAAAGTAATGCTTATTTTAATAAAAATGTAACTTCGACTGAATGTGTGAAATGAATTCTTCACTCAGGCATGGAGTGGACTACCTGACAGGATCATGGTGGCCGGTTCTGGATGACCTGTACCGCGCTAACATCCCAGTGTACCGCTTTATCCAGAGGCCAGGAGATCTAGTGTGGATCAATGCAGGCACTGTGCACTGGGTTCAGGCTGTGGGCTGGTGCAACAACATTGCTTGGAACGTGGGGCCTCTGAACTGTGAGTAGCTCGCACCCACTAACTTTAAGAATGAACTTCCTCTCTGTTGGTTTTTAGCATTCAGAAAGTGCTGGTTTATTTTAAACTCTTTAACTAGCAGTGTGTCTGAAAATCAGTATTTAGTAGTGTTGTGTTAGATGTGTAACTCTCTCTGTTCATTCACATTTGTAGCGTATCAGTACCAGCTGGCTTTAGAGAGATTTGAGTGGAACGAAGTGAAGAAAGTCAAATCCATTGTTCCCATGATTCATGTGTCCTGGAATGTGGCTCGAACTGTCAAAATCACAGACCCAGACACGTACAAGATGATCAAGTGAGTCTGCAGCTTCATCACAAAGTGTTTGGGAATAATAAATCGGAAAATTATTTTAATGCGTGTCTGGTTGCTTCTTTCAGACACTGTCTCCTGCAGTCCATGAAGAACATTCAGATCCTGAGAGACCAGCTGGTGGCAGCAGGGAAGAAGATCTCCTACCAGAGCAGAGTGAAGGATGAGCCGGCCTACTACTGTAATGAGTGTGATGTGAGGAAATCCCCTTATTTTAAACAACTTCTGAATGCCTCCTCACATCCCAGTGTTTCCAGAGTACAACTTCATTCTGCTTGATTATTTGTAGCTGTGGACAAGTACAAGCACAAATGTTTTAATGTGGTCTTTAGCTCTGAAGTCAACATAATGAGACATTTAATCATGTAGAATGTGGCAGCACTCGTCATGTGTGCTGCACGTGTGCAGTGTATTCAGTTCAGGTACCAGCAACATCAAGAAACTCAGTTCAGATTCATTTATATTGTGCTTTTCACAGTGTTGCATTGTTGCAAATTAGCTTTACATATGAAAAGAAACACAGGAACCCAAAAAATGAGCACTAGTAAAAACAAACACACTGTAATTAAAGCAGAAATACACAGCAAATTTTAAATTGCTGTTAGTGGAGGAAGGTGTAGTTACAGCATCTACCAGCAGGGGCAGTCTTGAAATGCACAATTACAAAGGACTCCAAGACCTGTGAGCTTCACAGGAGCTGTGGACGTATTCTAAAAGCCCGTGGACTGATTGTTCTACAGGTGGAGGTGTTTAACCTGCTGTTTGTGACCAGTGAGAACGGCAGTCGGAAGATGTACGTGGTGCACTGCGAAGACTGCGCACGACAGCGCAGCCCCAACTTCTCCAATGTAGTAGTGCTGGAGCAGCACCGTATTGAAGAACTGATGAGTGTGTATGACTCCTTCAGCCTGGTACGTGCACACACTCAACCCCTCATGATTGCGGTTTCAACCTCAAACAAGTCACTAACTCTGTTCTCATTTGTGTGCGTTCTCAGGCCAGCACTCCCAGCTCTCGATGAGGACGCCCCCTCCCCTCACACAGCCATAACCAAAACTCCTGCTTGCAGGACAAGATTAGATTTTTTTTTGTATTTTTATTTTTTCCAACAGTAAATTAACTACTACTGCTAATATTTGTCGAACAGCCAATTGAAAACCAGTTTACTCAGCATTGTTTACAGAACCAGAAATCAGCCAATAAGAAGGTTTTGTGTACCAGCCTCTAAATGACTCTGAGGGACGCACGGAACGCAGTTTGGTGCTCACAGCAGTAGAGTTGATCCTGTCACCTCTGGCATGTCAGCTTTGGTTTGTTTTCTTTGTTGCTCGTCTTGAATATTGAAATGTGTAAATGCTCTTTGTACTTTCGTGGGGTGCTTTTCTCCTCCAGTAATTTATTATTTTTAAGACTAGAACAGCCTAGCTATATACCACATTGGCCTTGTGACTTGTATTTAGTAAAGAGATAAAAAAAAAATTAATACTAATAACAGAGCTATGGACATTTTTCTAAAGCATTAAAAATGAAAAGAAATACAGTTGTTGAGAATGCTTCAAAACATATACGGGTTTTAAAAACTTTCAGTTTTAGTTAGTATGGAATGTTGTGTTTATGATGTCAATTTTTCACACAAAAAATCAGGACAAACAGTATAGGATTGCATTTTTTAAGTCACAAACTTTTCCTACGTTTTGTGAGTATAATTTAGTTTTCTCATTTCATGAATGAAATGTCTCATCTCTATACAGTTCTTTTTTTCAATTTTTTTAAAACATTGTACATTTATTTAAATGTTTTCTATTTATTGTTATGAAATGCTCTCCCCTGCCTCATTACGGTTTTCAGAGATGTATTAAGGGTTTTGATTGTTGTTCTAATTTCTCTGTAATATTTCAAAGGGAGTCAGAGGGTGCTGATGTTTTTGTTGTTTAAATCATGGTGCTTTTTCCCTTTAAACATCTTTTTCTATATAAATATATAAATGAAATCTGTCATAATGAACTCCATGTCTGTAGATAGTAGAGCACAGACAGGTAGGATTTGAATAATCATGAATTGTCTTTTGTACACAAAAGTTTTAGACATTGTCCCCACTTACATAAAGCAAATGATCAGTGATACAGTTTTCATGCCTGTTTACCTTATTGTAAGTCTTACAAAAAAGAAAATAAAACATCATGGCTGTGTTATAAAGAGTTCTCAGATTAGACCTGCCCTCTCTGAGTCTTTTATTAACAGTGACTGATGCTGGTAATCCTGAGCCTCGATTAGCAGCCCACACCATGAAATCAAGCTGTTCAGGAATAAATACTAAGAGCAGATACTCATCTGACATTTAGTGGTGCTTCTGTCCTGTTGTAAATGCTGTTTTTCTACAGGTGTAATCTTTCAACATTGTGTACATCTGTTGAGTGCAGTGGGCTGTCACGCTGAAACAGGCGTTTTTGGAGTCAATCAAGTTGAACTGTAAATTGAGGCATTTTACTGGAATGAGTAACAGTGTGTGAGGGGATTTTAATGCATTATTTTGATTTATATAGTGTAATTTTTACCAAACTTTAGAGGCGTTAGCTTGAAATAATTCATGTATTATCAGGAAAATGTTGGTTTTGATGATATAGATGGTGCTGAGTTCTTGAGCTACTCTTGATTTTATTTTTTTTATATTTTACCTGTTGCAATATACACTTTCCTTTCTGATTTTTATTTTTGTGGTTATTTAAAATCTGCACTGTTTTGGAATTCACACAAAGCAAACTGAGCCAGATGTCTTAAACACTTTGTGAACTCGTGTGATATTGATACGATTACTCTGAATAATATTAAATGCTTTTGATAAACTTTGATCTCTGCTGTTTCTGTGGATTACTTCAGTATGACGTTAACAGGTTATTGCATTTGAAAAACATTTGAATTCAAATGTTGAAATTACAGAAATTATATCATGAGCTCGTTTTAAAAAGAAATTAATTTTATACATTTGGTATGTAAAAAGTATATACTATGTATTCCTAAAAATATAAATGTACCATCTGTATGGTGGTATCACTATCAGGTCTTCATATCTGATCATGGCTATGTAAGGCATGCAATTATCTTTGCATGAATGTTTATCCTTATTTATACCGATTTGATATCAAAGTTCCTTCCTGTTATTATCTGCTGCTGATGTGACTTTGGAAGATTTAAAAGTAGAGTTTGTTTACATGTCTGATCAGCTAACAGTAACATGTCCCATCACTAAACTTTCATATACTGATAAACTTTGATATTTAGAACAAGATTGACCATGTAGATTTTTATTGATGTGCAGATGAGGAATCTGCTGTGCAACACCCATGTGGGCTGCACTTGACAGATCAAGTCCATTGTAAACCACAGAATGTTGGTTTCTGTTTCAAGCTGTTGACATTTATTTCATCTTTCTCCACATTTAGAATAATAGTACAAAACACCACAGAGTAACACAAATGTAACTGGGAATTTTCTATAATCATCTTGACATTTTTATATTTACAAAATTCATTTCAAACATTAAGGCAAACAGTTAATAGCAAACAAATATCACCATTACCAGCAAATTCACATGCAGCAAATTCAGTTAAACAGCCGACTTTCAGTAAGAGTCAGAAAAGGATGTTAAAGGTTGACACAGAGGTGAACACTGGACAGACCTGCGGATTTCCTGCTTCCTGTAAGTACAGGAAGTTCTTTCCACCCTCCGTTTCTCAATTTTTTCCCCCTTTACAAAACCAAACCACTGATTTAATACGCCAACAGTTCTTGTGGTAAGAAACTCAAAATAACATTAACCACTAGTACTGCTGCAAACCTAAATCAGTCAATGTTTATCCTAAAAATAATATGCAGAGGCCTCAACTATTTACAGCAAACCCTGACAGAAGTGATTTTCAGGATGCGATTTGCACAAAAGCATGTAGGTTTAACCAACCACATCATTCATCTTAAAGCTGTATTTTTGTCATACTTTGAACTTTGACACTCATCTCTGATCTCAGTCTATTTATACACTTTATTATTGATGATTATTCTGACATCATGGGTCATTTTTATTGAATCTGGAGATCTGGACTGGAGTATCACTGCAAGGTTTGTCCAGACAAAAAAAAATTACAAAACTACAAAAATTTTTGTACTGTTCAAACATTTATTCATCTTTTTCTACATTTAGAATAATAGTACACTCATCACAACAACAGTTATATTTTTGTCTACAAAATATTTCAAAACATTAAGATCATGAGAAACATTTCAGTTAAGTGAACAGAAGACGCTAGACCTGCAGTGTAACCTTTATGCTCTTTTGCTTCACATTATTGGTGCTTTTTCATTTTTCTGCTCCGGATGAAAAGCTTCGATTGAAAGTCAGTCAAGTGTCAAGATGTATGTCATGTACCTGCTGCACTGCACGATCTGAGTCTGAAACGTGAGTCTGAGTATTTAAAAAAAAAAAACACCTGACTGCGGTAAGGTTAAATCCACATTTATAATTACATGATATAAAATGTGCCGTCATGTTTGTCGTATAATTATACGAAACTTACATCAGCTTGAGGAGCAATCATTTTTGTGAAGGGACGACCAGCATTGAGAGATGGTAAAACAAACACAGTATAGAAATATATATGACATCTCATAGACGTTCACTGTTTGCTTATGATCTGTATCCCAGATGGACTCCTCAGCTACACAACACAATATTTTCTGTATTCTGCCCACATGCCACACACTCTGTAGTTGATCAAAAATCTATTCATCAGGGAGAGACAGGCCAACCTCACACATCAGTGCATCTTTCAGCCCAGGACAGAGCTACGGTCTGATGAAACAGACTCTTCAACAAATTAACTGAGGTCTGTTTAACCTGCAACAGCAAACTTCCATCACTGTACACTTGAGCAAGACAAAAGTAATTCTTACTGTATTGTTAAACACTCTTATTGTAACGTGAATAGCAGGCCCTACCATATTTACTTGTGATTTTTACATTGTCTTTTCATAGTCAGTGTTACCGTTTCAGCGACTTTGCAATGTTAACCAAAGCAACACAAGAGGAAAACAAACAGCAGCAATCTGCACCATGTGGTCAGTGCTGTTGATGTTGAGTGAGGGCATGATGGGATGTGTGCTGGTTTCAGCCGTGAATCTTCACTTCAGCTTTTAAATAAACACTCCTCCTCACACACAATGAGGAAAGAGAAATGTGAGGAAGGGGGGGGAGGGGGCATGAGAGAGGCACAGAGAGGTACTGCTAAAACTGACCGGCACGACACTCCGCTCCCAGTCTGCCTCAGAGACAGTCCACTTAAACCAGAAAAGATATGAGAGGATTAGCCTAGCACTACATGGAAAAACATCTGCAGAATTTACATTTCAATTTAACAAAACTTTAAGCGGGAATTTAAATTTAACAACAAGTCCCCATTACTGGACACAAACAACAAGCAGAGGAGAACTGCTGGACTTCACACCATCTGGTGAGTTTTTTTGGAGAGCTAATGAGCATGTGATTCTGACCTATCAGAAGCTGCAGGGAAAAATAAGAGACTTTTCTGCTTGATTGCACTTGACATTTAATGTTAGATCTGCTGTATTTGTGTGATGTCTCAATCAGCACTAACTGTAATGCATATCTGTAACTTAATAAAACAGTCTCTGAAACACTCACCCAACCAGAAGCACTTAACTATTTTAAACCGGTTCAAATAAGTGTGAGGAACTCTTAAAAGAAATCTGCTCAAACTCAAACTAATATACAAAAGTATTTGTTTAGTGCCCTTATAAATGTTCCTTCACATTATCGCTATTCATTTTGGTGCAAACACATTTTACATTTAAAATGTCCAGGAAATTAAGACGAGTGTTAGCAGCTTTGTGTTGATGTTTTCTGTAAGTGATGATCAGATTCACCTGCTGTACAGCGGCTGTGCATCACAACACAAAGGCAGGAAGACAACACAACCGTCAGCAAGCGCATTAACACGTGTCACCTGCATCAGGAATCAGTTGTGGCATATTCAGGATACAGTGTTTGTGAGCGTGTGTGCTGTAGGCCATCCTGTGTTTATTTTTAATGATCAGTGTATGGCACTGAGGCCACAGATCTCGGACGTGTCTGTAAGGGATGTATGTGGTCTGACTCTGGTCTATTGTTCTGGAGTTCTCTGGGTACACAATCTGTGTGCGGGGGTCTGTGTGCAGAGGCAGGCTTTAAAAATACTTCACTTAAAAGATTCTCAGCGGAACTGATGAAACAAGCAGTTTGTGTCTGATGATCTGATTCACCTGTAGGTCACAGAATTTCCCATAACAGTTTCACATGCAATGAGATTTTTTTTATACACGAATATTTGTTACATTTTCTTTACGCTGTTTTATTGCGTGTCCTGACAGTATGATACCCATTATATACTCTATAAAAATGAGAATTTCAATCATAAAACTCAAAGATCTAGACACATCACAGCACTCACAACTGAGAAAGTGCTTTGAAAAAAAGAGCAAATAACTGAGGTTTAATAAATGACCTGGACATGTGCCTCAAGAGATTCATTCTTATGCAAGATCAAAAGATTGTACTAAAAGAGATGAAGTATCAGCAGCACACACACTCCTCTCACCCTTCATCATTTCATCTTATCTCCTGTTATTCAAACACACTCAATTATCAGCTGGTTTCCTCCACAGAGGACCAATCAGCTTTCAGATAACAGTCAGTCTCTGAAAACAGAGCTAATTCAAAAGACACACATCTCGTTTCCTGAGGATGAGTGATCTGCCCTCACACTGACCTCTGCTGTTAGTAAACAGTCCAGACACACAGCTTTCACGTTTCAGAGCTCTCTCTGGCAAAACAAGGCTTGTATAATCCGTTTTCTTATTTGACAACATACGTTTCATACAACATCAGGTGAATAACTTTGCACAACACCCCTGTTCTAGTTTTTAAAACCTACACTGGATATCTTTGCAACAGGGATTTTGTTTGGTAATGTATTGTCAGCCTGTTGTTCTTTATGCTCCTCTCCATCTTCAGATCAGGAGAAGCATGAACGGCACGCTGGAGAAGGAAGCTCATCAGCAGGTCCTCGACCTCTCTGAGGAGCTCCAACCCAACATTCACCATCCTCAGCACCACAGCCCTCAGCACACACACTCCCTGTCCTCCTCTGCAGCTGCTGCAGGTGGTGGATCTGGGGTGGTTGTGCCTCCACCGTACTCTGCCGCACTGGAGCTGCGAGGCTCTCTAGACTGCTGGGCATGCTCAGTGCTGGTGACGGCACAGAACCTACTGATCGCGGCCATCAATGCCTGCCTGGCTGGACTGGTCTTCGGGCTGATCCTCACACCTGCTGTTGTCATGGTGGTGTTCGGCTTTCTCTGTCATTCTACGGTAAGACCTGGAGATGTGAAAAGAGGGTTTTGGACTGTTTAGCAGCAGCACTCATCAGAAAGAGATTTCTTTGCATCAAAGCATAGTTTTAAAGGCTATAAGATAAGCAGATTAGAAAAAAATGATATTTCTTAACTCAAGATTATTAATAAGTTTGTGTACTATGAAAACAAACTTAAGATATCAAAAGTTCCTCTACAGTGCAACCAAAGCATTTAAACTAAATGCGAAACTCATTCTAAACTTTATCAGACAAATGAAAACAACCAGATGATTACCTACTTACACGTCTATAAATCATCAGTTAAAGAGTTAACAAACTGCATCAACCGTGATAAAAGGGTGTTTACATACAATTAAATGGTTCATATTTTGCTGCTGTGACCTTAAGACATACAGATGAGACAGAGGGTAAAAATAGTCATGAGAATCCAAATTATTACAGCTTACCAGAGGATACATGTAAAAAAGTATAAACTTAAAACTATAAACAGTCTATTAAAAAAAGACTGGAGTGTGAAGTACTGAATGCATCTAATACACTTTAAAGTTACTACAGTTAACGGTCCTTTAGGCATAAGACAGACTGAACGTTTAGTCTCTGACAAACAACCAGTGGAATGAAGTGACACTAAGAGGTTTTCTGAGATCAGGAAAAAAGCTCCTCAAAGCTCGAGATTCTCTAAATTCAGCTGGGGATTCTGGGGGTTTGGCCTCTGTCTCTCTTTGATTCACCAAGTAATCTTATAATCTTGAGCATTTCTCAGCCATCTGAATGCAGGGGTATTAGCAGGGGCAGGTCAGGAGTTGGTGGATGACGTCAGATGAGTTTGAGGACTGGATTACTGAAGTTCTGAAGGTTCATCTGCAAAGTTCTGTAGAATTCAGAAGCTTCATGTCTCAAACTCAAACCCACTCTCAAAAGCTCTCTTCATCTCTGGGTAAAATAAAATAATCCTGCTAATCTACTGTCATGCAGTAGAGTCAGTGAGGGTCAGTGTGTACACAACAGCTTCCACAGCTCTGATTACTGGACCTTTGAGGTCCAAGATCAATGGCCACACTCTGACCAATCAGCCTCCCGACGTGGGTGAGGAGTAAATCCAATGTGATCAAGAGGTGAGAAACAGTGGACCACCATGGGATGCATAGAGTAAACAAAGTCCCTTCAGATAACTAATATTCACATCAATTCAGATCTGTAAACAGAATTAACTCATGTTAGCTCATGTATCTCTACAAAAATACCCAAATTCTCCACTGCAAAACTCAAAGTACACTCCATAACTCTGTTTACAAAATACCAGCTCTCTGAAACGACTTCAAACACTGTTCTTATCTGTACACATGAAAACAGTTCAAGAATCCCTCCCACATTTGTAGACAAGCTGATGTTTGAAGATGATTCCCAAGCTTCATTGCATCCTGTCAGGGCCGGTGTCCTCTTATCACATTTTCAAAAAAGGTTTTCCTGCCTAGTTAAAAGTTAACACGTCAAGTAATTTAGGGGCTTAAATTGTCTTTACTGGTAGAGTAACTACTAAATTAGCATGAACTGCATCTTAAATGGTTCTGACCTGTTATAATTTCAGTGAAGTTCTCCATCAAAATCCAACCAGAAATGTTTTTTAACCTGCATAATACTAGCTTTAATTCATCTATATCATATGATGGTACAAAACACAAATCCTTTTTGTCGTGATTTTGAGGCATCTCAGCAGAAACCTGTCAGAGTGAGACAGTGCAGCTGGAAACACAGATGGCCTTTATCAGTTTCTACTCCATTATAGTTACTCCGTCACATAGTTGCTGCTCCCGCTCAGCTCTCCTCTATCGCAGTGTGATAGATGGAGAATGTGGAGGTCATGATTTTCACCTCCGTCTCCTTTCTGTATCTTCTCTCTTTTTGTGCAATGCCACTGTAACTCAATACTATTTCTGATTAAAATCACTTCTATTCTTGCTCAACTGATTGTTTAGAGGTTTTAGTGCATCAACTCTGATCGTCCATCTAAATAAAAACCTGAAATAAATCTCCCCACCCTTGAAGTAACAAATAAACAAACAAACTAAAGTGAGTATGAGCTGTTGGCAGACACTTGTATCTGACAGACCGGTGTATCTGTTCTGTGTCTGTCCAAACTTCAGAAACACTTCATCTCTCCTGCACCCTCCTCAGCTCTGCTTGCATTCCACACATCCCACACCCCACAGGTCATTCACACAACACACTGTGAAATGGTAACACACAAATCCTGTCAATCTAATGGATCAGGAAATCAACAAACTCAATCATGTGCAATAAACAGAACGTGAAATGTGTGACCGCAAATGAACAAACACACATTGTTCAGCAGTTATTTAATTATGAATTTACAAAATATATCAACTCATTATAAATGCTCGTTTCAGGTGCGCCCTCACGGTACGTCTTCATACTGTTCGGATCTGCTGACTGACGGTGGTTGTGTGGCTCTGCTGGTTGTTGGTTTCTTGTTGGTGACTCCACTCCTGGTTCTGGCTTTGGCTGCATACTGCCGGCTTGCTCGTCATCTTCAGCTGGGCCTGTGTTTTATCCCATACAGTCGTGCCATCTACAAAAACTTTCCGGCGACCCAGCACCGTGGTCTGGGAGGGGGCTGTTGTGGACAGAGGGCCGGGAAGGGAGGGGGGAAGGGACAGGTGTGGGTGTAGGATAAACGGATTACACTGCTGCAGTGAGAATGTGACACCACAGACCTAAAGCTGACCACATTAAACTTCAATGTCTTTTGGCACAGACAGAGATACACAGAAATCCTGCTCATTGAGGCACGTTTTTAATCAGTTATATAAAAGTGCCTTTATTTTGGTTAATAAAATGTGTAACTTCAAACTCTAACCACCAAGTTGTATATTATAATCAAAATGAACATTTAAATGTATTTATAAACCCAAGTTATCCATATATTCTAAATTAAACAGTTCGTTTCATCATAATCACCCAGCACAATTTTACTAAGACTGTCTAAAAATGTTACTTTATATACCTTTTTGTATTAATGTTCCTTAAATACATGAATTGCATTAAAACGGTGTTGTAGTTTTATTGGGTCTTTTGTAAATGTTGAAATGAAAGTACATTAAATAACTTCCATAGTAAATAAAACCAAGCTGCTCTTAAAACATTTTATCAATCAATACTCAAAAGGCATTCAAACAGGATTTAAAATACAGACCTAACTAAACAGTTTCAAGCTAAAAAGTGTTAAAAAGCATTTAAAAGCTTGCCATAGACAGCTCTGAACAGTTTGTGTACAGCACACTCAAGTGTTCAAACACAGAATGACAAAATAATCCAGCACTTTGTCAGCAAATCAAGCTGAAATTAAGTGTGAAACTGTAACCTCAAGAGCACCTCCAACCCACTGATCTCACAACAACAAAATCAGACTGTACACCTCCAACCCACTGTCCCACAACAAAAAATCAGACTGTACAACCCTGTTCACAACCACAAAATCAGACTGTACACCTCATCAAGTGCAGTACAGCACAATCAACACATGAAACAGGC